>JAPXFY010000025.1:33645478-33740478 GCA_030674185.1 Monoplex corrugatus | reverse complement strand
AGCAAGTGGAGACTAGAGAGCTAGGGAGGGAGCTAGAGAGAGAGGGAGCTAGAGAGAGGAACTAGACAGAGAGGAACCTAGGACAGAGAGGGCTAGACGAGGGAGCTAGAGACAGAGGGAACTAGAGACAGAGGGAGATAGAAGAGACAGAGGGAGCTAGAGACAGAGGGAGTTAGAGAGAGAGGAGCTAATAAGACAGAGGGACTAGAGATAGAGGGAACTAGAGATAGAGGGAACTAGAGACAGAGGGAACTAGGGACAGAGGGAACTAGGGACAGAGGGAACTAAGACAGAGGGAACTAGAGACAGAGGGAGCTAGAGATAGAGGGAGACTAGAGACAGAGGGAGCTAGAGACAGAGGGAACTAAAGACAGAGGGAACTAGAGACAGAGGGAGCTAAAGATAGAGGGAACTAGAGACAGAGGGAACTAGAGACAGAGGGAACTAGGGACAGAGGGAACTAGGGACAGAGGGAACTAGGGACAGAGGGAACTAGAGACAGAGGGAACTAGAGACAGAGGGAACTAAAGACAGAGGGAGCTAGAGATAGAGGGAACTAGAGACAGAGGGAACTAGATAGACAGAGGGAGCTAGAATAGACAGAGGGAGCTAGAATAGACAGAGGGAGCTAGAAGAAGAGGGAGCTAGAATAGACAGAGGGAACTAGAATAGACAGAGGGAACTAGGAGAAAAAGGGAGCTAGAGACAGAGGGAGCTAGAGTCAGAGGGAGCTAGAGACAGAGGGAGCTAGAGACAGAGGGAGCTAGAGACAGAGGGAACTAGAGGACAGAGGGAGCTAGAGACAGAGGGAGCTAGAGACATAGGGAGCTAGAGACAGAGGGAACTAGAGACAGAGGGAACTAGAGACAGAGGGAGCTAGAGACAGAGGGAGCTAGAGACAGAGGGAGCTAGAAGAGACAGAGGGAGGCTAGAAGAGACAGAGGGAACTAGAGACAAGAGGGAGCTAGAGACAGAGGGAGCTAGAGACAGAGGGAGCTAGAGACAGAGGGAACTAGAGACAGAGGGAACTAGAGACAGAGGGAACTAGAGACAGAGGGAACTAGAGACAGAGGGAACTAGAGACAGAGGGAGCGAGAGACAGAGGGAGCGAGAGACAGAGGGAGCGAGGAGAGAGAGCTAGAGAGTGAGGGAACTAGAAGAGAGGGAACTAGAGACAGAGGGAGCTAGAGAGCGAGAGAGAGAGAGCTAGAGTGAGGGAATTAGAGAGGGAACTAGAGAGAGAGGGAGCTAGAGAGAGAGGGAGCTAGAGAGAGAGGGAACTAGAGAGAGAGGGAGCTAGAGAGAGAGGGAACTAGAGGAGGGAGCTAGAGAGAGAGGGGAACTAGAGAGAGAGGGAGCTAGAGAGAGAGGGAACTAGAGAGAGAGGGAGCTAGAGAGAGAGGGAACTAGAGAGAGAGGGAGCTAGAGATAGAGGGAGCTAGAGAGAGAGGGAGCTAGAGAGGGAGCTAGAGAGGGAGCTAGAGAGAGAGAGGAGCTAGAGAGAGAGGGAACTAGAGAGAGAGGGAACTAGAGAGAGAGGGAACTAGAGAGAGGGGGAACTAGAGAGGGAACTAGAGAGAGAGGGAACTAGAGAGGGAGCTAGAGAGAGGGAGCTAGAGAGAGGAGAGCTAGAGAGAGAGAGGAAAGCTAGAGAGAGAGAACTAGAGAAAGCCAGCTAGAGAGACAGGGAAACTAGAGAGAGAGCTGGAGCTAAAGAGAGAGGAAGTTAGAGAGAGGGAGCTAAAGAGAGAAAGTTAGAGAGCTAGAGAGAGAGAGTGTGTGTGTGTGTGTGTGTGTGTGTGTGTGTGCGCGCGCGCGCACGCGCACGCGCACGCGCGTGCTGACACAAGCAGAGACCGAACAGAAAACGGACGGACGGAACAGTGAAGAGGTTACCCTCATGGGCATTGAATCAATTAATCAGGGTTAAAACGTGACAATCCAGGCGTGGGGTTCTTGATCAGTCGCGTGTGATGTTTCCTTGCTGCAAAGTCAGCTGTGAAAGGTCGGTGATACTATAAGAAGAAAAAATGGTTGTGTGTGTGTGGGGGGGGGGGGGGAGGAGGGGTTGTGTGTGAGTGTGTTTGGTGTGGTGGTGGTGTGTGTGCGTATGCGTGTGTGTGTGCTTGCGTATGTGTGTGTTGGTTGGTGTGTGTGTGCTTGCGTATGTGTGCGTGTGTGTGTGGGGCGTGCGTGCACGCACGCGCAATTCAGCCATGAAAGGTCAGTGATCCTGTAAGAAGAAAAACGGTGCCGCCGTTGGCTCATGTATACTGCCTACACATATTAGAATAACAATGGTTATTCAGTTGGAAAAGATGTATGTATCCCCCCCCCCCCCAGCTGAGGGATGCCGGGAGCTCTTTCAGTATAAATAGTATCCCCACCTTCTGGAAATTGTGTGCTAGAAATTTCCTCTTTTCTGTCACTCTCTTTCTTTCTGTCTTCCTCCTGTGCTTTCTGTCATTTCTTCCTTTCATTTTCTGCCATGCTGGTCCATTTACATGTGTATGCGTTCGATCAAGTCTTACATACTTTCTCTTAGGATTGATAATTGGGTACATGTGTTAAAAGCGCATTTTTGGCTCTAGGGAAGTGAGATATGCGGAAGCGATTTTAGGTAAATTAGGCCCGTTTTTATATATGTTTTAGAGTCCTTACTTGTGTTTCAATTTGTATGTTTGTTTAAATCCCTGTGCGATAAATTAGACAGAGTGGTCAATGCCAGGAGTATCTCCTTAGCTTATGTGCACGAATGCATTGATATGTGTACTTAATTTTTTTTTTTTTTCTTTCCTGTTGAAGTATTGTGTATGTTTAAAACGTTCATAGCCCTGATATGGCTGCACGCAGTCGGCTGGGCTTGAAACAAAAATAACAATAAAAATGTGTGTTTTTAGAAGTTTTAGGAACTTGTATGGCTCTCAGATTCGCAAACGATGTCATAATCTTTGCTGACAGCAAAGAACGTCTAAGCCGAATGCTTGTAGAACTGAACGAGACCAGCTTAAAAATTGGATTGAGCATGAACATGACGAAAACTAAAACCATGTGCAATGACCATGTAGAAGACAAAGACGAAACGATCGTAACTGACAGCCACACAATAGAAGGTCGACCACTATATCTACCTTGGTCAGTATGTATCGATGGACTCAGCCTCTAAGGAACAAGAGATCAGACGTCGCATTACGTTCGGATAGCAAGCGCATTCGGTAAAGTAAGCGCCATCTTTAGAAATAAAGATATGCCAGTTGTATTAAAACACCGAGTGTACGACGCATGCATAACGCCGACTGTTGACATATGGAGCTGAAACATGGAACCTGACGAAACGTCAGCTCCTAAAACTGCGAACCATGCAAAGGGCCCATGAACGGATCATGATGGGGAATCACCTGGAAGGACCGGAAAACGGCGGCATGGGTAAAAGTAAAAGCGAAGGTCCAAGACATACCAGACACAATTTGTGAACGAAAGTGGAACTGGGCTGGTCATGTCATCAGGAGATCTGACAACAGATGGACCACCAAATACGCACTGGATCCTTCGAAGCCAAAAAAGGAACAGAGGTCGCCAGAGAACCAGATGGCGAGACGATCTAGAAAAGTTCGACAAACAATGGGACCAGAACAGCAGTTAACCGACAACAGTGGCGTGCGATGAGGAAGGCTTATGTCCAACTTCGGACCCAAACAAGCTGAAGTGAAGAGAAGAAAAGAGAAGGAACTGTAATACTCTTTTGTGTTTCCTGAGTGAAGCGTAAAACATATTCTTAACCCTTTGAATCCCTCACGTTATCCACTAGCATCCTGTGTTGTCAGCCGTACTAGAAAAGCAGAAAGTTAACCCTTCCACTCCCTCAACATATCCACCAGCTTCCCGCAGGAAGCTGATGGATATGGTGACGAAATCAAAGGGTTAAGCTTTTGCAATTGGCGGACGTACAGGGTGTGGGAGCCAAAGGGTTAAAAAAAAATCTCGAGGGAAACTACGCAATGTCCTGATTATTCAGTTTCCTTTATGGGTTCAAGGCTCGAGCGGGCCTTTGTTTCTTTGTTTTTTGTTTGTTGTTTGTTTTGTATGTTTGTTTGTTTTCCACGCTGATGATTGGTTTTCTTTTAACAGAGACTTGACCTCAATATCTGATATCTCGAGTTCAATCACCAGCCCACAACATCAAAAACTGGCCAGTTTGCACTGTCCGTCTTGAATTATTCCATCATACTGGTGGTGTCAGCTCCCCGTGGGTATGCCGGGTACTCTTTCGGTATAAATAGTACCCCCACCTTCTGGAAATTCTGTGCTAGAAATTTCCTCGATTCTGTCACTCTCTTTGTTTCTGCCTTATTCCTGTGCTTTTTGTCATTTCTTCCTATTATTTCTTTCCTTGCTGGTCCATTCACCTGTATGTGTTTGATAAAGTCTTACGTACTTTCTCTTAGGATTGATAATTGGATACATGTCTTAAGTGCTTTTTTGGCTCTAGGGAGGTGAGATATGCGGAAGCAATTTCAGGTAATTTAGGCCCGTTTATATATATATATATATATATATATATATATATATATATATATATATATATTATATATATATATATTATTATATATATAATATAAATTTATATATTATTATAATTAGTATTACATATTATATAATGTTTTAGTGTCCTTATTTATGTTTAAATTTGTATTCAGGTTTGTTTTCTAAATCCCCGTGAGCGATAAATTGGACGGAGTGGTCAACGCCAGGGTCATCTCCTTAGACTATGTGCGCGAATGCATTGATATGTGTACTTAATTTTCTTTTCTTTTTCCTGTTGAAGTACTGTAGATGTTTTGAATGTTGTAGCCCTGATATGGCTCTGTGCAGTCGGCTGGGCTTTAAACAACAATAACAAAAGGTGGTGTCAGCTCAGTGTTTCATAGGTGCCTTCCCCCTCCCCCCTCCCCACTTTCCCACTTCAAGACTTTGCCAGGGCATAGAGTTTTGCGAAGGCTCATGGACTCTGCCAGTTTATTGCTGGCAGACTTGGGTGGAGCTATATGGAATTGTCTGAGTGCGATGAATCCCTTCTGAACAAACTGTAAAACTCGGTGGTACCCCTGTAACATATCATTTCTCACAAACAGTTTGATAACGGAATATAGAAATCAAAACTTGTAATTAAATCGAATGAAATTGCAAAGAGACAAACTTGCACTAGTACATACACATCTGCTACGGTATTTGTTTGTTTGTTTGTTTTTTGTTGCTGTTTTTTGTTGATTTTTTCTTGATCAGTACTAGTTTCGAAAGGTCTCACCTTTTTTTTTCTGTGTGCTAAGTGTTGTGCATTTGTTCTTTGTTGTCTTTTTGGGATACGTTTGGGGATGCTGGGTGCTCTTTTAGTATAAACAGTATCCCCACCTTCAGAAAATTCTGTGCTAGAAATTTCCTTTTTTTCTGTCATTCTCTTTTGTTTCTGCCTTATCCATGTGCTTTCTGTCATTTCTTCCTAATATTTCCTGCCTTGCTGGTCCATTCACCTGTATGTGTTCGATAAAGTCTTACGTACTTTTTCTTAGGATTAATAATTGGGTACATGTATTAAGTGTATTTTGGCTCTAGGCGCGACATATGCGAAGCAGTTTTAGTAATTTATGCCTGATTTTTTATGTTTTAGTGTCCTTAGGTATGCTTGTATTTGTCTTCAGTTGTGTTTTTTAAATCCCTGTGCGATAAATTGGACGGAGTTGTCAACGCCTGAGGTATGTCCTCAGATTATGTGCGTGAATGCAATGGTATGTGTACTTAATTTTCTTTCTTCTTTTATTCTTCCTGTTGAAGTTTTGTTTATTTTGAAGCGGTTATAGCCCTGATATTGCTCTACGCCGTTGGCTGGGCTTTAAACAACAATAACAATTTAAAAATATATCCACCCTTTACTCATCAGGCAGTGCCAAAGCAGGTTCTTCACCCGTGGGGATGCTGGGGGCTCTTTCAGTAATTAATAATAATTACAATATTTATATAGCGCAAAATCTTGATAAAATCAAATCTAAGCGCTGAAACACACACACACACACGCACGCACACACACAGCACGCCACGCACGCACACGCACACACACACACACACACACCAAAGAATAAAAACAATGGAAAATTATAGAGAGCATATTATATACAATTATATATTGCAATGTGATTCCTCTCCGAGTGGAGACAGGCTGCAGAGGGGATTGAGTGAGGTCAGGATTTTATGCAGAGGAGAAAAGGTGAGTTTTGAGAGCGGACTTGAAGGAGACAAAATAGGTTGCTGACGGACTGAGAGAGGAAGTTTGTTCCAGGAGAGCGGACCAGAAACAGAGAAGGCTCGTGGACCATAGGTATTGAGCTTAGTGCGTGGAAAGCGAAAAGTCAGAGGATCGGAGGCAGAGCGGAGGGTACGTGAGGGAACATAGATCTCAAGTAGGCTTGACAGGTAATCGGGGGCTGCGTTATTGAGGTTTTGTAGCACATGGTGTCTAGTTTGTACTGTATGCGCTTTGATACAGGGAGCCAGTGAAGTTGTGCCAGGAGAGGAGATATGTGGTCAGCTTTTTTCTTTTTAGTACAAGGCGTGCAGCATTGTTTTGAATGCGCTGTAGGATGTGAGTGGTGGAGGCAGGAAGACCGGACAGGAGTGAATTGCAATAGTCAATGCGAGACATTATGAAGGAGAGAACGAGTTTTGCAGTTGTTTCCACAGAGAGATACTTCCTGATCAGGCTTATACGATGGAGGTGATAGTAGCAAGATCTGGCAGTTTGAGAAACAAAGTTGTTCATGGAGAGGGTAGAGTCAATGCAGACACCAAGGTTTTTAGCTGAATCAGAAATTGGGACTGATGTGTTACATAATGGGAGAGAAAGAGGAGGCAGCTGAGAAAGTTTCTGACGGGTGCCAATGAGGATAGCTTCTGTCTTGTCATCATTTAGCTGAAGTTTGTTGTATGTCATCCAATTTTTGATGTCAGAGTAACACTCAGTGGTGCGAGTCAGGAGGCGCTGTATATTGTCAGGTATAAACACTATCCCCACCTGCTGGAAATTCTGTGCTAGAAATTTCTTTTTTTTTCTGTCACTGTCTTTGTTTCTGTCTTGTTCCTTTGCATTTTGTCATTTCTTCGTCATTTTCTGCTTTGTTGGTGCATTCACCATAAAATCTTGTATACTTTCTCTTAGGATGGGGAATTGGGTACGTGTGTCAAATGCATTACTGGCTCTAAGGAAATACGTTCTGCAGAAGCAATTTGTGGTAATTTAGGCCCGTTTTATATGTATGTTTTTGGTGTTCTTGCTTATGTCTACATTTGTATTCAGGTATGTTTTTTTTTAAGTCCCCTGATGATAAAATGGACGGAGTGGTCGGCGCCATAGGTCCCAACATAACGTGCGGGAGTGCATTCATCTGAGTACTTCTTTTCAATTTTTTTTCTATAATCTTCTGTGAGATAGTTGTAGCCCTGATATGGCTCTGCGCATCGGCTGGGCTTTAAGCAACAATATTCCCCCATGGGGATGCTGGGGGGGGGGGGGTCTTTTCAGTATAAATAGTATCCCCACATTCTAGAAATTCTGTGCTAGAAATTTCCTCTTTACTGTCACTCTCTTGGTTTCCTTCTTCCTCCTTTGCTTTCTGTCATTTCTTCCTCTCATGTTCTTCCTTGCTGGTCCATTCACCTGTATGTGTTTGATAAAGTCTTACGTACTTTTCCTTAAGATTGATAATAGGGTACATGCAATTTTAGGTAATTTATGCCCGTTTTTATATATGTTTTGGTGTCTTTAGGTATGCTTAACTTTGTATTCAGGTGTGTTCTTTAAATCCCCTGTGCGATAAATTGGACAGAGTGGTCAAGGCCAGGGGCATGCCCTCAAGAAACATTAAGTACACATATCAATGCAGTCAAGCACATTTTCCTGTTGAAGTTAATGTATGTTTTGAAGCGGTTATAGCCCTCACATGGCTCTACGCAATTGGCTGGGCTTTAAACAACAATAACAATTAAAAAAGAATATCCACCCTTTACCTATCAGGCAGTGTGCCAAAGCAGGTTCTTCCCTCATAGGGATGCCAGGGGCTCTTTCAGTATAAACACTATCCCCACCTGCTGGAAATTTTGTGCTAGAAATTTCTTCTTTTCTTTTCTGTCGCTCTCTTTGTTTCTGTCTTGTTCCTTTGCGTTCTGTAATTTCTTCGTCATTTTCTGCCTTGCTGGTCCACTCACCATAAAATCTTATATACTTTCTCTTAGGATGGGGAATTGGGTACGTGTATCAAATGCATTTTTGGCTCTAAGGAAATAAGATGTGCAGAAGCATTTGTAGGTAATTTAGGCCCGTTTTTTATATGTTTTAGTGTCTTTATTTATGTATATATTTGTATTCAGGTGTGGTTTTTAAGTCCCCTGATGATAAATTGGACGGAGTGGTCGGCACCATGGGTCCTTAGATTACATGCCCGACCGCATTCACGTCTGTACTTCTTTTCAATTTTTTTACAATCTTCTGTAAAATAGTTATAGCCCTGAAATGGCTCTGCACAGTCGGCTGAGCTTTAAGCAACAATAGTCTCCCGTGGGAGACCCTGGGAGAAAATATTCGATGAACTTGCAGGGTGGCTGAGGACAGAGAAGGGTGGAAAATGTGCTTGCGGCGACAAGAGATAGATGCATATGGAGGGCCATGATCGCCAACGCCATGCAGCAGGGCACATGATGATGATAATGGGGATGCCGGGGGCTCTTTCAGGATAAATAGTATCCCCATCTTCTGGAAATTCTTTGCTAGAAATTTCCTCTTTTCTGTCACTCTCCTTGTTTCTTTCTTCCTCCTTTGCTTTCTGTCATTTCTTCCTATCATTTTCTGCCTTGCTGGTCCATTCACCTGTGTGTGTTCGATAAAGTCTTACGTACTTTTTCTTAGGATTGATAATTGGGTATATGCAATTTTAGGTAACTTAGACCCGTTTTTATATATGTGTTGGTGTTCTTAGGTATGCTTATATTTGTATCAGGTACGTTTTTTTTTAAATCCCCACGTGCCATAAGTTGGACGGGGGGCATGTCCTTAGATTATGTGCGCGATTGCACTGGTATGTGTAATTAATTTTCTTTTTTTTTTTTTCTGTTGAAGTTTAGGTAATTTACGCCCGCTTTCATATGTTATGGGTTCTGAAGCAGACCTACTTGACATGAATCAAAACGCCGTTTTAAATCTTAGCTTGCACGTGCACGAACACACGAACCTAAATGCTTCCTTGAACCTTTCCGCAGCAGGACGCGGTTAGACTCTTGGTCTATCGAATGGATTTTGTGGGTTTGAACCTCCTTCTTATTGTTGTTGTTTTTGTTATTGTTGTTTTGGTATTATTGTTATTGTTGTTTAAAACCCAGCCGACTGCTTAACTTTGTATTCAGGTGTGTTTTTCAAATCCCCTGTGCGATAAATTGGACGAAGTGGTCAACACTGGGACCATGTCCTTAGATAATGTACGGGAATGCACTGGTATGTGTACTTAATTTCCCCCCCCCCCCCCCCCCCTGTTGAAGCTTTGTATGTTTTGAAGCGGTTATAGCCATGACATGGCTCGGCTCTACGCAGTCGGCTGGGTTTTAAACAACAATAACAATAATACCAAAACAACAATAACAAAAACAACAACAATAAGAGGGAGGTTCAAACCCACAAAATCCATTCGATAGACCAAGAGTCTAACCGCGTCCTGCTGCGGAAAGGTTCAAGGAAGCATTTAGGTTCGTGTGTTCGTGCACGTGCAAGCTAAGATTTAAAACGGCGTTTTGATTCATGTCAAGTAGGTCTGCTTCAGAACCCATAAAAGTAACAACATTCAATCTTTAATCAAAACCTGCGAACGTGTTTTCAATCTACAAAAACTGACTCAAATCTCTGTGAAGTGAGCTTGTGATCTTTATCAAAACATTCGAACATGCTCGGCATCAGACGATAACTGTTCACACCAGTCGCCGTGGTGTAGTCGTTGGATCGACGGACTACCGAGTGGAAGGTTGGGGTTCGAATCCCCGTCCAGATCTGTCCTTTCAAAATCGTTGTGGGATTTTTCGGCCCTAACCGGCTCATACATGGACTTGAGCGGTCTATGGGCTCATTAAACAAGAAAAAAAAAACAACAACAAAAAAAAACCGGACCACACAGTCGAGTCTTATCCACTTCATGGATACATCAACTAATATTTCATTACCAATACCACAGGTGTCTGTATGGCTCAGGTCTGGTTGACGCCAGAATATATATTATGATATATTATGATAGTAAGCCTAGAGCACAGTGCTGTCACACAGTCTCAATTCTAATCGACATCCTCATCGTAATCATCATCTCATAGCGTTGAAAACAAATGTTCCAGCGTCTGCGACCATGCAAGTTGTTGTTGTTGTTGTTGTTGTTATTGTTGTTGTTATTGTTGTTTAAAGCCCAACCGACTGCGTAGAGCCATATCAGGGCTGTAACCTTTTCAAAACGCATACAAAACTTCAACAGGAGAAAAAAAAAACAAGAAAAAAAAATTAAGTAGGCCTACACATATCAATGCACTCACGCACACAACCCCAAGGAGATGCCCCTGGCGTTGACCACACCGTCCAATTTATCACACAAGGGAACTTTTAAAAAAACACACACACACACACACCTGAATACAAGGCCATACAAGTGGTGTTGAAAATGGGACAACATCTTTTTTAAAAAGCGAGCACAAAGAAAACTGCCTATATGTAATGATCCTCAAAAAAAGGGGAAAACGATCATCGACGGTCACAGTTTTCAGTAGATCGTCCAGTCAACCACATAAAGAAGAAGAGTGTCTAGTCTTGCGAACATTCTCTTTCATAAGTACGATGGAGAAGACTGTAAAGCGTGTGTTTAAAACGTAACACATGCTGTTTTGGTTATAACAAAAAACAATTGATTTTTTTTTTTTGTAACAATGGTCTGTAAGCGGGTATGCTGATAAATAAAATGAACTCTGGTCTTTCTCGAGGTTTTTGTTTGGCTGGTTTGGTTTTAGGGGGAGGTTTATTTATTTGTTTATTTATTATATAACTATTTATCTATTTATTTATTCACTTGTTCATTCATTTATTTATTTATTTATGTACTTATTTATTCATCTTTATGTACTTATTTATTCATCTATTTATTTATTTACTTATTTATGTATTTATTTTTTTGCTGCTATGCATCTGCATCACTCATGTGTCGCTGCTCCCACACTAAGCTGCTTATTTCAGTTTCACAATCTCACCTGCTAACACACCACAACTGAGATCACCATGACAGCAGGGCATGAGAGGACAATTCTTCCAGAATGCTGTAATGACAAGAACGGGGTTGATAGGGGATGATACTGATAATGATACACACAGTTCCGCTTCGTATTGAGACTGTGTGACAGGGCTGTAGGCCTACATACAATTCTCATCATAACTCCTCGATGTATGTAACAAATTTAATTATGCGTAATCCGTTCAGTTTTAACAAGATTTGGAAAGTGTCACTGACCTAGGATTGTTTTCAAGATCACTTTATTTTTGTTATCGCCTACATGACACAAAAAAGAATGCCAGTATGGCTCGACTATCCTGTGTCTTATCTTAAAACGAACAAATTACATGTATTTTCTAACATTTCTCTTTTTTGATCTCCCTTAAAAAAGATGTACATGTATATAAATGTATATGTATATATATATATATATATATATATATATATATATATATATATGTGTGTGTGTGTGTGTGTGTGTGTATGTGTGTGAATGTGTGTATATGTATATATATAATATATATAATATACATGTATATATATATATATATATATATATATATATATATAGAGAGAGAGAGAGAGAGAGAGAGAGAGAGAGAGAGAGAGAGATACATATACATAATATACATTATTATATATATTGTGTGTATACATATCTATGTAAATGGGTCTAGTCTTTTATTATTTTCCCTTTTCTTTAAAAAAGAGATCAAGTTTTTGAAAGACCAGACACTGTTTTGTCTGCATGCAGATTAAATCATTAAGCCAAACCTTTGGCTGCTTGGAGACCAGAAGTAGGGTTTATATGCTGTTGATGCATTCACATTAAAATGGAAGGGATGGTTTGAATAATGTATATGCCTGTCCACCTTAAGCCTTATACAACAATCTCGGGGAAACTGACTGGAAACAGAGGCAGCAGAAGGTTTTAAACCTTTGACTCCTGCACCCTATCCACCAAGTGCAAAAACTTAACCCTTTGACTCCCTCACCCTATCCACCAGCTTACTTGCAGGAAGCTGGCGGATGGGGTGAGGGAGTCAAAGGGTTATGGTTTTGCTTTGCTAACATGGTTGACAGTGCAGGATGCTGGTAGACAGGGTGCGGAGAGTCAAAAGGGTTAAGATTACTTCCAAATGGCATATAGGGCAATGTGATTGCAGCTGATGCTGCGGTTGTTAATCTGTCGCACCTGTCATGCTGTGCAGAAGGAAGATTTTACACCTTACCACACACGAAGAGACTTCCATCCCAGACGCAACAAATCTACAACTGCTAATGGCTGTACTGTTATCAGGTAAGCAGTCAAAGCACAAGGGAATTTCTGGACAAATTCGCAACCTTTGGAAGACGCTGCACGGAAATAGAATTCCGCCTGTGTTAGGCATCGTAAATCGTTCTGTGTGAAACGAAACGACGATCCCTTATTTCTGCCTTGTTGCCTTGCTTTCTGTCATTTCTACTTATTTTCTGCCTTAATGGTCCATTCACCTGTATTTTTTCGATAAAGTCTTACATACTTTTTCTTCGGATTGATAATTGGGTACATGTATTAAGCGCATTTTTTGGCTCTAAGGAGGTGAGATATGCGGAAGCAATTTTAGGTAATTTATGCCCGTTTTTATGTTTTGGTGTCCTTATGTATGCTTATATTTGTATTCAGGTGTGTTTTTTAAATCTCCCCTGTGCGATAAATCGGACGGAATGGTCCTACGCCGGGGCATGTCCTTAGCTTATGTGCGCGAATGCATTGATATGTGTACTTAATTTTCTTGTCCTTTTGTTTTTCCTGTTGAAGTTTTGTGTGTTTTGAAGCGGTTATGGCCCTGATATGACTGCGCGGTCAGCTGGGCTTTAAACAACAATAAAAGAAAGATCCCTTATTTTGTAAAGTTCTGTTATATGTCCTATATCTGTATGATTCAGGCCTGCATTATGATGCCATTAACACTGCCAGAAGTGCTTACTGTTATTGTGTTATTGTTGTTTAAAGCCCAGCCGACTGTGTAGAGAGTTTTTACAGAGATCAATAGATTTCACTTGATATGATTTTTACATGTTTGTCTTTACTTGCATTTTAGACTTGCAAGATTTAACGGTGAGCATGGTTTTTAACTATTATCTTTTATCTTAATGGGTTGTCGTTTTTGACGTGGTGTTAACCCTGATATGGCTCAGTGGTCGGCTGGACTAAAAGCAATATGAACTTGATGCGTTGAACTTATCTGGGCTATAACTGTTTCAAAACACACATACTTCAACAGGAAAAACAAAGAAAAGAAAATTAAGTAGGCCCCCTACACATATCAAAGCATTCGAGGAGAAAAAAAAAACAGAAAAGAAAATTACGTAGGCCTACACCATATCAATGCATTCGTGACATAATCTAAGGAGATGCCTCTAGCGTTGACCACTCTGTCAATTTATCACACAGGGGATTTATAAAACATACTGAATACAAATCTAAGCATAACTAAAGACACCAAAACATACATAAAAACGGGCCTAAATTATCTAAAACTGCTTTCGCACATCTCAAATCCCTACAGCCAAAAATGCACTTAGTACATGTACCCCATTATCAATCTTAAAAGAC
The DNA here is from genome assembly GCA_030674185.1 of Monoplex corrugatus. NCBI lineage: Eukaryota > Metazoa > Mollusca > Gastropoda > Littorinimorpha > Ranellidae > Monoplex > Monoplex corrugatus. The sequence goes on along the minus strand of JAPXFY010000025.1, from coordinate 33,726,549 downwards.
AAAATATGCAATACCTCACTGAACACATACAAATGAATAGACAAGCAAGGCAGAAAATGATAAGAAGAAATGACAGAAAGCCAAGGAGGAAGAAAGAAACACAGAGAGTGAGAGAAAAGAGGAAATTTCTAGCACAGAATTTCTAGGGTGGGGATACTATTTATACTGAAAGAGGTCAGACAGGGACAGAAGTGATTTTGTCAGCTGTCATTTAGGCTGAATACAATAAATACATCAATGGATAGAAATTGTCATCAGAAAGGGGTAACTGAACTAAGAACACTGCTCCCTCAAAAAATGTTTCCATGAGCTAATGGGCAACTTTCAGACTGACTCAGTAAAATGAAGAATAATTGTGAATAACCTGTAACACAACATTTTACTGAAACTGTGTGCCTTACTCATGATTACTCAGAGGGTATTTTAAGCTATACAAAAACAATTTCAACAAGGGTGTACCATATTTATGGCAGATAAAGGATCAGGGCACTTTAAGTTTGTTTTGTTTGTTTTTAATTCAGCAGATATCAGAAACCAAATATGTGTGTTGGAATTCAGCAGACCTGATGAGGAACCAAACCTGTGTGCATGAATTCAGTAGACATAATGAGAAACCAAACCTAAGTGTTTGAATTCAGCAGACACAATGAGAAACCAAACCTGTGTGCTTGAATTCAGCAGACATAATGAGGAACCAAACCTGTGTGCTTGAATTCAGCAGACACAATGAGAAACCAAACCTATGCATTTGAATTCAGCGGACATAATGAGAAACCAAACCTATGCATTTGAATTCAGCGGACATAATGAGGAACCAAACCTGTGTGCTTGAATTCAGCAGACCTAATGAGGAACCAAACCTGTGTGCTTGAATTCAGCAGACCTAATGAGGAACCAAACCTGTGTGCTTGAATTCAGCAGACATAATGAGAAACCAAACCTAAGTGTTTGAATTCAGCAGACATAATGAGAAACCAAACCTAAGTGTTTGAATTCAGCAGACACAACGAGGAAACAAACCTGTGCACTTGAATTCGAATAGCAGACTAATGAGAAACCAAACCTTTGTGTTAGAATTACAAAAGACGTAAAAATGAGAAACCAAACCTGTGGTGGCTTGTAATTCAGCAGACATAATGATAAACCAAACCTGTATGATTGAATTCAGACAGACATAATTGATTAAAAACAACAAACACTGTATGATTGAATATCAGACAGACACAAATGAGGATCCAAAACCTGTATGATTGAATTCAGCAGACTAATGAGGACCAAACCCGTATGATTGAATTAGCAGACACAATGAGGACCAAACCTGTATGATTGAATTAGCAGACTAATGAGAACCAAACCTGTGCTTGAATTCAGCAGACATAATGAGAAACCAAACCTTGTATGAATGGAAAAGTTTCAGCAGACATAATGAGAACCAAATCAGTGCTTGAATTCAGCAGACTAATGAGAAACAAACCTATGCATTTGAATTCAGCAGACATAATGAGGAAACAAACCTGTGTGCTTGAATTTAGCAGACAATGAGAAACCAAACCTGTGGCTTGAATTCAGCAGACTAATGAGGAACCAAACCTATGTGCTTCAATTCAGCAGACATAATGAGGAAACAAACCGTGTGCTTAATTCAGCAGACATAATGAGAAACCAAACCTGCATGCTTGAATTCAGCAGATGTAATGAGGATCCAAACTTGTCAATATGAACTCAGCAGGCACGATGAGGATCCAAATTGCACTTGCTCAGAAGCTTATGTCCAAAGAACAGCTTCATTCAGATCTGAGTATGTAGTGTGACAAACTTCTGCCGGACCAGCCTAAAAGGTTCCTGTTTCACACTGGTTTAAATGTGTGTTGGAAGAACAGGCATTGTGTCTTTTCAACTCACAGTTTTAGGAATGTTTCTTCATCAGCTACTGTTATTGTTGTTTAAAGCCCAGCCGACTGCGTAGTCATATCAGGGCTATCGTTGGCCTCTTTACATCTCAGGAGATGATAGTCTGCACCAGGAGGCGTTTGGTCATGACGTGCATTTTCTGCTGTGGCTGTGCAGGCCGATTCTTGAGTGGCAATTTCTGTGACATCTGCCACATACAAACTGAGTTGCTGTTGTTTGTTTCTGGAACATCGCTTGCGAAGAGCCCTTTTCTCATCTGCGCTTTCTGCCTCCTCTCCGTATTCACAATGCCTTGCTGAACGGCTGTCCTCCATACCGCCCTGTCTTCCGCCAGAGTCTCCCAAGAGCCTGGGTCAATCCCTGAGCTTCTAAGGTCTCTTCTGCATACGTCTACAAAGCGTAGCTGTGGGCGGCCTGGAGTTCGCTTCCGGTTTGCGAGTTAGCCGTAGAGAACGTCTTTTGGGATGCGTAATTGGCGCTGGCTTAGGTGGGCAAAAATGGTCTGTAGGCCCGCACGACGGAGGACCTCTGTGTTGGTCACCTTGTCTTGACATCGGATGCCGAGGACGCGTCACAAACAGCGGAGATAGAAAGTGTTGAGCCTCTTTTCTTGGCTGGCGTATGTGGTCCAGGCTTCACTAGAGTAAAGAAGTGTGCTCAACACACATGCTCTGTACATCTGCATTTTTGATGTTCGCAGTGAGACTGCTGTTGGACCAGACCCGCTTATTCAGTTTAGCCTGACTGATGAGGCCTTTGCAATTCTGGCGCTGATTTCAGCGTCCAGAGAGAGGTTGTCGCTCATGGTGGACCCCAAGTACTGAAATTTGTGGACAGTGTTGAGGTCGTAGTCTCCAATGTGTAACCATTTCAAAACATACAGAACTTCATCAGGGAAAAAAAGAAAGGAAAATTAAGTACACATATCAATGCATTCGTGTACATAATCTAAGGACATGCCCCTGGCGTTGACCACTCCATCCAATTTATCGCACAGGGGATTTAAAAAACATACCTGAATAAAAACGTAAACATAACTAAGGCCACTGAAAGACATATAAGAACGGGCCTAAATTACCTAAAATTGCTTCGGCATATCTCACCTTTCTAGAGCAAAATGCATTGTAATATATGTACTCAATTATCAATCCCAAGAAAAAATACGTAAGAATTTATCAAACACATACAGGTGAATGGACCAGCAAGGCAGAAAATTATAGGAAGAAATGAGAGAAAGCAAAGGAGCAAGGCAGAAACAAAGAGAGTGACAGAAAAGAAGAAATTTCTAGCACAGAATTTCCAGAAGGTGGGGATACTATTTATACTGAAAGAGCCCCCGGCATCCCCACGGGGGGGGGGGGGGGGGGGTTCTTCATCAGCTATGCTGAAAGCTGGGCATGTCACAGAAACATGACCTGAATACAGCAGCTGGTCTAATGCAAAGAATGTCTGTAAATTGTACAACAGACTTCTGGCAAAGTACCGTATGAAATAGATGAGTCGACAAGACTGAACAACTCATTTTTCAGTGATAGTGCTATACCAGGTAGCCTACTGTGTCAGTGAAGCAGTGCTGTGGTACTTCATCAGTAATGTCTTACCTTGTTCTTGAAGCAGGACTGTTGTTTGACACTGAAAGACTTTTGTATTTCACTGTCAAGGTTCTTTCAACACCTGGACCCACGTTTTAAGTGGACTATTCATATTTCTCTCTGGTCAAGGCCGTTTTCTTTTCAGCACCCAGATTTTTTTAAGCAGTGATTAATTGTGTCGATGGATACAAATGCTGACAGGGCTTTTGCGGAACAGGTGTTAAATAACAAACAAGAAATCACACACGGCAGAAATTGACATTCTTGGAATTGTACTTCACAATATATGGAAACGTCTACTGCACTGCAGTTCACTGAATGGAGGGATATGCATGTGCGCCCCCCGGCCCCCCATTTACACTCGAATCGAGAAAAACATCAAATCTATTCCAAATAAAGAAAAGTAAAACTGGGTCAAACCTGATAACTGGTTTGTTTATGGGAAGACTGTAATTTTCAAACAAAACTTGACACATTGAATCCCAACAGACACATGGCATTAATACTAACACTACAAAGGATTACAGTGGTTAGATACTCTGGATAGACGATCTAACCTGTTAAGTATGGCTGTCATCTCACATATATATTCCTCTGTTACAGTGAACTATGTCATGGAATTCTGCTCATCTTCCTCTCTCCATGTTAAGTATTCATTTAAGTTTCAAATACATATCTAAGAAGACTCCCTTGTGGGGATGCTGGGGGCTCATTCAGTAAAAACAGCATCCCCGCCTGCTGAAAATTCTGTGCTAGAAATTTTCTCTTTTCTGTCACTCTTTATGCCTTGCTCCTTTGCTTTCTGTCATTTCTTCCTATCATTTTCTGCCTTGCTTGTCCATTCATTGGTATCGTGTTTAATAAAGTTATACATATTTCCTCTTAAGACTGATAATTGGGTACATGTATTAAGTGTATTTTTGGCTGTAGGGATATGAGACACGCAGAAGCAATTTTAGGTAATTTAGGCCTGCTTTTATGTATGCTTTAGTGTCCTTAGTTAAGTTTGAATTTGTATTCAGATGCATTTTTTAAATCCCTGTGTGATAAATTGGATGGAGTGGTCAATGCCAGGGGCATATCGTTAGATTATGTGCGGGAATGATTCGATATGTGTGTACTTTTTTCCCTGTTGAAGTATTGTGTGTGTGTTGACACGGTTATAGCCCTGATATGACTCTACATAGTCGGCTGGAGCTTTAAACAAAAATAACAATGAATAACAATAACAATTTATGGAGATAATCATGCATAATGCTGAAGCCACACTCTAAGTTGTGGTTAGTGTGCCAGCCATTCCACTTAGTGTGTCCAAAGTAAACAAATAAATAAAACAAAAATCAATGGATAATATTCATAAAACAAAGGACACACTGTTCTAGGGTCACATGGAAAGGGAATGGTACAAATCTACTGTCTATACATAAATCACTCAAGAAGCTGACACCACCAGAATTACACACACACACACACACACACACCCCACACACACACACACACACACACACACACACACACACACACACACAACGCGCACACACACACACACACATGCACACACACATACACACACATTCAAGCACACATACGCACATGCACACACACATGCACATGCACACACACACAAACATACACATACACCAGAGAAAAATAACTGGCCCAACATCAATCTGAGTCAATTTCTCACTTATTTTAAGGGTGATTGATAAAGACAGAGACTGGGGAAGAACATAGTCATCAGCCCACTCACCCCCTCCCCAAGTCACATACACACATGTAGATATGCACACACATACATGTAATAACACACATAAACATACATCATTGTTTTTCTTTAACTCTGCATCAGAAAGGGAACAAATACATGTCCGTCTTTTCAGGTGATCACCAAGTGACGCTACCAGGCATGACGCAACTTGCAGTACACTACATGCGCAATGCCACTGACCAGCGAATTGTTAAGCAGTTCCAGCACTAACTGAATCAGTGGATACAGGTTACGATTGTGATGATGAGACGCCAACAACGTCCTGTTGCACTTCTCATAACTGTGGTCCTTCTCTGTGGCTTCGATGATCTGAAGGTCTGTCAGGCCTATCCAAGCACTGGTGAACAGCACCATGCAAGAAGGAAACAATTCAGCAATCACATCCGCCGCTGGTGGAAGATCACCAATGTTGCTGATATTGTTCTGTTTGAAGTCCGTCACTCGCTGGGATATGGCTGGCTCAAATCCGTGAAACTCCTCGCCCAGCCATTTGCCGAACACTCTCAGAGCACACAGCTTCAGAGGGGAAGCTATCTGCCATTCTTGTGCGGCTGCTGCCAGTTCAGAGCTGTTTTCCGCTGAGTTTAAGAGAAGAGTCAACATTTCTGACATTGTTGAAACGTCAGAAGGGGAGGCTATAACTTCCAGACTGCGAAGAAGAAAATGTAATACTAGCTGCACCATCTCCAGCTGGATGTCTTGGAGGATGGTGGTTTGCATGGCGTGGTCGGTGTTCACGTCATCTTCACCATTGGCTCCAGCGCTGAGGGTAGCAGATTTTGAATGTTCTGACTCTCGAATCATCTTCAGCCTGCTGACTTCTTCAACCCAGTTGAGTACACAGCCCGCAGTATCTGTACACACAGTGTGGGAAAAGTCACTCTTGTTTTCCTCTAGATGGTGCACACTTGGAGAAACAGTGTCCATTACTTCGGGAATGTCTCTGATAACCGTTGGCTGCTGATGTACAACATGGACATCTATTGCTGAATGAAAAGCATTCACTGCAACAGAATTCTCCACACCTGGCAGCATGGATGGTGTGCCTGTTTCAACCCATGGATCGTCTCCAGCACGATCTTCTTGGAAAGAACTGTTAATGACTGTGTCTGATCTTGAATAACAGAGCACAGGTAAACAAGCTGGAGAAAGTGTTGACTGAACAGTAACAACACCTGCTGTCACATCATCTACCACATTTTCTGCAGAAGTCACACATGCTGTGACAGTATTACCGTTAGGATCACTTCCACCAAAGGACTTTGGCACTTTTTCTTTAACATTTTGTAGTTTGGACTTTTTAGCACACTGAGACATAGCCTCAATGTCGGCCTTTTCTCTTTCAATCATTTGCGTTCTGATTTTGCACATTTTACAAACATACTCTAGTACCTCTGTTTGCCAGGGAGGATTTGCAGCAATGAACGAATCATCAGTCTGAGTTCCAACGTCTTGTATTTGAATGCCAGCCTCAGTGACAGTGTCACAAGTTGTATCACCGGGATGCCCAACAGATGTGTTGACTACTGCATCTCTGGTCAGGGCTACTGATGCATTTTCTGATGTTGGTTCTTGCCCACAAGCTTCTGGAGGACGTGTTGCAAGAACTTGTCTTTTAAGTGAAGGATGTTCAGAAACATCTGGTGTTTTATCTTGTCCTGTCTCACTATCACCAGAAAGTCCTGAAGCTCTTGGTGGCAACCCTGGGGCAAAGACGAGGTTCTGCATGGAAACTTCATACACTGCATCAAGTCGTGGTTGTGATTCTGCAGGATACGCTGTCATCCACACATCCTAGAAAAAGAGGTAACACTGTCATTTTACATGGAATGAAAGGATTATGAAAATTGTTTTTCAACTGTTGGACACGCACACATATGTTGAGAAATGATCTTATACCTGCTTACAGAGCATCCATACGGCCAAAGCCTCTGTCTGCCTAGTCAGCTGAAGAAAAACTCTTTCTGTTACCAAAATTAATTCATCACCCCTATTGCAATTAGAAGCCTGCAGATTTTAGAATTGACAAATCTTGTCTGGCTTTCCTCTATACCCATTATGCATAGCCCAGAGCTCAAACACATTATACTCCCCCATAGGGATGCGGGGGCTCTTTCAGTATAAATAGTATCCCCACCTTCTGGAAATTGTGTGCCAGAAATTTCCTCTTTTCTGTCATTCTCTTTGTTTCTGCCTTGTTGCTTTGTTTTCTGTCATTTCTACCTATCATTTTCTGCCTTACTGGTCCATTCACCTGTATGTGTTCAATAAAGTCTTATGTACTTTTTCTTAGGATTGATAATTGGGTACATGTATTAGGTGCATTTTTGGCTCTGAGGATGTGGGATGTGTGGGGGCAGTTTTGGGTAATTTATGCCTTTTTGTGTGTGTTTTGGTGTCCTCATAGGCTTATGTTTGTATTCAGGTGTGTTTTCTAAATCTCCCCTGTGCGATAAATTGGACGGAGAGTGGTCAACATCGGGGGGCATGTCCTTAGATTATGTGCGCGAATGCATTGATATGTGTACTTAATTTTCTTTTCTTTTTTTTTTCCCCCTGTTGAAGTTTTGTATGTTTTCAAGCGGTTATAGTCCTGATATGGCTCTGCACAGTCGGCTGGGCTTTAAACAACAATAACAATAACAACAAACACATCGCACTGAAAATGCACACATCTGATAAGCCTCAGCATCCCCACTTGCCATAGGTCTACCACTCAGTACCTGGAACATACACAGACTTATTTCTTTGATTTCATAGCCAGCGTGTAAGGTGTGTGCAAGCAGTCTGCGTGCCACATTCCACCATTGTTTCAGAATTCCTGTCCATCATATGACATTTGCAGCAACAGTGCCTATGGAAGCATTATGAGCACGGAGACATTGTTTTGAGAGAACTGAAACTGAATGCATGCTGCTGAGGCTGTCTGAACTAGATCAATAGCCCAGTGCTGAGCTCCTTTGCCAGCAGAGAAGTTTCTCTTGTTAGAAATATACATGACAACACATTTAATGAAAAGGGGAGGGGAGAACACAAGCTGAATTCAACCAGCCAATCATCAGCAAAATCATCACCAGAATCTGCATCAGCCAGTATTTCTGCAACAACTCGATCAAGTGTAAACCAACGCTTTGCTGCTATGACAAAATATGAACTCCACGCCACAGGCATTGACAGAACACTTATAATGATTGCCAAATCTTTTCGAAACACACACAAAAAAAGACTACATGTTCCATACCAACAAGAACGGAAAATAATTCCAATTTCCGATGTTGAGCTCATCATTAGCATGCGAGGCAATGCAGACGATTTACTGGCAACAGATCAATGATTTCTGGCAACAGACTAACAGTATGGGTCAGAGACAATCTCTCTTTGCTGACGAGCGGGTTTGGCAGACGCAGTCAAGAGGTTAAAGGCCGACTAAAAGTATGACTGTTTCACCAACCGGGACAACGGCTAACTAGTTAGTAGCTCCAACAATCAATCAATTTAAAACTGCATACAAAACATGTTCCTGCAATACTTTTACGTTAAAAAAAAAGTACCACGCAGAAAGATCATCTCCCATCTCTTCTCCCTCGTTGGTTTACCTTCCCCGTCTTTAAAGAGGGTTATGCATCCATTTACAGCTGGGTGGCTTGGAGCACATAGGCTGCAAATTACCCCAATAAACATTCAAAACGATGAAGCCAACCAGACAGAAGAACACACCCTCCAGGACTGTGAGAATCTCACAGATGCTGTGGGAGAAGAGATCTAGCCAACTCCCTTGAGTCTGTGGAAGAAGCTGTATAGGCCTGTGGGTGTGTTTCAGAGAGTAACTTATTTCATCCTCAAGACTAAGCTCCAAGTTTGATAGAGACTAAGCTCCAAGTGTGATAGAGACTAAGCTCCAAGTGTGATAGAGACTAAGCTCCAAGTATGATAGAGACTAAGCTCTGAGTGTGATAGAGACTAAGCCCAAGTGTGATAAAGACTAAGCTCCAAGTGTGATAGAGACTAAGCCCAAGTGTGATATAGACTAAGCTTCAAGTGTGACAGAGACTAAGCTCCAAGTGTGATATAAACTAAGCTTCAAGTGTGACAGAGACTAAGCACCAAGTGTGACAGAGACTAAGCTCCAAGTGTGATAGAGACTAAGCCCAAGTGTGATAAAGACTAAGCTCCAAGTGTGATATAGACTAAGCTTCAAGTGTGACAGAGACTAAGCACCAAGTTTGACAGAGACTAAGCACCAAGTGTGACAGAGACTAAGCACCAAGTGTGACAGACTTAGCTCCAAGTGTGACAGACTAAGCTCCAAGTGTGGTAGAGACTAAGCTCCAAGTGTGATAGAAACTAAGCTGCAAATGTCAGTGTGACAGAGAGCTCCAAGTGTGATAGAGACTAAGCTCCAAGTGTAAAACTAAGCTCCAAGTGTAAAAGAGACTAAGCTCCAAGTGTGATAAAGACTAAGCTCCAAGTGTGGTAGAGACTAAGCTCCAAGTGTGAGACTAAGCTCCAAACGTGATAGAGACTAAGCTCCAAATGTGACAGAGACTGAGCTCCAAGTGTGATAGAAACTAAGCTGCAAATGCCAGTGTGACACAGAGAGAGCTCCAAGTGTGATAGAGACTAAGCTCCAAGTGTGATATAGACCAAGCTCCAAGTGTAAAACTAAGCTCCAAGTGTGATAGAGACTAAGCTCCAAGTGTGATAGAGACTAAGCTCCAAATGTGACAAAGACTAAGCTCCAAGTATGAGACTAAGTTCTAAATGTGACAGAGACTGAGCTCCAAATATGACAGAGATTAAGCTCCAAGTGTGATAGAGACTAAGCTCCAAGTGTGAGACTAAGCTCCAAGTGTGATAGAGACTAAGCTCCAAGTGTGACAGAGACTAAGCTCCAAGTGTGATAGACTGAGCTCCAAGTGTGATAGAGACTAAGCTCCAAGTGTGATAGAGACTAAGCTCCAAATGTGACAGAGACTGAGCTCCAAGTGTGATATAGACTAAGCTCCAAGTGTGACAGAGACTAAGCTCCAAGTGTGATAGACTGAGCTCCAAGTGTGATAGAGACTAAGCTCCAAGTGTGATAGAGACTAAGCTCCAAATGTGACAGAGACTAAGTTCCAAGTATGAGACTAAGTTCCAAATGTGACAGAGACTGAGCTCCAAATACGACAGAGACTAAGCTCCAAGTGTGATAGAGACTAAGCTCCAAGTGTGAGACTAAGCTCCAAGTGTGATAGAGACTAAGCTCCAAGTGTGACAGAGACTAAGCTCCAAGTGTGAGACTAAGCTCCAAGTGTGACAGAGACTAAGCTCCAAATGCGATGGCAAATGAGAAGAAGAATGTTCAAGGCTGAGGAATGGGTTTAGTTGCTGCCATTGTTTATGAATATAAAAAAAAGAGAATGTTTTATAATGCACTTAATTAAGTACACTGAACTGTGGTATCATCAACAATGTAGATTCTTAAAGGAGATGACAGATCATTACATCAACATCAATTTACGATTTTCCAGAAATTGCTTATTTGCGTACATACACACTCAGAAAAATATACAAGCAACCAAATATTTTTAAAAGAAAAAAGAGAAACTAACACACACACGAGCGCACACACACACACACACACACACACACACACACTTCACAGTGACACCTACGGAGAAATGCTGAAGACACTGGCGCTGAACTGGCAGGGAATGATACTCAAACACTGCTCGGAAGAGACCATGCACACTGTAGAAATAAGCTTCATTTCCCCTTTTCAAGCTGTCAATGCGGCAGTCTGTAACATACAGCTGTTTACAAACAATATTTTCAAACTTTAATCAATAAGCAAAACTGTATGAACAGAATTGCCTTAAATGTACAAAAATACATTTAGATGTACAGAATTGCCTTAAATGTACAAAAATACATTTAACAGACAAATATGATTTATCACAAGTTTTTAACATTATGGTTTCATTACGAATTGCTGCTTTGAAATCATGGTCCCTCGGTTACTCATACGAAAAGTTTGTGCAATGAAAAATACTCATACAAAAAGTTTGTGCAATGAAAAACGCAAAATACGCTATTTAATGCATGATCGTTTATGACATTTATTATAGTCATAGCTTTCATTAAACATGCATAATATATACCTACCATTTATATACTGTACATGCCTGCATACATGCAGACATGTATATATACACTATTTCTTACCATAATCATATCTGATCTTGTACATGTAACAAATGATTCACCCTGACATAATTTGTAGTAGAACTTTGTATATCATGCATAACAAAAACATAGAAATTCTTTCCCTATAAGTATAATCATCATTCTTGACTTGTATATGTAACAAACAATTAAACCCATTTTGTCAGTAGCACCTTTGAAGAGAAGTTTTGTCGCCAGTCCATGTTTAGCAAACCTGGCATGGATTCTGGACATGTTCTTGTCCCATTCTGATGTACCATGCAGTATGTCACTACCCAGGAACAACGGCTGGCATCCATTCTGAAACAAGATGCAACAATATCTATAAACAGACAAAAAAGTATACCCAATTCATGTCAAACACATATTACCATTCATGATGGCTGTAAAGTGAACGAATTCCATTGAATTATCCTCTTCCTCTTCTGCAAAATTCTTGGGCAGCAATTCCCATGTGCATTCATATTTGTAAGTGGACTTTTAAGTGTATGGCAATTTTTTTACCCTGTCATATAGGCAATCAAGAGACAGTGCTGCATAATCAAAATGCTCCAAGATTTCCAACTGCCAAAATTACAAGACTTAGGAATCAACCTTTGCCTGATCTTTATGTACAAGATGACTGAGTGGCTAGCACTGGCTAATCCTGTTCACATTTTCTTCACACAACAAACAGGTATAAAAGAGTAGAACAATCAGAAACATTTGCCAAACATACTCTGTTTCATTAACAAACTGTCAATTCACAAAAACAGAGCCTCTAATATCCCAAATAGCCACAAAGAATGGTAAAAAAAAAATCACAAAAAAAAAAGACAATACTTAACAGACTACAAACATCTTGAAGTTAGAGCAAATACGGAGCATCTAACTTCTAAGATCCCAAAATAGCCACAAAGAATGGTAAACAAAAAATTTTCATAAAAAAAATAATACTTAACAGACTGCAAGTTACAACCATCTAGAAGATAGAGCAGTCACAGCACCGTCAAATGGCTGCCTTTATGCATGGATCAATACCCAGACTTGCTATATATAGTATAAACACTAAGCAGCAAGCATAATGCCTTTTGCCATTGCTTATATGATTATATATGCTATTTGTGGTCTCTGCAATATATAAATCAAGATCAAAATCAGGCTGCAGACTGACTACTACTATGTCGTATTATCCAAGCCCTCAATTATGGAAGGCCAGGCACACCCCTATACAGTACCTTTTATTGTTATTGTTATTGTTATTGTTATTATTATTGTTGTTTAAAACCCAGCTGACTGCACAGACCTATCTCAGGGCTATAACAGCTTCAAAACATACAAAACTTCAACAGGAAAAAAATTAAAAGAAAATTAAGTACACATATCAATGCATTTGTGCACATAATCTAAGGACATGCCCTGGCAATGAGCACTCCATCCAATTTATCACATCATCATCATCATCATCAGTCCCGTAGTCTGGTTGACCGTTGGGGCACCACTGAAGATTTTGCAACCAACTTCCTCCACTCCTCACGGTCCTCAGCTTTCCGCAGAATGATATTCCATTCAAGGCCAGTCCACTCTCTGATATTGTCTTCCCATCTTTTTCTCTGTCTGCCTCTTCGTCTCCCTCCCTGAACTGTTCCCTGCAAGACGGTCTTGGCCAGTCCAGATGATCGTGTGACGTGCCCGTACCACCTCAGTTTGCGTCTTTTCACCGAGGTCAGGAGGTTTCACTGAGGTCAGGCGTTTTCGATTCGGGTTTTCACTTCCTTATTGGTTATATGATCTTTGTACGAGATACCAAGGAGTTTGCGGAAGCATCTCATCTCCATTGCCTGTATCCTTCTTTCAATGTCTGCTGTTATGGTCCATGTTTCACATGCATACAAAAATATTGACATGACCAGGGAACGCATCAGTCTGATCTTGGAGCCGATTGCGATATTCTTGTCGTTCCAGATGACTTTTAGCTTGGTCATTGCAGCTGTGGTCTGGGCAATCCTGGAAAGTACCTCGGGCTTTGATCCTTCATCTGATACTATAGCTCCCAGATATTTAAATCTATGGACGGTCTCAAGTTTCTTGTTGTCTATGGTAATGTCAGTGCTGATGCCATTGGTATTATTTGTCATCAACTGGGTTTTCTCTGCACTGATCTGCATGCCATATGCTGTGGAGGCCTCATCAAGATGTTTTATCAAGCTGACTAGCTCTTGCTCTTGCCCAGCTAGTCCGTCAATGTCGTCGGCAAAACGCAAGTTTGTGATTGTTCTACCTCCGATGCTGACTGTTCCCTCGTGGTCTTCAAGTGCGTCAGCCATTATTCTCTCTAAGAAGATGTTGAAGAGATTTAAAAAACACACCTGAATACAAATTTAAGCATACCTAAGGACACCACAACATATACAAAAAACGGGCACAAATTGCCAAAAATTGATTCCGCATATATCTCACCTCCCTAGAGCCAGAAATGCACTTAATACATGTACCCAGTTATTAATCCTAAGAAAAAGTACTTTATCCAATACATACAGGTTAATGGACCAGCAAGGCAGAAAATGATAGGAAGAAATGACAGAAAGCAAAGGAGGAAGAATGAAACAAAGAGAGTGACAGAAAAGAGAAAATTTCTAGCACAGAATTTCCAGAAGGTAGGGATACTATTTATATTGAAAGAGCCCCCAGCATCCCCACAGGGGACTTACTAATACAGTAACTGACCACTCAGGAAAGGTAAGAATGTTTAGAAAGTTAAAGTCTTTATAAAGGTGCAGCACTGGCATAGGTCTTTAGATTTTATGTGAGCTGGTTGGTTTATTTGATAGAACTGTAGTCTCAACATCTGGTAACTCAAGATCAGTCCCAGCACACAACTTAAAAACTGGCCTGTTTGTTGCTCATCTCAACATTTCCATTAATCTGGTGATGGCAGCTTTGTGTTCAACAGCTCCCTCCCTCTTCCCATTTCAACATCTTGCCAACGCCAGGCTGGGTAAGAGAAGAGGATAGTTTCCTCTGAAAATTGGCCGGGGTCCAGGGGCAACGTCCCTGCTGGGGGGTCTGGGGGGTTTCGCCCCTCAGAAGCTGAAGAATTTCTGTAATTCTATGGATGCATTTCCTGATGGCAAATACAATAATTCAGTAATATTTCCGCTGAAAAACAATTTTTTCCCTCTGAAACTAGGAGTTCATTCGCTGAAATTAGTGGATCCGCGGAGAGTTACCCTGCCTGCAACGCACAGGGTTCATTTTGTTTCTGTGCACCTCAATAGTGGAACGCATGCGCACTTCATTCAGATATTCATAATTTGTACTCTTTGTCCTCTTTTAACCTTTTGACTCCCACACCCAGTCCACCAGCATCTTGCATTGTCAACCATGCTAGCAAAACAAAAATTGAACCCTATGACTCCCTCACCCTATCCACCAGCTTCCTGCAGGAAGCCTGTGGATAGGGTGAGGGAGTCAAATGGTTAAGTTTTTACAGATGGTGGACAGAGTGTAGGAGTCAAAGGGTTAAGAGAGCTCTAAAACCTTGAATCTCTTCTCACAATACTACTAATGATATTAGTCCTACTGTCCATATTGTACTCGTATCATTGGGTGTGTGAGAAATTACTATTTGTGTATGTTCTGTCAATCTGTTTGCAAGCCTGTGTCAGTGTATAGGACTACATATGTTTGCAAGTGTGAGTCCCTATGTCGATGCTTCTCTGTTCATGTGCTGTTTATGTATGCTAACTGCAATTACTCAATTAATCATCAAAAACAAAAAACAAAAACAAAAAAAAATTTACTATGATTTGTAAACATGTTCAGGAGATTCTTGAATGGGTTAGCAGATGGCAGTGTTTTATTACTTTTAAATTTAGATGGCAGTTTGTTCCATAGGTTTGCAACTCTTATTACTGAAATTAGAATGTTTAGACTTGTGAGCAGACCAAGTCTAAGGAGGAAACCGCAAATGGAACAATGCAGCACAGTCTTCGCCAGCCACAGTCTACAAGCTATCTAGTGCAGTTTGAAAGGATACTTGAGACTAATAATATGAACAGTCACTGAATCAGATTTGTTATAAATGTAAAACCGGTGATCCTGTGTCAAAAGCGATTTTTTTTTTAATTTAAAGGCTTGCTTCTTGCAACGTGACATGGTTGCACTATATACTATAGTATATAAATCTTTATCATTATTAGCATTATCTTTAAAAGATAATCTTTGTCATTATTATTATATTATTATTCGGTGCCTGTCATCATCATTACTATCATCATCATCATTATTATTATTGTTATTATTTTAAGAGTATAAGCCATAAGGAGATCAGGCGATGAGCCGTAGGCCAAAGTGAAAGTAAAGTAAGGCCCATCGATGATCGATTATTATTATTTATTACTATCATTACCTAATCACTGAAACTAAGTGATATTTTACCTTGTGTATATCGTTGCTGTTGTGAAAACAATTGTCTTCATCTATCAAGCAAAATCGGAGTTGTCTATCGTGTATTTTCAAAACTGGTAAGTTTACTGGCTTCATAGTCGAAAAACACTTTCGTTTTTACTTGGCTACAGGTACAGCCATCTTAAATCTGTTTGTGCGCAATACTAAAATATGTTTTTATTAAAATAAACAGTATTTAGATATCTTCACATGCAGGTGCGTATAAAATATTTGTTAGACCATACATTTTTTCTACAACAAGAAATGCCGTGAAGCTTTGTTTTGTCACGCTCATTAATTTCTGCGGTATATCTTTAATTCTCAAATATTTTACTTCCGGTAACAATGGCGGACATTTTTGGCGATGACAGTCTCTTTTCAGAGTTTGAAAGAGACCGGGACACGCAGAATATCTTCATACAGTATGAGCAGGACGAATCTGGTGTGGAAAATCGATCACGCATTGTATTTACTGGTGCTGCATCAGATTCAGAGGCGTCAGATAATGAAGAAGGAAATGAAAAGGAGATAAAACCAGACGCAGCCACAGTCGGCGCTGACACAGCCGGTGAGCAAACCAGGTCTGGGGAGGAACCTGCAAATGGTGATGGTGAACAGAGTAATGCAGCACAGCCTACGAGCTATCAAGAGCAGTTTGAAAGTATCCTTGAGAGCAGTAAGATTTATTATAAGATAGGTGCAGTTTTACTTGCTGACCATCCAAAACAAGTGTGACTGCCCGCGTTCAAGCAAACAGGAACCAGAAAAAACACGAAAGAAGAATTCATACGAACGCGTATTTATATAAGCTGGCCTTTGTCAAGCGTAAGATTGCAAACAAACACCAGATACAAAAGTTATAGGCCTAGGCCTACATAACGTAATACTAAATAGCTAGGCCTAGGCTATATAATCAATAATGTTATGTACGATGATTTTCAAGATCTTGTAAGCCTGCTGAGTGTGTGAAGACTCGGACAGATCGATTGATTGATTTGGTTTAGATTTTACGTCGGCACCCACCTCAGGTGATAATGGCCAACAGGGATAGCCATCACAGGGAAGAGGGGGAAGGTTGGGGGGGAGGGGGACTTATCTAATCCTATACTGACACCACCAGAACAACAGTGATGTTTAGATGGGACAATAAGAAGGCCAATTTTAATGTGCACTGCAGGATTTGAACCTACAACCATTAGAGGGTGTCACAAACAAAATGCCACCTCTCTTCCATGGTTGTGATTGCATTCACTTTGGAAGACTGTTCCATGTATTCATGGAGTTCTGTGCAAAGCTCTGGGCTGGCTGCCTGAGCAGTGTTGATCATTGCATGGGTATCCTTTCTGGTAGAACCTCTTGGGTTTCAGTTAGACTTTGCTACACATGGAATGGTCTGTGTCACAGTTGGCATTGTGGAAGCTGTATGTGAGAAGCTCACTGCAGAGGGCAAGCTAGTCAAGAATAAATTTTAGATAAACTGCCCGTTTACTATCGTCTTAAGTTTGATTTGCCAGATTGGTCCTCTTAATTTATTTGATTTTGAGTTTTTTCTGCAACTTGTTATTGAAGAATTGAAGACAGGAAACTTTTTATTATCCTGTTAGAAGGTGGGGGGAAGGGGTGCTTCTAAACAAGAGCAGGTGTAAAGTTGTTGGATCTTTAGACACTAAGAAAGTTAAGCTTTATAGTTTATATACAATATTACACATGTTTATTGGAACTTGACTGAAACTCCCCCTAGGCCCTCCCCTCCACAAGCTTTGTATATATATTCAAGGCAGGTAACTGAAATTATTACTTTAGTATTTAGTTGTACGATGAGCTTGGTTATCATCTGAACTCCTTTTAGTGCTGGTGTCCTTAATTTTAAATGATCTTGCATTTTACTATTGTAGACATAGTTTGGTAAAATTTTGTAGATTAAATAAAAAAATCAGAATCAGATGAAGATGCATAGGGTGATACTGATAAATAATGTAAATGTTCACTTTGCAAAAGCATAGGCAGACCCATGAAACTTGGAATTCAACTTGTGAACAACTTGATAACAGTTGCTGACAAACCTCCAGAGCCAGAGGCTGTCATTGTGAGTTCACTTTGATTGTAGGAACATATTTGGGCCTTTACTGCTACTCTCTTGTCTTGCCTGCTGTGGTATATGATTTACAGATTATTTATTTCAGAACATGATCTTTAACTGCCTCCTAGAAAACAAGCTTCGTCAGTTTGCTCGGATCATTGACTCGACAAGGTGAGTAAACATACTGAAGGAGTGTTTGAAACTTGAAAGCAAAAAGAACATACTGAAGGAGTGTTTGAAAGCAAAAAGAACATACAGAAGTGTTTTGAAAGCAAAAAGAAAATTTTGTAAAGACAGAAGGGCAAGGAGTAAAAGATGTACTTTTAGAGAAGAGGCAGATATGCAAAATTACAAAATTGGATGTGTTATTTCCATGGTAAGCAAGCTATGGTCTCACTTGAAAATGTTGTTTGTATGACTAGTCTTTTCAGAGTTGTGGTTACAGAACAAGACAGTACATCTACAAAGCAGTGAGAGAGTATAACTGGGAGATACCAGCAGATATGCTTCAGTCAACAAATAGTATTCTTATACTCTTATGGTGGAATCTTTGAGATCTTTGGATTTCCCTTTCTTGTCATGGAGCAAACTTTACTGATTCAGCAAAGAAAACACTTAGACAAGGTGGAACAACTGTCAAGATTCAGTCATTTGGACAAGTTGGAGGTACTGTCAAGATTCAAGCTCTGTGTGAAAAAGAGCAGCAAATCTGAAAGAAGTTTACAGATACGGAATAAAGTCTTCACTGAAAACTTTGAAAGTGCAAGTGCCACAGAATCTTATCTTGCCCTAGAAAGGCTTGTCAACTCTTCACATTGAAAATATGTTCTTGAAGTCATGAAGATGGCAGTTTCTTCGTTGGGCAAGACATTGGATTACGTTATTCTGCATTCCTGTTTACTGGCTATCGACAAGCTGAAGAATGAAAAGCAAGATGCAACTGATGGGATTCCTCTTGTGCTGCCACAGAAAACCCAAGTTATTCACCGCCACAAAACAAGACAACTGGACCAGTAAGATGTGCAGTTCATGTCTCCATCAAAGCCATTTCTTCATCACCAAAGCATTTTACTAAGCGGGAGTGCATTTTCATACCGATGGGTGCGTTTTTGTTATTTATCAGAGGTGATTACATTGTCACTTTCTTGCTTAAAAAGAAAGTTGAGCCTTTCAGAAATGGTACTGAAGTAGTATTACTGTTGTACTATCTTTTTGTGATTTTTATTTCATAGCTTATACCATGTGGGTTTACTGATAATAAAACTATGTGAAATAAGTATAAGAATTGGAAGATGTGTGAAATGGCATTGCATATTGATTTTTGAAATGCCATTGAAAATGTAGTACCATAAGACGGATAAGTAGTAATAGTTATACAAGTACTATGCATTCTTATGGGTATTTAGAATGTTTTGGTTATGATAACAGTGTGTTTCTTTTTCAGCCTTATTGTTAAGTGGCTATGTTGTTTGAAAGTAAAACAAAATGTTTATTTTTTAAATTTTTGTTGTATAATAGTAATACATTCTTTCCTCTTTAATTTTACACAAACAATAAATCATACGCTGTGACAAAGTTCAACAACAATCAGTAACTTCAGTTTGACTTATTCACTAACGAGAGTGTACACCCATAACCTCACCAAAGAAACTTGTCCAACCGGAAGAAGAAGAGGAGGAGGAGGAAGAAGAAGAAGAAGAAGAAGAAGAGACCTCATCCCAGAGGAGAAGAAGAAGCAGAAGAAGAGGAGACCAGAAGATGCAAGAACTGAAGAAGTAAGAAGAGGAGGATGCTGAAGATTTTTGAAGATGCAGTACTGTTTTTACACTAGACTCCACACAACCTTTTCAGAGTTTGAGAATTCTAAGGACACTAAAAGTAAATGGCGTTAATCACACTACATTGGGTGTGAAGATCGCCAGGAAACTTACTGAAGTTTAAGTGGGCACGTATTGCAATGAAGAGGAAACAGTGTGAGACATATTGAATGTGTTACCTCTTTCAGATGTTGAGTGTCTGCTGCTGTTGGTCTAATATGGCTTCTTACAGCTGGTTGCAGATGAGTGTAGCTGGGGGTGCTCACTTGGCTCGAAACAGTCCTGAGGTGTATTGCCACCTTTGTGACTGCTTGCTTGCTTGCCCTGATGGCTGACACAGGTACTGAGGATCACCACGCTCCCCTAGCATACTTTGCCATACACTCACAGCATCATTGGATTACTCATCTTCAAGATAATATAAATATGACATGCCTCTTGTAAACTTAAATACCTTTTGGTTTTGATTTCATGTGTTTTTCTGTTTGTTGACTTACAGAAAACAACCACTTTGTTTATCCCAGATTGATGTAATTTAATAAATACCAAATTCTCTACATCAGTTTGAAGAGTTTGTTTCCAGTAATTTTCTACATCAATTTAAAGATTTTGTTTCCAGTAGATTTCATTAGGGTTGCCCACGGTGATTGTGAACAGTGTTGATATTATTTCTGTTTTGTATTGGAAATGGAATCATCATTGTGCCAGTTCTTCTGTTCATCTAAAGTGGATTTGGGACTTTGAGACCCTTACGTGATTCAGCATGAAGACATCTCCTTATTGGACTCTAAAACGAAGGACAAGGAAGAAACATTGATCTGGAACACACATTCATTGAAACTGGAGGGCAACTCCAATGCATGTAAAGACTGGCATGTCTTGACTGTCACAATCTTTCTGAACTATGGAATAGTCTTGCAAGAGGAAACACTCATAATTTGTATTTTGTCCTACTTCGTGCTACATTGTTCGCCTTCTTCTCTTCGTCGTTTGGTTCTCTTCAAGTCACAGGATTGTCAACTCACAAGACACAGAACTGTCAGCTTGGAAGACTCATGGAAAATGGGAGTGTTAATTGCACAAACAAGTCATTGATACTCATTCAAAACTGCTGTGTTTGTAAGCTTCTGGGGCTCTCATCTTTGATCAGCCTCCTTCCAGCATCTAATCAGACAATGTCATCCTTCATATCGTCAAAGCTGATGACACCACCTCCCATCATCATTCAAGGAAGGAAGAAGGAAGAAAGCAAGCACCTTGACAGTTGACAGCTCATCTGGTGATACCAACATCTGTTACATCACAGATTGCAAAGAAGAACTTATTATGACCGACTTGAGATACTCTTTTTTTTTTTCTTTGGTACCTCCAGGATTACCTGCAACTAGTGCAAGTTAATTGGAACATGAATGGTCAACTGATTGTCTTTCAGTTGTGTGTATATTGATATGGAAACAAACTCTTCATTTTTTTATGCCCACTTTTATTGGTGTTGTAAAGTAATTGCAACAAAACAGACAATTTGAGAAATTGCTGTGTGAGATAAAATGTCTCGTTAAATTCTGGATTTTTTTGCATGTTTGATAATACAGTCAGTTATGTATTCATTACCATGAAGAAAGTTTGTATGTCTGACACTCTGCAGTAACCTCTGTCTTTTCATCTTACAACTAAATTTCACACTTGCGTCATGAAGTTGTGAACGTTTGTAGTTTGTACAGGCTAGAAAGTTTCATGATCATTGAACAAAAAAATGTATTATTCGGTGATGTTTTTGCATTTTGCTGAAAGTTGATTCTTTGTCCCTGCAATTAAATAACTAATGCATTCAGTCTTGCAGTAAATAGTTTTTGTATCCTGACCAGGTATCATTGTGATCAAGCCCCCCTTGGAGATGCCGGGGGCTCTTTCAGTATAAACAGTATCCCCATCTTCTAGAAAATCTGTGCTAGAAATTTCTTCTTTTCTGTCGCTCACTTTTTCCTCCCATGTTCCTTTACTTTCTGTTATTTCTTCCTATCATTTTCTGCCTCGCTGGTCCATTCACCTGTATGTATTCCATGTGTTTGATAAAGGCTTACATACTTTTTCTTAGGATTGACAATTGGGTGATGTGTGAAATGCATTTTTCTTTTTGGCTCTAGGGAGGTGAGATATGTGAAAGCAATTTTAGGTCATTTGTGCTTGTTTTTGTATATGTGTTTGGGGGTCTTTAGGTATGCTTAAATTTGTATTCAGGTGTGTTTTTTAAATCCTCTGTGCAATAAGTTGGACAGAGTGGTCAACACCAGGGGCATGTCCTTAGATTATGTGAGTGAATGCATTGATGTGTGTTCTTAATTTTCTTTCCTTTTTTTTTTTCCTGTTGAAGTTTTGTATGTTTTGAAGCGGTTATAGCCTTGATACGGCTCTGTGCAGTCTGCTGGGCTTTAAACAACAATAACACTAACAGTAACAATTGTGATTGAGGATGGTGAAGTTGTTTATTGTTGCTTAGAGTTTAAACTTCACCGTACATTTTCAGTTTTCACATTGCTTCAGATTGGCTAAGTTACACTACATATTGCAAAATAGTTGACAGACTTGTACTGTTGGACCATTGCTGTTTGATGGTGCCATTTAATGATTTGTTGCTTTGACATTGCCATAGTGTAGACAGTGCCTCATACTGTGCCAGCAATGCTAAGTCTGATACTGGGACAGAAATCTCTTCATGTGGGAACTGTTTGATCTGAAAAACAGCTAGAACTGTATTTATTTTTTCCGATGTTATCCTGGCTGAGAGCATGCGTGTGAAATATCTGCTCGAGCAGAGTGCCGTTATGCTAGAGAAGGTTTTTGATGCTGCAGATAACATTAACAGTCTTGTCTTAAAAATATAGATTATATATCTGATTCCCCTCTGCTGTATAAAATCTTTTCTTTTACAATAGTGTGCTGTAACTTTCTCGTGTACTAGAATATGCTAGTGGAATGGCGATTTTTTCAGTGGTCATATATTATATACTAGTGGAATTTTATGTCCATGGCGATTTTTTTTTAAATGGTCATATGTTCTCATTTTGGGGGGATGTGTGCATGCTGTTTTTTATGTTTCCATAAGCCACCAAACATGGACGTGGCTCATAGGATCCTGAATTTTCATATTTGATATTCTGCACGCATTTTACGCTCAAAGGAGGTTTGTATCTGATCTGTGAGAAGAGAAATAACACCCATTCTTTATCCATCAGGTGGTACCCTAACAGGTTCACACGCAGACTTTTCCGTTAGATTGTAAGTGTTTTAACCATTTGACTATTGTGCCAGTCTGTAAAATGAAGAGAACCTTGCTGTAGTTTGTTAGTTGTAGAGATCTTCGTAAGACAAGTGTTGGCTGTCTCAGCGCTTACCAAATGTGTCAGGACCATGGTAGCCATTCGGGCTACCACCTTGAGCAAAACTGGTAGCCCGAAAAAAAATCTGGTAGCCACAATAGCGAAGATGTCATTTTAACACACACGCGTGCCCACACACACAAACACAGACACACACGCACAGACACACACACACACACACACACACACACACACACACACACACACACACACACACACACACACACACACACACACACACACACACACACACACACACACACACACACACACACACACACACTGCCATTCAACAGTTCAACTACAACTAGTACAAGTATTGAATTCAAATCAAGACCAAGTTGAAATTTGTTTTGTGTTTTATTCTTGTGGGAATGTACAGCCTCTGGTACAAAAACATTTGTTCGATTCTGCGCAAACACCAAAATAATAATAATCTCAACATATCTCAACAAACATAACCTAATACTGTAGGGTAGGAGTACACTTAGTAGTACGGCGAGGTAGTGACTAGCTGACTATTGGGACCGCTGAAGTTTGTCTTCTTTCGGTTTTTTTTGAGGGGGAGGCGCTCCGACACCAAACTTCCACATGGTGGCCGGATGTTTTGCAAACATACCGCATTCGTAGCGCATGCGCGGAAGCTGGTTTCCGCCGGCCAAATTGGCAAAAGCAGACGACTCGCACATCGATGATCGGAGAAGTTAAAAACATTTTGCTGAAGTGCCAGGCTGCCTGCACAGTCAGCTGGATCGACAACACGCTCGATCAAGCTGACTGTGGTGCCTGCATCATGTCATGTCAGAATTCCTACTCGCCATTTGGGCTACCGCTACCGGCACCTCGACTCGCCCGACTGTAAATTTGGTCGCGAAAGCGAGCGGGCGAGCGCATTTGGTAAGCGCTGCTGTCTATATTGGATGATTGATGGTCACATGATGTGAAAAACTTGTTTATAAATAGATCAGGCAGGAAGTTCAATCCAGCATCTCTGAGAGTGAAGGAAGGTGGATTCAAAATCAAGAGAGATCCAACCACACAGCCAGTGTGTGTTCTGATAAAAACCTCAGGGAGAGGTTGAAACATTGATAACTCAACAAGCAACTTGATTATTGTAAAACAAGCAAGTGATAAAGGTGACAATCATTTCATTTTATGATATTGTTCCTGTTATTCAAACAATTATCAGATCAAAATATGTCTAAAGGATTTAATAAGTAAATGAGCTGAGGCAAAAAGTATAGGCATGGGAGCTGCTTTTTAATCAGTTGTATAAGGATATTGTTACTGATTATAATGATATCGTCTCCATTTCAGTGGTTGTGCACTTATCTTCAAGGCAACCAACTGACCAACCAACACCAAAACCATTACTTTAGTATGGTAAACTGATTCTTTATCTATACAGCAAAACCTGAATAATAACTTAAAAAGACAACCAGTGCGTAGTCTTTGTCAGTATCCCAAGGTCTGTGTATGCTTGTCATGTAGTTTGAAATATAAAGGAGGTTTGAGCGAGTTTGTCAGTTTGAGCTAACATTTTGTTGCACGAGTTTTTGAGTGTAAAATAGCATTTGTTGTTGTTGTTGTTGTTGTTGTTGTTTTTAAAGGGGGAGGGGGGTGTGCATGTTTGTTTTAACAAGTGAAAAGGTTGTGCTGTGATCAGTGTTGTTGGTGTGGTTGACTGCTTGATGAATGATCAGTAAGTGAAATGGTGTGTATTCAAAGGTAGGTTTGTTGTTGGTGTTCCCCTGTGGGGATGGCAGGGGCTCATTCAGTATAAATAGTATCCCCACCTTCTGGAAATTCTGTGCTAGAAATTTCCTCTTTTCTGTCACTCTTTGTTTCTTTCTTCCTCCTTTGCTTTCTACCATTTCTTCCTATCATTTTCTGTCTTGCTGGACCATTCATTTGTATGTGTTCGATAAAGTCTTTAAACTTTCTCTTAGGATTGATAATTGGATACACATATTAAGTGCACTGTAGGGAAATGAAATATGTGGAAGCGATTTATGGTAATTTAGGCCCGTTTGTACATATATTTTAGTGTCATTAGTAATGTTTAAATTAGTATTCAGGTATGTTTTTCACATCCCATGTGCGATAAATTTGACAGAGTGGTCAGTGCCAGGGGCATCTCCTTAGATTATGTGCATCGATATGTGTACTTAATTTTCTTTTCTTTTTTGTTGTGTTGTTGAACTTGAAGTATTGTGTATGCTTTGAAATGGTTATAGCCCTGATGTGGCTCTTCGCAGTTGGCTGGGCTTTAAGCAGAAATACCAGTAACAGTTATTGGTGTGGTTGACGGTTTGATGTAGTGATCATAAGTAAAAGTGTGTATTCATAAGTATGTTTGCTGTGTGTTTTGGAGTAGTGGTGTGATTATAGTCACTCTTTGCTTCATGCTTCGTCATTTTTTTGTTTCTGTAGATGTGTCAGTGACGAGCAGAGTCCAGCTATTCAGATTGTGTTTCAGAACAACAAATTTGCCAAGTAAGTAGGACCAAGTCTAATTTTTCTGAAATGATTGTGTATATATATTCGATTCAGATTGTGTTTCAGAACAACAGATTTGCCAAGTAAGTCGAACCAAGTCTAATTTGTCCATGTTGATTGTGTATATATATGTTCAATTCAGATGGTGTCCCCGAACAACACATTTGCCAAGTAAGTGGGACCAAGTCTAATTTTTCTGTCATGGTTGTTCATGTTCTGTAGTCTCTGGCATAGAGATTGGAATGAAGTAAAAAATATAAAAAAATTCGAAGAAAAGCAAAGTAAAATGGAACAACCAACCAAAATCCAACAACAACAATCTGTTGGATGAACAAAAGAATACATAATTACACACACACACACACACACACACACACACACACACACACACACACACACACACACACACACACACACACACACACACACACACACACACACACACTTGGATCAGATTTTGAATTTTTTTATGTAGGCCCTATCTTTTTGTTATTTTTTCTTTAGGTTCTGCTTTGCTGTCAACACTATTCCCTTCATTTTCTGTAGACTTCTTTTACCTTCAGCTCCATAGTGCTGGAATTTTTTAGGGCTGATGGCATTCTGAAAGCACTAGTCCATATTATTTTGTTAACCATGAAGTTTTGCTGCATATGGGAAGGTACTGATGATGATGATGATGATGATGATGATGATGAAATTAATTTATTTAGTGCAAACAATCCATGTCAAAAGCATGCTTGTTGCACTTTTCAAGAACAGAACAAACAGTGCATGTGCATACATGCCCACCGCACACACACACACACACACACACACACACACACACACACACACACACACACACACACACACACACACACACACACACAGGATGCTGAGCTAGGGTTCATTCATCTTTGACCCATGTTGCCATCTTGTGTTTCTCTAAAACATGTACGCAGACACGCACGCGCGCACACACACACACACACACACACACACACACACACACACACACAGAGGATGCTGAGCTAGGGTTCATTCATCTTTGACCCATGTTGCCATCTTGTGTTTCTCTAAGACATGTACGCAGACACGCACGCGCACACACACACACACACACACACACACACACACACACACACACACACACATACATGATACAGGATGCTGAGCTAGGATACACTCACCCTGCTGGGTGTGTAAATCTTGACCCAAGTTGTCATCTTTCCTCTTATCTTACACACACACACACACACACTGTTCATCATCATCATCATCATCTCTCTCCCCCCTCCCTGTCCCCCCTGCTATTCGCTTTCTCTTTCGCTCGACCTGTCGTCTCTCACATCCTATTTTCTATTGTTGTTGGTTTTTAATCTAAGTAGATCAACAATGACAGATGCGTTAAGTTGGTCAATGTGGTAATATATTCATATTCATGTTTATATTCATATTTAGTATTCATTTCTTTTGTCATAATGGATTAACTATGTGAAATTCCGGCTGCTTTCCCCATTGAGAGTGTGTCGCTGTGGTGCAGGGCCACCCATTTATGTATTTATTTATTTATTTATTTTGACCAAGACTTCAGAAAGGCAAGAAGGCTTATAATCAATGGAGACGCGGGTTTCTGCCACAGCTGTGACCTGCTCAGACGCACTAATTTTGGGCATTTTACAAAAAATCCACAGATGGAACCAAACCGAGTACAGTAACAAACTATATGTTTTTGAAAACTTCAATCCATGCTAGTTTAGAAAAAAATATTATAATCTTGTGCTAAGTACTCAGTTTACTTATAATGGCTTTGAAAAATGTAAGAAAATAGTTTTCAGGAAAATGGGGGCGAGCTTGATAAACACCAGTTCTGACTGTACAAAAACTAAAATAAAGTTTTTTTTCACATCTACAGCACCTCATCTGATCCTTTTTCCATCACTCTTTCAATAACTTCTTGTAAAGGTATATTTCTTGCCAATACACGATGCTTTGGAGCAGACGCCATGGTGTAAACATCGGCATTGACCGAGTTTCACACCATCCCATAATATGTGCAAAAAGTAGAATTACACCCGAGTGAAAAGGGGATCGAAAGAAGGGAGACAATCATCAAGTAGAGGAATGACTCAGCTTCATAAGCATACCAGAGTTGTTTCCCTTCCACCAACTGCTTTAGTACCAAAATTTGCCAAAACGGTCGGTCACCTGGCGGCCGCTACGTCCATCTGACACCTACAGAGCATCGGCCGCCAGGCGTCTGACAAGACACCATTGAGTTAAGGGGAAGGACCTGGGAAATGAACCTGTCTCTCTAATATTTTATTCCAGGGCAGCCGGGACTGCTCTTTGTGATTTTCGAATGCTGTGGGAGCTTTTAGTGTGCGCAGGCCAGAAGGCACACTGGTCCAACTTGTTCTTTCGTCTCCTTCCAAAGGACTGGATGTTTAGTTCTTTTTTCTGGTCAAATTGAGGAGAAAATTTGAGGCCTTAATGGGTAACGAAGCGTGGAACCTTGAGTTAAGTTATTGGTAGGCGAACGTCTGAACCATTCCGCCGTCTTTCTCCCTGATAATGGTGATGATAATAGTAATAGTGATGATGATCATAATGATTATAATGATGATAATAAGTAATGACATGATGATGATGATGATGATTCCATGTTATAGTGCTAACAGTCCATGTCAAAGCATGCTCCTTTCACTTAACATAGAAAAACAGAAAATAGAAAAAAGTTGGGGGTGGAGATGGTTGCTTGTCAATACTTTAATGCAGTATAACACAAACACACACACACACACACACATCTTTGCAGCATAAACACCTCATCAGAAATATTAGATCATAACATGAGAATCAGAAATGATAACAGTAGTCCACACAAATATAAAAAGAGAGCGAGAGAGATTATAATATAGATGTTTCTGGTCCGCTCTCCTGGAACAAACTTCCTCTCTCAGTCCGTCAGCAACCTACTTTTGTCTCCTTCAAGTCCGCTCTCAAAACTCACATTTTGGCTTTTCTCCTCGGCATAAAATCCTGACCTCACTCAATCCCCTCTGCAGCCTGTCTCCACTCGGAGGGGAATCACATTGCAATATATAATTGTATATAATATGCTGTCTATAATTTTCCATTGTTTTTATTCTTTCTCCCCATTTATAGCCGTGTGTGTGTGTGTGCGTGCGTGCGTGTGTGTATGTTTCAGCACTTAGATTTGATTTTATCAAGATTTTGCGCTATATAAATATTGTAATTATTATTAATTATTATTATTACATAGATATTCTCTCTCTCTCTCTCTCTCTCTCTCTCTCTCTCTCCTCTCTCCGCTCTCTCTCTCTCTCTCTCACTCTACACACACACACACACATATGTGTGATATACACAGGTGGGGGAGGGGGTGTACTAGGGTGTATGTATGCATAAATGCAGTATAAGCATAGTATGAATATAAAAAGAATGAAAAGAAAAACATCAACAACTGATAGTATTTGACATGAAATCAGCAATAGGTAATTGTACTATTAGTGCAAACAAAATTGTATGAATGATTTAGTAAATAAAGATCTATCCACCAGCCTCATTGTCAACAATGCTAGCTAAGCAAAAACTTTACCGTTTACTCACACACCCTGTCCACCAGCATCCTGCATTGTCAACTATGCTAGCAAAGCAAAACGTTAAACCATTTTGGGAATTGTTTTGATTCAGTGGCATCAGATTGCATAATAAGATGTGATACTCACTACAAGTTTTGACCTCAGATACATTGTATAATCTAATACATTTTGAACATGTTCTGTCAGGAGATAGCTGAATACTGGAAAGGCAACCATTTTTCTTACGATGACTAAGCCACCTTTAATCATCAAAATGCTTTCTAAGTGTATCAGTCACAGTTTTATAGTTAATGTGCATGTCAACAAGATGCGAAAATTGTGGCAAAGTGAATGCACCAACACTTAACTCTATTGTGACTGCACTTGCCACAGCTGAGCTCTCCTGCTGGCCTAGTGCTGCCACAGTTAAATCACTAAGAACCGGGTTCAAGTGAATTTATCCATTGATTTTAGACAAAGAAACCAGCAAAACCTAGCTGAAGCGTTCAACGGAAGTTCCCTCTACAAGGGAAGCAACTGCCAACTACTAAATCTATGATTGAAGTAGCCCGTCCTCAGAGCTCAGCTGTTACTTCGATCGAAGTAACCCGTCATCAAAGAGTTAAGCAAGCCATGTAAAGAGTGTGGGTTTTTTTTTTCCTTCTCTCCTGTGTGTTTTGCCATTCAGCGAAGTAGTCTCAGATAGTAAAATTCATGGATTATGTTTTTGGATATAAGAAAAATATTTGCTATTTAGTGAAACAGTTTCTGAAAGTAGAATTAATAGATTCTGGCTTTGCTAATGGAAAGAAAATGTTTTTCCATTCAGTGAAACAGTTTCTGAAAGTAGAATTCATGGATTCTGCCTTTAGTATGGAAAAAATATTTTTGCCATTCGGTGAAATGTTTTCTGAAAGTGGAATTCATGGATTCTGGCTTTGGATATGGAAAAAAATATATGAACATGTGCAGTCTAGTGTCATTCACCAAAAAATGTTTTTTTTCCCTAATTGGAGATCAGATTTGCAACAGGGTGGGAAAAAAGTCAATGGGTTGCTTTCAACGTTGATATAATAGACAAGGTATTGAACTTTCCAATAAACTTTATTTGGTCATCCTAACTAATATACAATTTTTATTATGATTTTTAGAAAGCAAAATTGTTATCCGGTATTGTGACCACCAGAAAGCTGCATCTCCAGTGAGTTAACTTAAAGTTAAGTTTAGGTCTCACTTGAATCTTGGTAACTTGGTGATTGTGCAGGCGGTACCGCAGCCGGATTGAGCAGTTCATCATCAGCCTTGCTCAGCATGCCGACAAGAAAGACTTTACCAAGACTGCTACTGACCTCACTTGCAAGGTACAAGATAGTGAATAAAGGAAAATTGTTCGCTTATTAATGGAGCTTCTGTGAAAGATGGTTTTATATTGGTTTAGTGATGTCGGAAAATGGATGTGGTGAAGAACTTGGGTCATGCATATACGCACAAACACGTATCCTGCCAAGTGCTGTGCTTTCAGTGTAGCGGACTATGCCTGACAGTAGTCTGCTGTACAGTTACCCTCGTTGAAATTATAATGCTTTGAGAAAAAAAAGAACATGCAGAGTTTCACATAGTGTGCATACGCATGTGTGGAATGTCTGACCAGGATGCTGGCACATAGGCCTTAAAAGTTTGTTTCTGAGGTCATGTTGAAAAATAGGACTAAACTAATTCCAATGTGAACCAATCATGTATTGTTCTTTGTACCTTGGATTTGGTTAATTCGGTATAAGAACCGCACTTGTACAAAAAAATTTGACATCATTGTGAAGCACAGAACTTCAATTCAGAACTTCTCATGTTGATGCAGATAGACTTGTGGGACTCGCAGGAATAACAATCGTCACATCTTTTTACTCATTGTTACATTCACAAAAAGTAATACATTGTCACATTCACAAAATATCAGTCAAATTGCTGTTAACATGACTATTGATTTTTTTTTTTTTTTGTTTTTTTTGTTTGTTTTGTTTTTGGTCAAAATAAATATTTGTATCTTCTCCTCACAGACAAAAAGTATGACAGTTAACTGTAAATCCTGTCTTGGTTAGTACGCAGGAGGAGAGTACAAGGCTAAAGAGTTCATTTGTGGAAATGCTGTCATGTTGCCTCAACCTGCTTGTCGTTGTTGACGTGGTGTTTGCCCTGACAGGGCTCTAATAGTATGCTGGGCTATAAGCGATACAGGGCTTAAAACGTTCCACGTCTGGCCGGAATTCCGCGATTTCGGTTTGTAAAAAAAAAAAAAAAAAAAGAGCAAGGCATCCGTGATCGGCTTGCAAGCTTATAGCAACAGCGTGCAAGTTATGGCCCCTGATTTGCCCCTGGACCCCCCTAGTTTCAGTGGTTTTTTCCTCCTCCTGTTTTAGGCCCTGGCAATATGAACTTGAATGTTGACTCTATGAAGTCACATTAAAAGGGGCACAACTTTTCCTGGAATCACACAGTTTTGACAGAGTCAGAATAGTTAATCAAAGCTTAACTACAAACACCACAGACATGAAAGAAACACCACTGTTTTTCCTTTCGATTTTATCTACTGTTCCTTGTTTTTACTACTTTTCCCTTTGTTTTTATTTTCCTACTTCTTTTCCCTTGGTTTTTATATCTACTTCTTTTTCGCCTTCGGTTCTTTTATATCTACTTCTTTTGCCTTCGGTTTTATCTCTTCTTTGCTTCTTTTATATCTACTTCTTTTGGCCCTTCGGTTTTTATTACTTATCTACTTTCTTTTGCCTTCGTTTTATATCTACTCTTTGCTTCGTTTTTATATCTACTTCTTTGTTTGCCTTCGGTTTTTATATCTACTTCTTTTCCTTCGGTTTTTATATCTTACCCTTTTTGTTTCTTTCTTTCTTCGGTTTTTATATCTACTTCTTTTCCTTTGGTTTTATATCTACTTCTTTCCTGATCTACTTCTTTCCTCGTTTTCTACTCTTTGCTTCGTAATACTTTCCCTTGTATCTACTTGCCTTGATCTACCTTTTCCCTTCGGTAACCTTGGTTTATCTACTGTTCTTGTTTGATCTACTGCTTTTCCCTTGTTGATCTAGCCTTTTGCTAGTTTTCTTTCTGCATAGGTTCTGTGCTGTTGCTAAAATTGAAAGCGTCATGATCAATCTGTCGCAGATGACGTCAGTGTCAACTTGTGTGGACATAAACGATAAACTGCCAGTTGAAAAGCGCAACAATCGCATGTGGCAGGCGCATGGGGTGAGTATTGGATGTTTGATGATATCTGTGTAGTCATCTCTTGAATTTTTCAGTAGAGTCTTACGTAAGAATGGTGTTTATTGTTTGGATGTACACACTAAATAGGTGAAAATTTGTTAGGTTACTGGACATGAGCGTGATCTTTTTTCCCCTTTTTCTCAGTCTCACGTGAAAAGAATTGTGTCGTCGTTGGGTATTTATTTATTTATGTATTTATTTATTTTGGGGAAGTGAGGATTCTGGTTTTGTTTTAACATCAACAGATATTTGTTATGGACAGTTTTGTTGGCAGTGATGTACCAGACTGTGGTCTACTTGAACATAAGACAAGGAGAGATGTTTATTTTGTAGTCAGGATTTTGTTTGTTTGTATGTGGGTTTTTGGTTTTTTGTTTTTTTCGTTTCTTAGCTTCTATTCTGTAATAATTTTAAATTGTACTAAAACCAGCCATAGGGAAAAAATATTGGTTCTGCTACTGTGTTAAAGATTAAAAGCAAAACTGGAGTCTCATTGAAATGATAATGAACTCTTGAATCAGTCTGATAAATAATGATTCGTCCATTGGCATTCCATGAGATGTACGTTGCATGGATTTTGACATGAACACTTGCTCCAAGTCTTTCTGTTCACCAGATCATTGGCTGTGCCCAGTTTCACAATGGCTTCATGGTGGACTCGAGAGGCTGGCCTCTTGATGAGGATGAAGCAAAAGACGTCAGCAGTGCTGAAATCCCCAAGTATCCTTTGACAGTTGTGTCTGCTAGTGTTGTTTCCATTATTTTTGTGTCAGGGATGTAGTTGCGAGTGAAAAATCGGTATTTGCTGTTTATTTGTTGAAGGCATTGTTGAACTTCAAAGCAGTGGTTTGTGTAACAAGAGGGTAATTGCAATTTTTCATTTAATATATCTGCTCTCTCTCGTTCTCTGTTGAATCATGTCTGTGCAGGTTCAGACTAACGTCGAAATATGAAACAAACAAAAAAAAGTTAACTTTTTGAAGATATGGTACTGATCAGTCATAAGTGTGTACGAGTTCGCTGGCAACATGGGAATGACCGGTTAACACTTTGGCGTCTTGACGGCAGTCTGCTGCCGCCCATCTGTACCGCGTTCTTAGTCGTGACGGCAGGCTGGTGCCGTCGGAATAATGCCATTTTTTTATTTATAACATGAACAGTATTCGAGGGAGAAAACTCCTGAAAGTCAAAGATAATCATCTATGCATCGATTGCTTCCCTTAGACCGTATCTGATCATCATACAGTCTTTGTTTTAACAAAATTTCTAGAGTCGGTAAGCGAATCTGTATTCACCTATTTTCAAAATGGCGGCAAGACGACTTCGAAACCGGCGTATGTTTTCTGTGCAAGAGGCGATCGATATCATCCAAGCTGAAGGATCTGATGATGAATTAGGTCTTGTTGGTGAATTATCTGTCGAAGATAGGGATGATTTGTTGGATTCAGATAGAGTTTGTCCCTAGCATTGGCTTAAGTGACATCACTATGTGGTCGATCATGTGGTTCAAAACTTTTGTTGGGAATGCTGTTTGGATACCCTAATTGAAGTAATTTCTACATTCAAGTGGGAAATCAGCACACAAATTGTGAGTAGAATCTAATGTAGCAAGCTTCTGCCTTTCTTTTGCACTTTACTGTTTGTTTCTATCTTGTCTGGTTATTTTGCAATATCTTTTTTTTAAATGGCCGAAAGCAGCGCGATTTCAGGGGTCGACAAGCACTATTTGACTGCGACTCCCTTGAGTTAATAACAGTATGTGTTGATTTATCACAGTGAATATATCGGTCAAAAGGAGCTTAGGGATTGAACTTAAGGATTGAGCTTTTGAATGCGCAGCTCCTTTTGTTATTTTCGACATCTGCTAACTCCTCAAGTGACTTTGCGTTTTGTCTGAAGTGCACACTTTAGTTGTAAACAACATGGTTGCACCAGGCGGTATTTTTATGATTGTGTGGTAACCCAGTTTGTTATTTCTAGATGAGAATGCAGCTGCGAAAATCAGTGCTGTGTGAATTTTGACGTTTATTGGAAGTGTTGATGTTTTTGTCATCTGTATAGAGAAAGACTTTACAGCTGTTTTTGAATCATAGTCCAACCTCCTGTCTGAGTCAGCTGTTTTAAATTCAGTTTGCAAGTTATGGCTATTTAATTAAAATAATGTTGCTTTGTAATTTTCAGATGTCTGATTCTCTGCCTTCCCCCATGGGGCTTGTTCAGTATAAATAGTATCCCACCTTCTGGAAATTCTGTGCTAGAAATTTCCTCTTTTCTGTCACTCTCTTTGTTTCTTTCTTCCTCCTTTGCTTTTTGTCTTTTCTTCCTATCATTTTCTGCTTCTGGGCCATTCATCTGTATGTGTTCGTTAGGGTCTTGCATATTTTTTCTTAGGATTGATAGTTGGGTACATGAATTAAGTGCATTTTTGGCTCTAGGGAGGTGAGATATACGGAAGCAATCTTAGGTAACTTAGGCCTGTTTTTATATGTTTTGTTGTCATTAGGTATGCTTAAATTTGTATTTGGTGGTTTTTTAAATCCCCTGTGCAATAAATTGGACAGAATGGTCAACGTCAGGGATGTCCTTAGATTGTGTGCACGAATGCATTGGTGTGTGTACTTAATTTTCTTCTTTTTTTTGTTTTTGTATGTTTAGAGGTGGTTAGAGCCATGGTATGACTACGCAGTCAGCTGGGCTTTAAACAACAGTAACAGTTCTTTTGCCATAACTGTCACAGTTCACGTAATGTTTTTTCAAACATTGGTAGAAATGTGTGTATGCAAGGTTTTGTGGGTCTGGAATAATGTGATGTCAAAGAGTTGAAATGTGTGTACTATCTTTGGTCAGCATTTGACTCAGCTGTTAATGGGTTCCAGACATTGTTCATGTGAGAGAGGACAGGTCAGAATCTTTGTAAATGTCTAAAGCTGGCCCTTGAGTAGTGAAGTCTTTTTGGTCCTGTTGTTGTCGCCTTTTCCCTTGACCTTTATATCAGGTATTTTCAAACATTTGATGAAGTTTATCCCCCAGATGAAACACGCCGAAGGTCACCAAACCTCAAAGTAAGTTTCTGATGGGTGAAGGCATTCTTCCCTTTGTCATCTGGTATGTGCATGCATGCATACATGTTTTGAGTTCATGTGTATTTGTGTGTGTATGTATGTGAGAGGGGGGAGAAGAGAGGAAGGGGGAGGGCCTTAGAGCGCTACAAAGGAAGGTTTAGATTGATAATCTGTGTATAGGGAGAAAGAATTGTTGGCAAGAAATTTTCAGCTGCTTACTTAAAGTAAATTTTTACCAAATTTGGAACATATATCTTTGTGGATGTTGCGAGTAGAGATGCTCAGTTTCAGAATAAATCTTTATTAGTTGGAATTGGCTTGGCTGTGTTTACGGGGAGACATTTGTCTAAAAAAAAATCTGACAGTAAGCGCAAGCAAGCACACAAAACGACAAAAAAAGTATTCTGGAAAATGGAATAAAGGATATGGATAATCAAAGATTTCCTTGAATATAGCATCGTAGATCTTAAAGAGCTCAGAACAGTAGACTTTTAAAATAGGCATAACAGTGTCATTACTCGCAAGTGTTTTGCTTTCTTCAAGTTTCAAGTGAATGGCTTTGAACCAAACTGGTCCAGGTTGTATATTAAGGTTATTCAAGTTTGATCAGTCTGGCTTTAAGCCGTTAAAAGCGTTTATCAATAGCATGACCAAGTAGGTTTTGCCTTGGACATGCCAAGGTTTATAATGAGATAAAGATCATTAGCATGGTTTTACCATTTAGAGTTCCCTTATTCTTTGACAACCCAAATTCAAACAAAAACACAGAAAAACAGAATTTGTATTAATCCTTTGCCCCCTGCACCCTGTCCACCAGCATCCTGCATTGTCAACCTTACTAGCAAAGCAAAATTAAGCCTTTGACTCGCTGATATCTATCCACCAGCTTCCCACAAAGGGTTAAATTTTTGCTGTTAGTGGATAGGGTTTGGGAGTCAAAGGGTTAAACAGAACGAAACAAGACAGGCACATTCTTATGTCAGATACAGTTCTGATTCTGTTTTTGTTTGTTTCTGGTTTCTGTTTGCTTGAACACTGTCATTCACTTTGACACGGAACTGAAATCCATATTTCGTGTGAGTTGTTGTATTGTGAGGTATGCATGCAGGTCTCTTATTAACAAAGAGAATGCTAGTGAAGTGTCTTTTGAAGTGTGTTGTGGAGAGATTTCTCCCATCCACTGCCTGCAATGTCAGGCCACGTCTGTGGATGAATACGGCCATTTTCTCACCGTTCTGCTGCCACAGAGCTTAGTAGTTAGCACTGTCGTAGTCATCAGCCACACTGTATGTCACTCTGCTTCATAGAGGTGACAGCTGTGCTGTATTTGTATTTACTTTTTTTTTCCATGGGCGCCACTCTTCGTCTGGGTGACGGAAATCCGTTTTCTCGGCAAGGCCCCAGACGGAAATTCCGTTTTTTCAGTTTCGTTATTCAAAAAAAAAAATGTTTGGGGGAAAAAAACAGTTGAATCGGCAGTATTATGACGAAGCAGCACTGTAGCAGACGACCGGAAATGAGGAAGCGCTCTCTATCGTTGAAGACAACACAGGTCCAGCGATCTTTGTTAGGCTTACAAGAAGGGAATTCAAATCTCGCTACTGTTGAGAAAGGGGTGAAGAACAAGTGGAGTGGGCGGCCCCTGGACTCCAGCCTGATTTTCATTTTTTCAGATTTTCAGTGTCGCCCTTGTTTTTCTTCTTTTTTTCTTTTGTCAGATCATCAAACTGAGGCAGCAGTTTCCTTTCTGCTCCTTCCCCCCCCCCCCCATTTTCTACCCACCGTAATGGTCACTGACACTTGAGATGTTTTACAGTTCTACAGTTCTATGATGATGGTGACGGTGAGGATGATAACCATGATGCTCTGGATTTATAAACGATTGAGAACTGCGTGACAGGGCTGTACTTTATACGCTTACTATCACAATATATCCTGGCGTCAGTCAGGCCTGAAAGATACAGACGTCTGTGGTGCTGGTCTGGAGATGTAAGCAATACCAGCAGCGATGCATCTATGAAGTGGATGAGACCTGCCTGTGTGGTCCTAACGAGTCCATAGCATGCTCAACTCTGGGTAGGAGGTGGTTGGGCTGAAAAACCCCACTGTGATTTTGAAAGGCCTGATAGTGATTCGAACCCACAACCTTCCAGTCAGTAGTCTTGATGCGCTAACCACTACACCACAGCGACTGGTATCGTGACAGTGTGTGATTTTCAGCTGTCGTATCCTTTAGACCGCAGGCAGCTGGCTGGTGAAAGTGTCACCTTTGAGATATAATAATAGTAACAATGAAACAGTTATAAATTAAAGGTGTAATAGTAATAATAATACTCAAAACATTTATAAAGTGCATACCTCTGATGATATCGAAATCGAGCGCACTCCTTTAATGACATCAAAGATTAGTGTCCTGTAAAGGTGTGCATGTTGGTATGATTTTGTTCACTGAATAATAACAATTGTCCCTGCAGACCAAAAGAAGTTTGCTTCAACTGTAGCGGAGACCATCGACTGAATGAATGTAGTGCCCCAAGAGATCACGATCGAATCCGTGCCAAGCGAAGAGAACGTATGGAAAACAGCTCAAAGTCCAGGTAAGCGCTCAGGTTTTTCGTCATATGAATACGAGATCTCTTACAACATCAGTTGATTCTTTATGTTATTGTTTGTTAAAGTAGTGGAAAACCCTCATTGTTTCCTGTTTTCTTTTGAGAAAATGTCGTCATCATCATCAATTGCCCTGCCACATGGCGTTGGCGATCATAGCCCTCCGTATGCATCAATCCCTTGTTGCCGCAAACACATCTTCCACCCTCTCTGTCCTCAGCCACTCTGTAAGTCCGTCCAATATTTTTCCCATGGGTTTACCTGGTGCTCTCCTTCCCTCCAGCTTTCCTGTTGTGACCAGGTGCTTTAATCCCCCTATCCTATAAAGTGGCCTATAAATGTTGAGAAAATGTGTCTGCTGTAAAAATACAGTGTCTGTGGTATCTAGGTGACACAACATACAGACACATTGACACAACATATATGACTTGACAGACGTATTGACACAACGTACAGATCTATATATTGACACAACTTACAGACACATTGACATACATACTCATCGACACAACTTATAGATACATTGACATACATACTCTAACACAACGTACATACATATTGACACAACTTTACAGACGCATTGACATACCTACTCTAACACAATGTACATACATATTGACACAACTTACAGATACATTGACATTTTACTCTACACAACGTACATACATTTGACACAACTTATGGACACATTGACACATACTACTCTAACACAATTGCATACATATTGACACAACTTACAGATACATTGACAATTACATACATTAACAACTATCTTACATTTTGACACAATTTATGACACATTGACACAACTTAATACGTTTGACACAACTTGCAGACATGTGACACACTTTACAGACATTTTGACACACTTACAAACATTGACACAACTTGTATACTATAGACACAATTTCATACACTTGACCAACTTACAGACACATTGACACAACTTAATATGGCCACTTAGACATTTGACACAAACTTACATTACACATTGACACAACTTATTACAGTGTAGACATTTTTT
This sequence comes from Monoplex corrugatus, assembly GCA_030674185.1. Classification (NCBI taxonomy): domain Eukaryota; kingdom Metazoa; phylum Mollusca; class Gastropoda; order Littorinimorpha; family Ranellidae; genus Monoplex; species Monoplex corrugatus. Next base: position 33,687,314 of record JAPXFY010000025.1, on the reverse strand, counting down.
ACACTGACACAAACTTACAGCACACTGAAACTATAACTATGTGACCACTACTTAACATTCTATTTTATGGCATTTTCATTAAACACACGCACTGGTAAATACGCCTTACATTTATTTTATGGTATTTTCATAAAACAGATCTGTTAAATGCAGCCATTATAGTAGTTATAGACTGTTTCCTGAGGTGTACATACTGGGTGTTTTATGGCATTTCCAACAAACAAAAAATCTGTTAAATGCAGCCATTATAGTAGTTATAGACTGTTTCCTGAGTGTACATACTGGTTGTTTTATGGCATTTCAAAAAACCAGATCTGTTAAACGCAGCCATTATAGTAGTTATAGACTGTTTCCTGAGGTGTACATACTGGATGTTTTATGGCATTTTCAAAACAACAAAAAATCTGTTAAACGCAGCCATTATAGTAGTTATAGACTGTTTCCTGAGGTGTACATACTGGATGTTTTATGGCATTTTCAAAACAACAAAAAATCTGTTAAACGCAGCCATTATAGTAGTTATAGACTGTTTCCTGAGGTGTACATACTGGATGTTTTATGGCATTTTCCAAAAAACAAAAAATCTGTTAAATGCAGCCATTATAGTAATTATAGACTGTTTCCTGAGGTGTACATACTGGGTGTTTTGTTGGGTTTTTCCGTAAGCCACTCAACACTGACATGGCTTACAGGATCTCTAACATGCATGCGCAATGTTTTGCGTGCGTTTACAGGGGGGGGGGGGGGGGGGGTAAGGTGCACCTATAGTGACCTGTGAAATCAACAACAAAAATTTTTTTTCTATAGACTGATCGCAGTTAGGTGTTTTCCTTTGTGCTCACCTTTTTTCTTTCCCCCATTTTTTACACCGCCTTAACCCTTCGACTCCTGCACCCTATCCACCAACTGCAAAAGCTTAACCCTTTGATTCCCTCACCCTATCCACCAGCTTCCAACAGGAAGCCGGTGGATAGGATGAGGAAATCAACGGGTTAAGCTTTTGCTTTGCTAGCATGGTTAACATTGCAGGATGCTGGTGGACAGAGCGCGTGAGTCGAAGGGTTAATGGCCCTACAGAAGCTGTGACAGTTTTTATACTGTTGTGGTGATGATGATGATGATTATAATTATGATGCTATGGAGTTCCATTTAGAATTGTGACTGCATGACAGGGTTATACTCTACACTTACTGTCATTATATATCCTGGCATCAACCAGGACCTAGAGATATCGTACACCTGCAGTGTTGTCACAAGATTTGAGCAGCGCATTCTGTGATGCATCATTGCAGTGGATGAGACTTAACTGTGTGAGCCCATAGCTTGCTTGGCTCTAGGTAGGAGCCAGTCATGGTCAAAAACTCATACAACGATTTTGAAAGGGCTGCTGGGGATTTGAACCACATCCTTCCAGTTGGTAGTCTGTTTTACACTAACCACAGCACGACAGTGACTGGTTTACGCTCCATGCTGACCATGGAGCTTTGAACCCAGACCTTTGTTGTTGTTGCTGTTGTTCCAGTTGGAAAACCAGCATCCTAACCATTTGACTGTCACGCCCGTCGTAAATTTGTTGTGACAAGAAAGATGTGTTTTGATGTGTCTTGATAACACTGTGTACAATCAGTTTGAATTTCAGCAATCCTGGCCGATACCATCAAGATCCTGAACTGGACCCTAAGAAGAAAAGCTTTGTGGCTGGTACTATCAGGTGAGTTTGTGATCCTGTTCTTATCATGAGTACTGGCCATCAGATTGTTCACCGAGCAGGAGTAGGAGGTGTAGTGACATGGAAGAGGTTGTTGCAAAATGCTCTCTTCCCACTAAGTATTAAATATTGAAAGGTGTTAAATGTTTTGAGTATGAAAGTTTATAATGACACTTCACGAGAGCACTGAAAACAAAACAAAAAATAAACCAATTCTTCATTAAGGAACCAGAAAAAAACAAAACAAAAAAAAGAGAATAAGAACATATATTTAATACAACAAGACAAGACAGGCGCAAATTTTCGGCCTACTGGCCTTTGTCAAGCGTGAGATCACAAACAAACAAACACCAAATACAAAAATTAGGAGAAAAAGACTGAAACTTCCCTGCTACGCCATCCAGTGTGAGAAAAGGAATCAGTCTTTTTTTCCCCTAATTTTTGTATCTGGTGTTTGTGATCTTACACTTGACAAAGGCCAGTTGGCCGAAAAAATGCGCCTGTCTTGTCTCGTATTTAATATGCGTTCTTATTCTTTTTCGTGTTTTTTCTGGTTACTGTTTTCTTGAACGCGGGCAGTCACACTTGTTTTGGATTTCATATAACCCTTCATTAGTATTAGTGTTGTCCAAGAAATAGTGAAGATGGGTCTATAAAAGTGTAAAGAGAATAGGATAGTGATCAGTTTTCTGTATTCCTTTGATGTAACATTTCTTCTCCCGAATGACTGATTTGTGTATGTTGGGAAGGTCAGACATGAATGTTGCTAGGCAGTCGGAGTTGATATGTTATACCTGCTTTGCCGTCTTCATGTGAGTTGTCAGTCATCAGAATCATATTCATAAAAATATACAGCATGGGGGGATTGTTTCAACTTGGAAAATATCAAAGTGTGGTCATCTCATATCTGGAGAAGAGGCAGGGTGGAGCAGGGTATGCTGTGATATAAAGTCATTAGCAATGTTGCCTCTCTGCTTTGTGGCAAGATGCATTGTCATGTTACATCAATGACAAATCCTTTAATAATGTGAGTTACGTTTCTATCAGATTGCATGTCTTAATATTTTCATCAGAAACATCCTGTATTAGTCTTAACAGTTTGTCCCATTGAAACGCAGTGTGCCATCAATATGCCCTTGCTATCATGTACACGTACCTTGTCATCATGTTTAAAGTTTTCTTGCTTTCTTCTATAATAATAATAATTACAATATTTATATAGCGCAAAATCTTGATAAAATCAAATCTAAGCGCTGAACTTAAGGGCCTTGGAACTTTTTAAAAAAAATGAAAAAGCACCGTGGTGTATACCATGTGACGAACTGTTGAGCTTCAGACACCTCCTCCTTGATTGCTGAGACTTGTACAACGTGAGACATAAGCACTTCATAGCGGACTTCTTAACCCTTTGACTCCCGCACTCATTCCACGAACTACAAAAACTTAACCCTTTGACTCCCTCACCCTATCCACCGGCTACCTGCAGGAAGCTGGTGGATAGGGTGAGGGAGTCAAAGGGTTAAGTTTTTGCTTTGCTAGCATGGTTGACAATGCAGGAAAATAGTGGACAGGATGAGGAAGTCAGAGGGTTAAGTTTTTGCTTTGCTAGCACGGTTGACCATGCAGAATGCTGGTGAACAGGGTGAGGGAGTGAAAGGGTTAAAAATCTCTTCCGAGACATCCCTCCTGATGCAGTTTTCCAGTTTAAACAACAAATCAATAGATTTCACCTGATACAATTTTACCTCTGAGTATGGTTTTCTTTAATCGCATTTCAGACTTTCAAGGTTAACGGTGAGCATGGTTTTTAACTGTTGTCTTTTATCTTAAACTGGATGTCATTTTTGATGTGTGTTAGCCCTGATTTGGTGCTAGCATCGGCTGGGCTATAAGCAATATGAACTTGAACTTGGGCCTTGGAGAGGCTGGAGTGTGTGTCAGTAATGATGTCTCTTTAATTATGGCTCATGGCTTCTAACCTAAGTTTTTGGCAGTGGCACCTATCCTGTGTAAAAAAAAAACTGTCTTCCTGATTTTTGTGTGTGTTTTTAACAGTCATAGTAATGCGCTCCTCTTTTTGATCTTCACAAAATAGTGCAAGATCCGTCTTGCAGCACCATGTCTTATTCCATATTTACTCATTAAATTCACATGAACTTACCTTTGACCGATACCAGTGTCATGAGTTATCTCTTCGCATGTTTTCCACCTGTCTTCAGTCAGAATTTCTCAAACTTCCTGAACATCTTTCTCATCAGTAGTTTCAACTGACCTCCCAGGATTACGTTTTCCTTCAACATCGTTTTTATCCATCTTTAAAGATTGACACCCACCCACAGTCTGCAAAAGAGCTTGTGTTCCACATATATAGTGGTGGTGTTTTTACTATATCTGCACCAGAACTTCCTTTATAAAATTCAGTTTTATTGTAAGTACACTGTTCTTCAAAGCTAAACGTGGCGTGGCTGTGATGCTTAGAATGACTTTGTTAACATGACATCATAACAAATGACATCATAATATTAGTTGGATGTGATTTTGTAGTCAGGCAATAATGGGGCCAGTTGTGTGTAAAGTTTCAAAGTGCTGTGATAGTTGTACATTTTAAGTTGTTATAACGTTCTCATTATTTACTTGGATGACCTGTTGAAGTTTATTTACTTTTTTTGTTGTTATCTGTATCCTCATTTGATTAACCCTTTTACGCCCGCACCCTGTTCGCCAGCAGCCTGCATTGTCAACTGTACTAGCAAAACAGAAAATATTTTGAATCCTTCACCCTGTCTATCAGTTTACTGCAGGAAGCTGGTGGATAGGGTAATAGTCAAAGTTTTGACGTGGTGTTAGCCCTGATATGGCTCTGGTAGTCGGCTGAGCTATAAGCAATATGAACTTGAAAGGGTCAAGTTTTTGCAGTTGGTCGATAGGGTGCTGGAGTCAAAGGGTTAAGTCTGGATAAAAGAATCTTTTATGTCATTCAAGGTAAAACTGCACATGCATTAAACGTCATCATAGTCTCAACACCCCAGTCCATCCTCGCCCTCTATGCTTTCAGTGAGGAACTTCGTCAAGCCATTGGTCTGAAACCACATCAGCTGCCCTCCTACATATATCGCATGCGCATGTTTGGATATCCCCCTGGCTGGCTGTTGGAGGCGAACCGCAAAGCCTCCTCTCTGGCCATGTATGACAAAGATGGGCATGGTGAGTGTTCTTTTCTCAAGGAGTCAACTTATAACAGAAGGGGCCAGATGACAAAAGTGGAGATGAAAATGTTGGGCAAACATTTTGTGTACAGTTGATTTCGTCAAGTAGATGTGGGTGAAAATTTTCTGTCTATAGACGGAATTCTGTTAAAATGAGTTTCCAGCGTGTGAGGCGAAGTTTTGAGGAGTGATTTTGAAAGTTAAGTGTTCATGGCTTTCTTGAAAGAAGGCAATCCAGTGTGTATGGGGGGGGGGGGGGGGCTTGAATGAGCGTTGATGACAGTAAACCTCATGATGTTGGTTTCCTTTTTCCCCCAGAGACCAACCTGAAAGGTGAGAGTCTGGAGGATGGAGAGTGTAGTGAACAGCAGGGAACTGGTGAGTTGGATTGTGTGTGTGTGTGTGTGTGTGTGTGTGTGTGTGTGTGTGTGTGTGTGTGTGCTTATGTGTGTGTGTGAGAGTATATTTGTGTACTTAAGTGTGTGTGCATGCAGGACTGATACCAGGCATGAAATTCTTCTGTTTTGGGCAGAGATTTTATTTATTTATATAGTACCCCCTCTGGGGAAGAAAAAGAATCTGTGAAAGTGAAGTTTTTCCAAGCTGAAGAAATTATATTTAATAGTTTTTAGACAGTCTGCTTTAATGAGTTGTAACATGCACCAGCTTCCAAAATGCAAAAGAAATTATATTTCAAGAGTTTTTAGACAGTTTACAGGAATGAGTTGTAACATACACCAGCACCAAAATGCAAAAGAAATTATATTACAGAGTTTTTTAGACAGTTTACAGGAATGAGTTGTAACATACACCAGCATCCTAAATTTCATTTAGACAGTTTACAGGAATGAGTTGTAACATACACCAGCATCCTAAATTTCATTTAGACAGTTTACAGGAATGAGTTGTAACATACACCAGCATCCTAAATGCAAAAGAAATTATATTTCAGAGTTTTTTAGACAGTTTACAGGAATGAGTTGTAACATACACCAGCATCCTAAATGCAAAAGAGATTATATTTCAGAGTTTTTTAGACAGTTTACAGGAATGAGTTGTAAATACACCAGCATCCTAAATGCAAAAGAGATTATATTTCAGAGTTTTTAGACAGTTTACAGTAATGAGTTGTAATATACACCGGCATCCTAAATGCAAAAGAAGAACATCATAGCATCGTAAGATTGTCACAGATTCTGTGGCCATATCACAATGCATTCTTAAAATGAAGGGCAGACCTGTTTTAAGCTGTGACTTCAGCATTTGTGTCATTGACAATTCATCTGGCTCATGTTGGATCCTCAACCCCACTGGGGTCTACTCTGCCTCCAAGCCCTCCTTTTCCTCCCTCTTCCAATTTGTTCTTTTTTTGTTTGTTTGTTTGTTTGCGTGTTTTCTTCTTTTGTTTTTTAAACTTCCATCACTATTATCCCTGAACACGTTAATTGATCTGGTATTGGTGGTTTACCGCCAGAATCAGGGCGGTGGTTGTCCATCAGATGTTTAATGTCAATACTGTTAGAATCTTGTTAAAATATGTTTGGTTAGCCGACTGACAGGTCCATGGCTATTACTGGCATGGTCACATAATGTCAAGCTGTATCGTTTACCCATTATTCTTATGTTTTATCATTGCTTTCTAAGTGCTATAGCACAGAAATAAAACGCTATGTGAAAAACAGAAAATTGCACCATAAAATACATGTACAGTGTTTCCACACCGCAGTGGTGTCACAGGTAAGGATGTAGGTGACTGGCAGTGTCTTGCAGTTTATGCAGGTTCGTGAAGATCTAGCAGTTGATCATTCTTCTCAGAAATAGAATACACCAGTCCAGGTTAAACGAAAATGATCCTTTATTTGAAGAACGTAGAAAACATAACAGGAACTGGGTAAATACTTCACACATCTGATGCAATGCACCATTACTCCTAGTTTGCAGAATTATTCTTCTTCAGCCCTCAAATCTACGTGCAGCAACTCCACGAATCTACAGCGACTTCTGTATCTCTGACAGAAGGTTTACACTTCAATTTTTTTATCGCTCTCTCTCTCTCAACCCTTGGTCACGCTTTTATTTATAACACCATGGAAAGTTTTAGAATATTATTGGCTTTTGCCTAGATTTTCAGCCATTTATAGCCGCATTCTGGAACCTTCCCTTTCTAGAATATTCTGTAGTTCTAGCCAATCATTGTACAGATTAACTTTGTTTACAATTTGCGGAACATTCTAGAAAGATCTAAGGTATTCTGCATATTTCCATACAACGAAATCGAACTTAAACATATATTTTCAGTGTTAGCATAAACCAAAACAAATATTCTTGATTCATTATTGAGCAAATCGCAAACCAATCTTCAAGAACGAATGGCGGAGTGTAGCTGAATCAACAAACACATTTTGAAGTCACACTTCTCTTATCGACATTCGCACTTTCACATTGATTTTTTTTTTTTTTTTTTTAATGTAACAAGTGGCAAGCTCACATTGTGAATTCACAGACTGTATAGCATTCAACTTATATCCTGATTTTCACACTGCCTTAAGGGTGAGATCTTTAATCTAATAATAATAATTAATAATTACAATATTTATATAGCGCAAAATCTCGACAGAATCAAATCTAAGCGCTGAAACAGACACACACGCACGCACGCACGCACACACACACACACCACCACACACACACACACACACACACACACACACACACACACACACACACACCACACACACACACACACACGCATGGCTATAAATGGGGAGAAAGAATAAAAGCAATAAAAGCAAGAATAAAAGCAATGGAAAATTATAGAGAGCATATCATATACAATTATATATTATAACAAAGTGATTCCCCTCCGAGCGGAGACAGGCTGCAGAGGGGGGTTGAGTGAGATTATGATTTTATGCAGAGGAGAAAAGGTGAGTTTTGAAAGCGGACTTGAAGGAGACAAAAGTAGGTTGCTGACGGACTGAGAGAGGAAGTTTGTTCCAGGAGAGTGGACCAGAAACAGAGAAGGCTCGTGGACCATAGGTATTGAGCTTAGTGCGTGGAAAGCGAAAAGTCAGAGGATCGGAGGCAGAGCAGAGGGTACGTGAGGGAACATAGATCTCAAGTAGGCTTGACAGGTAATCGGGGGCTGCGTTATTGAGGCTTTTGTAGCACATGGTGTCTAGTTTGTACTGTATGCGCTTTGATACAGGGAGCCAGTGAAGTTGTGCCAGGAGAGGAGATAAGTGGTCAGCTTTTTTCTTTTTGAGTACAAGGCGTGCAGCATTGTTTTGAATGTGCTGTAGGATGTGAATGGTGGAGGCAGGAAGACCAGACAGAAGTGAATTGCAATAGTCAATGCGAGACATTATGAAGGAGAGAACGAGTTTTGCAGTTGTTTCGACAGAGAGATACTTCCTGATCAGGCTTATACGATGGAGATGATGATAGCAAGATCTGGCAGTTTGAGAAACAAAGTTGTTCATGGAGAGGGTAGAGTCAATGCAGACACCAAGGTTTTTAGCTGAATCAGAAATTGGGACTGATGGTTACATAATGGGAGAGAAAGAAGGAGGCTGCAATGAAAAGGTACGGAACATCAGAAAACTGAATTCAGAATTGAAAAGCAAGCACCCATCCCACCCACCCCAAAAAACTTAAAAAAAACAAACAAAAGCCTGTGTTTTTACGATGGTTTTTGGTCTGATACATTATAAAAGGTTATACTTCGATGCAAATAGGTTGATATGTATGCAGTTAGTTGATGGTGTTTTTTTGGGTTTTTTTAATACAGTTGTAATTGATTCTTTTGTATACTTTTAGAATCTGCCTTGTGGTTGTATGCTTGTGTGTTTCCGTACTGTTTGGTCATTCAGTTTGTGTATCAGTAGAGAGTGTATGCAGTGAATTATTTTTTTGTCTGTCCTGTCTCTTCCTCTCGCTCCCTAATACGTGTGCATACACACAATGCATGAACACATACGCTTGCAGGCATACACGTACCTACATGCATATACTTACATGCTAATACATTATCATGCATACACACAGACACACATGCACACACACACAGAACACACTCTTCTCTCTCTTTCTTTCTCTTTCTCTGTTCTCTCTCTGTCTCTCTCTCTGTCTCTCTCTGTCTCTCTCTCTCTCTGTCTCTCTCTCTCTCTCTCTCTCTCTCTCTCTCTCTCTCTCTCCTCTCCTCTCTCTCTCTCTCTCTCTCTCTCTCTCTCTCTCATATGCATGTTTGGGCACACAACACGACACACAAAAACAAAAATTTTGAAATAGTATTTTTAATGATACAAAATGTGTTGGTGATTTCACTGGCAGTCTAACTCTATAAGTTACTGTGTTGTCAGGAGAGCCATTTGATCTCAACAAGATCATCGAGTACCCAGGATTCACTGTGCCAGTTCCGGAGGGTTTTATCGACGAGAGTGAAAGCATTGGCATGCCCCATATACAGCAACACCAGTTGAAGAAAACGCTGATGGATGATATGTTAACCAAGGTACATTCTTTTTTTTTTTTTTTTCTCTTTCTCTTTCCTGAAATATTGGTATATTCGTGGTCCCCCCCCCCCCCCACCCCTCCTGAAGTATTGGTGCATTCATGTTTTTCTTTTTACTTCCTGAAATATTGGTACATTCATTTATGGGGTTTTTTCCACCTGAAATATTGATTCATTTCATGTTTTTCCCCCCTCCTAAAACATTGGTACATTCATGGTTTTCCCCCTCCTGAAATATTGGTACATTCATGATTTTTTTTTTTTCTGAAATATTGGTACATTTATGTTTTTCCGTCCTAAAATTTGGGACATTCATATTTTTCCCCTCCTGATATATTGGTACATTCATGTTTTTCCCTTCTGAAATGGAGGTACATTCATGATATTTTTGCCGCCCTGAAATATTGGTACATTTGTGTTTTTCCCCTCCTGAAATATTGGTACTTTCATGTTTTTTTTTCCTCCTGAAATATTGGTACATTCATGGTTTTCCCTCTCCTGAAATATTGGTACATTCATGGGTTTTTTTTCCTCCTGAAATATTGGTACATTCATGGTTTTCCCTCTCCTGAAATATTGGTACATTCATAATAGTTTTTTTTTTCTCTTCTGAAATATTGGTACATTCATGTTTTTTCCCCTCCTGAAATATTAGTACATTCATGTTGTTTTTTCCCTCCTGAAATATTAGTACATTCATGTTGTTTTTTCCCTCCTGAAATATTAGTACATTCATGGTTTTCCCTCTCCTGAAATATTGATACATTCATGTTGTTTCTCTTTCTCTCTCTCTCTCTCTCTCTCTCTCTCTCTCTCTCTCTCTCTCTCTCTCTCTCTCTCTCTTTTTTTTTTTTGAAATATTGGTACATTCATGTTTTTTCCCTACTGAAATATTAGTACATTCATGTTGTTGTTTTTTCCCTCCCGAAATATTGGTTCATTCATGCCCCCCCCCCCCCCCCAAATATTGGCACATTCATGGTTTTCCCCCTCCTCAGATATAGGTGCATTCATGTCCCCCCCCCCCCCCCCCTCCTGAAATATTGGTACATTCGTCTTTATTTCCATCCTGAAATATTGGTACAGTCATGGGTTTTTTCCTCCAGAAATATTGGTACATGATGGGTTTTCCCCCATCCTGAAATAGTGGTACATTCATGTTTTTTTCCTTCAAGAAATATTGATACATTCATGTTTTTTTCTTCGTGAAGTATTGGTACATTCGTGAGTTTTTTCCCTCCTGAAATAATAGTACATTCATAGGGGTTCCCCTTCCTGATATATTGGTAAATTCATGGGGGGTTTCCTCCTGAAATATTGGTACCTTCATGGTTTTTTTCTTCTGAAATATTGGTACATTCATGTGTTTTTCCCTTCTGAAATATTTGTGCATTCATGGTTTTTCCCCTCCTGAAATACTGGTACATTCATGGTTTTTCTTCTCCTGAAATATTGGTACAAAAATGGATTCGTTATTTTTCCATGCTGCTGCTTTTTGTTTTGATTTGATTTTTTTTTTAAATTATTATTTTATTTTTACTTAGATTTAAGTGTTTCAGTTTCCTCAGATGAATATGAGACAGTGACAAAAGGTCGTGCAAAAAACGGGACACAGGTCATACAAATTCAAAACTGGAATAAGACAAAAACAAACTTTATTCTTAAAAGTTCAATCATTTGTTTGCATGAAAACAGACATAAAAAGATAATTTGAACAGCACTTTATCTGGTGATTTGGAAAATGTCAGATCACCCAGAGGAAAGTCAGTTGTGATGCTGGACATGAAAAATGGCTAGAACTGAACAGTTACTGAAGAGTGAGGGTCATAAAACTGGAGCTTTCATGAAAGATGGATGATGTAACAAAGACAACAAAGAAACAAAGTGATTATTTTATTTTATAAATGAAGAATGAGGTACAATTTCATGTCCACCATCACGTCCGACACCACATCAAGTTTGTACTTACTGAGAAATCATGCAAATGTACATTATAGTTCATAAAGAGAATAAAACATATTAACCAGCCCATTTTAAACAAAAATATCTATATACAAGCAAACAGTTGATCTTTTGTATTTCATCCCCCCCCCCCCCCCCCCCAAAAAAAAAGACCAAGTGTCAGTTGTGACAATTTTCAGTATGGACATGACAAAAACAATTAAATCAAGTTTTGTGCATCAGTTGACATAAATACAATAAAAACACAAATTAAAGTAGTTCTTCTGGCCAACAAAATGGTGTAACCATGCTTTTTTCTTCATCAAATATATGCAATTTTTTTTAAAAGTAATCTAAACAACTGTGTAATTGTAACAGAGAATTTGGCATGGTAGCATTGATTCATTTGCACCTCCTCATTGGAGTAACGGGTAATATCTAAATTTTGTAAAAGTTACTTCAAGAACAGTAAAGAAAGTCTGGCACAATGTTTACTTACAGTGAGACTAACACACAAGTTGTTGAGATACTCTCGGATGCAATCCCCATTTTTGAAAGCGAATCATAAAGTGACCACATGCTCGTGAGTGCGTATATATATATAGTGCTTATAAGCACTTATGACGTGCGTATTCAAGTATTGTGATTTTAGTTATTTTGCGTACGAATTACATATTCAATACTAGGTGCTTAGAATATTCTTAGAAAAAGGAAAAGGGTGTGACAACATGACAGCTATAGTGTCATAGTATAACTTATACTGAGGAAAACAGGATTAAGTGTCACAGGTAGAATCTCATGCAGTTCAATTTTTTCCATTTCATATAATGCAGTATATTTGTCTCCTCTGTGTGCTGTTGCTTGGATTTAGTTCCAGGAAAACTTTCCTTTTCACTGTTGAAAGAGGCTCACAAGATGTGTCGTCTCTTTGTGGCCAGAAGTAGTGGCCACTGTTGTGACAGGTTTCAGCCATGAAGTTAAGCCACACCATGTCAGTATGAGTGACAGCATCAACATATGTGCCCTCAATCTTGGCCACATATTCTTTCCCATGCCAGACAACAACATAGAATTCATCAACCTCTATGTCCTCCAGTCTGACAGATTTAGAGGTGAAGTTGTCAAACAGCATGCTGTCTTGTTTTGAAGCAGGGCATTTAGAGTCTGAGGCAGACTGATCCTCACTAACAGATACCTGTCTTCTTGGATCTGTCATGGGCAGCATTGGTACAAAGTGATTTGAGGTCCAATGACTGGGATGCATGTCATCTCTATTACTTGTCCAGAGGATGTAGACAGGCATTCTAGATGTTGGGTGAACAGGATTGAGTGTTCTATTGTTCATTTGTTGAACAATTTCCCATCCCATCTTGGGATATATGGAGCAGACTGGATTTGACAGAACATTGGCTGCAGCAGCAAGCTGCCAAATGCCCATGAATCTGTTCTTCTTCATGACTTGAAGGATTTCAGCTCTCAGAATCATTTCAATGTCTTGAGGAGAAACTGCATCAGCTGACAGACCTGAGCCCTCTGCTACAACAGCAGCAAAAGCAGCCACTTTGTGCCCTTCTGCATCAGAGTCACCCATCCCATAACCATGCACATAGTTGTGCAAGTTTCTGACCATTTCCACCACAATTCTGCAGCGAACTTCTGTGTGGTGTCCCTCATGTCCAAAAACAAGAAGACTCAGAGCCCTGGGTAAGCAGTTTCCATCTGCTGTTGTTAGAAGAGGGTAAAGGTTGGCTGGAGCAGTGGGGGGTTTGCATGAGAGAGCCGTTTTATCAATTACCCCTGCAACATCCAGGATAGTCTCAGGGAACTCACTTGGCAGTTCATACCCTTCAAGGTTGATTGTGGCAACTAAGACTTCCAGCTGCTCATAAGATTGGCATTGTTCAAGGCGCTCTTGAAGATGGTCAAAATGCATTTCTCTTGTCACGATCACATGTTCCATCATTGGAGTTGATTCTTTATCCTCCCCTGGAATATCTGATGTATGTGACCCACCTGGAGCTCTGAGTCGAATGGTCTTCCAAGACTGCACAAAGCTTTTGTTGGTGCAGTTGTCTTGGTCGTCCTGTTGGCATGAAGAACAGAAACATGCCAGTTTACGGACTTGCAGGACATTACGATCAACTTTTCTCACTCCATGCAGCTGACGGGTGCCAGCTACAGTTGCAAGAGAGGAAGAAGAAATGGATCTGTCAATGTCCTTTGTTTCAACCAGCCTGAAAGATCTTCTTGTGTGGCAGCAACTGGTTGGATCATGAGAGGGTGGAGCCAGAATGTAGTTGTTCTGACAGTGTGCGTACATGGCTGCTGCATTCTGAATGACACATTCACCTGTGCGAATGTCCTCATCTACTGCCCTTTTTATCACCCCACCACAAGCATCACAGGCACTTTTCCCATGGCGAGCTCCAAAGTAGTACCTCTCCATTTTAATGGAACTGCTTGTGTTTGCAAGATGAAAAAAGGGAAGTTTACTCTTATACTGTGCTGCACAGCCATCAGAAAACACAAAGAGTTTCTGGAAGTTTCTACTCATAACCTCCAGATATTCATTTGTGTCATCCAGAATAGTTTTCACCATATTGGCGTCATGGTTCAGATCATCTGATAGATAAATCAGATAATCTGTGACCATGTCAGGGCATGTGGGACAGTGATAGTGGAGGACAGCTGGGTGTACAGTGACTTGCTGATATCCCCAGTGGGCTGACTGAACTTCATCTTGGTGTTTGCACAAGAAGTTTTCAGCAAAATCGCAAATAGCAATGGCACATTGTGATGGAAGACTGGCCTTCAGAGTTTTGAACTGCATGAACTGCCATCTGAAAACGAACAGATGTTTTGAAAACATCTGGAGATCTTTCATCAGTTCTCTGAGCAGCTCTTCCACTGTACCTTTCTTCTGAACAAGTTCTCTTCTTTTCCCCCTCTCATTACTGACCATGTCCCAACTTTTCCAAGAGATGGTGTCAGACAGTGGTCGTGTCAGGTTTTCTATAAGTTGGTCTGAGAACTGTTCAACTCCACACTGACCGCATTTTCGTTCTAAGCATGCCAGTGTTGGAATCTGACAGAGTGTGCTTTCTGATGCAACATCTCTGCCATCCACTGGCAGCTCAGTGACAGTGTTCAGAGCATCCACTTTCAAATCAACTTTAGTGCATGTCTCACAGAGACACTGTCTGTATGTCAACTTGCTTGATGACAGAATATGGGATGGCTTGTGACGGTAGAAGGTCCTGAGAGCAATTTTGTGGTGAGGGGATTTCTTTGTGAAATCTTTGTGCACCCTTTTCATTTTTTTGGTGAGGATCTTCTTTTGTTGAAGAGTCTTTTTTGAAACAGATCTCTTCCCTGGCATGTCAACAGCAACATCTTCTAAATATTCGACTGCTGCTTTAGTTGCAGATTTCATTTGTTTTCTTTTGTACATTGTAGTGGTTTGATTTTCTAACAAATCGCTTTCTCTTTCTGGAGTCAAGACATCTAAAAATAACTTTTTTGCAAGGATGGATTTCTTGCTTCTTTTGTTTTGAAGTTGAGATATTTTTTTGTAAAGAGCTGACTTCAGGCTCTTTGGAGAAGGTGACAGAGTGGATGGCTTCCTTATTTTGGGGGGTGACTTTGGTTTTGGTTTCATACTTTTCAGCAATTTGTGTAGTACGGAGGGATTCAGTTTTTCCAAATATTTTTTGGCTCTGTATAAGGCTTTCCTCTCACTTTCTTTGCTGGCTGGGGCTTGATTCTTTTGCTTTGACTTTGACATATGGAAAGGAGACGGCTCTGATAAATCTAACTGGGACTGGGAGTGAGAGACAGAAGGGGTTGATGAAGATGGTTCCATCTCTTCCTGTGTCTGATCATGCAAAGAGCTGGCAGACATGTCATGTGGACTTGGAGTGGACTGTCTTGAATGGGGTGAGGACGACTGAACATGTGGACTGGAATGTCCAGGAGAAGATGACACAGGCTGAATTTCTGAGGAGGAAGATGGCTGTCTGCTGCCAGTTGCTGTGTCTTCACACATTTCCCCCTCTTTCCTTTGATCTTTACCTGTAACATAAAACATAAAAAATAAAAGATAAAAGTGTGTGTGTGTGTGTGTGTGTGTGTGTGTGTGTGTGTGTGTGTGTGTGTGTGGACTGTGCATATGCGTGTGTGCATGTTTGTGTCTGTATGTACATGATTTTGTCTGTACATTTGTCTGTCTGAGCCTGTTGTATTTTGAGTATGGATTTGTGATAATATTGTGAAGAGCCTTTTATTTTACTTGAAAAGATGGATGTGCACAATCTGGCCATGCTTAACTGGTATAAAGGTTATGCATGATAGTGTTTGTTTTTTCAAATCAGCTCTGGGATTTGGCTTGATTGTTAATGTTAAGATTATTGGTGTCATAAAACTTTGCTATTTGTTGTTATAATACATTTTATGGACTCTACTTTAAATACTTGGTACAGACTTACTTGGCTGTGTTTTTCTTTTTCTCTCCTGATATTGTTGTTGGCACTTTTCTCTATGGCGTCGCCATTTCTGGGCAGTCCATTGTTGTCGTTTTGCCCTCTTTTGCTGTCTCCATGCCTCCCGTTGCTCCGCAATGGCGTGTCTGGTTTTGGCCTTTGGCTTAGGTTTAGCTGCATCACTACATGCCTGTTTTGCTTTCTTCCTTTCTCTGAAAAAATGCATCCCAAAACTGTAAATTTCAAACAGCAGTGAAACATATATTGTGAAATTTTGTTAAAAATTACCTCAAATTTTATATCCTTGGACTAGTGTTAGGATACCTTCATGTTTCTGCCCTGACTTTGACAACATTTGTCCATATCAAGATACTTTCTTGCATAACCAGTTTCAAGAAATTGAAACATAAAAATATGTCATGCAAAAGAGTATACATCAAGTTAGTGGGAGGGTGGGGTGGATGGGGCAGTAATGAAATAAAAAATATCACATTATTACTATTAGGGTAAATCTATTCAAACTGAGCACATATAGCTGCTCAATTTTCTTGGGAAGAGTAGTGAACCATCACATATACAAATCTCAATGGTAATTATATTCATCAAACACAGAAATGTGAAGTTCTGATAATTGGGGTGCTGTAGTAGAACACTAAAAAATAGATCTATATAAAATAGATTTGTAATTAACATCTCAGAAAACTATTTAAATTCACTTTTAACTTTTCAGGATTGCCTGTTTTTACCCTTGATTTAAAGCAACAGCTTTGGCTACAATCAACAGCAAAACCCACTTCACATACCTGTACAGCTTGGATCGCTGTCTTGACTTTTCTCGTCGTAATTCCAGTTCTTCTTCAATACAGGCACGATGATAGTTTCTTTTGCTTCGTGCATTGTCTTTTTCCTTCTGAGCTGCATACCTTTCAGGATTGCTCTTCAACTCCTCTCTGAAGTCCCTGCATTTCTGTGCATTGGTCCTGCTTTGTTTGCAAGTTTTGGCAGGAGTAATCAACTCACGCAAACCTTAGAAGAGAAAATGAAGGAAAAAACATCTTAAATTCAAACTTTGAAAATAGATGTCTATGTCTTTTGGAGTATTTGTGCGTGGAGATGCACACACGTTTTCTGTGTGTGTGTGTGTGTGTGTGTGTGTGTGTGTGTGTGTGTGTGTGTGTGTGAGCACTGGTTTGGGGGGGGGGAGATTGTACTGTACATGGAGTATAGTGTTGGATTGAAATATCACACTAGCAGTACCATTTGAAATTAACAGAACGTTTTGAATATAGTTAAATTGAGTTTGCATTAAATTTGATATGTAGGCTAATTCTAACGTTAATAAAAGCAAAGCATCCAACATTACACACATTTTACGCTTGGGATGTAAAATGAGAACAGACCAAGACAAACTGAACTATAAAAAGACGAATTTTTAGTTTATATTATTTGACATCATGTAATATAGCATCTGTCATCAAATAATACAGTTTATTCAAAACAACAGAATAAAACTCATGAGAAACACAACTTTTGTGTCTACATATTTGTTAAAATGTGGAAATGAACTAAAAAAAATTCCTCTTTCTTTCTAAATTATTTATCTAATAAGCCACTTTTAAACTATAAAAAAAGATAAAAAATTAAAAATTGAACCTGGGCATGCAGTTAAATTAAATTGTTCATAGAAGCAATCATGTTTTGTTAACAGAAAGAATCTTTAGTGGTTGTGACAATGGACATCATCCACAATAATGTCTTCAAAAGAATCATCACAACTGACTCTGGTTCTGATGTTAAACAAGGATTAAGACCTCTGAATATGTACTGAATGCAAATCATCAAAACCATTACAAAACAAAAAAGAAGATTGTGTAAATTCCTTTTCTGTTGTGCTTTTGTAACAGCTGGAAATTCAAAATGCAAGTCAGTTGTGATTTGGACAAAATTTTAACAGTCATTGTCATGTCCATTCTAGAAATAATCACAACTGACCCTTGTACTTTCTGTTAGAAGCTATCAAAAACTTTGAATTGTTTTCCATTGCACAAACTAAATTCTCCTTGCAAACCTCCAAAATACAAACACACAGTTTATCTGCATCAGAGCTTTTGTTTCTGCTTGATGTACAAAAATAAGTCAGTTGTGATTTTGGACACAGACTACGAGGACTCTTTTCATGTCTTTTGTCAAAATCATCACAACTGACCACGCATTGTCAACTTTCAAACTAAATGACTTCTGAGATGGCCCCTCAATCACGATGGGCAAAATTGGTATGCACAGCTAAAGCGTGAGTAATGATTTATCGTCTTCTGATTGCTACTGTTCCTTTCGTGAACAAAGAAAGTGTCGGTTGTGATTTCGGACATGTCTTTCGAGGGGTCAGTTGTGACGGCGGAATCTAAGGAAAACTGACTCAAGTAATGCGAAACAAAGTCTGTGTCAGTATCTAGACAAAGTGCCTACGTGACGATCAGCTCGTTGCCATCAACAATGTTTCGCACATGTTTTTAAGCCAATTACCCTTCACCACAGTGTTAATTGAAAGTGTTTTTCATTATCTTTCAGTCAGATGTGACCCCAAGGGTCAGTTGTGATGACGTACAAAGTGATGGACATGATATAACACTTACCTATTGTTCTCCGGTCTCGCATCGTCTGCTCTTGGTTTCGTTTCTGAGAAAGAGCACGTGACCTGGCTGCGGGGTAGGCAATTTTAAATGGCGGATACACACGGTGCATTGTATTTTTATCGTGTGAAGGTCGGTTGTGACGATCGGACATTAATACAGTGCAGGTTAGATTTGTTCTGCTTTTGAAAATATAGCTTTACCAAAGCTTAAAATCATATGTTCAGTGCATCGGTAACACACTGAGATTTGCAGAACTGAAAACGCTGGATCGTTTCTGGCAAAATAAAAAGCAGCAGTGAACAAGTTCCGCGGTGCATCTCCAGGACATGGTGAATCACATTCGACCATGTTCACTTTCGAATTCGATTCAAATCAAACCAAAAAGTGTGCGCATATGCTTTGGGGACGAAAATGTTCGCAAAGGTATAGTGTAGTCATCTGATATGTTTCAGTTTTCATTTCGATCTTAAAGCAACTTTTCAATCCTGATGTGTGTGGCATGTCAGTAGATGTCCCATTTTGGAATGGCCGATTTCACCATTTTCTTTTAACAAAAATCGGTTTTGACTCACTCAGTTCAATGTAGCAACCTGATTTTGTTGCATTTATCTCTTTAGAATATCAGATAATTAAAAAATGCAACCAGTCAAACAAAATCATGTTTCTAGATAGTTTATTTCTCAAATCAGACACACAGGGGACATCAGCAAGACCTTTTGTCACGCTCTCATATACACGTTCTTTTGCCTGTTCTGTGCAGACGGTAATGTTATAACCTTTGACTCCCATATTTTATCCACCAGCTGCAACGGTTTGACTCCCTCATCCTATCCACCGCTTCTTGCAGGAAGCTGGTGGATAGGGTGAGGGAGTCAAAGGGTTAAACTTTTGCTTTGCCATCACTGATGACAATGCAGGATTGCTAGCAGATAGGGTGAGGGAGTCCAGGGGTTAACTCAATCGAGCCGTGCCATATACAGCTGTACGTCACCTTTCACACTGCGTGAAGCTGTGCCATACGCAGGTTTACGTCAGTTTCAACTCTTTTTTGTGGCCGCAATAAAAGAATAAGGGAAGTAAATCATGCACTAGAGTGATCTTGGGTCTTTTATTTCACAGTTCCTTCCCTTAGACCGTGTTGTGAGCTGTATTTTTGCTTTAGTAGCAGTTTTTCTATGCTGTATGCGGTTCTTTGTTTTCGTCTGACTGTCAAGAAAGCACCCGCCATTTTTCATGTAGATTCATTGTTCTTGATTACACCAAGTAAATAGGAGGTGGTGGTTGTGTTTTTGTACATAAACTGTACATTCTTGCGTAAATGTTCCTGTGGATAATTGTTTTCATTGGTGAAAAAAACAACATATGGTGTAAATATATGGACTCAGCAAGAGGATATTTACCCCCTTATGGTCACCTGTTTCCTTCACCCCTTCTATCAAGATGAACAGACTACCAGTTTTGAGGCGAGTAATGTCTGTATGTGTGAACTTTTCAATGTTTCCAAAACTGTTTTCCTTTTGTGTGACATTTGTTGTTAATTCTTAATATTTTTTTAAAAATCACCCAAAATACTGCGATTTTGGGGGTTGTTGCGGTGCGAAATGTTGCGGCTTGAATGAGTTTAGAGAGTTGGTTCTGTTGTACACTTTGTTGACATCCTGGTTCTGTTATCAGAAAGAAACAGCAAAGAAACGTCAACTTGAAGAGGAGGAAGCGGAGGAAAGCAGGAAGAAACTGAAAACTGGAGCTGAAGATATGGATGTTGCAGATGACGGTATGTGGGTGTCTGTGGGTGTCTATGTATGTGTGTGTGTGTTGTACATGTGTGTTTATTGTAAATGTGTGTTTGCACGTGCATGTGTGTGCACTTGCACACATGCCTTCATGCGTGTGTGCATGCATTGTGTGTGGGGTGGGTGTGCTTGTGTGTGCACACATGTATGTGTATGTATTACAAGTGAGTTTGTAGACGTGCGTCAGTGTGCATGTGTGATGGTAGTTTTACTAATGAAATGACATGATTTAAGTAAACCGCATAATTGTATATATATATGTATGTTTAGTTATTAGGCTGCTTGCGTTAATAGATGATAAAAGTGTGTACTTTGTCTTACGTGTGTCATGATAAATCTTCATATGAACTTGTTTAGAGAAGACAACTCTTGTTTATATGCGTGTGTGTGGTAAGCTGTTGATAACACAACATTTTTATTGTAAACTGTCAATAAAACTATACACTCTCAGATTTGTTTATATGCATCAGTGCGGTCAAACCATTTATACGTATATATGGAGTAAACTGTCATTAAAACTGTGTACTTCCAGTTGTGTGTATGCGTTACTGTAGTCTTGATGAACTGTGTGCTTGATGAACAGATGAGACAAGCCCAGTTCCTAAGGAGACTTCAACACCAGCTGAAGGAGATAAGAAGGGAGAGGAAGAGAAGAACAGGGAGAGTCCATCCATGGACAGTCTTCAGCAGGAGTACAAAAACCTGATGCAGCAGCTGGATTCGGAGACGGATTCTCAACTGGCAAATGGGAGTACCTCAGACGCCGGTGCTGTTCCCGCTTCTAGCGAAGCTGGGTCTTCTATCAGCGCCGACAAGTCCATGTCTGAGAGCGCGGACAAGTCCACGTCCGAGTCGCAGCTTTTCCGTGAGAAGAATTTCTCTTTCTCCTCTTGCAGTTCCATTTCGAAAGATTTTGGCACGCCCATCCTGGTTCGGGAGAAAAGCATCAAAGCTCTGCCTGCAGCGGAAAAGTTCAGTCAGGGGGTGGAAGATCACATACCCTTTGAGAATTTGCCTGATTCTGTGGGGACTTTTGAGAAGATGAGAAACCTGTTCAGCCTCATCCGCAACAAAGTGAGGAAGACCAAGAAATGAAGAATGGGCGGTGAGAGTGTTTGAGGTGAGAGAATAGACGTGTGAGGTTGTTTGCGGTCTGGACGGACAGAGAATGTATGCTGTATTGTTTTTCACATGTGTTAAGGTGTTGTTCTGAGCAGTGAAAATATGTTTTTGTTACCTCACATGAAATTAGCCTAGAACACCTTGCCCAGCAGTTGATGTTACTTTCACAAGTGAACGTTGTATCCAGGAAATTAAGTGCACAAGAACAGGAAAGTTACTTTCACAAGTGAACGTTGTATCCAGGAAATTAAGTGCACGAGAACAGGAAACCAGATGTCATAAGAGATACAGTTTCAGAATTTTCAGAGTTAACCAAGTGCCATTAATGTCATGAGATAGATAAAACTGTTGGACGGAGTCAGCTTGGCTGTTTTCTGCAGTTCTCAAGCAGCAGTTGAGGTGCTCAGCATTTCAGATGTTTTTTGTTTTTTTCCGTGATTGAAAACTCTTTGACTGTTTCAGTTGATTGTTCTATTTCCAGAGTGTGCTGATTATCCTGGTGGAATGATCTTATCATGTAACGTTAATCAGCTGAATGACAGTTTTTAATTGAAACTAGGATGATCACATATTTTCAGAGAAGCTAAAAGAGCGGGCAGATTCTCTGTTTCTGGTTTTATTTTTGATGTAATGTAAAGGGATTTCTTATAAATTCATCAGAAGGTAGTTTCATGACCCATTCATGACAACTCTTGTTACAAATGACAACATATTAAACAACAGAAATACATTTTCAGTAGTAGTTACAGTAGAAATATCTGCATTTCCAGCAATATACAATTATTTGAAGGGAAAATGGTTCATTTCTTCATCATGCGCATGAATGAATAGAACAGCAGTGCCAATGCCAATTCACCAATGCTTTAGCTGAGAGAGTAAATAATGCTAATCAGGGATAATTTAGGGACTAAATAATGCTTACCACGGACAGTTTAGACTAAATAATGCTTATCAGAGATAATTCAGACTAAATAATGCTTCTAAATAATGCTTATCAGGGATAATTCAGAGACTAAATATTGCTTATCAGAGATAAACTTAAGAGACCAAATAATGCTTATCAGATAATTTAGACTAAATAGTGCTTATCAGAGATAATTTAGACTAAATAATGCTTATCAGAGATAATTTAAAGATGAAGGCTAGTGCTTATCAGAGATAATTTAGACTAAATAATGCTTATCAGAGATAATTCAGACTAAATAACGCTTAGGGATAATTCAGAGAATAAATAATGCTTATCAGAGATAATTTAGAGACTAAATAATGCTTATCAGGGATAATTTAGAGATTAAATAAGACTTTCCAGAGATAATTTTTAGTGTGGCTGTTTTAATTTCTCCTCTGGGCATGAGTGCCAATATTTGCATTTGCAAAATGACATGCAACAAGCTTAGAAGCTGATTTAGGAAAATTTTGTAATGCATCAGTGAAGTTGACAAACATTGGCAATATTATAGAACATATGTTGGTGGCAATGTCACGCTGTAAAATAGAAAAATTGCCATTAAAGTAGGTCCTACATTGTGGTACAGTGAAATTGATTACTCGGGCTCATGAATTTGGTGAAAAGTTTTTTTGATATTTGAATAAATATTTTTTACGGTGGAATGAGTGAGTCTTCATGCATGTTTCATTTGGTTGGATTTTTATTTGTGTGAGTACATGAGTTTGATCTCGTCATCTTTACAACAACAACAACAAAAAAAGGAAAGGAAAGGCTGTGGTCATTGATGTTTACACCTGATGATGCTGGCTTCTGGTGTGAAATTGGTCAGCTTTTGAGGAATCCACATTTTTGTAGGAATTTGTCATCCTCAGAGATGAGTTAATTTTTTTCAACATTCTCAGGCACATATATGTGTGTTATCAGATCTATACATGGTTATATTCTCCATCCTACCACCCCTCTTCCATCTTGTCTTATCATTTTTTTTAGGATAAAGTTATCTATTTGTTACCAATGATTATGCTTCAGGGACCAGATTTGAAGAGGTAAGTCAAGCTTTAGGCAATGAGCGAACCAGCTGGGTCTTGTTTTTGTAAATGTACAAATTGATTGATGTTAAGTTCTGCAAATACAGTGGCAGGTTGAAGCTCAGGTCTGCAAATACAGAATTTTGAAGTAACATCTGCCAGTTGGCCTCAAGTGCGACCGTCAGGCCACCCAGCTGTGATTTGAGTGCCTGGCCCTTGCTCAGGGTCAGGGAAATAAAGCAGCAGGGGGAAGGAAATGGGCACCACCCTGATATTGCTGGTCTGGATGATGATCGAGGTTTCTACAACATCTGCTTCCCTCGATCTCGGGAGGGTTATGGGACAACCTTTATCTCTTAACCCTTTAACTCCCGCACCTTGTCCACCGGCGTCCAGCATTGTTAACTGTGCTAGCAAAGCAAAACGTTATCTTTTGACTCCCTCACCCTGTCCACCAGGAAGCTGGTGGATAAGGGTGAGGGAATCGAAGAGTAAAGTTTTTGCAGTTGGTGGATAACGTGTGGGAGTAAAAGGGTTAATTGAAGACTCGATCTGAACAGCGGAAATGTAAATCAGTGATATTGATCTTAATTTTGCAAAAATCAGATAATGAACATGGAAGTTATCTTTTTTAAAACCTATGTCATGCTGCCCTGATTTTGATCATGATAGCGCCATGATGCGTCCCAATTTGATCTGCCACTACGATTGACCCCAAGTGTTTTTAACATGTTGGAAAAACACTTGTGGCACTTGCCATTGTTCTTGATTGCTCATGAATGTTCAAGATTGATTTACAGTACCCTCCATGATTGACTCTGATGACCAAATTGTGGCCCATTATGGTCAAAATCAGAACAGTGTAACTGGGGTTTAAGTCAATATCCTGGCATGTTCATATGGAAAAGAAAGTAATATGTGCACGCACAGATTTGTTTGTTGATGTAGGTATGCATGACAGACGCGTACACACACACACTCACATACACACACGTACGTACTGTGGATGCATACTTGTGCTTTGTTTCAGACAAGATGTTAAAACGATGGTATATACAGTTTATTTTTTCCAACTTCTATACACACACAGCACACAAAGTAATATTCATGTGAAAATATGTTCAAGCTCAGCCTGTGGTTATTGGTTTTTCACACACGCGTGCGCGCACACGCGCACACACACACACACACACACACACACACACACACACACACACACACACACACACACACACACACACACACACACACGCGCACACACACACACACACGCACATGCACACACACACACACACACCCAAGATGAATTAATATCCCAGATAATGTAAATATAATCTCTGTGGTTAATGATATTAGCTCAGATTTTTTTTTACATGGTGGGTGGGCAAGTTAGCAATTAATATAAAATGCAAACACCAGTGAAGTTACATGTCACACAGAGTGATATCTGTTTATGGTCTCATTACAGGTGTGAAAATTGATTAATTAAAGAAAAAAAAAGCAGTGCTCAGTATTCTCTGCTGATCTTTCATGGCAATCTGTCGTGTGTCTGTGTCTTTGAGAGCGTGTGCGTGTGGAAAATTTTCCTCAGGGTATTGTCACTGTTCATCTTGTCGTAGAGAATTATGTATATTCAACATTCATTCAGACTGCTTTACTAGACATAATACACACATGGCTCACAAAAACATAGGTCAGTTTTGAGTTAAGACAATGTGACTTTCAAAAACATCCATATATTTCTTCGTTTCTTTTGGTCCTTGAAGGAGAACAGAAATGACTAAATTGCTCCGAGAAGAAGACTGTTCATAGCCCACATACAATACACATTCTGAAAGAAAGCAGTAAAGTTTAAAGCGATTTTCTCATAGTTCATACTCAAAATGTTCTCACAACTGATATGCCAGTATCCTGCATCATGAGGCCCTGAGTGGTCAGTCAAGGGGTCAATCACAGCGAGAGGAGAGCCAGCATAAAACCTGGTCTTGGTATTAACCCTTTGACTCCCACACCCAGTCCACCAGCATCCTGCATTGTCGACCTAGCTAGCAAAGAAAAAGCACAACCTTTGACACCCTCACCCTATCTGCCAGATTCCTACAGGAAGCTGGTGGATAGGGTGAGGGAGTCAGTGGGTTAAGTTTTTGCTGTTGGTGGATAGGGTGTGGGAGTCAAAGGGTTAAATCCAAAACAAGTGTGACTGCCCGCGTTCAAGCAAACAGGAACCAGAAAAAACACGAAAGAAGAATAAGAACGCATATTTAATAAGACAAGACAGGCGCAAATTTTTTGGCCAACCGGCCTTTGTCAAGCGTAAGATTATAAACAAACACCAGATACAAAAATTAGGATAAAAAGACTGAAACTTCCCTGCTGCTGGGTCCAGTGTGTGAAGAAAAAAAGAATTTCTTCTTCCCTGAGCAATTTAGTTGTTTCGTCTTTTTCTCCTAATTTTTGTATGTGGTGTGTGTGTGTGTAATCTTACGCTTGACAAAGGCCAGTTAGCCGAAAATTTGCGCCTGTCTTCTCTTATATTAAATACGCATTCTTATTCTTCTTTCGTGCTTTTTCTGGTTCCTGGTCTTAGTAGACCATAGTGTAAGCCCCATCGTTCATATCACACTTGTCCCATTGTTCTGTCACAGTTGTCCCATTGTTTATATCACAGTTGTCCCATTGTTATATATCAGTTTCCCATTGTTTATATCACAGTTGTCCCATTGTTATATATCAAGTTACCCCATTGTGTATATCACAGTTGTCCCATTGTTATATATCAAGTTACCCCATTGTGTATATCACAGTTGTCCCATTGTTATATATCAAGTTACCCCATTGTGTATATCACAGTTGTCCCATTGTTATATATCAGTTACCCCATTGTGTATATCACAGTTGTCCCATTGTGTATATCACAGTTGTTCCATTGTTATATATCAGTTACCCCATTGTGTATATCACAGTTGTCCCATTGTTATATATCAGTTACCCCATTGTTTATATCACAGTTGTCCCATTGTTATATATCAGTTACCCCATTGTTTATATCACAGTTGTCCCATTGTTATATATCAAGTTACCCCATTGTGTATATCACAGTTGTCCCATTGTTATATATCAGTTACCCCATTGTTTATATCACAGTTGTCCCATTGTTATATATCAGTTACCCCATTGTTTATATCACAGTTGTCCCATTGTTATATATCAGTTACCCCATTGTTTATATCACAGTTGTCCCATTGTTATATATCAGTTACCCCATTGTTTATATCACAGTTGTCCCATTGTTATATATCAGTTACCCCATTGTTTATATCACAGTTGTCCCATTGTTATATATCAGTTACCCCATTGTGTATATCACAGTTGTCCCATTGTTATATATCAGTTACCCCATTGTTTATATCACAGTTGTCCCATTGTTATATATCAGTTACCCCATTGTTATATCACAGTTGTCCCATTGTTATATATCAGTTACCCCATTGTGTATATCACAGTTGTCCCATTGTTATATATCAGTTACCCCATTGTGTATATCTACACAGTTGCCCATTGTTATATATCAGTTACCCCATTGTGTATATCACAGTTGTCCCATTGTTATATATCAGTTACCCCATTGTGTATATCACAGTTGTCCCATTGTTATATATCAGTTACCCCATTGTGTATATCACAGTTGTCCCATTGTTATATATCAGTTACCCCATTGTGTATATCACAGTTGTCCCATTGTTATATATCAGTTTACCCCATTGTTATATCACAGTTGTCCCATTGTTATATATCAGTTTCCCATTGTTTATATCACAGTTGTCCCATTGTTATATATCAGTTACCCCATTGTGTATATCACAGTTGTCCGATTGTTATATATCAGTTACCCCATTGTTTATATCACAGTTGTCCGATTGTTATATATCAGTTACCCCATTGTTTATATCACAGTTGTCCCATTGTTATATATCAGTTACCCCATTTTATATCACAGTTGCCCATTGTTATATATCAGTTACCCCATTTATATCACAGTTGTCCCATTGTTATATATCAGTTACCCCATTTTTTATATCACAGTTGTCCCATTGTTATATATCAGTTACCCCATTGTTATATCACAGTTGTCCCATTGTTATATATCAGTTACCCCATTGTGTATAATCACAGTTGTCCCATTGTTATATATCAGTTACCCCATTGTGTATTTATATCACAGTTGTCCCATTGTTATATATCAGTTACCCCATTTTTTTATATCACAGTTGTCCCATTGTTATATATCAGTTACCCATTGTTGTATATCACAGTTGTCCCATTGTTATATATCAGTTACCCCATTGTGTAATATCACAGTTGCCCATTGTTATATATCAGTTACCCCATTTTTATATCACAGTTGTCCCATTGTTATATATCAGTTACCCCATTGTGTATATCACAGTTGTCCCATTGTTATATATCAGTTACCCCATTGTTTATATCACAGTTGCCCCATTGTTATATATCAGTTACCCCATTGTGTATATCACAGTTGTCCCATTGTTATATATCAGTTACCCCATTGTGTATTACTATCACAGTTGTCCCATTGTTATATATCAGTTACCCCATTGTTTATGTCACAGTTGTCCCATTGTTATATATCAGTTACCCCATTGTTATTACTATATCACAGTTGTCCCATTGTTATATATCAGTTACCCCATTGTGTATTACTTATCACAGTTGTCCCATTGTTATATATCAGTTACCCCATTGTTTTATATATCACAGTTGTCCCATTGTTATATATCAGTTACCCCATTGGTATTACTATATCACAGTTGCCCATTGTTATATATCAGTTACCCCATTGTGTTATATCACAGTTGTCCCATTGTTATATATCAGTTACCCCATTGTTTATATCACAGTTGTCCCATTGTTATATCAGTTACCCCATTGTTTATATCACAGTTGTCCTATTGTTATATCAGTTACCCCATTGTTTATATCACAGTTGTCCCATTGTTATATATCAGTTACCCCATTGTGTATATCACAGTTGTCCCATTGTTATATATCAGTTACCCCATTGTTTATATCACAGTTGTCCCATTGTTATATATCAGTTACCCCATTGTTTATATCACAGTTGTCCCATTGTTATATATCAGTTACCCCATTGTTTATATCACAGTTGTCCCATTGTTATATATCAGTTACCCCATTGTTTATATCATAGTTGTCCGATTGTTATATATCAGTTACCCCATTGTTTATATCACAGTTGTCCCATTGTTATATATCAGTTACCCCATTGTTTATATCACAGTTGTCCATTGTTATATATCAGTTACCCCATTTTTTATATCACAGTTGCCCATTGTTATATATCAGTTACCCCATTGTTTATATCACAGTTGTCCCATTGTTTATATCAGTTACCCCATTTTTATATCACAGTTGTCCCATTGTTATATATCAGTTACCCCATTGTTTATATCACAGTTGCCCCATTGTATATATCAGTTACCCCATTGTGTATATCACAGTTGTCCCATTGTTATATATCAGTTACCCCATTGTGTATTACTATATCACAGTTGTCCCATTGTTATATATCAGTTACCCCATTGTTTATATCACAGTTGTCCCATTGTTATATATCAGTTACCCCATTGTTTATTACTATATCACAGTTGTCCCATTGTTATATATCAGTTACCCCATTGTGTTTCTATATCACAGTTGTCCCATTGTTATATATCAGTTACCCCATTGTTTATTACTATATCACAGTTGTCCCATTGTTATATATCAGTTACCCCATTGTGTATTACTATATCACAGTTGCCCCATTGTTATATATCAGTTACCCCATTTTTATATATCACAGTTGTCCCATTGTTATATATCAGTTACCCCATTGTGTATTACTATATCACAGTTGCCCATTGTTATATATCAGTTCCCCATTGTGTATATCACAGTTGTCCCATTGTTATATATCAGTTACCCCATTGTGTATTACTATATCACAGTTGTCCCATTGTTATATATCAGTTACCCCATTGTGTATATCACAGTTGTCCCATTGTTATATATCACCCATGTTAACACTCCATTGTTATATACAGTTTACCCATTGTTATGTTATTTATATCAGTTACCCCATTGTTTATATCATAGTTAATTCGTTCCCATTGTTTATACTATCAGTATTACCCCATTGTTTATATCACAGTTGTCCCATTGTTATATATCAGTTACCCCATTGTGTATATCACAGTTGTCCCATTGTTATATATCAGTTACCCCATTGTGTATATCACAGTTGTCCCATTGTTATATATCAGTTACCCCATTGTGTATATCACAGTTGTCCCATTGTTATATATCAGTTACCCCATTGTGTATATCACAGTTGTCCCATTGTTATATATCAGTTACCCCATTGTGTATTACTATATCACAGTTGTCCCATTGTTATATATCAGTTACCCCATTGTGTATTACTATATCACAGTTGTCCCATTGTTATATATCAGTTACCCCATTGTGTATATCACAGTTGTCCCATTGTTATATATCAGTTACCCCATTGTGTATATCACAGTTGTCCCATTATCTATATCACACTATTCCCATTGTTCATAATTGTCACACTTGTCCCATTATTTATATCACACTTGTCCCATAGTTTATGTCACACTTGTCCCATTGTTTGTATCACACTATTCCCATAGTTTATGTCACACTTGTCCCATTGTTTGTATCACACTATTCCCATTGTTCATGTCACACTTGTCCATAATTTGTATCACACTTGTCCCATTGTTTGTATCACACTTGTCCCATAGGTTATATCACACTTGTCCTATAGGTTATATCACACTTGTCCCATAGGTTATATCACACTTGTCCCATTGTTTTATCACAATTGTCTCATTCTTTATATCACACTTGTCCCGTTGTTCTGTACTGTAGCAGTTGCCCCATTGTTTATATCACAATTGTCTCGTTCTTTATGTCACAGGCACAGTTGTCCCATTGTTCTGTCACTGTTCTCATTGTTTATATCACATTTGTCCCATTGTTCTGTCACAGGTGTCCCATTGTTCTGTCACAGTTGTGTCATTGTTCTGTCCCATTGTTCTGTCATAGTTGTCCCATTGTTCTGTCATAGTTGTCCCATTATTCTATATTTGCCCCATTGTTCTGTCACAGTTGTCCCATTGTTCTGTCATAGTTGTCCCATTGTTCAAAACACTGTTGTCTTGTTCTTCCCAATGTTCTAACACTGACGTCTTGTTCTAATACTGTTGTCCCATCGTTATAACATTGTTATCTTGCTCTAACACTTTTGTCCCATTGTTCTGACACTGTCATCTCGTCGTTCTAATACTGTTGTTCTAACACTGTTATTCCATTGTTCTGACACTGTTGTCCCATTGTTCTAGCACTGTTGTCCCGCTGTATTAACACTTGTCCCATTGTTCTAACACTGTTGTCCAATTGTTCCGACACTTCTCGTTCTATACTGTTGTCTTGTTCTAACATGTATTCTATTGTTCAGACACAGTTGTCCCATTGTTCTAATACTGTTGTCCCATTGTAGTAACGCTGTAGTTCCATTGTATTAACGCTGTAGTTCCATTGTTCTAACACTATTTTTCCATTGTTCTAACACTGTCGCAGTTGCTACTCAGACATTATAGCTGTCGACGTGTGCTGACACAGTTGTTGATTTGATTGGACAAACACAAATCTAAGCACACTTTCTGTCCACTATTGCTGTCCCACCGTTCTAACACACCCTACATCGGTCCCTAATGTCCAAATTTTATGCCACATTGAGACGCAGTCCACAGTTCTGCAACTTTCACACCCACAGCCACGAAGATGTTCTTGCCACACAAGCTATTTTAAAACCTAAACGTTTTTATCTGCCGTAGGAATAATCTACACAGTTACTGAGAGTGCTGTACAGAAAAACTGTTCCTATCTGGTTCCAAGTGATACTGTGATCCAACAAGGACGTCTTCTATCACTACTCCTTTTTTTTATCATATCATCATCATCATCAAGTGCCTGCCACATGAGGTTGGCGATCATGGCCCTCCATGTGCATCTATCCCTTGTTGCCGCAAGCACATCTTTCACCCTCTCTGTCCTCGGCCACTCTGCAAGTCCGTCGAATACTTTCTCCCTCTTTCCCTCCAGCTTTCCTGTTGTGACCAGGTGCTCTAATTCCTCTTTCCTCATGAAATGGCCTAGAAATGTTGACTGTCTTTTCCTAGTCTTCCTTATAAATGATCTTCTTGTGTCTGCCTAAATCAAGACTGTGTCTCGTTTGTTTTCTTTGCTGTCCATGGAACTCGACATTCTTCTTAGAAACCACATCTCGGCTGCCTCAATCTTGTTCTGGCTTTGCTTGTTGACTGTCCACGCCTACAACCAGTATAACATTATCGGTTCTATATGGACATTACCATTTAGATGTACAAAATAACTCAAGATGCAAACCCTGATCTAGAAGCTTTTTTTTTTATTATTGATGACCAAGCAATCATGAACTAAAACACAGCTGCAAAGACACACAAACAAGTTGAACAACACCTGTGAAAATATGGCATGAAATACAAACCAGAATACAAACTGCAAATGCTTTGAACTAGCAACTTTCACCTCTTCTAAAACACCCAAACAAAATTTGTATGGTGCTTGTTAAGATTGAACCCAAGACATCATATTCTGAGTCCACAATTTGTACCAGCTGACACTGAGCCAGCCTGCTGAATTTTCCAGAAATGCACTACAACTGACTGTAGTCAATGTCGACAAGGAAGCCAAAAAAATCGCAGACAGCAGACACGTTTTGCTGACCAAACGCCTCACAGTCCAGAGTGATGGTGGTGATATAAAGCTCACGAGGCAAGGCCATGGAGCGTTGGACCTTCATCAGCTTAGGGACATGGCCCCCACGCACCAGGACACTGACTGAAGTGGGACGGCGTGCTGCCCAGTTGATGAAGAACTGGAGATCCTTGGAGCGTTTCTTGGGACCCACTATCACGACCACCATCTTGCACCTCTTCATAATGTCGAACACGCCCTGTAAGTGGAATCCTCCCATCACATCATCATCCATACAGGTTATTCGTAGTCCACAGATGTTAGTAAGGATTGACGCCAGTCCTCTGGCTAGGTACGTGTCTTCTTCCGTTTCTTCGTGCAGAACCAGAACGTCCCATGTGGGTTTTGCTAACTGGCCTTCTCCGTCCGACTCTGTGTCTTCTGAACTGGTACAAGTGTTGTCAGATGGTTCCATACCGTTGAAGACTGATCTGAA
Source organism: Monoplex corrugatus (assembly GCA_030674185.1). Classification (NCBI taxonomy): domain Eukaryota; kingdom Metazoa; phylum Mollusca; class Gastropoda; order Littorinimorpha; family Ranellidae; genus Monoplex; species Monoplex corrugatus. The sequence continues at coordinate 33,654,603 of JAPXFY010000025.1, read as the reverse complement.
ATGGGATTTGAAGTTGGTCGAGCCCCGCTGGAGAGATTGTTTGGCAGCTTGTAGGAAGATCTTGTGCAGAAAGTGCTTATCTTCAAACAACTGCATTGCTTTTTGACTCTGCGACGTACACTGGAGAAGATCAACAAATACCAGTGCTTCTTCATACTGCTGCAATTCTACGTAATTCATGATGCACAGCTTCAGATGTTCTGGATCATTTCCTTTTTGCGGATCCATTTTCTTGATATCTTGTAGAATTGCCAGAGATGTCCTGTTGTTTCTGATGAGACGGAAGAGCACTGCTTTCTCACGGAGTGTCACAGCTGACTGTTCTTTGGTCTTATCAACGGCTTCCAGGAGAGCGTGAAAAGAATGCCAAATGTCTCCAAGGTGACGCTTGTCAGCTGAGACCCTGTTGTAGCTTTCAAAAGCTGTTTTCAAAGCCATCAAGAACATGGACTGACTGTTTTTCGTCAGTCTTTGGCTCTCCTCCGCGTTTGAATTTCTCTGAGCCATATCTGCCAAGATCAAACCAAGCTGCTCGAAATAGTTTATCTTACTGAAAATCCCCAGACAGTGTTCCTTCAAAAGCGACCTTTCTAGGTAGTATTTCGCCTTTCAAGCTCCCCCATGCTTCTAAATATCAGTGCTAAGTCATAAGCTGCTACCGCGTTTTCCCATTCCCGATGTCCACAGCGAGTGACAGGGATTTCAATGGTCTCATCAACATAGGGATCACCTCTAGCAAACGGAATCATCCCATTCCTAGGGGACTTGACAATTTTCCAAACTTCAAAGAGTTCTTTGGTGGATTTCTCATCGATCTGGTCGCTGGATTTAGTAGTTGTAAGGGAAAGTTTCTTGATGTCGTCGGCACAAGCATTTGGATCGGACAGTTTTGTGTCCCGTTGAGAATCAGACAACTGTCTTGCCGGCTGCATGGGATCAGTGTTACAGTGTGACTCATCACTGTCTAGCCTGGATAACTGGGTCTTAAAGACTTCGAAAATTCCCTCAGAAACGTTGTCAGTTTTGCTGTTCTCTTTCATTTCATTTCGAGACTGATGTTCTTGAGAAGTCTTGATCTTTTCTTGTGTCGCAAGAGCTTTGTATGTTAGTCCCAGATGGTGGTATCCTTTTGAAGTTGGTCGATTAGAGACAGCTTTCTTTAGGAGATCACGAGATTCTTCTGTTTTTCGAAGATACCGATACAATTTCCCACACTTCCATAAGACAGAATTATCGCTGGCATCAAACTGAAGAGCCGAACCACAGGCGTCTGAAACTGTCATGCCAGCTTGTTTTTGCAAGATTTGTTTCTGATCTTTAGACTTGGGCATGAACAACAAAAGAGCTATTTCTGCATACGCCTTGGCTTTCACGCTGTCGGACCGACAATTTTTCACGATGTCCAAGAACAAACGTAAAACAGTCAGGTAGTTCTCCAGGTCATTTGACTCATCCATGACCAGTGGACGAAGCAGGCGACGCTGGGTCAAAGCCAGACCAAACTTCCACAGCCAAACGTCCGACTCCTTAGCGCTTGGGATCACGTCACGAAACAGCGCCTCAGCAAGAGGGTAAAAACTTTGGTCGAAACGGGTGTAGCTGAAGGCAAGCTCCGCCTTGGCTTTCATGACGAGGTACGAAAACTCGGACGGCTCAGATTTCATGTCGTGCAGTTTCCTCACCAATTTCTCCGCTTCGTTCCGCTGTCCTAATCGCCACAAGATCACGGCCTCGTTGGCGATTGACACGATGTTCTGATGCTGATCATCATCATAGTCAAGAGCCCGCCGTGTCCGTAACAGATTCAAAGCCTCCGTGTGGTCTCCCAACCGGAAGCAGACGTACGAGAGCAAATTGCGGGCCCTGGCTGTTTCCAGTGAAGTTTTGTAGCCGACTTGTAGGGCCGATCCCAGCGCGCGTTTCACTCTCTTGAGCTGGTCAGTCTCAAGACGCTCTTGGTTTTGCAGCTGGAACGAGTGTGGAAAACTGGTCAGTTGAGCATGGAATGTTTCGGATGGTTTTTGAAGAGCCTTCCAGTTTTCTTCCAGTAACGAAAATGGAACATCTGTAAAAAATAATCAGATTAACCCTTTGACTCCCAGACCCTGTCCACACAGCATCCTGCATCGCCAACCATGCTAGCAAAGCAAAAAAATTAACCCTTTGATTCCCACACCCTATCCACCAGCTTCCTATAGGAAGCTGGTGGATAGGGTGAGGGAAAGGAAGCTGGTGGATAGGGTGTGGGAATCAAAGGGTTGAAGCTGGTGGATAGGGTGACGGAATTAAAGGGTTCATTTTTTTTGCAGTTATTGGGTAGGGTGCGGGAGTCAAAAGGGTTAAAGTATACACAATGACATAAAGAACTGAAGAGATTCGAGCCTAACGCCAGTGACAGATTCCCTTTTAACGTCCCTTAATTAAACGTGTTTCACACGCACTGTCCATGCAGTTTTGGAGTGTGTTCAAGAGGGACTCATCGCACACAGACACTTTCATATGCGCTCCACCCAAATCCCGCCAGCAATTATCTGACAGTCTCCCTAAGCCTGCGCGAAACCCTATATGCTGGCAAAGTCTTGAACTGAGGAGCATAAAGGGGAGGCAAGATCTTTGAAACACTAAGCTGACACCACCCACAGACTGATGGAAGGATCAACATAGGCAGCGAACAGGCCAATGTTTAAGGTTGCGGGCTGGGATTGAACTCAATATATCAGATCCTCACGAAAATCATTCATAAGGAAGATTAGGAAAAGACAGGCAACATTTATTGGCCATTTTATGAGGAAAGGGGCATTGGAGCACCTGGTCACAACGGGAAAGCTGGAGGGAAATAGAGCACCAGGTAGACCCTGGGAAAAAAATATTGGACAGACATGCAAAGTGGCTGAAGACAGAGAGGGTGGAAGATGTGCTTATGGCAAGAAGGGATAGAAACAGATGGAAGGCCATGATCGCCAACGTCATGTGGCAAGGCATTTGATGATGATAATATCAGATCCTGAGTCCAAGTCTATCACAGAAACCCCTCAGGTAGAAACAGGCCCGTACCTGTACTTCAGTCAAGAGGCTTAGTTTGTCTGCCTTGCCAGACATTGTCAACATCTTGTCTCAGACTGCAGTACGTGTATGGGCCTGTTTCTACCTATCTATATCTCTATCATCATCATCATCATCAGGTGCCCTGCCGCATGGCGTTGGCGATCATGAACCTCCACCTGTCTCTATCTCTCGTTGCCCCCAGCATCTCCCCCACCCTCCTCGTCCCCAGCCACTCTGCAAGTCCGCCCAGCATTTTCTCCCTGGGTCTACCTGGTGCTCTCTTTCCCTCCAGCTTTCTTGTTGTGACCAGGTGCTCCAAATCCCCCTTCCTCATAAAATGGCCTAATCTTCCTTATAAGTGACCTACTTGTGTCTGCCTCCATCAAGACTGTCTCGTTTGTTTTCTTTGCTGTCCATGGAACTCTCAACATTCTTCTTAGAAACCACATCTCGGCTGCCTCAATCTTGTTCTGGCTTTGTTTGTTGACTGTCCACGCCTCGCATCCGTACATCGCATATCTCTATCAAAAGAATCAAACAGGCCTCAATGTTTATGAAAAGAATCAACTGATCTCAATTAAAAAAAAATTCTTAGGGATGATCATGTCGAGTTTTCTGAGAGCATCAAACTTTGATTAAAAAAAAAAAGGTTCTCAAAGTTGATTTAAATTGATTCATAAACAGCCAAGGTATATGTGCTTATGCGCAACACCGGCATTTTAACTATTGTTAGTCATCATCATCATCATCATGTGCCCTGCCGCATGGCGTTGGCGATCATGTATTGATCCCTTGTCGTTGCAAGCACATCCATCTTCCACCCTCTCTGTCCTCAGCCACCCCGCAAGTCCGTCCAATATTTCCTCCCTGGGTCTACCTGGTGCTCTCTTTCCCTCCAGCTTTCCCGTTGTGACCAGGTGCTCTAATTCCTCTTTCCTCATAAAATGGCCTATAAATAATATCTGTCTTTTCCTAATCTTCCTTATAAATGATCTTCTTGTGTCTGCCTAAATCAAGACTGTCTCGTTTGTTTTCTTTGCTGTCCATGGAACTCTCAACAGTCTTCTTAGAAACCACATCTCGGCTGCCTCAATCTTGTTCTGGCTTTGCTTTTTGACTGTCCACACCTTACAACCGTATAACATTAGCGGTTCTACATTGATTGATTTTGACATAACTTTGGTGATTATTCCGATGTCATAAATTTCATTTAGGAGGACTGTTATTTTTTCTATACCAAACTCCTCCAGGGCTTCAATCATCTCTGTAGTAATGTTGTCTGGTCCTGGGGCTTTTCCTGGTTTCATCTTTTTCAGTGCTGCTCTAACTTCATCTTTCATTACGGGTGGTCCTTCGACGTTCTTTCTTATGATGTGTTCCTCGTTTCTGTCATCTTCAAAAAGGTCTTTAATGTACTCTTCCCATCTATCTAATATTTTGTGTGGTTTTCCATGATAAGCCTACCATCTTTCGATTTTAACCCCTTCACCGCCAGTGATTTTAGAATGTTAAAGTCCTCAGCGCCAGCTGTTTAAAAGAAGGGGGGGGGGGGGGGAAAGAAAAATGCACCTACCGACTTCAAATGACCGTAACTTTCTTATTTCTCAACCGAATTGCTTTCTGTGTTGTTTTTTTTTTTAAAGAAAGAAGAATGATTGGAGTTTGGGACTATGCGAAAATAAAAGTTTGTTGGCAGTCTGCCAGACGGTCGCCAAAAGGCGACATCGGCGGTGAAAGGCAACCAGTTGATGTATAGTAGGCCTACATGTACTTGTTTAGACCACAGGCCTTGAAGACTTTACATGCGGGCCTCAGAAGCTCAGTTAGTTAAGCGCCGGATTCACAAGTTTATGGTTGTGGGTTCGAATCCCAGGGTGCGCTACATTAAAATTCGCCTTCCCACTGTCCCATCTTAACATCATTGTTGTTCTGGTGGTGTCAGTATAGGATTAGATAAGTCCCCCTTCCCCCATTTCCCTGGGATGGTTATCCCCGTCGGCCATATCAACCTGAGCTTGGGTGCCGACGTTAAAACTGAACCAAATCAATCAATCAATCAGTTAAGACTTTACATGTACTAGACTGAATAATCATGTCTTACATATCTAGTCCAAATCCCCTAATAGACGACCGAGAAATCAGTTGTTGTTTTTGGTTTTTGAAGATTTTTTTTCCCTCCCCCCCCCCCCCCTTTTTTTTTTTCGGGTTTTTTGTTTTATTTTATTTTGTTTTTTGTGGTGGTGATGGTGGTGGTTTCTTTTCTGCATTGTAGACAACAGACAATCTAAAATTAAAACGACAACGTTAACAACAACAACAACAACAGCAATCACAACAACGAAGAAAGTCACACGAGCAAGCTTTTTATAGACCCATTCAACAAGCGGTTGTTTACCGAAAGCCTAGCTAGAATCAATAGCTGAAAACCGTTGTGTGTTTGGTTGTCAGTCTTCAGCGAACACCGAATGACTCGACCCGTCGGAAAACGGGCAAGTTATATGTAGTTTCGGTTTCAGTTTCTAAAAACGTAAGAGAGAGCAAGCTTTTGTCCCACCTTTTGAAAAGGTATTCAGATACAAAAATATTGAAATCATGCTTTACAGGTTGTCTGGTGTTGTTTCTTTCTTTCTTCTTCTTTTTGTTGTTGTTGTTGTTGTTGTTGTTGTAATATAACGGGCAAGTTATATATATAGTTTCGGTTTCAGTTTCCGATCGAGGAAGAACGTAAGAGACAGCATGCTTTTGTCCCTCATTTTGAAAAGGTATTCAGAAAAAAAAATTAAATCACGTTTTGCTGGTTGTCTGTTGTTCTTTCTTTCTTTCTTTCTTTCTTTCTTTTCTTTTCTTTTTTCTTTCTTTCTTTCTTTCTTTCTTTACTTATTTCTTTCTTCTTTGTTGTTATTGTTGTTGTTGTCGTTAATGTTGTTGTGATATATATCGATAAGATGATGATGATGCTCACGATGATGGTGATGATAATTTAGTATTACCACAAATACACACTCTAACTCTACGGGAAACTCCGCACAGCGGCATATAAACAATGCATATGAATATACACAGATAAGACAAATAATAACAAAAACATATTTTGATTGCATCGTGCATAACTGTTTGTTTTTAATTTTTTATACGAAATAATTTTTCTTAAGAAACAAAACAAAGCGAGATGGTTAAGCCATTCTAACAATCTCCTCTTTCATACAAACATTAATATAAAAAAATATTTTTTAAAAAACATGTTGTGCATCTCAAGGTCACTGTAACCTCGAACGAGCTTCTATCAAAATAAGAACTTGACGTGCCATTGAGGACAATGGTATACTGTCACGAAAGTGAAAACAGATGTTCAAACGTTGTCAAAAGTTCCTGAGGAAATGTTGTTCACACACTGTCCTGACAAAATACTGCTTTGCCTTCAGTTCACTGTCAGTTAATAGGACCTGGTACACGTTTACAGCTGGGTGCGCGGGGATTGGGTGGGTGGGTGCGTGCACAAAAGTTCAGTGTAAACTTTTAGAGAAGTCAGATCGGTAAGTGGCACACACACACACAAAAGTTGCTACTGCATGCTACTATTGATTGCTAGTGACCATTACAACAGCTAAGTGGTTAAAGACATCTGTCGCAAGGGTGAGTTTGCTTTGAGAAGCCTGACCGACCACCTTGGATGCGCGGGTTCGATTCCACGTGGAGGACAGATTTGTGAAAAAGGAAATGTCGACAGCAGAAGGTGGCATCCAGGAGTCATGACCTGGATGTGGCCCGGCCCGGCCTCCTTATTAGAGTGTCAGGACTGGAGGGTCGAAACACTTGCTGGACTGGGGTTTCTCCTCTGAGGTGGACCTTCTGTTGTCCATGGCTCTTTAAGTTTCTTACTATTGTTGCTACTGCTGTTGTTGTTGTTCACGATGATGTCGACGACGACGATGATGATGATGATCATGATCATGACGATGACGACGATGATGATGATGATGATGATGGCGGTGATGATGATGATGATGATGATGATTTCGTTCCAACGGATGAGCACGCATACTAATCTTCACCGTCTGGTGTGGGGGGTCTTCAGCTCCAGTACGGAAGGCAAATGGTTTTTTCTACAGGTACGGCGTGCGAACGAGACGTGCAGCACCGTCACTTCTGTATAATAAAGATCCACTGCTGCTGACTGTGCATACACTGCACTTCTCAAACAGCAAAATCTGTTGAAAGTTTGACGACACTGAAAATGACGATAAAATTCATCATCATCATCATGTGCCCTGCCGCATGGCGTTGGCGATCATGGCCCTCCATATGTATCTATCCCTTGTTACCGCAAACACACTTCCACCCTCTCTGTCCTCAGCCACCCTGCAAGTCCGTTCAATATTTTCTCACTGGGTCTATCTGGTGCTCTCTTTCCCTCCAGCTTTCCTGTTGTGACCAGGTGCTCTAATTCCCTCCCTTTCCTCATAAAGTGGCCTATAAATGTTGCCTGTCTTTTCCTCATCTTTCTTATCAATAATCTTCTTGTGTCTGCCTCCATCAGGACTGTCACGTTTGTTTTCTTTGCTGCCCATGGAACTTTCAACATTCTTTTGAGAAACCACATCTCGGCTGCCTGGCTTTGCGTGTTGACTGTCCACGTATGGCCAGATAAAACAAGAAAAACGAGGGTAACAATAAAATTAGTATGACAAAAACCATCTGATACTGATAGCTAAAAAGACAAAAGTGATCATGAAAAAGACGAATACGCTGATGATAAAGCTTACATTATCAAGTAACATGCTCACCTGTTTCCACGGCCGAATCCATAGCGATCATGGCAGCCGTTGATTTTCACACGGTCACTTGCCAAATCGATGTTTGACGTGAGCAATTTGTAAGTGACGAGAAGGACTGGAACAGCCGTTGATGTTCTATTAGACAGAGACAACTTCACAACATAAACAAACGATTGATTCACAGAATCGCAGAGTCGAGTCAAGATTTGCAGAGTTCAGTCACAAAGCTCTCACTGCCGTGAGCCCCAAAACACAAAAATTATGTTTATATTCGAGGTCTTGCCTGCTTGATATTTGATGTGAGCAGTTTGTAAGTGACGTAAAGGACTGGAACAGCCATGAGGTTCTATTAGACAGAGCCAACTTCACAACATAAACAAACGATTGATTCACAAAATCGCAGAGTCGAGTCAAGATCTACATGTACAGAGTCCAGCCACAAAGCTCTCACTGCCGTGAGCCCCAAAACACAAAAGAACGCGTATTTAATACACCCAGACAAGACAGGCGCAAACTTTCGGCCAACTGGCCTTTGTCAAGCGCAAGATCACAAACAAACAAACAAATACAAGTTGCAAAAATTAGGAGAAGACTGAAACTTCCCTGCTGCTCTGTTCAGTGTCAGAACAGAACACAACACAACACAACACAACACAACATAACGGTGACTATTCAATAATCTGGATCAGTCCCAACTGGCTTGCACTGCACACACTGGTGTTGTGTTTGAAACTGTGGGCTCATTCGATTACCGTTTGGTGCAGGTTGTGAAAGGCCCAAACGAAAACACAGACCAGGGGATTTCCCTGTATCGGGTGAGTCTACACATACCGAAACCAGCCACGTCCAGGTGCGTGATTGGCCTGCCCTGACGTCACTGTCGTCTGCTTTTGCCGCCTATGAATAAACTGGGGTGAGTGCAGCCAAGTTACCTATCATTATTTTTAACTTCTAGGCGTCAGCGAATCTTTAAAAAGCTATTTTCGTTGTGGTAAAGGGTAGTCTTCGTATTACGTGTTGTCTCGCTGTACGAGAAATTTAGGGGTAGTAAAATGTTAATTCTAATTGCAGAAAATACAAAAGACCTGAAAAAAACAAACCTTTGTGAATATAATAGAACTAGAAAGCAGAAATAAAGGGCTGGGACTATAAATAGCGAGAAGACCGAAGTCATGGTGATCAGTTTAAAAAAAACAACTGTCTCTCTCTCTGTCTCTCTCGCTGTCTCTGTCTCTTTCTCTTTCTCTCTCTCTCTCTCTCTCTCTTCTTTCTCTCTCTCTCTGTCTCTTTCTCTCTCTCTGTCTC
>JAPXFY010000025.1:33630478-33640478 GCA_030674185.1 Monoplex corrugatus | reverse complement strand
TCACCATAACGGTGTAGTAAGGAAAATTCAAGACAGAAAGAGGTTTTCGTGTTATGAATTTTTAAAGTTCAGGGTGATTTAACTCACCATAACGGTGTAGCCAGGAAAATTCAAGACAGGAGCTTTTCATACCAAGAAGGTTTTAAGTTCAGGGTAATTAACTCACCATAAGGGTGTAGTAAGGAAAATTCAAGACGAAGTAGATTTTCATATTACGAAGGCTTTAAGTTCATGATAATTAACTCACCATAAGGGTCTAGTAAGGAAAATTCAAGACAGAATAGGTTTTCATGTTACGACGGTTTTAAATTCAGAGTAATTTACTCACCATAAGGGTTGTAGCGAGGAAAATTCGAGACAAAGTAGGTTTTTAGGTTTGTAAGTTACAAAATTTTAAGTTCAGAGTAATTAATTCACCCTAAGAGTGCAGTAAGGAAAATTCAAGACAGTAAGTTTTCATGTTACGAAGGTTTTAAGTTCTGAGTAATTAACCTCACCATAACGGTGTAGCGAGGAGAATTCAAGACAGGAGCTTTTCATACCAAGAAGGTTTTAAGTTCAGGGTAATTAACTCACCATAAGGGTGTACTAAGGACAATTCAAGACGAAGTAGGTTTTCATATTTTAAAATAATTAAGTTCAGGGTAATTAACACACCATAACGGTGTAGCGAGGAAAATTCAAAACAGAAATAGGTTTTTAGGTTTGTAAGTTCAGCGTAATTAACTCACCATAAGGGTTGTACTAAGGAAAATTCAGGACAAAGTAGGTTTTCATATTACAAATTTTTTAAGTCCAGGGTAATTAACTCACCATAAGGGTGTAGTAAGGAAAATTCAAGACAGAATAGGTTTTCATGTTACGCAGGTTTAAGTTCAGGGTAATCAACTCATCATAACGGTGTAGCGAGGAAAATTCGAGACAGAGTAGGTTTTTAGGTTTTAAGTTCAGGGTAATTAACTCACCATAATGGTGTAGCGAGGAAAATTCAAGACAGAGTAGGTTTTTAGGTTTTAAGTTCAGGGTAATTAACCCACCATAATGGTGTAGCGAGGAACATTCAAGATAGAAATAGGTTTCCATGTTACGAAGGTTTTAAGTTCAGGGTAATTAACCCACCATAATGGTGTAGCGAGGAACATTCAAGATAGAAATAGGTTTCCATGTTACGAAGGTTTTAAGTTCAGGGTAATTAACCCACCATAATGGTGTAGCGAGGAACATTCAAGATAGAAATAGGTTTCCATGTTACGAAGGTTTTAAGTTCAGGGTAATTAACCCACCATAATGGTGTAGTAAGGAAAATTCAAGACGGAGTAGGTTTTCATATTAGAAAAAAATGAAGTTCAGGGTAATTAACTCACCATAACGGTGTAGCTGTAGCGGGGAAAATTGAAGACAGAAATAGGCTTTTAGGTTTTTTAAGTTCAGGGTAATTAACTCATCATAAGAATGTAGTAAGGAAAAGTTCAAGACGGAGTAGGTTTTCATATTACAAAATTTTTAAGTCCAGGGTAATTAACTTACCATAAGGGTGTAGTAAGGACAATTTAAGACGGAGTAGGTTTTCATAATACAAAATGTTTAAGTTCTGGGTAATTAACTCACCGTAAGGATGTAGTAAGGAAAATTCAAGACAGAATAGGTTTTCATGTTAAGAAGGATCTAAGTTCAAAGTAATCAACTCACCATAGCGGAGTAGCTAGGAAAATTCAAGACAGAGTAGGTTTTTAGGTTTTTAAGTTCAGCGTAATTAACTCACCATAACGGTGTAGCAACGAAAATTCAAGACAGAGTAGGTTTTCATATTTCAATTCTTCAAGTTCAGGGTAATTAACTCACCATAAGGGTGTAGTAAGGACAATTTAAGACGGAGTAGGTTTTCATAATACAAAATGTTTAAGTTCTGGGTAATTAACTCACCGCAAGGGTGTAGTAAGGAAAATTCAAGACGGAGTAGGTTTTCATATTTCAATTTTTCAAGTTTAGGGTAATTAACTCACCGTAAGGGTGTAGTAAGGAAAATTCAAGACAGAGTAGGTTTTCATATTTCAATTTTTCAAGTTCAGGGTAATTAACTCACCGTAAGAGTGTAGTAAGAATGTTGAGGGTTCCATTGACAGCAAAGAAAACAATCGAGACAGTCTTGATGGAGGCAGACACAAGAAGATCATTCATAGGGAAGATTAGGAAAAGGCAGGCAACGTTTATAGGCCATTTTATGAGGAAAGGGGAATTGGAGCACCTGGTCACAACGGGAAAGCTCGAGGGAAAGAGACCACAGGTAGACCCAGGGAGAATATACTAGACAGACTTGCAGAGTGGCTGAAGACAAGGAGGGTGGAAGAGATGCTTGAGGCAACAAGAGATAGAGACAGATGGAAGTCCATGATTGCCAACGCCATGTGGCAAGGCACCTGATGATGATGATCAAAGGTGTAGTAAGGAAAATTCAAGACAGAGTAGGTTTTCATATCACAACATTTTTATTTTCAAGTTCAGGGTAGTTAACTCACCATAAGCGGTGTAGTAAAGTGAAAAATTCAAAGACAGAAATAATAAGTTTTCATGTTAACGATGTTTAGAATTTAATTAAACCAAGTTGTGTGGGTTTTTTTTGTTTGTTTGTTGTTTTTTTAGCTGGCCATGATGGCAGTCACTGGCTGAGCTTTGATGGCGCAGATGGCTTGGTTGAAGGACAAGAAGCCCAAGCCAGCGCCATTTTTGGGACAAGAGCACGTGGCGTTCTCGTCTATCTGCACGCTCTGTCCCGCCGCGATGATCTGGCCGTTGGGCGCCCGGCAGTTGGGACCTGAGGTTACAGACAGACAGGACAAGACAAGTCAGTGGTCGTTAATTTTGTGTGGATTGTGGATAAAAGGTGGCTGATTTTTCGAGCAAAATGGGAACCAGGAAACAGGCATACACACACACACACGCACATACACACTCGCACGCATGTAGACACACGCGCGCACGGGACGCACGCACATGCACATACACATACACACACACACGAACATACATACACATGCACGCGTACACGCACGCACGCATACACACGCGCGCGCGCGCACGCATGCATACACGTACGCACACTTACACACACACATGCACACGCGCACGTACACACACATACACCCACGAACATACATACGCACACATACACACACACACACGCACACGCGCACACACGCACACGCGCACACACATGCACAACACACACGCACACACACACATACACAAATAAAACGAGAACGCAAATTTAACAATGATGATGATGATGATGATGATGATGATGATGATGATGATGATGATGATGATGATGATGATGATGATGATAAGAAGAAGAGAAGTAGAAGTAGAAGAAAAAGAAGAAGAAGAAGAAAAAGAAGAAGAGAAGGAAGAAGAAGAGAAGAAGAAGAAGAAGAGAAGAGAAAAGAAGAGAGAGGAGGAGGAAGAAAAGGAGGAGAGAAGAAGATGATGAGAAAGAAGAAAGAAGGGAAGTGAGAGGAGGAGAAGAAGAAGAAGGCCCTGAAGCTTTACAAATGAATACAGCCTCCAATCGACCCAGCTGTCTATGGGTACCTGACTGTCTTCACAATCAGGGGAAAGGTAAAACAGTGAGAGAGAGAGAGAGAGAGAGAAGAGAGAGAGAGAGAGAGAGAGAGAGAGAGAGAGAGAGAGAGAGAGGAGATGGGTACCACCCTCATAATGCTGACCCCCGAGGTAAGCTTGAGGTCTCTACCACCTCACTCCCCTACGATCTCAGGTGATGGAACAGCCTTTCATATTGTAAAAAATTTTTTTTTTAAAGTTGATGTAGCGTTATAAATTATAGGTATCTAGATAGGTTTCAGATTTACTCCCCCACCCCCCTTTTTCTATTTTCTTTTCTTTACATTTTTTCTTCGTGTGTGTGTGTGTGTGTATGTGTGTGTGTGTTCTCGTCGCGCCGTGTGTGTGTTTGTGTGTGTTGTTGTGTGTTGTTGTCTGTCTGTCTGTCTGTCTGTCTGTTGTGTGTGTCTAACATCACTATTGTGAACAGGCATTAAATAAAAGATTTCAGTCCATTCCATGTGTTGATAGGTGGTTGGTTAATGGTTGGTTCGTTCATTGCTTGCTTGCTTGTGCTTTTGCTTGCTTGCTTGCTGTCGGTTCGTTGGTTAACTGACTGACTGGCTGGTTTTGTGTGTATGTATTGGTTGGTTGGTTGGTTGGTTGGTCGAGTTCGATTGATTGATTGATTTATTGATTGATTGATTGATTGATTGGTTGGTGGTGGGTAGTGGGTGGGTGGTTGATTGCTTAGTTGGTTGGTTGGTTAATTGTTGGTTGGTCGGTAGGCTGTGATTGATTATGATTAATTGGGTGGGTGGATGGCTGGTTGGTTGGTTGTGATTGGTTGTGTTGGTTGGTTGGTTGGTTGGTTGGTCGGTCGGTCGGTCGATTGATGATTGATTGATTGATTGATTGATAATTGATTGATTGATTGATTGATTGATGATTGGGTGGGTGGGTGGTTGATTGCTTAGTTGGTTGGTTGGTTGGTTGGTTAATTGGTTGGTTGGTCGGTAGGCTGGTTGATTGATTAATTGATTGATTGGGGTGGATGGCTGGTTGGTTGTTGGATTGTTGGTTGGTTGGTTGGTTGGTTGGTTGTGGTTGTTGGTTGATTGGTTGTGTTGGTTGGTTGGTTGGTTGGTTGGTAATTGGTTGGTTGGTCGGTAGGCTGGTTGATTGATTAATTGATTAATTGGGTGGTGGTGGTGGTTGTGGTTGGTGATTGGTGTGGTTGTTGGTTGGTTGGTTGGTTTGTTGGTTGGTTGGTTGGTTGGTTGGTTGGTTGGTTGGTTGTTGGTTGGTCGGTCGGTTGGCTGATTAATTGATTGATTGATTGGGTGGGTGGGTGGGTGGGTGGTTGATTGGTTGGTTGGTTGGTTGATTGGTTGGTTGGTCGGTTGATTGGTTGGTTGGGTGGATAGTAGGTTGGTGTGTTTGTTTTCTACTTGGCTGATCTGTTGGCTAGTTTGATTTGGTTCGATGATACGGGATTTTTTTTCTATTTTTTTTTTTCTGCCATGTTATGGAAACAGCGTTGATCTGGCCATATAACTCTTGGGTTTCGCTGGATTCCATTCACAATTGCCAGTTCCCTTTAAAACAAACAACAAGAACAGCAAAGACAATAATAGCGATCATCTTGACCATCAATACAATGGTCAGACCATATCAATAAAGTCCTTTTTCTTACGTCCCTTAACGTGAACCGACCTACAGCCTAAACTATGATGCTGATTTAATTAATCAAAGACGCGCAGTCTTATCCAATCGTTCATTCGTAACTGAGATATGTCACTGCAAACGTTTGTGGTGTGTGGGTTGTATGGAATTGGAAGAACCCGACCGTAGGGAATGATGAACTTATAAAAAGAAAAGTGTGTGGAATACGCTACTGAAACAACACGCGAAAGCAGCGATAAATTTTGACTTTTTTCCAAGCGACAAAATAGATGAATAAATGAATGAATTCAATCAATAAATACACTGTAAGTAAATAAGTAAGTAAGCATATAAGTAAGTAAGTAAGTAAGTAAATAAATGTATACATAGATAGACAGACAGATACATAAATAGACAGACAGACAGATAGATAGGTAGATAGATGGACGGGCAGACAGATAGATATATAGATAGATAGACAGACAGACAAACAGACAGACAGATAGCTAGCTAGCTAGCTAGACAGATAAATAAATAGATTGATTGATTGATTGATAGATAGATAGATAGAGAGATAGATAGATAAATAGATAGACAGGCAGACAGATATATAGATAGATAGATAGACAGGCAGACAGATAGATACACAGATAGATAGACAGACAGACAGACACATAGAGAGATAGAAAGATAGATAGATAGACAGGCAGACAGATAGATACATAGATAGACAGGCAGACAGACACATAGATAGATAGATAGATAATACATAGATACATAGATACATAGAAAATTAAAAAACCTTTACCCTAGGACAGATGATAAATAAATCAAGAAACAATCATCCAATCAATCAATCAATCGATCAATCGATCAATCATAAATGTATAAATGAATGAATAAATGTTTAAGTAAATAAATAAATGAGCAAATAGATAAATAAGCAAATAAATAAATAAATGAATAATAAATGAATAAATAAATGTATAAATAAAATAAATAGATGAATAGATAAATGAATAAATAAATAAATAAAACAATTTTTTAAAGACAGAATTTACCGTTTGGACAGACGGGGCAGCACTGGTCCGGATCACGGACAGGGTCCACACATAGAGTGAAGAAACAGTCCACGATGGCGCAGACCACCTGACCTTGATGACATTGGCAAGGGGAGCAAGGGTTGGGCTTGAAGCTGCCTTCAGGAACCCATTTTCCCTCGTGCATGCATCCTGGCTTCACGGTGGCCAGAGGAATCGTTGAGCACGTGACAACCGTGGCCAGGAAGAGTAGCGAAAATACGGCAGGATTCATCTCGTTGTGCGACGGACTGTTGTTTAGACTACTTCAGCTGCTCTAAAGGGGAAAAAAAGATTTCATTCAACTGAATCAGTTGAAAGGTTTGAATTTAAAGCTTTCGTGCAGGGACGGTGTCCTGAAATCTCTGGGATCCAGTTTCAGGCAGACATTTTTTTTTTTATCTCTGTGGTTGAGACCTTTGGTGTTGGCACTAATAACATGAGCAGTAAGCGCTGCACCAGAGCTGTTCTTGTCTTGTCCTGAATGGCTCGGTTTTAAAAAAAGGAGCCCTTAGCCATATGTCTTACTAAGACGAGTTACAGACGCCACACAGCATGAAGTGAGAGGCGGAAGATGAGGGTGGCTCTCTTCCCCCACAAACCATCCCTGACATCCTGTAGGACTCCGGCACAACGGGTCTATTATAATACATATAGAGCCACAACTTTGAGACAGGTTGATGACTATCTGGGAACGATCTTTTCACCAGACGGCAGATGCACATCAGAAATAGCCAGCAAAATCGGCCAATCCAAAACAGCATTCAAAAAGATGAAAAGCATTCTTTCCAACAAATGCCTATCAATTAACATCAGGAGGAGAGTTCTTGAATGTCATATGGAACCGATAATGTTATATACGGTTGTGAGGCGTGGACAATCAACAAGCAAAGTCAGAAGAAGATTGAGGCAGCCGAGATGTGGTTTCTAAGAAAATGTTGAGTTCCATGGATAACAAGAGAGTTCTTGAATGTCATACGAACCGATAATGTTATACGGTTGTGAGGTGTGGACAGTCAACAAGCAAAACCAGAACAAGATTGACGCAGCCGAGATGTGGTTTCTAAGAAGAATGTTGAGAGTTCCATGGACAGCAAAGAAAACAAACGAGACAGTCTTGATGGAGGCAGACACAAGAAGATCATTCATAGGGAAGATTAAGAAAAGATAGGCAACATTTACAGGCCATTTTATGAGGAGAGGGGAATTGGAGCACCTGGTCACAACAGGAAAGCTGGAGGGAAAGAGAGCACCAGGTACATCCAGGGAAAAAAAATATTGGACAGACTTGCAGAGTGGCTGAAGACAGAGAGGGTGAAGATGTGCTTGCGGCAACAAAGGATAGATGCATATGGAAGGCCATGATTACCAACGCCATGTGGCAAGGCACTTGGTGATGATGAAGCGTGGAGGGACCTGAAGGTGCAAAAATTTAAAGAGAATGCGACAATAGCATTGGTATCTCACAGTGCAACTTAAAATGTTTTAAGGCTTCTTTGAGCAACAGTCTTATCGCTAGTCCTCCATATACTCTTGAGAGTGGTAGGACTTCAAACTCAACCAAAACAGAACAGAACGGACAGAACAGAAAGTAATTCTGTCAATTCTGTGATATGATAGATAGACAGGAAAGTAATTCTGTCACACTCTGTGATATGATCGATAGAAAGCACGGAAAATAGTTCTGTCACATTCGGTGATATGATCGATAGACAGAATGAAAACCAGCTATGTCACATCCGGTGATATAATCGATAGATAGATGGGAAACCAGCTCTGTCACATTCGGTGATATGATCGATAGAACGGAAAGTAGTTCTGTCACATTTTGTGATATAATCGATAGATGAAATGGAAATTAGTTCTGTCACACTCTGTGATATGATCGATAGAACGGAAACTAGCTCTGTCACACTCTATGATATAATCGATAGATAGACAGGAAACTAGCTCTGTCACGCTCTATGATATAATCGATAGATAGAAAGGAAACTAGCTCTGTCACACTCTATGATATAATCGATAGATAGACAGGAAACTAGCTCTGTCACACTCTATGATATAATCGATAGATAGACAGGAAACTAGCTCTGTCACGCTCTATGATATAATCGATAGATAGACAGGAAACTAGCTCTGTCACACTCTATGATATAATCGATAGATAGAAAGGAAACTAGCTCTGTCACACTCTATGATATAATCGATAGATAGACAGGAAACTAGCTCTGTCACACTCTATGGTATAATCGATAGATAGACAGGAAACTAGCTCTGTCACGCTCTATGATATAATCGATAGATAGACAGGAAACTAGCTCTGTCACGCTCTATGATATAATCGATAGATAGACAGGAAACTAGCTCTGTCACACTCTATGATATAATCGATAGATAGAAAGGAAACTAGCTCTGTCACACTCTATGATATAATCGATAGATAGAAAGGAAACTAGCTCCCTCACGCTCTATGATATAATCGATAGATAGACAGGAAGCTAGCTCTGTCACGCTCTATGATATAATCGATAGATAGAAAGGAAACTAGCTCTGTCACACTCTATGATATAATCGATAGATAGACAGGAAACTAGCTCTGTCACGCTCTATGATATAATCGATAGATAGAAAGGAAACTAGCTCTGTCACGCTCTATGATATAATCGATAGATAGAAAGGAAACTAGCTCTGTCACGCTCTATGATATAATCGATAGATAGAAAGGAAACTAGCTCTGTCACACTCTATGATATAATCGATAGATAGAAAGGAAACTAACTCTGTCACACTCTATGATATAATCGATAGATAGAAAGGAAACTAGCTCTGTCACGCTCTATGATATAATCGATAGATAGAAAGGAAACTAGCTCTGTCACACTCTATGATATAATCGATAGATAGAAAGGAAACTAGCTCTGTCACACTCTATGATATAATCGATAGATAGAAAGGAAACTAGCTCTGTCACACTATGATATAATCGATAGATAGACAGGAAACTAGCTCTGTCACGCTCTATGATATAATCGATAGATAGAAAGGAAACTAGCTCTGTCACACTCTATGATATAATCGATAGATAGAAAGGAAACTAGCTCTGTCACACTCTAGGTAGAAAGAAACTCTAGGGAGAGCTAGACAACAGAAGGTCTTCAGAGAAGTAACCCCCTTTAGACAAGTGTTTCGGCCCTGAATTCCTTACACTCTCGGGGGGCCGGGCCACATCCAGGTCATGACTCCTGGATGCCCTTCTGCTGTTGTCTTTTTTTTTTTTTTTTTTTTTTTTTTTTTTTTTTTCCCCACGCCGGGGATCGAACCTGGGCGATTCTGCGCTTCAGAACTGCGGTACGCGGTTTTACCAATGTGCTAACGGGGCACACATCATCTGTAGGGAATTTAATCCTTATGAAGTTCACTTTTTTGGTTCCTCCTTGCCCAGATCCAGCTTGAGCTCCTTTCTGCTGCCTCTGCCATCGCTTTAAGGGCTCTAGTCCTCTTCTTCCCAGAAATGGCGAGTTGTTTCATGAGATCATAAGCGGAGGTGCCCACAAACCCTCTTGCCCCGACCTCTATGGCGAAGATTTTGACCCGCAGACCTGCTTTCTTCAGGGTGCTGGCAAGACCGGCGTATTTTTCGGTCTTGTAGATATGTGCTTCTTCCATTCTGCTTTCGTATGGCACAGTGAGTTCTATCA
>JAPXFY010000025.1:33622978-33625478 GCA_030674185.1 Monoplex corrugatus | reverse complement strand
AATAACGCAGCCCCCGATTACCTGTCAAGCCTACTTGAGATCTATGTTCCCTCACGTACCCTCCGCTCTGCCTCCGATCCTCTGACTTTTCGCTTTCCACGCACTAAGCTCAATACCTATGGTTCACGAGCCTTCTCTGTTTCTGGTCCGCTCTCCTGGAACAAACTTCCTTTCACTACTTAAATACAGGATCACCAATCACAAAAATCTCTCAATGGATGGAAATAATTTTGACTGGAGATGTCACCATTCCACCATGGACACTGAGACCGATTGACATGGGGTGTTTTTGAATAATAGAATGGATCATAACTAGTGTTATAGGCGGTGAACGCGTAGTTTTGAGACTTCCTGCTTGGATGACGAGGTTTCCGCTTTTGTGTCTCCCAGAGGATACTGTTGACATGTCTGCCGATGTTCCTGGCAAGGATGGAAGAGCCTGTGTGTGTGTGTGTGTGTGTGTGTGTGTGTGTGTGTGTGTGTGTGTGTGTGTGTGTGTGTGTGTGTGTGTGTGTGTGTGTGTGTGTGTGTGTGTGTATGTGTGTAAGAGAGAGATGGACAAGAGAGAAAGAGTACCTGTATGTGTAAGAAAGAGTTAGAGAGCGAGCGGACGAACGACAGAGAGAAAGAGATAGAGAGAAAGAGAGAGAGATATATATAGAGAGAGATACAGAGAGACAGAGAGAGAAAGAGAGATAGAGACAGACAGAGAGAGCGACACAGAGAGAGCGACAGAGAGAGCGACAGGGAGAGCGACAGGGAGAGAAAGAGAGCGAGAAAGAGAGAGAGGGAGAGAGAGAGGCAGAAAGAGAGGGAGAGAGAGAAAGCGAGAGAGAGAGAGAGAGAGAGAGAGAGAGAAAGACTGAGACAGACAAACAGATGGAGACAGACAGACAAAGAGAGAGGAGGGAAAGACAGACAGAGAGACAGACAAACAGAGGAAGACAAACAGACACAGAGAGAGAGAGACAGACAGACAGACAGACAGAGAAAGAGAGAGATACAGAGAAAGACATACAGACAGACAGACATAGAGACAGAGGGGAGAGAGAGAGAAAGAGAGAGAGAGAGAGAGAGAGAGAGAGAGAGAGAGAGAGAGAGAGAGAGAGAGAGAGATCTTTCTGCTGTGAAAAATTGTTTCAGATTTTAAAGATCTATTCAAAAAAGTTTGCAAAAAAAAAAAAAATAAAAAAAATGAAATGAACGAGACGAAAAATGCAGTCAGTTTACCACTGTGTTCAACAAAATAATTTCTATTCCTTCGATATTCAAAAAGGCCGAATAGTCTACAGGAAAAAAAAACCAACTCGCAAAAGGCAATTGTAAGAATGGTCTGTCAGAGACAGACAAGCAGAGGGAGACAGACAGACAGAGAGACAGAGAGAGAGAGAGAGGGGGGGAAAGACAGACAGAGAGACAGAGAGAGAGACAGACAAACAGAGGGAGACAGACAGAGAGAGAGAGAGAGAGAGAGAGAGACAGACAGTCAGACGGACAGACAGACAGAGAAAGAGAGAGACATACAGATAGACAGACATAGAGACAGAGGGAGGAGAGAGAGAGAGAGAGAGAGAAAGAGAGACAGACAGACAGACAGAAACAGACACAGAGAGACAGACAGACACAAAGCGAGAGAGAGAGAGAAAGAGAGAGAGAGACAGAGACAGAGAGACAGAAAGAGAGACAGACAAAACAGCCAGGAAGGCAGACAAACAGACAGACAGACAGACAGACAGACAGACAGACACAGACAGAAGGACCGTGTACCGTGGTGAAGAAAACAACATGACACCGACGTTGGAACCTGACCGATATGGATTCTCTAAGTGCTCTTGCGACCTGGCGAACCAGATCATCGGAAAATTAGAACGATAACTCTTAACAGCGTGTGGCGCTGTCCTATATTTTCCATCAGTACCCCCCTCTCCCTCCCCCCATCCCTGCTTACAACGGATGTAAAAATGAGACTGTCAGCATGATGGGTGTATCTCCATTTCTTAAATCCATTCAGGTTCTCTTTCGGTTTCTCAAGATAACGCCTCAATGCTCGGATGCAATTCCATGTGCAAACGGCAACAACAACATGCAACAACAACAACAGTAACAACAACAACAGCAACAACAAGCAGCAGCAGCAACAACAACAACAATAAGCAGCAGCAGCAGCAGCAACAACAACAGCAGCAGCAACAACAACAGCAACAGAAGCAACAGCAGCAGCAGCAACAACAACAGCAGCAGCAACAACAACAGCAACAGAAGCAACAGCAGCAGCAGCAACAACAACAACAGCAACAGCAACAGCAGCAGCAACAAAAACAACAGCAACAGCAGCAGCAGCAACAACAACAACAGCAACAGAAGCAACAGCAGCAGCAGCAACAACGACAAGAAGCAGCAGCAACAACAACAACGACAACAATAAGCAGCAGCAGCAACAACAATAAGCAGCAACAGCAACAACAACAACAGCAACAGAAGCAACAGCAGCAGTGGCAAC
>JAPXFY010000025.1:33612978-33617978 GCA_030674185.1 Monoplex corrugatus | reverse complement strand
TATACTCACAGCCCATCTCTCTTCCCTATTGATAAGTCTTCTGCTTTGTGTTTTCTTTCTCTACTCTCATCCCATCTTTTTTCCTTTTGATAAGTCTTCTGCCTTGGGTTTTTTTCTTTCTCTACTCTCAGTCCATCATTTCCCCTTTTGATAAGTCTTCTGATGTGGGTTTTTTCCTATATTCACAGCCCATCTTTTTTCCCTTTTGATAAGTTTTCTGTTTTTCCATTTTGATAAGTTTTCTGTTGTTCCCTTTTGATAAGTTTTCTGTTTTTCCCTTTTGATAAGTTTTCTGTTTTTCCATTTTGATAAGTTTTATAATAATAATAATAATTAATAATAATAATTATAATATTTATATAGCGCAAAATCTTGATAAAATCACATCTAAGCGCTGAAACACACACACACACACGCACGCACACACGCACACACACACACGCACGCACGCACACACACACACACACACACACACACACACACACACACACACGCACTCGGCTATAAATGGGGAGAAAGAATAAAAGCAATGGAAAATTATAGAGAGCATATTATATACAATCATATATTACAATGTGATTCCCCTCCGAGTGGAGACAGGCTGCAGTGGGGATTGAGTGAGGTCAGGATTTTATGCAGAGGAGAAAAGGTGAGTTTTGAGAGCGGACTTGAAGGAGACAAAAGTAGGTTGCTGACGGACTGAGAGAGGAAGTTTGTTCCAGGAGAGTGGACCAGAAACAGAGAAGGCTCGTGGACCATAGGTATTGAGCTTAGTGCGTGGAAAGCGAAAAGTCAGAGGATCGGAGGCAGAGCGGAGGGTACGTGAGGGAACATAAATCTCAAGTAGGCTTGACAGGTAATCAGGGGCTGCGTTATTGAGGCTTTTGTAGCACATGGTGTCTAGTTTGTACTGTATGCGCTTTGATACAGGGAGCCAGTGAAGTTGTGCCAGGAGAGGGGATATGTGGTCAGCTTTTTTCTTTTTGAGTACAAGGCTGTAGGATGTGAATGGTGGAGGCAGGAAGACCAGACAGGAGTGAATTGCAATAGTCAATGCGAGACATTATGAAGGAGAGAACGAGTTTCGCAGTTGTTTCGACAGAGAGATATACTTCCTGATCAGGCTTACACGATGGAGGTGATAGTAGCAAGATCTGGCAGTTTGAGAAACAAAGTTGTTCATGGAGAGGGTAGAGTCAAGGCAGACACCAAGGTTTTTAGCTGAATCAGAAATTGGGACTGATGTGTTACATAATGGGAGAGAAAGAGGAGGCAGCTGAGAAAGTTTCTGACGGGTGCCAATGAGTATAGCTTCTGTCTTGTCGTCATTAAGCTGAAGTTTATTGTGTGTCATCCAGTTCTTAATGTCCGAGTAACACTCAGTGGTGCGAATCAAGAGGCGCTGTATCTTGTCAGGTGAGTCACTGTCTTGAAGTTGGGTGTCATCATCATAGAAGTGGTGTTTTATAGAGTGGGAGTTGATGATGGTGGACAGGGGGGGAGGTGTAAAGAGTGAAAAGAACAGGGCCAAGGACAGATCCTTGTGGAACACCACAGGTCAGGTATGCAGGTTGAGAGTAAGTGCCATTAATGAGAACAGTTTGTTTTCTGTTTGATAGATATGAAGTGAACCAGGAGAGAGCAATGTAATTATTATTATTATTAAAATAGGTAATACATACTCTGAAAAACGATCTGTAAACATGGGAATTCCTCAGGGTTCCGTAATATCTCCTCTATTATTTAATATTTTGATCTATGACCTACCAACTCAAGTCTCAAACAATATAAACGTTGCTTAGTACGCTGATGATATAGCGATCTGGATGAATGTTTCGTTAAAAAGGAAGACTTCCTTGAGAGAAATAAAATACATTAAAAAGGTCTATCAACATGAAATTAATAATATTTCCACTTACTTGACAGTTAACGGTCTGGAAATATCCAATGAAAAAACACACATGATGCTTTTTAATAATGGTCTCAGTCCGAAAGAAGTACTGTTGTTTAAAATTGATGACGAGGAACTGAAATATACTACTCACGTGAAATTTCTGGGAGTACAATTGACTTCTAGTTTACAGTGGAAAGAACATATTGATGCCTTGTTATGTAAAGCTATGAAAAGCTATAATTAAAATTTAATAAAAATTATTAGTAAACAGTCCTGGGGACAGGACACTAAAATGTTGTTACATCTTGTCACAGCTTTAGTCAGATCTAAGTTGGCTTATGGCCAAGAGGTCTATTTTTCAGCTCCAAAATGCTATTTGAAAAAACTTCAAAGCTTAGATAATAAAGCTATTAAATGTGCTCTTGGGGTACCGGTGTATACAAAAACACAAGAAGTATATAAAACAGCCGGCATCCTTCCCTTGGAAGATTGGAGGAAGTTATCAACTGCTAAATATATAGTTAGAGCAAATGCAGTAGCTAATTATGCCAGTACGGAACTTAATATTCGGTCTGACATCCATTTCCCCAAGAGAGCAAGAACAATAAAGTCACAAGAAACAATATCCACTTACACAAATGAGCTCTTCAAACTTTCTCACGTATTGCCTAACAAAGTTTCACATAAAATGATATGTTGTCCTCTACCCCCCTGGGAACTGTCCAATGCTATTTTTGATATCAACTAGACTGATACTGACCTGACAAAAGATATTAATCCACACTTGTTAGCAATTGATGTTCTGTCACATCTACACAAAAAATATTCACATTACTTAAAAATATTTACAGATGGCTCTGTTCTAGATGATGGTAAAGCAGGCGCTGGCTTTCTAATTCCTAAATTTAAAGTAGAAAAGGCTTACTCTTTAGGACAGGGACATTCAATCTTCACTTCTGAATTAGTTTCCATCCTAATGGCACTGAAATACATAGTAGATCTACCCATAATTTGTTTAGTATCCTATTATGTGTAGATTCGAAATCTGCATTACAATCCCTAAAATTTTGCGAACATAAAGTAAACAATTCGTTAATATTTGAGATACAATTTCTAATTCATTGTTTAATAACAAATAATACACAAGTTATTTTTTGTTGGATCCCATCACACTGTGTATCCTTTTTAACGATCGGGTCGACAGAATAGCAAAAATGCAGCAATGAATAGGGCTGGCAGTACTAAACTTGATTTACCACTCTCTGAACATGAAATGAATGCTATATTAGAAAACAAAGTAAAAGGCAATGTGACCTTCACCCCTTCTCGGTAAATTACCAGGGTTTTACAAGACAAGAGATAACTTTAGCTTACAGATTATCTCTCAATTCACTTCGAACTAAATTTAGTAAAACCATCAAATGTACCTGTGGCGATTTTATAACAGTTAATCACACCTTCTGTGTTGTCAGCGAATGCGACCTTATTTCCCTGCGTCATTTACAAACTTAAAACAGAAACATACTGATTTCACTCTGTATTTACACATTGCTAGGCATTTACTGCACAGTCCTGAATGTCGTTTCCTTTGATTCAGCCCAATTGTTTTATACCTGTAACTCCCCACAAGCCCCGAGAAATCCGATGAAGCCTGACTGATATAATGTTCTGATTGTTTTTCTTTTGTTCGTGATTTGTTTGATGTTACATTAATTGTTACCTTAATTGATACAATGCCTTCATGATTACATAGATTCATTCATTCCATACGCACCTTTCTTTTTGTTTGTTTGTTTTGTTGTTGTTGTTTTTGTTGTTTTTTCGTCTAAAAGCACGTATGTGAATAGACGTTAAAAGAAATAACGAACGAAATAACGAACACAAACAAACAAAAACAAGCACACACATGCACACATACATACGGTCCCCCCCCCCTCTCTCTCTCTCTCTGTCTGTCTGTCTCTCTCTCTCTGCTGTCTGTCTCTATCTCTCTCTGTCTGTCTCTTCTCTTGTCTGTACTCTCTCTCTCTTCCTCCTCTCTCCCTTCTCGTCCCGCTCCTTCTGTTATCCCTCTCTTTCTCTTCTCTCTATCTCATTCTTCTCTCTCTGTCGCTTTCTCCCGTCTCGTGTGCTGCGTTCTCCCTCCTCTTCCTCTCTATCTCGTCTGTCTGTCTGTCTCTCTCTCTCTCTGTCTGTCTCTCTCTCTCTGTCTCTGTCTGTCTGTATCTCTCTCTCTCTCTCTCTCTCTCTCTCTCTCTCTCTCTCTCTCTCTTTCTCGTCCCGACTCTCTTTCTGTTTATTCCCTCTCTCTTTCTCTTTCTCTCTATCTCTTTCTCGGTCTCTGTCGCTTTCTTCCCGTCTCCGTTGTGTCTGCGTTTCTCCCTCCTCTTTCCTCTCTATCTCGGTCTTATCTTATTCGTTTCTGTGATCGCAGTTTCAGGAATATGATAGGAAGCCGTACACAAAAAAAAACAAACAAAACAAAGGGACAGAATCCGCAGAAGTTCAGTCCCTTGTTACAATGGCTCATAGGCTCGAGGGGAGGGAGACAGTCGGGCAGACAGGAAGACCGGGTCTGGCCATCCATCAGGTTTCTTTCTGTTTGAGAACTTGTAAATCAGCGTGAGTCATACATTGTTAACCCTTTTGACTCCCGCACCCTATCCACCAACTGCAAAAAAACTTAATCCTTTGACTTCCCTCACCCTATCCACCAACTTCCTGCCGGAAGCTGGTGGATAGGGTGCGGGAGCCAAGGGTTCAGTTTTGTGCTTTGATAGCTTGGTTGACAATGCAGGATGCTGGTGGACAGGGTGCGGGAGTCAAAGGGTTAATAATCAAGCAATGCACGAGTGTGTGTGTGTGTTGTGTGTTGTGTGTGTGTGTGTTGTGTGTTGTGTTTGTGTGTGTGTGTGTGTGTGTTGTGTGTGTAGGGGTGTGTGTGTTGTGTGTGGTGTGGTGTTGTGTGTGTGTGTGTGTGTGTGTGTGTGTGTGTAGGGGTTGTGTGTGTGTGTGTGTATGTATGTGTGTGTTGTGTGTGTTGTGTGTGCTGTGTCTGTGTGTAGGGGGGGGTTGTGGTGTGTGTGTGTGTGTGTGTGTGTGTTTG
>JAPXFY010000025.1:33605478-33607978 GCA_030674185.1 Monoplex corrugatus | reverse complement strand
TCATTATCATCGTCATCGTCGTCATCATCATCATCATCATCATCATCATCATCATCTTTGTTGTTCCCCTCATCCTCTTCATCAGAATAATTGCTATCACCTCTTCATCATCATCTTCAACAGTCTCACCATATTTGTTGTCTTCTTCCTCATCATCATCACAATCATTGTCATCACCTTCCTCCTCCTCCTCCTCCTCCTCCTCAGCAGTCTCACCATATTTGTTGTTGTCCTCCTCATCATCATCATCATTATCATCATCACAATAACTGTCGTCATCATCTTTATTACCGTCATCGTCTTCACTGTTATCATTGTTACTACTATTTCACAGCCATGTGTTTTACAAATATATTATTGATTGATCCAACGTTTTCTTGTGGGTGCATCGTGACTCAGACAGGTAGTAAATTGTTTTTGGATCGATACAACTTGTGAGCTGCCCGGACTACGAAGACGAGCACTCTAATAACAGATAAAAGCATGCAACAAATTATGTTAGCTGTTGTTATCTCTTTAGGGGGGGGGGGGGGGGAAACTATGTTTATTTCATATTATGTTTCTTTCGTCTGTTATTACGATAAACGTGTATTGCTCCTGGCTCGTCTCAATCGCATTCGCACTCGAAACAGAAATGCACAGAAAGCTCAAGAATGAGTTTTTTCCAGGATGATATTGCTACCTTACAATCGAAATAAATGCACTAATAAATCGACAACATACAGCACAAACAAATCAAACAGCAACGTACACCGTCTCTTGAGAGGAAGAGAAGCTAGAAACAATGAAATTTAAGGAGGATGGCGATGGAGAAGAAGAGGAAGAGAAGGAGGAGGATGAAGAAGGGGGAGGAGAGGAGGAGGACAATATGAAAAAGAAGAAGGAAGAGGAGGAAGAGAAGAAGAAAAAGAAAAAGAAGAAAAAGAAGGAGGAGATGAAGAAAAAGGAGGAGGAGGAGAAGAAGAAGAAGAAGGGGTGAGAAGGAGAAGAAGAAGAAGGGGTGAGGAGGAGAAGAAAAAGAAGGGGTGAGGAGGAGAAGAAGAAGAAGGGGTGAGGAGGAAAAGAAGAAGAAGGGGTGAGGAGGAGGAGAAAAAGAAGGGGTGAGGAGGAGAAGAAGAAGAAGGGGTGAGGAGGAGAAGAAGAAGAAGGGGTGAGAAGGAGAAGAAGAAGAAGGGGTGAGGAGGAGAAGAAGAAGAAGGGGTGAGGAGGAAAAGAAGAAGAAGGGGTGAGGAGGAGAAGAAGAAGAAGGGGTGAGGAGGAGAAGAAAAAGAAGGGGTGAGGAGGAGAAGAAGAAGAAGGGGTGAGGAGGAGAAGAAAAAGAAGGGGTGAGGAGGAGAAGAAGAAGAAGGGGTGAGGAGGAAAAGAAGAAGAAGGGGTGAGGAGGAGAAGAAAAAGAAGGGGTGGAGGAGGAGAAGAAGAAGAAGGGGTGAGGAGGAGAAGAAGAAGAAGGGGTGAGAAGGAGAAGAAGAAGAAGGGGTGAGGGAGGAGAAGAAGAAGAAGGGGTGAGGAGGAAAAGAAGAAGAAGGGGTGAGGAGGAGAAGAAGAAGAAGGGGTGAGAAGGAGAAGAAGAAGAAGGAGTGAGGAGTAGAAGAAGAAGAAAAAGAAAAAACCAACAACAACAACAACAACAAAAGAACAAGAAGAAAAAAAGAGGAAAAAGAACAAGAACAAAAAGAAGAAGAACAAGAAGGAGGAGGAGGAGGTGGAAGAGGAGGAGGAAGAGGAGATTATGAAGAAGAAGGCGAAGAAGAAGAAGGAGCAGGAGGAGGAAGAAGAAGAAAAAGAAGGAGAAGAAAAAGAAGAAGAAGAAGAACAACAACAACAACAATAACAACAACAAAAACATCAACAACAACAACAAGACGGTAGAGGAAGTGCGTGAGGTTTGAATTTCAAAGCTTTCAGTCTAAAGACTTGCAAAACAGCGACAACGAAAAAAAGAAAACCCCAAAAACTGCAGACTGAAAATGGCACGTCACTAAAAGTCTAAAAGTCTTTATCTAAACAAGTCACAGAGAGAGACAGGAGGCAGAAACAATGAAATTTAAGGAGGCAGGGGACGGAGAAGAACAGGAAGAGAAGAAGGAGGATGAAGAAGGGGGGGAGAGGAGGAGGAGGAAGAAGAAGAGAAGGAGGAGGAGGACAATATGAAAAAGGAGGAGGAGCAAGAGAAGAAGAAGAAGAAGAAGAAGAAAAAGAAGAAGAAAAAGAAGAAGAAGAAGAAGAAGAAGAAGAAGAAGAAGAATGCGAAGAATGCGAAGAAGAAGAAGAATGCGAAGAAGAAGAAGAAGAAGAAGAATGCGAAGAAGAAGAAGAAGAATGCGAAGAATGCGGAAGAAGAAGAAGAATGCGAAGAATGCGAAGAAGAAGAAGAATGCGAAGAAGAAGAAGAAGAAGAAGAATGCGAAGAAGAATGCGAAGAATGCGAAGAAGAAGAAGAAGAAAGAAGAAGAAGAAGAAGAAGAAGAAGGAAGAAGAAGAAGAAGAAGAAGAAGAAGAA
>JAPXFY010000025.1:33577978-33600478 GCA_030674185.1 Monoplex corrugatus | reverse complement strand
ACTGCCAGACAGGCTACAGATCCAACAGAGGCACAACTGACACGTTATTTGTGTTACAAATACTCATGGAGAAAATAAAAAGCACTGGAAAAATGAAGATCTTGTCATGTTCATAGACTATAGCAAAGCATTTGACAGCGTCGTTCATCTCCACCTGTTCAACACAATGCTCAAAATGTGCTTTCGCAAACATCTTATTGCATTAATTGCCTCATTATCTGAAGACCGAACGGCTACAGGGGAGGTGAGAATGAAACTGTGTTGCATTTCCCATTGTTCTGGACTTGTCCCGTGCTGTTTTTCGAATGAGAGATTCTAGATGTCTGTAGAATGTGAAATGATGGTGAAATATTTTCGACCTGTTCGATTTCACTTCAACCTGTTTCGGTCCGTTGTTGGATATAAGCCTTCCTCATTGCACGCCACTGTTGCCGGTTAACTGCTGTTCTGGTCCGTTGTTTGTCGAACTTTTCTAGATCGTTACGCCATCTGGTTCTTTGGCGACCTCTGTTCCTCTTTTGGCTTCGAGGGATCCAGTGCGTCACTTTGGTGGTCCATCTGTTGTCAGGTCTCCTGATGACATGACCAGCCCAGTTCCACTTTCGTTCACAAACTGTGTCTATTATGTCTTGGACCTTCGTTTTTTTCCTCTTACCCATGCCGCCGTTTTCCGGTCCTTCCAGGCGATTCCCATCATGATTTGTTCGATTTGGTCCAGTGCGTTTTGTTCTCGTCCACGTCGTTCTTTATTTAAAAAAAATTATAAGGATCATTGCACTCAGGGAGGTTACCTTTGTGCTCACTTTTTTTTTTCGTCCCATTCTCTACGCCACTTTAATGGCCACAGAAGCTGAAACAGTTTCCATTATGCGATGATGATGATGTCGATGTGGATGATAATCATGATGCTATGGAGTTCCATATAGGATTGAGACTGCGTGACAGGGTTGTACCTACGCTTACTATCATACTACATCCTGGCTTCAACCAAACCGAGAGATACAGACACCTGCGGTTTTGGTCAGAAGATTTGAGCAGCACCCTCAATGACGCATCCACGAAGTGGATGAAACTCGACAGTGTGGTTCCAGTCTTCCCAATGAGCCATAGCACGCCCGACTCTGGGTAGGAGCCGTTAGAGCCGAAAAAAAACCACAATGATATATTTTTGAAGGTACTGATGGGGATTCGAACCCACAACCTTCCAGTCGGTAGTCCGTTGCGTTAACCACTACACCACGGCGACTGGTTGTCCATATTGTTCTGGGAACTTCTAGAATGAAGTGATGATTCACCTGGATGTTTCTGGCTCAGTACGAACCGTGTTCTGTCTGGAAGATTCTAGAATGACAAAAACACACGCTGCTTTCGTGTTAAAGCTAGTGCAGCGCATTCTGTTGTCTGCTACGTTCTTCTGTGAAATAAGTCTAGAACAAATGATTGGACACACACGCTGTTGACGTGTTCTCAACGACATTACAGTGTTCTGCGATCTTCTACAGAATTGTTGGGTGAAATAACACATGTTGTTCGCGTGTTAAGATAGTAATACTAATACTAATACTGATGCTAATACTAATACTAATATCATACTAATACTAATATTAATATTAATACTAATGCTAATACTAATACTAATACTATTACTGATACTAATACTAATTCAAAACAAGTGCGACTGCCCGCGTTCAAGCAAACAGGAACCAGGAAAAAAAAAACACGAAAAAGAATAAGAACGTATATTTAATACAAGACAAGACAGGCGCAAATTTTCGGCCAACTGGCCTTTGTCTAAGCATCAGATCACAAACAAACAAACACCAGGTACAAAAATTCGGAGAAAAAGACTGAAACTTCCCTGCTGCTCCTTCCAGAGTGAGAAAACTAATACTAATGCTAAGACTAATACTAATACTAATACTAATATTGATACTTATACTGATACTACTACTATAATAATAATAATAACAGCTTTTGTTGATCTGAGTGTAGCACGAACTTTTAACCGACTTTCATTCACAAAGTCCATAGACTGTTCCTGGCATTAGTAATAATGAAATTTTAACCGATTTCTAATAATAACCTCATGCATCAATCCTATCACAATGCCATTGACGATAGGAACATTTCAAGAACTCTGGGCGCAGACAATGAACACGACAGTCATTACAGAGAGCAAGAATGTTCAGAAATATAGCACAATGAATATGTCTACACGACTACCGTAGAAGCTTTCATTCATTCGTTTGTTCCGCAATGCTGCAGTGAGATTAGGAGCACTGGACAAATTGAAGACTGCATGTTTGATAAAGACAGGGAGTGAAGGTAATGGATTAGTCGACGGTAAGTTTTGTAAACGTCCACTATGGATGAAGATAAAAACTCTTTCAATAATTCATTATTACCCATCATTAGCACTGATGGACGCAAGCCGGGAATCCTCTTAAGGGCCAGCAAGGACAAACAGCAGCACTGTCCAGGTTGAAACCTGTGTGGAAGGACAAGAACTAAGTCCATCGGCTGCAAGGACAAACAACAGCACTGTCCAGGCTGAATCCTGTACTGAAGGACAAGAACTAAGTCCAAGGACAAACAACAGCACTGTCCAGGCTAAAATCCTGTACAGAAGGACAAGGAACTAAGTCCATGGACAAACATCAGTACTGTCCAGGCTGAATCCTGTACAGAAGGACAAGAACTAAGTCCATGGACAAACAACAGCAGCACTGTCCAGGCTGAAACCTGTATGAAAGGACAAGAACATGTCCATGAAACACAAGATCAGCTGTTATGTGGACTGGTATATTCCATCTTCCTGTATACATGTGAGGCATGGACCTCACAGCGGTTTTAGAAAGACGAACCCAAGCCATGGACATGAGATGTTATCGAAAATACTAAAACATAAGGTACACTGATCATACTGATACACTGATCATACTGATACACTGATCATACTGATACACTGATCATACTGATACACTGATCATACTGATACACTGATCATACTGATACACTGATCATACTGATACACTGATCAGACACACTGATCATACTGATACACTGATCAGACACGCTCATCATGTACATTGATCATACTGATACACTGATCAGACAATGATCATACTGATACACTGATCATTACTGATACACTGATCATTACGATACCACTGATCATACTGATACCTGATCATACAGACACTGATCATACTGATACACTGATCATACAGATCACATGATCATACTGATTACATGATTATAAACTAAGATACACTGATCATAACTGATACACTGATCATACTGATACACTCATCATACTGATACACTGATCATACTGATACACTCATCATACTGATACACTGATCATACTGATACACTGATCATACTGATACACTGATCATACTGATACACTGATCATACTGATACACTGATCATACTGATACACTGATCATACTTGATACACTCATCATTCACTGATATACACTGATCATACTGATACACTATCATACTGATACACTCATCATACTGATACACTCATCATACTGATACACTGATATCAGATACACTGATCATACTGATACACTGATCATACTGATACACTGATCATACTGATACACTGATCATACTGATACACTCATCATACTGATACACTGATCATCTGATACACTATCATACTGATACACTGATCAGATACACTGATCATACTGATACACTGATCATACTGATACACTGATCATACTGATACACTGATCATACTGATACACTATCATACTGATACACTGATCATACTGATACACTATCATACTGATACACTGATCATACTGATACACTGATCATACTGATACACTGATCATACTGATACATGATCATACGATACACTGATATATACTGATACACTGATCATACAGATACACTGATCTACTGATACACTATCATACTGATACATCATCACTGATACACTATCAGATACACTGATCAGATACACTGATCATACTGATACACTGATCATACTGATACACTGATCATACTGATACACTGACAATGACTGATACACTGACATCATACTGATACACTGATCATATGATACACTCATCATACTGATACACTGATCATAGATACACTATCAATACATTACTGATACACTGATCAGATACACTGATCAATACATGATCATACTGATACACTGATCAGATCACTATCAGATACACTGACCATACTGATACATGATCAAGTACACTGACATACTGATACACTGATCAGATACACTCATCAGATACACTCATCAGATACACTCATCAGATACACTCATCAGATACACTCATCAGATACACTCATCAGATACACTCATCAGACACACTCATCAGATACACTCATCAGACACACTCATCAGAACACTCATCAGAACACTCATCAGTACACTCATCAGACACACTCATCAGATACACTCATCAGATACACTCATCAGATACACTCATCAGATACACTCATCAGATACACTCATCAGATTCACTGATCGTATCCCTATGACAACAAGTGCGCCAAACCATCCAGCAGCACGCTGGACCACATGAAGATTGCAGACTTCAGTCAAGAAATAAAAACTACCTTGGTATGGCCATGTAACAGAGATCCAGGGTCTTGCTAAATCCCTTCGTCGGGGAGCTGTTGGAAAAGGAGACGGAGCGGAAGCCAGAAAACAAAACCAAAAACCGATGGACTGACAACACTGTAGAATGGACAGATAAAAACCGTTCTGCAGAGACCCAGGTTTTGGCACACGACCGACAGAGCTGGAGGAATCGGGCGAACATTCAGTAGTACAGCGGCCCTAACTAAACTATGCTTCACGGGGAGTTAGTTAAGGGAAAAGAAGAAGTTCTGTGAGTCTTTGGAGAAGGGTATGTAATTACATGGGCTTCATGCATTAAAGGGACGGGACCGATGTAGAGACGGAGAGTAAAAACACGAAACACAGTTCATTACGGTGACAACTGAACCACCTTTCAGTACTGTTTAAACTACATTTCAATTACCATTAGATTACATGTACATTTCATACGAATCAAACTACATATAATTGGCAATTAAACTTATGTAAATGAAACAAATATAGATTAAGAGATAGAGACAGACAGACAGACAGACAGACAGACAGATACAGAGGGAGAGAGAGACGGAGACAGAGACAGAAACTACATATGAGTAGTAATTAAACTGATATAAATGAAACAAGTAAATTAAGAGAAAGAAAGAGACAGACAGACAGACAAAGGCAAAGACAGACAGATAGAAAAGAGACAGAAAAAGACAGAGACAGAGAGACAGACAGACATATGGAACAGAGACAGAGACAGATAGACAGATAGAGAGAGACAAACAGACAGACAGACACAGAGAGAGAGAGAGAGAAGAGAGAAACTGCATATGAGTAGTAATTAAACAGACATAAATGAAACAAATAGATTAAGAGACAGACAGACACACAGACAGACAAACAGATAAAAACAGAGACAGCGACAGAGAGAGACAGAAAAACAAAGAGAGAGAGACAGAGATACAGACAGAGGGGGGAGAGAGAGACAGAGACAGAGAGAGAGAGAGAGAGCAATATATCCATGAAGAGTTACTGACACTAATGTAAGGCTCCCTGTATCAAAGCGCATACAGTACAAACTAGACACCATGTGCTACAAAAGCTTCAATAACGCAGCCCCCGATTACCTGTCAAGCCTACTTGAGATCTATGTTCCCTCACGTACCCTCCGCTCTGCCTCCGATCCTCTGACTTTTCGCTTTCCACGCACACCTATGGTCCACGAGCCTTCTCTGTTTCTGGTCCGCTCTCCTGGAACAAACTTCCTCTCTCAGTCCTCAGCAACCTACTTTTGTCTCCTTCAAGTCCGCTCTCAAAACTCACCTTTTCTCCTCTGCATAAAATCCTGACCTCACTCAATCCCCTCTGCAGCCTGTCTCCACTCGGAGGGGAATCACATTGTAATATATAATTGTATATAATATGCTCTCTATAATTTTACATTGCTTTTATTCTTTCTCCCCATTTATAGCCGTGTGCGTGTGTGTGTGTGTGTGTGTGTGTGTGCGTGTGTGTGTGTGTGTGGTGTGTGTGTGGTGGTGCGTGCGTGGTGCGGTGTGTGCGTGCGTGCGTGCGTGGTGTGTGTGCGTGCGTGCGTGTGTGTGTGTCTGTTTCAGCGCTTAGATTTGATTTTATCAAGATTTTGCGCTATATAAATATTGTAATTATTATTAATTAATCATTATTATTAAGTCTTCAAGCGACATAACACGTTACTGATTCTGACCTGGTTTATTCTTATGACAAGTCTAGCCACTAAATAAACTAACCCCAAATGCACATTGATACATTTGAGGTAGCAGAGTAACGGCAGGCTGGCCTGAAGTTCTCTGAACAAAAGTATAGGTTTCCTGTTTCAGGGGAAGATAAGTCATTTGCTAGGCGTCTGTACATAATGCAGAGGAAATGCTTAACATTTTTACCTGTTCCTGTGGAGTGGGACAGAATCTTTGGTGTCATTTCCATTTTCAGTATTTTTTATCAGATAGCCAAAGATGCTATTCCTCTCTCTGTCTTTCTCTCTCTCTCTCTTTCTCTGTCTCTCTCTGTGTCTCTGTCTCTCTCTCTCTCTCTCTCTCTCTCCGTCTTCTTCTTCTTCTCTTCTTCTTCTTCTTCTTCTTCTTCTTCTTCTCTTCTTCTTCTTCTCTTCTTCTTCTTCTTCTTCTTCTTCTTCTTCTTCTTCTTCGCATTCTTCTTCGCATTCTTCTTCGCATTCTTCTTCTTCGCTTCTTCTTCTTCTTCTTCTTCTCTTCTTCTTCTTCTTCTTCGCATTCTTCTTCTTCTTCTTCTTCGCATTCTTCTCTTCTTCTTCGCATTCTTCTTCTTCTTCGCATTCTTCTTCTTCGCTTTCTTCTTCTTCTCTTCCTTCTTCTTCTTCTTCTTCGCTTTCTTTTCTTCCTTCCTTCTTCATTCTCTTCTTTCTTCTTCTTCTTCTTCTTCTTCTTCTTCTTCTTCTCTCTTCTTCTCTCTTCTTCTTCTTCTTTTTCTTCTTCTTCTTCTTCTTCTTCTTCTTCTCTTCTTCTTCTTCTCTTCTTCTTCTTCTCTTCTTCTTCTTCTTCTTCTTCTTCTTCTTCTCTCTTCTCTCGCATTCTTCTTCTTCTTCTCTCTTCTTCTTCTTTCCTTCTTCTTCTTCTTCTTCTCTTCTTCTTCTTCTTCTTCGCATTCTCTTCGCATTCTTCTTCGCATTCTTCTTCCTTCTTCTTCTTCTTCGCATTCTCTTCTTCTTCTTCGCTTCTTCTTCTTCTTCTTCTTCTTCTTCTCTTCTTCTTCTTCGCATTCTTCTTCTTCTTCTTCTTCTTCTTCTTCTTCTTCTTCTTCTTCTTCTCTTCTTTTCTTCTTCGCATTCTTCTTCTTCCCATTCTTCTTCTTCTTTCGCATTCTTCTTCGCATTCTTCTTTCGCATTCTTCTTCGCATTCTTCTTCTTCTTCTTCGCATTCTTCTTCCTTCTTCTTCTTCTTTCTTCTTCTTCTTCTTCTTCTTCTTTCTTCTTCTTCTTCTTCTTCTTCGCATTCTTCTTCTTCTTCTTCTTCTTCGCATTCTTCTTCTTCTTCTTCGCATTCTTCTTCTTCTTCGCATTCTTCTTCTTCGCTTCTTCTTCTTCTTCTTCTTCTTCTTCTCTTCTCTTCTTCTTCTTCTTCTTCTTCTTCTTCGCTTCTTCTTCTTCTTCTTCTTCTTCTTCTTCTTCTTCTTCTTCTTCTTCTTCTTCTTCTTCTTCTTCTTCTTCTTCTTCTTCTTCTCTCTTCTTCTTCTTCTTCTTCTTCTTCTTCTTCGCATTCTTCTTCTTCTTCTTCTTCTACTTCTTCTTCTTCTTCGCATTCTTCTTCTTCTTCCTTCTTCTTTTCGCATTCTTCTTCGCATTCTTCTTCGCATTCTTCTTCTTCTTCTTCTTCGCATTCTTCGATTCTTCGCATTCTTCTTCGCATTCTTCTTCTTCTTCTTCTTCGCATTCTTCTTCTTCTTCGCATCTTCTTCTTCTTCTTCGCATTCTCTTCTTCTTCTTCTTCGCATTCTTCTTCTTCGCATTCTTCTTCTTCTTCTTCTTCTTCTTCTTCTTCTTCTATCTTCTTCTTCTTCTTCTTCTTCTTCTTCTTCTTCTTCCTTCTCTTCTTCTTCTTCTTCTTTCCTTCTTCTTCTTCTTCTTCGCATTCTTCTTCTTTCGCATTCTTCTTCTTCTTCGCATTCTTCGCATTCTTCTTCTTCGCATTCTTCTCTTCTTCGCATTCTTCTTCTTCTTCTCTTCCTTCTTCTTCGCATTCTTCTTCTTCGCATTCTTCTTCGCATTCTTCTTCGCATTCTTCTTCTTCTTCGCATTCTTCTTCGCATTCTTCTCTTCTTCGCATTCTTCTTCGCATTCTTCTTCTTCTTCGCATTCTTCTTCTTCTTCTTCGCATTCTTCTTCTTCTTCTTCTTCGCATTCTTCTTCTTCTTCGCATTCTTCTTCGCATTCTTCTTCTTCGCATTCTTCTTCTTCGCATTCTTCTTCTTCTTCTTCTTCGCATTCTTCTTCTTCTTCGCATTCTTCTTCTTCTTCGCATTCTTCGCATTCTTCTTCGCATTCTTCGCATTCTTCTCTTCTTCGCATTCTTCGCATTCTTCTTCCGCATTCTTCTTCTTCTTCTTCGCATCTCTTCTTCTTCGCATTCTTCTTCGCATTCTTCTTCTCGCAATCTTCTTCTTCTTCGCAATTCTTCTTCGCATTCTTCTTCGCAATCTTCTTCTTCATTCTTCTTCTTCTTCTTCTTCTTCCGCATTCTTCTTCTTTCGCATTCTTCTTCTTCGCTTCTTCTTCTTCTTTCTCTGCTTCTTCTTTCTGTTCTTGTACTTCTTCTCCTCATCTTCCTCCCTCTTTTTCTTCTTGTTCTTGTCGTTCTTTCTTTTACTTCTTTATTGTTGAGGTTAATTCATGCTTGCAAAGAAAGTTTGGTTTTTTTTACTTCAAAATCACTAGGTCACAAACTGTCAAACGACTGCATGCAAATATGAACTAATAACAACAATTTGAGGCCTTGATAACAATATGTAAGTGGAAAACTGACATGACGTTTGAATATTATTTGCTTCCAAGCCATTAACGATGCTGTTACAACATTATCTTTTTCACCGTATGTATGTTTTTCATTAAGTTTTTTTTTTGTTTGTATCTACTCTTAAGTTGATAGGATCTGTTTCTCATGCATGCTCAATGTCATGATGTAATAGTTTACCCCTAAAAAGAGATTTTATGTTGTGAGGACACAACCATATTTTTCTCTACAGAAAAAAAATGAAAGTAACATTTATATGATGATACAAATGTGCACACAGATTTACGTGATGAGATCATGCTGACAGCGAAAAAATAAACTGTACAGAAAAACAAGTTGCACAGTCGAAGTGGATTTCACATGCTTTGAAAGCGAAGTGGCTGCCATACTTATCATTCATAACAACAGAAATATTGATATTATTCTATGTTTATATGTAATACGCAGAATGTCATTTGTTTGGTACATGATATGTAATACACAGAATGTCATTTTGTGTGGTGCATGATAAACGTTAACAAACTTCCTGCGTATGTTACTATACCTTCTTTTTCATGCTTTCACGTTTGTAATTATCTTTCATGCGAATGTATATATTTGGTATATTATAGATTTGTAGAGATGATGCATGTATGTTAATTTTGTTTATTCTTCTCATTATTGTTGTAATTACGTTTTATCATTTCCGTTCTTGGACTTGTCTCTATCTTGACAGAAACGAAGTAAAAACAAGTTTAGCAGAATCAAAAAAAAATTGATTACAATAAACAACAGAATACTACTTCTTCTTCTTCCTTTTCTTCGTTAGCGTTCTGTTTGCAGTCATTTCTTCTGTTTCCATAATTGACTTTCTTCTCTCCTGGTAAGAAACAGTTCCATTCATCCCTGTCACTCACGTTGATGAAGAAGTGATTCATCTCATACCTTTCACTGATGTTGATGAACAGGTAAGTAGAGCTTTTTAATTACCACATCATCCAACCACCAACCAACCAACCAACCAACCAAGCAACCAAACAACCAACCAACCAACCAACCAAACAACCAAACAACCAAACAATTTTGAAAACCAAGGCTTGCAACCTTCCCAGTCTTGAAATAGAAACACACGCACGAGCAAGCCAATTCACCTGAAGGATCAAACTGACCACTCTGATTAATTTTTATCCAGGCCTTTGAAGCATGGTGTACATGTAATTATTTCCCCCTCTTCCCCAGAGAAATTTCATGACGTAATTCACGACAGAATTCCCGTGTCTGTTAACTTCTTCTCTGTGGTGTAGTGGTTAATGCAACGGACTACCGACTGGAAGGTTGTGGGTTCGAATCCCCATCAGTACCTTCAAAAATATATCATTGTGGGGGTTTTCGGCTGTAACCGGCTCCTACCCAGAGTTGGGCGTGCTATGGGCTCATTGCGAAGACTGGGACCTACACAGTCGAGTCTCATTCAGTCCATGGATGCGTCATTAAGGGTGTTGCTCAAACCTTCTGACCAGCACCGCAGGTGTCTGTATCTCTCAGACCTGGTTGACACCAGGATAT
Organism: Monoplex corrugatus; assembly: GCA_030674185.1. Taxonomy (NCBI): domain Eukaryota; kingdom Metazoa; phylum Mollusca; class Gastropoda; order Littorinimorpha; family Ranellidae; genus Monoplex; species Monoplex corrugatus. The sequence continues at coordinate 33,589,815 of JAPXFY010000025.1, read as the reverse complement.
ATTATGATAGTAAGCGTAGAGTCCAGCCCTGTCACGCAGTCTCAATCTTAGATGGAACTCCATAGCATCGACATCATCATCATCGCATTGTAAAAAATTGTGCCAGCTTCTGTGGCCATTAAGGTGGAGTAGAAAATGGGAGACGAAAAAAATGGTGAGCGCAAAGGTAACCTCCCTGGGTGCGATGATCCTAAAATTTTCATAAAAAAAACTTCTGTCTGTGTCTCACCACACAGTCTTCATGAAATCAATATCAGTTTGTCCAATGTTCTGTAACGTCACTGCACAGTCGTGGAATGAATGAAAGCTAGGGTGACAGTGTGGTGACGTTTATTGTCTTTATTTCCGAAAAGTCCCACGTCTCTCCATTCAACATTTCTCCTGCACTCTGTCTCTGCCCTGCTTCTTAAATCTCTGTGTTGTTATTAATAATGCATGGCGTGATATCAAGACTGGTCAGCTTGCCTGCTTCTTCTGTTGCGTGCCTCCAGCGTGTTCAGAATTCCGCAGCCCGTCTTGAGATTTTGTAAACAGAGGCGTGATCATATCATTTTCTTGCTTCTCTCCACTGGTTGCCCATTTCTCATGGAATTTCATACCAAATGAATGCATTATGCTACGTGTATCAATGGTATTACATCTATTTGTCTTTGTGACACCTCCGAATATGCAAACCTACCAGACCTGTCCATTCTTGCTTCTCATACTACTTGTTTACAAATTCCTCAGAGCAGATGTTCCACAGTAAGTTGCCGCCCTTTTTCTGCGTCTGGTCCATACAAATAAAACGAGCTTCCTCTGTCTGTTCAACAATCACATACTCTGTTTTTTTTCCTTCAAGTCTAGCGTTTTGTCCAGCAGTGATTCCCCCCCCCCCCTCTTCGTGCCCACTCTTTTGTCCTACTCCCCTCCTGTCCTCCCCCTCTCTCTCAACGCCTGTGTCCTCAGCACCTTGCTGTATGGCAGCGAGGCGTGGACCACGCATGCTCATCAGGAGAAAAAGCTCAATACCTTCCACCTGAGAAGCCTACGGCACATACTCGGCATTTCCTGGCAAGACAAGGTGACCAACACCGAAGTCCTGACCCGCGCTGGCCTCCCAACCATGCGTACCATGCCATTCTGAGACAGCGTCGGCTGCGCTGGTTGGGTCACCTTCACCGCATGGAAGATGGTCGCATCCCAAAAGACATCCTTTATGGTGAGCTTGCCACAGGGCAGAGAAACACTGGCCGCCCACAGCTGAGATACAAAGACGTTTGCAAACGTGACATGAAGGCGCTTGAGATCAACACTGAGTCCTGGGAGGACCTCGCAGACGACCGCAACAGCTGGAGAACCACTCTCAGGAAACAGCTGCGGATTGGTGAGGACAAACTGTCAGCTGCTGCAGCAGAAAAGCGAGTTCGCAGAAAAGGGATGACAGCCAACAGACCAGCATCAGCATACACATGCGACCGCTGCGACAGAGACTGCCTCTCTCGCATTGGTCTCTACAGTCACGGGCGACGCTGCTTGGACCAAGCAGACAGCCCATCTAGACATTAGAACGGATGTACTTTGTCCATGGTCAGCCGTGACCGAGGGAGGCCTACTACTAATGCATGCCCACCCTTTTGTCCTACTCCCCTCCTGTCCTCCCCTCTCTCGGTTTGTATGTGCTTTATACCCTGGAGTTTTTGGTCATTGTTAGTGAGTGATTGATGTGATGAATGTTTGACAGTGTGTGCTTTGATTTGATGTTTATAATATCAAGATTTGGCGCCGTAAACATCTCGTTGTTATCATTCAGCCTCATCATCATCATCATCATCATCATCATCATCATATCATTATGTGCCCTGCCGCATGGCAACGGCGATCGTAGCCCTCCATATGCATCTGTCCCTTGTTGCCGCAAGCACATCTTCCACCCTCTCTGTCCTCAACCACCCCTGCAAGTCCGTCCAATATTTTCTCCCTGGGTCTACCTGGTGTGTTCTCTTTCCCTCCAGCTTTCCTGTTGACTGACCCATTCAGACTGATCCACGGATTTATTGTTGCAAATCGAGTAAAACTTCACGTTCCCAATGTCATGATAAACTTTACTAAGGCAAAAATTGGAAATTGATTATTACAGTTCATGTTCTGTTCATGTGAACTAAGGTAAGGGGGGAGGGAGGGGAGAGTGAAACATTACTAAGGAGATACCTTCAGTAAAGAAAATCGTTTCAGGTTCCACGGCCCTTCATCATTCCGATAATAACTTCAATAAGCCCATGCATGATGTACACAGGGTGATAAGTCTTGTATCTTTTATGGTTGAAAGAAACGACCGATGTGTTCCTTAACTCATCCAGAAATAAGGAACCAGAAAAAAAAAAAACACGAAAAACGAATCAAAAAACGTATTTAATACAACCAGACAAGACAGGCGCAAATTTTCGGGCAACTGGCGTTTCTCAAGCGTAAGATCACAAACAAACATCAGATACAAAAAAAGATTGAAATTTCACTGCTGCTTCGTCCAGTGTGAGAAAAAGACGAAGCAGCAGGGAAGTTTCAGTCTTTTTCTCTTAATATTTTGTATTTGGTATTTGTTTATTTGTGATCTTACGCTTTGCAAAGGCCAGTCGGCCGAAAAAAATTGCGCCTGTCTTGTCTGGTTGTATTAAATACGCGTTCTTATTCATTTTTCGTGTTTTTCTTTGTCTGGTTTCTGTTTGCTTGAAAGCGAGCAGTCAACTTGTTTTGGATTTCATCCAGAAATCACCATTTTCTGAATGCCCTTTCAGACGTGCACGTCGTCAAACCCTGAACAAGTACGCATCGCAAAGTGACATTTAAAACTTGTGAAGGCAACAATTCTATTACTCATGTCACTTGATCAGTGGCTTAAAATAGCTTCCGTTCAATGCTTTCTTCACATTAAAAAAGTTTCAACTTTCGCTGCCATTGTGTTCACCATCAGTTTCCGTTTCAGTTTCTCAAGATAACGTCTCCGCGTATCGGAACGAATTCCATATGAACTAACGTCATAGGTGCCAGGTGTACGGTGACCGTGGCACATGCCTTAAGCCTGCACATAAACCCATGAGCTGGCCAGGTCCTGAAGCCCTATCTTGACTATGTTTTACCTAGTCTATATTTTGTACTGGTATTTTATCAGCCTACCATTGGAATATGTTGGTAACATGTAAATGACATGTGTATGTGTGCATCTTACCATCAAAAAAGGAACATACATTAAAGTAATAAATAAATAATTAAAGATCTGAATCACAACACAACTAGCTTTTCCGTATAAACTCGTCTCACATGACAGAACCCCCCCCCCCCCTAGTCAATGCCCAAATGCTCATCCGTCTATCAACTATGTGAGGACAGAGGGGTAGGGCTTTAGACAGCTCTTATCTGCTTGACAGTTCCATCAAGAAACATGTGGGCTTATTTTCAAGTATGGCCAGTGCCAAGGGCTAGCTCTCCCCCATCCTGGTGAAAACCATCGCCGGCTGGTTCAGGATAGTTTAACCCTTTGACTCCCGGCATCCTATCCACCAACTGCAGGAAGCTGGTGGATAGGGAGAGGGAATCAAAGGGTTAAGTTTTTGCTTTGATGGCAGGGTTGGCAATGCAGGATGCTGTGGACAGGGTGCAGGAGTCAAAGGGTTAATTGTTCAAGCAAGCCTGGCTATATTGCATGTTTACATGTCTGAAGTCCCCATGCCCTCTGCATATGGCTGGGCGTGGAGACGGTCCGCCCCCCCCCCCCCCTACCACACTGAAGGCAGCCTTTCTCAGAAGCCAGGACAAGAAGTTGGTCACATGTGTCCATTTGGCAACCTCTATCAATCGATCAGTAACCGTTAACAAGAAACACCACGGTCATCAGGCCTGACTCCCTGAAGTCAGCGGCCAAGCCACAAGCCGAAGTTAGCAAGAAACACCACGAGGGTGCGGATAAGACCCGGAGCACCAATGCCTCGCCACTCTCCGGACAATCACCTCCCAAGCTCCCTACGCCACTCGATAGTCATTTCATCAAGCAGAGGGTGGGGGGGGGGGCGCTGTCCATGAGTCGCATGATCCATTCGGACCCAGTCATCAGTGACCTTCTTTACAAACCCAATAGCAAGGTGGGGGAGATGACAAACCCCTGTAAAATATTTGTTTCTTTTTCATTTCCTTTTCTTTTCTTTATTCTATTCTGTTGTTCCAGAACAACAGTAACATCGCCACCAGCTCAAAGATCAGACTGTGCGTTCCCTGGTCATGTCAATATTCTTGTACGCTTGCGAATCATGGACCTTAATTAACAGCGGATACGGACAGAAGAATCAGGGCGGTTGAAATGAGATGCTTTCCTAAACTTCTCGGCGTCACATACAGAGATCGCATCACGAATGACGAAGTCAAAAGAAGAATTCAAAATGAAATCGTGCCTTACACTGACCTCCTGACCTTAGTAAGACGACGCAAACTAATATGGTATGGACACATCACTCGATCATCCGGCCTTGCCAAGACAATCCTGCAGGGCACAGTCTCGGAAGGAAGGAAAAAAGGCAGACAAAAGAAGAGATGGGAAGATAATATTCGAGAGTGGACGGGCCTGCAACTGAGGGATACCCTAAGGAAAGCGGAGAGCAGGGAGGAGTGGAGAAAGGTTGTTGTCAAGTCTTCGGAGGCGCCCCGACGGACGGCCAGTCTAAGGGATCGGTGACGGTGACGGTGACGGTGATTCTATTCTATTCTATTCTATTCTATTCTATTCTATTCTATTTTACTTTGTAAATGTATTTTTGAAAAGGTAAGTAAAGTGCTCTTAAAATTAAGAAAAAGACAAAACAAAAAAATGATAAAGAAATGTGTATTTTAGAGTGCTTTCAGTTCTACAATATGACAAACATTCGGGAAACTAAAGATTGGTTGTTAAATACGCTTAATACGGAAAGATCTCAATTGACTCCATTTTCACTTCCTCCAGCTATTTTAAGCCACAGCCTTGAAGGGCTGGATGCATTGTAAACTTTTTTTTTTCTCACCAGTCGCCGTGGTGTAGTGGTTAGCGTGACAGATTACCGACTGGAAGGTTGTGGGTTCGAATCCCTATCAGTCCTTACAAAAATCATTGTGGGATTTTTCGGCTGTAACCGGCTCCTACCCAGAGTTGGGCGTGCTATGGGCTCATTGGGAAGACTGGGACCACACAGTCGAGTCTCATCCACTTCACGGATGCGTCATTGATGGTGTTGCTCAAATCTTCCGACCAGCACCACAGGTGTCTGTATCTCTCAGGCCTGGTTGATGCCAGGATATATCATGATAGTAAGCATAGAGTCCAGCCCTGTCACGCAGTCTCAATCCTAGATGGAACTCCATAGCATCATGATTATCATCCTCATCGACATCATCATCATCGCATTGTAAAAAAACTGTTCCAGCTTCTCTGGCCATTAAGGTGACGTAGAAAATGGGACAGAAAAAAGGTGAGCACAAAGGTAACCTCCCTTAGTGCAATGATCCTAAAATTTCAAAAAAAAGATTTTTTTTTCATGTTGCGGCACATGTCTTAATGTATACTTCGCTGTCTTGAAAGACAAGGATGGTACCAGCGAGAGAAAGCAGATGGTGCTCTCTCACAATGCTGGTTTAGAAAGACTTTTAGAATTATGCCACCTACTCCCCTTCATTTCACCCACATTATCGGACAACCTGCACCTTTAGCAACTCTCCTAGGGACAACATTATGATAGCGTGTTACATGCACAGTAAAAGAACCTACCCAGATGTCGAAGAGGCCAAAGCCATTCACTGGCAAGTTTGGTATTTCTACGATCCAACAACAGTCACCTCAGTTCATGCCCGATTTTCTGAGATCACGAGACAGTTCTGCGGAAAACTCTATAAAATTCATTGACAAATTCCATCAAACATGTAGTCTAGTAGTATTAATATTAAAGATAGGAGCCAATGAGATCGCTGTTGGAATTCTTGTCGAGTCTGTCTGTATACGGCTTGGCTAATTTTGTTTTCGTTCAGAAATAGTTCCTTTTCATCCTGCTTACTACTCACATTGATGATGAAGTACATAAATCTTTAATTATCACATCAATCAGCCAACCCGTTTGGTCAACAAGCAATTATTAACTTCGATTTCTTCTTCAACTAGAAACACTCGTACCATCAGGCCAGTCCTTCAGATCCATCCAACTGACCAGTGGTGCATTCGTTTGATGCTTGATGTTTGTGTAATTATACCCTTCTCCCTAAAGACTTACGGTATTCTACGACACGTCGTCTATGTTCATTATCTTTTGTCTTGCCTCATCAAAGAGGCAGTCTTCGTGGAATTGAACGACCACTTCTACAGTAATGGTGTGTTTGTATTGTTTTCCTGTTGGAAAATCCCAGACCCCTCTTTGTTTGGCTAGTTCCCATTGTGTCTGTCCCTTAGTCCTGAAACATCCCTAGTGTCAGTTAATGCATGGTGCCGTATTGTGACTGGCGCTCAAGGGTTATCGTTGCAACTTCCTCATGATTTGTTTAGCGCGACTGCATGTCTTAATGTGTACTTTGCTGCCTTGAAAGACAAGGATGGTACTGGCGAGAGAAAGAAGATGGTGCTCTCACAATGCTGGTTTAGAAAGACTTTTAGAATTATGCCGCCTGCTCCCCATCATTTCACCCACAATATCGAACAACCTGTACCTTTAGCAACTCTCCTGGGGACAACATTATGATAGTGTGTTACATGCACAGTGAAAGAAACAACTCAGGTGTCGAAGAGGTCAAAGCCATACACAGACAAGTTAGACATGTCTACGATCCAAAAACGGTCACCTCGGTTCATGCCCGATCTTCTGAAATTACGAGACATTTCTGCGGAAAGCTCTATAAAATTAGTTGACAAATTCCATCAAACATGTAGTAGTATTAATGTTAAGATGGGAGTAAATGAGATCGTTGTTGGAATTGTCGAGTCTGTCTGTGTACGGCTCGGCTAATTTTGTTTTCATTCAGAAATAGTTCCTTTCGTCCTGCTTACTACTCACGTTGATGATGAAGTACATAAATCTTTAATTAACACATCAGTCAGCCATCCTGTTCGGTCAGCAAGCAGTTATCAACTTCGATTTCTCCTTCAAATAGAAACACTCGCACGATCAGACCAGTCCTTCAGATCCATCCAACTGACCAGTGGTGCATGGTTTCCATTCGTTTGATGCTTGATGTTTGTGTAATTATACCCTTCTCCCTAAAGACTTACGGTATTCCACGACACGTTGTCTATGTTCATTACGTTTTGTCTTGTCTCATCAAAGAGGCAGTCTTCATGGAATTGGTATCAATTTGTCCAGTGTTCTGTCAGTAGTACTCTCACTGGAGCATTGTGGAATGATCGAACACTTCTACAGTAATGGTGTGTTTGTATGGTCTTCCTGTCGGAAAAATCCCAGACCCCTCTTTGTTTGGCTAGTTCCCATGTTTATTGCATCTGTCCCTTAGTCCTGAAACATCCCTAGTGTCAGTTAATGCATGGTGCCGTATTGTGACTGGCCCTCAGGGATTATCGTTGCAACTTCCTCATGATTTGTTTAGCGCGACTACATGTCTTAATGTGTACTTTGCTGCCTTGAAAGACAAGGATGGTACCAGGAAAAGAAAGGAGATGGTGCTCTCTCACAATGCTGGTTTAGAAAAACTTTATGAATTATGCCACCTACTCCCCATCATTCACCCACATTATCGGACAACCTGTACCTTTAGCAACTCTCCTAGGGACAACATTATGATAGTGTGTTACATGCACAGTAAAAGAAACAACTCAGGTGTCGAAAAGGTCAAAGCCATACACTGGCAAGTTAGACATTTCTACCATCCAAAGACAGTGACCTCAGTTCATGCCCGATTTTCTAAGATTACGAGACAGTTCTGCGGAAAGCTCTATAAAATTAGTTGACAAATTCCATCAAACATGTAGTAGTATTAATGTTAAGATGGGAGTCAATGAGATCATTGTTGGAATTGTTGAGTCTATCTATGTACGGCTCGGCTAATTTTGTTTTCATTCAGAAATAGTTCCTTTCGTCCTGCTTACTACTCGCGTTGATGATGAAGTACATAAATCTTTAATTAACACATCAGTTGGGCCATCCTGTTTGGTCAGCAAGCAATTATTAATTTCGATTTCTCCTTCAAATAGAAACACTCGTACCATCAAGTCAGTCCTTCAGTTCCATCCAACTGACCAGTGGTGCATTTGTTTGATGCCTGATGTTTGTGTAATTATACCCTTCTCCCTAAAGACTTACGGTATTCTACGACACGTTGTCTGTGTCCATTACCTTTTGTCTTGTCTCATCAAAGAGGCAGTCTTCATGGAATTGGTATCAATTTGTCCAGTGTTCTGTCAGTAGTACTCTCACTGGAGCACTGTAGAATAAACGAACACTTCTACAGAGTAATGGTGTGTTTGTATGGTCTTCCTGTCGGAAAAATCCCAGACCCCTCTTTGTTTGGCTAGTTCTCATGTTTATTGCATCTGTCCCTTAGTTCTGAAACATCCTTAGCGTCATTTAATGCATGGTGCCGTGTTGTGGCTGGCGCTCAGGGCTTATCGTTGCAACTTCCTCGTGATTTGTTTAGAGCGACTGCAGTTCGAATTCAGTTACGAGTGGGTGTTCCTGTACTGCTCAACAAACAGTAAGAAGGTGAACGTGAAGCGCATTGCCTTGGAGAGATCTTTGACAAATGAAATGATGTAAGATTCAGTGGGCCTTCATGGTGACCCCGTGTGTGTGTGTGTGTGTGTGTGTGTGTGTGTGTGTGTGTGTGTGTGTGTGTGTGTGTGTGTGTGTGTGTGTGTGTGTGTGTGTGTGTGTGTGTGTGGTGTGTGTGTGTGTGTATGTGCTGGATTCTGTCCTTTAGGATTTTGACTAAGAAGTTTGTACCTTATTCAAGGGAGATTCATCCCACTTCTGTAATTCCATATGGGCTCCACTGAAATCTGCCAGCAATTATCTGGTACTTTCCTTGACCTAGTGTAAAACCCTTTGCACCGGCAAGATCTTGAAGTGAAAAGGGAGGGGGGTGCAAAAAGAACACATGTAACATTGACACCACCAGAACGATTGAAGCATTAATCTGGAACAAGAAAAACACAAAAAACAGAATCAGAACGCATATCTAATACCACAAGACAAGACAGGGCGGAAACTCTTGGTCAACTGGCATCCGTCAAGCGTAAATGAAAAACAACAAAGAATGAACAAGAAACAACAAATACAAAACTTAGGCGAAAAACAGCAGAACTTTCCTGCCGCCTCGTCGAGCAGGAAAAAAAATTGACTGATTAATTAATCCTTTCATTCCCACACCCTATCTACCAGGTGCAAAAACTCAACCTTTTGACTCCCTTAAACCTATCCACCAGCTTCCTGCTTGTGTATACTCACAGTCCGCAACATTAAAAATTGGCCTGCTTGCTGCCAGTCTTAACGTTTCTATCATTCTGGTGGTGTCAAGGCTGATACAATATCAGTATATAACATAGACTAGGTAAAGCATAGTGTAGGTAGGGGGCTGTTAAAATACCAGTATAAAGTATAGACTAGGTAAAACATAGGCTATTTAAGGGCCTCAGGACCAGGCCAACTCATGGGTTTATGTGCAGGCTTAACTCTTGTGCCATGATCACCATACACATGGCACCTGTGACGTTAGTGCATATGGAATTCGTTCCTAGCCCGAAGACGTCATCCTAAGAAAATGAAACTGAAACTGGTTGTGTCAGCTGAGTGTTTCATAGGTCTGCTATGAGACATCAGAGCTGCCATGTAATGAAGACTGTGGCCCAGGGCAAAATGGAGGGCAAAAGACGACAAGGAAGACCGCCGACTTCCTATGTAAAGAATATAGCCACGTGGACAAATTTACCGAAAGATGAAATCTACAGAAGGACCGTAGACAGAAGGGGATGGAGATATATGACTGGGCATGCAAAAACGCTTACCATCAAGAATGATGTCGCCAACAGGTGAACAGGTGAACATCCGAACCAGAAACAAACACACACACACAAATAGAAGTAGAACGAGCGTCTTGGCAGGGTAAAAATGAATAGCAGATGTGTCAACTGCCATTTTCTCCTGCCAGCATGCTACGTTTAAGAGGTTGTCTAATTTTTGTGTGTGTGTGTGCTTAGTGTTGTACATTTCTTCTTTTTCGTTTCTTCTGTTCGTTTGACAAAGGCCAGTTGGCCGGAAATTTGCGTCTGTCTTGTTTTTTTATATTAAATATGCGTTCAGCTTCTATATCCAAAACAAGTGAGACTGCCCGTGTTCAAGCAAAGAGGAACAAACAAAAAAAAAACGAAAAAAGAATAAGAACACGTATTCAATACAACAAGACAAGACGGGCGCAAATTTTCGGCCAGCTGGCCTTTGTCAAGCGTAAGATCACAAACAAACAAACAAACACCAGATACAAAAATGAGGAGAGAAAGACTGAAACTTCCCTGCTGCTCTGTCCAGTGTGAGAAAACACATTATGATGCCATTTTAGTCAGTTTATTCCTTTTCTCACACTGGACGAAGCAGCAGGGAAGTTTCAGTCATTCTCTCCTAATTTTTTATATCTGGTGTTTGTTTGTTTGTTTGTAATCTTACGCTTGACAAAGGCCAGTTGGCAGAACAATTTTGCGCCTGTCTTGTCTGGTTTGTATTAACTTAAAGATGCGTTCTTATTCTTTTTTCGTGGGTTTTTTTTTTCTGGTTCTACTTCTATCTTTGTGTGTGGGTTGTTTTTTTTTCTTTCTAGTTCGGATGTTATTTGAAAGCTGGTAGTTACTTTGATTCAGATTTCCAATAACATCCACAGATCTGGAGAGATCATGGAAATGCGGGCATGTTATGTATGAGCACACAAAATTTCAAATAACAACGTTAACGATCCTGCATCACGCCAGTGACTGCACTGGCAAATTGAAAAACATGAAAGCATCAGCGTACACGTCCATCACAGGTGTAAGACCTTGTGGAACAGTACAGTGCCGTCAGCTCGCCTAACGGTTGGAAGTTTGGTTTTTTTCTGGGCTCTACTGAAAATGTCTGATTTATGTGTGATATGCAGTGAGTCAGAATGAGTGTGGAGAACAGCGATACAAAGGAATGATTTATAGTGATAATAACACTGTCCGTAAATAACTTGGACTCTTTCCTCTCTCTCTCTCTCTCTCTCTCTCTCTCTCCTCTCTCTCTCTCTCTCTCTCTCTCTCTGCTCTCTCTCTCTCTATCTCTGTCTCTCTCTCTCTCTCTCTCTCTCTGTCTGTCTCTTTCTCTCTCTCTCTCTTTCTCCTCTTTCTCTCTCTCTCTCTCTTTCTCTCTCTCTCTCTCTCAAGTTTCAACCATCCTCAAGCAAATGTGTTTTCAAATCGTGTGAACTTGACCCAATTCCAGCCTCTCTTTTCTCACAGATATACCCCCAACTTCTGCCGTTAATCACATCTATTATCAATTCATCCTTGACCTCTGGAGTTTTTCCATCTGAGTACAAAACTGCTCTTGTTCGACCACTCCTCAAGAAAAGCAACCTCGATCCTAACATCCTTAAAAATTACAGACCCGTTTCAAATCTTCCATTTCTGTCTAAGCTCCTTGAGAAAGTAGTACTACAACAATTGAATGATCATTTATCTCTAAACAATCTTAACTACCCTCATCAATCAGCCTACCGGGTAAATCACAGCACAGAAACAGCTCTTGTTCATATAGTAGATGATCTTCTTCTTGCTTCTGATGCTGGTAAAATCTCTCTGCTTACACTCCTTGATCTGTCTGCCGCTTTTGATACCATCG
>JAPXFY010000025.1:33570478-33572978 GCA_030674185.1 Monoplex corrugatus | reverse complement strand
CACGCCTTGTTTTTCTTTCTCTTCTTGATATATAAAGTGCAACGAGCATTCTCTGAGATGGACCGTTTCCGTTATATGAATGGAATTAGTATTATTATCATCATTATCATTAAGATGTTTACTTGCATGTCATCCTTAACGACTCCTGCACCCTATCCAGCAACTGCGTAAACTTAACCCTTTGACTCCCTCACCCTATCCACCAGTTTCCTGCAGGAAACTGGTGGATAGGGCGAGGGCGTCAAAAGGGTTATGTTTTTTTGCTTTGCTGGCACGATGCAGGGATGCTGATGGACAGGGTGCAGGAGTCAAATGATTAAAGGGTATGCATCATCATCATCATCATCATCAGGTGCCCTGCCGCACGGCGTTGGCGACCATGGACTTCCAACCATCTCTATCTCTCGTTGCCCCCAGCAACACACACACCCACCCACCCCCCCACCCCCCACCTACCCCCCCACACACACACACAAACACAACACACACACATACATACTCACACACACACACACACAGCACAACACACACACAGCACTGCACAGCACAACACAACACACACACACACACACACACACACACACACACACACACACACACACACACACACACAAACACAATACACAATACACCTGGTGGATAGGGTGAGGGAGTCAAAGGGAGTCAAAGGGTCAACCCCAGACACTCTGCAAGTCCGTCCAGCATTCTCTCCCTGGGGTATGCATTCAGTTAAAAAATGCCTTACTAACCTCACCACCCGACAGACAAAGTACCTTTGAACTTTTGTTAAAACGTCGCGCGACCCGCGAATAGGACAGTGTGCTTGACGCTTTGATGGGTATGATTCGGACATGAATACACACTATCTGGTTTCATAACTATCTTGTTTACTGTTTACAACCTCCAAGGCTTAGTAGTGATTAGGTATCTAGTACATGCGGACGTGTCTGGGAAACCAGGACCGTGTCAGACCTCACGTGGACTTGAAAGCGTTTTGAAACCTAAGGCTACTTACAGCCTAGGTATTCTTTTGAATGTGGTTGCTTTACCGTTCGCGACCTCCAGCTGTGAATCGTTACCTGAGCCTGTTTAGAGTCGGGGAGGGGTTATTAGTAAGGAAGAGGAGAGAGAGAGACTGGCCTTTTGGAAAGTCAGTGGAGGGCGCTGGTGAACAGGGGGTGTGGGAATCAAAGAGTTAACCCTTTGACTCCCCACCCCTATCCCACAACTGCAGAAACTTAATCCTTTGACTCCCTCACCCTATCCACCAACTTTCTGCAGGAAGCTGGTGGGTAGGATGAGGGAGTCAAAGGGTTAAAGTTTTTGCTTTGCTTACATGGTCGACAATGCAGGATGCTGGTGGACAGGGTGAGGGAGTCAAAGGGTTAAAGTTTTTGCTTTGCTCGCATGGTCGACAATGCAGGATGCTGGTGGACAGGGTTGAGGGAATCAAAGGGTTAAAGTTTTTGCTTTGCTCGCATGATCGACAATGCAGGATGCTGGTGGACCAGGGGTTGTGGGAGTCAAAGGGTTAAAGTTTTTGCTTTGCTCGCATGGTCGACAATTCAGGATGCTGGTGGACAGGGTTGTGGGAGTCAAAGGGTTAAAGTTTTTGCTTTGCTCGCATGGTCGACAATGCAGGATGCTGGTGGACAAGGGGTTGTGGGAGCCAAAGGGTTAAAAAAAAAGAGGAAAATGGCCAGCATGCACACCCACCTGATGATTTGAGCATGTACACCGGCGCAGACTGCGCAGCGACATACCACACGCACAGTGTGGGCACAACAGCACTCATACACGCATACAAGAATACAAGAACGCTGGGGGGGGGGGGGGGGAACTAAACAGAAATTAGTGAAATCTTGAGGAGTGTTCTGAGCTTACTGTTTTTTGTACTTTGTATCTGCTTCTATGGTATCTGAATGGGTAGCGCAAAACTGTGCTAGATTTGAGAAGTTCTGTACAACATGGGAGATAATTCTCAAGAGTTATGTCCTTTGATTAATAGAAATGTGTGAAATCTGTTTTCTTATTTTTACTGTGTGTGTGTGTGCTTTTTTCTTTTGTGTGTGTGTGTGTGGTTTGGGTTTTTTTTTTTGGTCGTTTTTGTTTTGTTTTTTGTTGTTGTTGTTTTGTTTTCGGGTAATGGGGAGGTATTTCATTTGTGACATGCATGGAAAAAGAAAATTGTATCATCCTTCGTGTATGCTAATGTAGTATGAATACAGGTCCACGTATATGTTATGTGTATGTGTGTTTGGGTATTTTTGTGTGTGTGTGTGTGTGTGTGTTGTGTGTGGTGTGTGTGTGTGTGTGTGTGTGTGTGTGTGTGTGTGTGTTGTGTTGTGTGTATGTGTGTGTATGTGTGTGTGTATTTAGGTACTACGTGTGTCAGTGTGTGTTTGTGTGTGTTTTATTGTGCGCGCACGCGCGGTGTGTGTTTCGGGTACTAAGTGTGTGTTGAGTGTGTGTGTAGTGTGTGTGTGTGTGTGTGTGTGAC
>JAPXFY010000025.1:33542978-33562978 GCA_030674185.1 Monoplex corrugatus | reverse complement strand
TCCCATCTGCTACCCTCGTGGTGGTGTTTCTTGTTAACTTAATTTAAAAGTTTATGAAAGAAAAGCTCAGTCGAGACTTCCAGCATAAAATGAGCGCTCCCTGGTTATATAGGGAGACAAGACCACTGCACTCCAGGCACCGTGAGTGTTAAGCTCCGCCCCCTTAAAGAGGATTCTAACAAGTATGGTACACATCGTACCGGCCATCACGCCACGCGGGCCCAAGTAGCTCAGTTGGTTTGAGTGTCGGTTTCACATGCTAATGGTTGTGGGTTCGAATCCCGGGGTGCGCTACATTGAAACTGGCTTTCTCATTGTCCCTTCTTAACAGTACCGTTGTTCTGGTGGTGTCACTACAGGATTAGATACACCCCTTTTCTCCCCACTTCCCTGGGATGGTTATCCCCGTCGACCATATTACCTGAGGCGCGTGCCGACGTAAAAAAAAATCACGTTTCAATTCAGCCGCGGGGGATTAACTCTTTGTTTCTGTGCTCGTGTTTCCGTCTGTTACCCATTTGTGTAGATGCGGGTTAATGCAGCAGGCAAAAAAGCTGGCCTAAACTTCAACAAATGCCTGTCAATTAACGTCAGGAAGATAGTTCTTAAATGTTATATAGAACAGATACTGTTATGCGGTTGTGAGGCGTGGGCAGTCAAAAAGCAAAGCCAGAACAATATTCAGGCAGCCGAGATGTGGGTTTCTAAGAAGAATGTTGAGAGTTCCATGGACAGCAAAGAAAACAAACGAGACAGTCTTGATGGAGGCAGACACAACAAGATCATTCATAAAGAAGATTAGGAAAAGACAGGCAACATTTATAGGCCATTCTATGAGGAAAGGGGCATTGGAGCACCTGGTCACAACAGGAAAGCTGGAGGGAAAGAGAGCACCAGGTAGACCCAGGGAAAAAATATTGGACGGACTAGCAGAGTGGCTGAAGACTGACAGGGTGGAAGATGTGCTTGCGGCAACAAGGGATAGATCTATGCATATGGAGGGCCATGATCGCCAACGCCATGTGGCAAGGCACTTGATAATGATGGTACACAACGTACCATCACGCCACGCGGGCCCGGTAGTTCAGTTGGTTTGAGCGTCTGATTCGCATGCTAATGTTTGTGGGTTCGAATCCTGGGGTGCATTTTTACATTAAAACTGGCTTTCTCACTGTCCTATCTTAACATCATCGTTGTTCTGGTGGTTTCAGTATAGGATTAGATAGGTCCCCCTTCCCCCACTTCCCTGGGATGGTTATCCCCGTCGACCATATCGCCTGAGGTGGGTACCGACATAAAAAAAAATCACGTTTCAATTCACGCCGTACGGGATCACTCTTTGTTTCTATACTCGCGTTTCCGTTTGTTAACCGTTTCCGTAGATGCCGGTAGATGCAGCAGGCAAAAAAGCTGGCTTAAACTTGAACAAATGCCTAATTAACATCAAGAAGAGAATTCTTCAATGTTATATAGAACTGATACTGTTTTTCGGTTGTGAGGCGTGGGCAGTCAACAAGTAAAACCAGAACAAGATTGAGACAGCTGAGACATGGTTTCTAAGAAGAATGTTGATATTTCCGTGGACAGCAAAGAAAACAAACGATACAGTCTTGATGGAGGCAGACACAACAAGATCATTGAAAAGGAAGATAAAGGAAAGACAGGCAACATTTATAGGCCATTTTATGAGTAAAAGTGGAATTGGAGCACCTGGTCACAACAGGAAAGCTGGAGGGAAAAAGAGCACCAGGTAGACCCAGGGAAATAATATTGGACAGACTAGCAGAGTGGCTGAAGACTGAGAGGGTGGAAGATGTGCTTGCGGCAACAAGGGATAGATGCATATAGAGGGCCATGATCGCCAACGCCATGTGGCAAGGTACTTGACGATGATGATGATGGTACACAACATACATGTACCATTACGCCACGCGGGCACCTGTAGCTAAATTGGTTTGAGCGTCGGATTCACATGCTAATGGTTGTGGGTTCGAATCCCGGGGTGCGCTACATTGAAACTGGCTTTCTCACTGTCCCATCTTAACATCATTGTTGTTCTGGTAGTGTCAGTATAGGATTAGATAAGTCCCCTTTCCCCCACTTCCCTGGGATGGTTATCCCCGTCGACCATATCACCTGAGGTGGGTGCCGACTTAGGAAAAAAATCACGCTTCAATTCACGCCACGGGGGATTAACTCTTTGTTTCGGTACTCCCGTTTCCGTTTGTGTAGAAACGGGTAGATGTAGCGGACATAAACGCTGGCATAAACTTGAACACCAAGAAAACCAAAGTGCTACATATCAAAGGCAAAGACACTGAAAACAATCATGACATATTAATTAACAAACTTCCTTCAGAAAATGTTATTAAGGATTTCAAATATCTTGGCTCTGTAAAAACTGACGATGGAACCTGCTCCAAAGACATCAAAATAAGAATTGGAATGGCAAAGCAAAAAATGGTCCAACTTAATTAACGACATATGAAAAGACAGAGGCATACCCAATGGCATGAAAGTTAGACTTCTAAAATGTTTGTTTCTGGCCGGTCGTGATTTATGGCTGCGAAACCTGGACTCTGAGAAAAACTGATTGCAGAGGAATTGAGACAGCAGAGATGTGGTTTCATCGGCGACTTCCACGTGTCAAATGGACAGACAGAAGAACCAATGAAAGTGTCCTGGAAGAACTTGATACCAGCAGAAACTACTAGCAGACATCAACAAGAGAACACTTAAACACATTGGCCATGTTGTCTCGCAGCAAGAACACAGACCTCGTGCAAACATCTTTCAAGGAAAAACAGTGGCAAAAAAGAAAGAAAGGCAGACCCTCCATCCAATCTCATACATCGAGAACATAACCAACATCAGTGGCCCAAAATATTCAAGAAATTGTCCACTAAAAGTCAGGACAGAGCGGCCTGGAGGGAGATGGTGGTGTCTAAGTGTGCAGCGGCCAACACCGAACCCGGTGAGTGACGTTGACAGGTGAGACAAGTGAGACCCGTATGCAACAGGAACCCGTAACGGGACACAAAAACGACAGATCTGCTCTCGCCAAGCCTCGTAAACCCAACATTTGTTCAAGACAGAAATAGCATATTCGGTGGCGCGAGCTGGGCCGTGATCAGAACGCTTGTGCCGTCACAGCACGCGCCCACTCAGCATGCGCAGCAGTGCATACATATTTCCATGTATAAAGGGATGGACAGATAACTCCGTGGTGACAGAATACCGACCAGATTGTATCCAAAAGTGCTTGGTGGTTGAGTTATCTGTCTTGTTCAGTTCTGTTGCTTGGTAGGTATTATTTATCTATGTATGTATTTATTCACTTTATCTGTGTGTTTCTTTTGTTTATTTATTACTTCTTATCTATCTATGCATGTGTGTTCATTTATAATTTTAGGTATTATTATCTATGTATGTATTTATTTACTTTATCTGTGTGTTTTGCTTTTTATTTATTTATCTGTATTTGCGTTTCGTTTATTATTTTAGGTATTATTTATCTTGTATGTATTTATTTACTTTATCTGTGTATTGCTTTTTGTGTTTTATTTATTTATCTTATGCATTTGTATGTTTATTTATTAGTTTTGATCATTTTTTTGTGTATTCATTATTACTCTGTGTATTATTACTATTATCTATTTCTTTTTTTACTATTTATTTGTCTGTTTACTTTAATCTAATTCTGTCTACCTATTTTCCCTATCCAGCTATCCATCTATCTCTCTGTATATCTATCTACCTATCTATCTGTCTGTCTCTGTCTTACCTATCTATCTATCTATCTGTCTGTCTATCTATCTATCTACCGATCTATCTTCTGTCTATCTATCTATCTGTCTATCTTCTATCTGTCTGTCTGTCTGTCTTTCTGTCTATCTATTTAATCTAATGTATCTATTGAATTGATCTTATCTAATCCATCTATCCTTCTCTCTTGCACATACTCTAAAGTCCAGACTGCAAGTTCCATATTCTATAGCGCGCTCAACTCTGAGTAGGAGCCAATCAAGGCCAAAAAAAAAAAGTCCAACAGTAATTGTTTTGAATTTACAGGGATTTGAACCCTCTACCTCCTAGTCTGTAGTCCCTTATATAACCACCAGCCACGGTGACTGGTTTGTGTGTAAATCTTCATGTCATGAAACGGTAACTGATTAATTGATGACTAGTTATTTGGCTGTCGGAATAGTCGTGGTGCTTGGTTGGGATTCTTTCTTTCTTTCTTTCTTTCTTTCTTTCTTTCTTTCTTTCTTTTCTTTCTTTCTTTCGTAAGTTAGTTAGTTAGTTAGTTAGTTAGTTAGTTAGTTAGTTAGTTAGTTAGTTAGTTAGCTGCTAGCTAGCTGTTTTTTGATTGTTTATCTATCTATTTATGTGTGTATTTATTTAGCTGTTTATCTATTGATTTATTTCGTTTCGTTTCGTTTATGTATTTGTCTATCTATCTGTCTATCTATCTTCTGTCTGTATGTCTCCCTATGTATCTATCTATTTATCTATCTATCTATCTATCTATCTATTTCTTCTGTCTAGCTATCTATCTATCTATCTATCCACCTATCCACCTATCTACCTACCTACCTATTTATCTACATATATTATATGTATCTATCTGCCTTTTATCTACCTATTATCTATGTATCTATCTGTCTGTCTGTCTGTCTGCCTGACTGTCTGTCTGTCTGTCTAGCTTTCTATCTTCTATCTATGTATGTATTATCTATCTATCTATCTGTATGCCTGTCTTCTCTCTCTTCTCTATCTATCTGTCTGTCTGTCTGTCTATCTGTCTGTCTATTCATCTATCGCTGTCTATCTATCTATCTATCTATCTACCCACCTACCTACCTACCTACCTATCTATCTATCTATCTATCTATCTATCTATCCATCTATCTATCTATCTATTATCTATCTATCTATTTCTTTATTTCTGTTTTGTTCTGTACAGGTCAATCATCGTGTGATAAACTTATCCTTCCAGTTACATGAACTATTACGCTGTTCATGTTTGTGAGGACAACATTAAAAAAAATCCGACAATGAATTTAGTGGTTGTTGAACTGAACTGAATAGAAATTTTACCCGATCCAAAAAAAAAAAAAAAAGAAATGAAGAGAAAACGAATAGAATGATTTTATGATCAAAAAAAAAAAAAAAAAAAGAGAGAGATATATACTGAATGAGATGATGATGATTTTACCGGATGAAAAAAAAAAAAAAGAATAATGATTATGATTTTAGGTTTCGGTTGGTTTAATGATGGTATGAGAATGATGATACATAGTATGGTGGTGGTGGTGTTGATGTGATGATGATGATTATGTGTGGTGGATGGATGATTGGATGAGGTGTGATGTTGTGATGATGATGAAGAGATGATGATATATGATGATGAAACGATACGGGACGACGACGACGACCGACGACGACGACCGATAATGACAATAATGACAATAATGAATAAAGGCAAGAAGGTTAATTGGTCTTCTAAGGGGAGGGACATGTGAAATCAACCTATCTCTCCAATGCTTCATTACCAAGGCAGCCGGGCAATGCCTGCTCTTCACGATTTTCAACGCCGTGGGATCTTTATCGTACGCAAGCCAGAAGGCACACGAGTCCGACTCGTTTTTCGTCCCCTTCAAAGAACTAGACGTTCAGTTCGATTTTCCCGTCAAACTGAGGAGAAAAGTCGAGAGACCTCTACGGGGAAGCGAACTCTGGAACCTCGAGTTTAGTTATTGGCAAGCGAACGTCTGAACCATTCTGCCACTCTTCTCCCTACCTAGAGACGGAGTACGCAGACGCAGACTGCGCAGCAACGTACCACCTGCGCGCGCAGTGTGGCAGGAAAACAACGTGTATAAAATCATTCGAGAAAACTCGTGAATTAAATAATTCTCGAAGTGACTCTATGGAAACAAAAAGCCGATAGCATCAAGTGGCATGCATAAGAGGACACTGGCGCCATCCGTCCTGTTTGCTCTCTGCAACAATGATAACACATTCATTACCTAAACCTTCTCTTGATACTCTGCGTGTGGACGAATAGTTATGGCAGGACGTGATATTACTGGTGGCGGTTTTTTTGTTTGTTTTGTTTTTTTGTTTGTTTGTTTGTTTGTTTGTTTGTTTGTTTTGTTTTTGTTGTGATTGATCTGCCAATAGATGGTACACAGGTGCAGTTGTTCCACACACGGAAAAAGAATGATATGACGGACCTTTCGTATGAAGTGCACGCATACATACACACACGCACGCACGCACGCGCGCACACGCATCACGCACGCACGCACGCACACACGCACGCACGCACACACGCACACACACACAATATATATATATATGTATACAATATATATATAGATATACATATACACGCGCACGAGCACGCGCACGCGCACGCATGCACACCCGTGCACACATGCACACACATACATGTACAGAGAAAGAGAGAGGGAGAGAGAAACAGATAGACACGCAGACACACATTAAAAATAAATATGAATATGTATATATCCTTGTACATATGTTTTCAGGATTCATTCGACAAGGCAGGCAGCCAATGCAAGATATTTTTAAGTGAATGTTTTATTTAGGAATTTATCAGACAAGGCGTCCTATGCACACAAAGAAAAAGAATTCTCAACTAAATATTTTAGCACTTTTATAGACAAAGCATCCACTATGGAGAAGTTCTCTGCTAAACGTTTTCGTGCTCCATGATACAAAGCATCTAATACCAGAAAGTCCCATGGTAAATGTTTTATTTAACACTTGATCAAAGAAGGCACCTGTAATTCAAGAAAGTTCTATGGAAAATGTTAGTACTTCGTAGATAATGCTTCCAGAGCAAGAAAGTTCTCTAGTGAACATTTTATTGATCACTTCATTAGAAAGGATATACTACACACAAGAAACGTTATCTGTTTAACGTCTCATGTGACATTTCATTCCTCCCCCCCCCCCCCCCACCCCCTGTGGGTTGCCAAGGGCTCTTTCAGTATAAATGATTTCTCCATCGTCTGGAAATTCTGTGCTAAAAAATATACTCTTTTTGTCGTTTTCTTTGTTTCTGCCTTGTTCTTGTTTTTTTGGTTTGGTTTTTGTTTGGGTTGTTTGGTTGGTTTGGTTTGGTTTGTTTGTTGGTTTGGTTTGGTTTGGTTTGGTTTGGTTTGGTTTGACATGGCTTTGCGTGCATGTACTTTTACCTTGGTGGGTATGTATATGCGTATGTATTCGCTCGAATGTATAGGTGTAACATTTCTTGTCCCTCGTGTATAATTTATGTTTTTACTGCTTGGATGATTTCATGCATACTATTGTCTTCTTTTAATGTGCCCTTGAGTCCATGTATGTTTTACCTCGATGATGATTTACTGAAATAGACCATATTATCACCATTTTCCCATCCCAGTGAGGTATTGGCTTTGCGGCTGCACATGGCCTTTTTCATTTTTATTCTTATTTTTATTTTAAATTCAATCTGTTTGAATTGTCCTTTCACAAGACAGGCCCAGCCGCGTCTGACTGAGGGTTTTTTTTCTCCGGGGACTCCGGATTTCCTTTAGCCCTTGGCTGTTGGTTTAGGATGTTTTTCTTCCTATTCCAAGGTCAGACCGGATTTGTTGCTGGCACAACTTCACTGGCTCCCTGTATCAAAGCGCATAAGTACAAACTAGACACCATGTGCTACAAAAGCCTCAATAACGCAGCCCCCTATTACCTGTCAAGCCTACTTGAGATCTATGTTCCCTCACGTACCCTCCGCTCTGCCTCCGATCCTCTGACTTTTCGCTTTCCACGCACTAAGCTCAATACCTATGGTCCACGAGCCTTCTCTGTTTCTGGCCCGCTCTCCTGGAACAAACTTCCTCTCTCAGTCCGTCAGCAACCTACTTTTGTCTCCTTCAAGTCCGTTCTCAAAACTCACCTTTTCTCCTCCGCATAAAATCCTAACCTCACTCAACCCCCCCTCTGCAGCCTGTCCCCGCTCGGAGGGGAACCACATGGTTATAATATATAATTGTATATGTTATGCTCTTTATAATTTTCCATTGCTTTTATTCTTGCTTTTATTGCTTTTATTCTTTCTCCCCATTTATAGCCATGCGTGTGTGTGTGTGTGTGTGTGTGTGTGTGTGTGTGTGTGTGTGTGTGCGTGCGTGTGCGTGCGTACGTGCGTGCGTGCGTGCGTGCGTGCGTGCGTGTGTGTCTGCTTTAGCGCTTAGATTTGATTTTATCAAGATTTTGCGCTATATAAATATTGTAATTATTATTATTATTATTATTATTATTATTATTATTACTAGGCACGATCCATTTTCATCAGCCATGCCTCTTGATTAACTATTTCCCATTCAGTCGAACATATGCCTATATTTTCCTTTATGCATTATTTAATACTGGTATCCTTTACATTCCAAACACTACTCTTCGCTAGTACGTCATAGTTCTCATTTCCGCTCTGACATCATATTTACTCAAAAGCACATTATGATGTCATCATAGTCAGTTTATTCTTTTTCTCACACTGGACTTAGCAGCAGGGAAGCTTCAGTCTTTTTTCCCTAATTTTTGTATCTTGTGTTTGTTTGTTTGTGATCTTACGCTTGACAAAGGCCAGCTGGCCGAAAATGTGCGCCTGTCTTGTCTTGTTGTATTAAATACACATTCTTATTCTTTTTTCGTGTTTTTTTCTGGTTCCTGTTTGCTTCAACGCTGGCAGTCACACGTTTTGGATTTGCTTTGGTTTGGGTTGTTTTTCCTTGCTGGACCATCCACCTGTATGTGTTCGATAAAGTCTTACATACTTTCTCTTTGGATTGATAATTGTGTAGTGTATTAAGTGCATTTTTTGGCTCTAGGGAAGTGAAACGTGCAGAAGCAATTTCGGGTAACTTAGGCCCGTTTTTAATCTATGTTTTAGTGTCGTAAGTTATGTTTTAAATATGTATTCAAGTATGTCTTTAAATCCCCTATGTGATAAATAGGACGGCGTGGTCAACGCCAGGGGCATGTCCTTAGATTATGTGCGCGAATGCGTTGATATATGTACTTAATTTTCTTTTCCTTTTGGTTTTTTTTTTTTTTCCTGTTCAAGAATTTTGTATGATTTTGAAACAGTTATAACCTTGATATGACTCTTCGCAGTCAGCTGAGCTTTAAACAAAATAGCAATAACAGTGTGACATTTCATTAGACAAGGAATCCCAAACAAAAATGTTCTCAGCTGATTGTTTTATGTAGCTCTTGATTTAACCCTTTGCCACCTGCACCCTATCTACCAACTGCAAAAACTTAACCCTTTGACTCCCTCACCCTATCCACCAGCTTCCTGCAGGAAGCTGGTGGATAGGGTGAGGGAGTCAAAGGGTTAAGTTTTTGCTCTTCCGGCATGGTTGACAAAGAAGGATGCTGTTGGGCAGGCTGCAGGAGTCAAAGGGTTAACAAGGTATCTAATACAACAACAACAACACATCTGATGAATGTTTCACTCAAGACTTAATTTGACAAGACTTCCGATGCAAAAAAAGAAAATCTCTGTTAAATGCTTAAGCTCTTCATTACACAAATCACCCACACAAACGTACGTTTCCTTTGCTGCTGAGAGAAAGTGTTATCATTTTCTTGAAACGTAATGGAATCATTGATGTGACTGTTACGAGCAATAGAATTACAGTATATTTCTTTTTGACAGATTTTGTTTCCCTGTAGGTTTGATTGTTCAACGTCTCCAGTGGGGATGCTGGGGGGGCTCTTTCAGTATAAATAGTATCCCGACCTTTTGAAAAATCTGTGCAAGAAATTTGCTCTTTTCTGTCACTTCTTTGTTTTTTTCTGCCTTGTTCCTTTGCTTTCTGTCATTTCTTCCTATCATTTTTTTTTCTTTTTTGCCTTGCTGGTCCATCACCTGTATGTGTTAGATAAGGTCTTTTATACTTTCTCTTAGGATGGATAATTGGGTATATACTTAAGTGCATTTTTCGCTCTAGGGAATTGAGATATGTGGAAGCAATTTTAGGTAATGTAGGCCCGTTTTTATGTACGCTTTAGTGTCCTTAGTTATATTCACATTTGTATTCAGGTCTGTTTTTTAAATCCCCTGCGTGATAAATTGGACGGAGTGGTCAACGCCAGGGGCATTTCCATAAATTGTGTTCGCGAACGCTTTGATATGTGTACTTAATTTTCTTCTTTTTTCCCCTTGTTGAAGTAGTATGTTTTGAATCGATTATAGCCCTGACATGGCTCTACACAGTCGGCTGGGCTTTAAACAAAAATAACAGTAACGAACTGTTCAATGTCAGACCATTCTTACCATTGTCTTTTGCAAGTTTTTTTTTTCTGTAGACTGTTCGGCCTTTTTGAATATCGAAGAAACAGAAATTATTTTGTTGAACACAGTGGTAAACTGACTGCATTTTTCGTCTCGTTTATTTTTTTTTTTTTTTTTTTTTTTTTTTTTTTTTACCAAACTTTTTTTGAATAGATCTTTAAAATCTGAAACAATTTTTCACAGCAAAAAGATCTCTCTCTCTCTCTCTCTCTCTCTCTCTTTTTTTTTTTTTTCTCTCGCTCTCTCTCCCTCTCTCTCTCCCTCTCTCTCTCTCTTCTCCCTCTCTCCTCTCCCTCTCTCTCCTCCCCTCTCTCTCTCCCTCTCTCTCTCTCTCTCTCTCTCTCTCTCTCTCTCTCTCCCTTGTGGCTTCCCATTTACCTTGTAGCTTCCAGTTTCATAAAAAAATATTCATCGCAATGTGTCTCTAAGATGGATATATTTTGTACATGTCAATATTCATTCTACCACGCACTCAGTGAAACGCATTTAACCTGAATACAGTCTTCAAGAGGCTGTATCCAATAACAAGGCAAATACCGAGTCACATGTGCAGAGGGCATTGGCTTCATACCGTCTGATCTCCAGCAAAAATGGAATGGAATCTTTATTTAATGTCTGTTCACAATAGTGATTTTAGACACACACACACACACACACAGACACACACACACACACACACACACACACACACACACACACACACACACACACACACACACACACACACACACACACACACACACACGCATACACCCACACATACACACACACATACATAGGGGGGAAAAAAAAGGTGGGGGACGGGGATGGGAAGGGGTAGTGGGAGTTTGAATGTAAGAAGGGGAATAATTACAATTAAGAATTCAGAACATTAAGTTAACAGTGTCAATCAATATCAGACAACAATTAATTAACTCTTCATAACAATCTGCCAACAGGGGATCTGAGAATCAGCTGGACTACCGAAATAATATCATTATTTTTGTTGTAAAGGATATCTCTAGAGTCAGTACATGAAAAATCGAGATTGTTATTTCTATTTGTCGTAAGTAAGATAGGACATTCAAAGAACAGATGGTGGACAGATAATGCTTTTGAACAAATACATACATTCTGTGTATATTTTGTTTTCCAAGAGTTAAGCCTTAGTTTGTATATCAAGGACGCTAGCTGTCTGGGGCAGTTAGGTATCAGGTTTTGGGTATTGGAAAAATTTGTATAAAGTGAACATTCTAACACAGAACCAAGTACATGAACTGACAGTCGTATGTTATGGAAAGTTACGGTATTTGAATTATTGGGTGCACCGTCTTTTGCTAATTTGTCTCCACCAAGACAATACATTAATCATCTAGTAACCAGTCGCCGTGGTGTAGTGGTTAGTGCAACGGACTACCGACTGGAAGGTTGTGGGTTCGAATTCTTATCGGTGCCTTCAAAAAATCATTGCAGGGATTTTTCGGCTCTAACCGGCTCCTACCCTCCCAGAGTTGGGCGTGCTATGTCATCATTATCATAATTATCATTTATATTACTGTTATAATTATTCGTGTATTATATAATGTGCATTGTGGGTGTGGTTGTTTGTGTATTTTGGATAACTTGTGATGTAATATCTATTATTGTCTGTCCGATGGGCAACTATTGGTTAGATTTGATAGACATGTTTCTGTTTGTGTTGATGTCATTGTAATTATAGTAGACTTGATTGATATGTATGTATAACTGCTAATGTTGAAGTGGCGAATAGGGGTGGTAAAGATAGGGTGAATTGTAAAGCGCTTGGAGCAGAGTTCTCTGGATCTTGCGCTTATAAGTACTCATTATTATTATTATTATTATTATTATTTATTATTATTATTATTATTATTATTATTATTATTATTATCAATACTTGCTTTGTAACGTAGCGGGTTGCGGTTGTCCTCGGTGAGGAGTCAGTCTTACTCGACCATGTTTCTGTTTGAGTGTTTTTTTGTTTGTTGTTGTTGTTATTTTTGTTGTTTTTGTTGTTGTTGTTGTTGCTTTTTTTTGGTTGTTTTTTGTTTTTGTTTTTTTTAGGGTGATGGGAACAGGGAGAATTGACTGACTAGTTGCTTGGTTGGCTGGATGATGGGTTTGTCGGTCAGTTGGTTGGTTGGTTCGTTCTTTTGTCCATTCCTTTCTCTGTCCGTTTGTTCGTTCTCATTATCAGATTAGTTGCGTGGTTGGTTGTTGTATTGATTGACCGGTGTTTTCGGTCTGTCTGTCTGTCTGTCTGTCTGTCTGTGTACCTGTCTGTGTGCCTGTCAACCTGTCTGTCTGTTTGTCTGTCTGTCTGTCTGCCTGCCTGCCTGTCTGCCTGCCTGCCTGCCTGCCTGTTGTCTGTCTCTCTCTCCCTTTCTCTCTCACTCTCATTCTCTCTCTCTCTCTCTCTGTCTTTCTCTCTTTCTCTCTTTCTCTTTTCTGTCTCTCCCTTTCTCTGTCTGTCCATCCCCCCTCTCTCTCTCTCTCTCTCCCTCTCTCTGTCCTTCTCTTTCTCTCTTTCCTTCTTCCTTTCATTTTCTCTCTCTCTCTCTCTCTCTCTCTCTCTCTCTCTCCTCTCTCTGTCTCTCTCTGTTTCTCTGTCTCTCTGTTTCTCTGTTTATCTCTCTGTCTCTCTCTCTCTGTCTGTCTATCTCTCTCACTCTCTCACTCCTTCCCTCCTCCTCCCTCCCTCCCTCCTTTTGTCTTGATAGTGAGATATCTGAGTAATGTTATCGAACACCGGTTATGTTATGCATTATTCTCACCAGTTTTTGACTAGTACTATGACTCAGATGGTAGGCTACCCACCGTAAAACAGTTCATTAAATTTTCATTATGCATGAAGCAAATACAACGTTTTTTGTGTGTTTTTTTTTTTTCTTCAATGAAGTCTCTAAGACAACAAATGTGCTGCCATGCTGATAAATGTCCATACATTTTTGTTGTTGTTGTTGTTTGTTGTTGTTGTTGTTTATGTTCACAGACGTTGGCCAGTCACAAGGCGACTCCTTCTCAGCTGTTCAGTGTCAATCAGCATCGTCAGTCTTCAACATTTGTGTTCATCATTCCAGTCCACACAGCTGGCCAAGTGGGTGTGGGTGTGGGGGGGTGGGGAGGGGGAGGGTGGGGTGAGGGTGGGGACAGAAAAAGACCAGACAATATGAAATAAGGGAAAACAACGGAAACATAGGACACACACACACACACACACACACACACAAACCACACACACCACACACACACACACACACACACACAACACAACACACACACACACACACAACAACACACACACACACACACACACACACACACACAACACACACACACACACACACACACACACACACACACACACACACACACAACACACACACACACACACAACACATACACACACACACACAATACACATACATACACAACACACCATCTCACACACATACACCACAGAGAATACACACATCACACACCTTCTATCTCTCACCCTCTCCGTCATTCTATCCACCTCTATACTCTACCCTCTTTCTCTCTCTCTCTCTTCTCTCTAGTCTCTCTCTCTCTTCTCTTTCTTCTTTGTCTCTGTCTTTCTGTCTGTCTCTCTCTCTCTTCTCTCTTCTCTTGTCTCTGTCTTCTGTCTCTGTCTCTTCTCTCTGTCTTCTCTCTCTCTCTCTCTGTTCTATCTTTGTCTGTCTGTCTCTCTCTCTCTTTCTCTCTTCTTCTCTTTGTCCTCTCTGTCTCTCTCTCTCTCTTTGTCTGTCTGTCATCTGTATTCCTCTCTCTCTGTCTCTCTCTCTTTCTTTCTCTCTTTCTCTCTCTCTCTTTCTCTGTCTCTCTGTCTATCTCTCTCTCCCTCTCTCTATATATATATCTATCTATCCATTTCCCTCTCTATCTCGCTCTCTCTTCTGTCTCTCTCTCTCTTGCTCGCTCTCTTCAGAGTGCAGCAGCAAGACAGTCTAAATTCAAGCATTAAATCATTCACCAAACATCGCTAGATAATAGACTCACGTAATTTTCATGCCATCAGTTAAGACGACTTCCGACAAACAGTGTTGACGACATCTGACACAGGCATGACGACTTCCATTTCAGAAATGACAACAACAACTTCCGGCACCGAAATGACAACTTCCGGCACAGACATGACAACTTCCGGCACAGAAATCACAACGTCAGCCGTTTTCACGCCTTCGCAGTCAACGGATGTTTGCAACTCGTCCACGTGTTCTTTTGAAAGCACGTCCTCGCTGTCGACTGACCTGACCTCGTCCAACCAGTCCAGCCTCACGGCAGCCGATGCTGCTGCCAGGTTCTACGTGGCTTTGAGCCTGTGTTTGGGGGCCTGGGCAATCGCCGCCTTCATCATCGGCGGCAACGTGCTGATCGTCTTTGCCGTGGTGCACGTGCGCCGTCTCCGCACTCTGTCCAACCTGTACATCGCTTCCTTGGCCATCGCCGACTGCTTTGTGGGCGTCCTCCTTCTGCCTCTCGGCATCTCCTTCCTCCCCTCCCTCACTCACCTGTTCAGGGACAGCTACGTGGGCTGCATGATTTTCCAGGGTCTCATCTACTGCATGGCCGTTTGTTCGGGCGGGCACATGATGCTGGTGTCCGTAGACAGGTATCTCTTCCTGATCAAGCCGTTCTTGTACGGACGGGTGATGAACGAGCGTAAGGTGATCGCCAGTATCGTGATCATCTGGCTTCTGTCCTTCGTCTACGGCTGCGGCGTCTTTGTCTTCAATAAGTACGAGGATGTAAGGAACTGCAACGGCCCGGAGGTCCTTTATGATTCTTACAACGTGTACACCAGCGGCAGTCTCTATTTCCTCCTGATGTTCGTCACCGCTTACATCTACTGCAGGATCATGGTGCTGGCCATCCAGAAGCACAGCGCTGTCAAGAACACCAGACCTGTCCAGATGGGCACTACGCTGGAGACCAGCGTCACCAAATCTGACCTGCAGTCTGAAGAAGTAAGCGGCATCAACACGACCGTTGTTCCTGTTTCACAGATCATGAACTCGCCCTGTAAAAACGGAGGCTTCAGCGCCCTGCAGACTGTTGGTGCTGCATCGTCCAGCAGTAACAACGAACCGTTCTTGTCACGTCAAACAGAATATAAATCAGAAACACCGTCTGATAAAACCAAGGTATCTGCTAACCATTTTGTGTGTACGGAAACGGACGGTGATAAGAGCCCCAGTTCTTACAAGGCGAGCAATCCAGACTCCTGCAGTGCCAACGCCGCTGCAGCCTCTGAGCTCTTGCAGAACACGGCTGATGCCTTACCAGGCGTTGTTCCTGACACACCTGCATCAGCAAGCTCGTCACAACCAGCACGTCGTTCTGTGAGTAACGCATTTGTTGATGATAATGGCTCGCCTTCTCAGGTCAATCCAGCCAACTCTGCAAGTGTCACACAAGGGACTATGTCATCCAGCAAGGCGCTCTGCTCTCAGGTCGCACCCAGTGTTACCAAACCCATCAATACTGGGACGAATTCTTCACGAATCGGGTGTCCATCAGTGCCAGCAGAACACAAACAAAGTCCAAACAACGACGTCGATGTACCAAAGTCTTCTTCAGACTGTCAGGTCCGGTCAGTTTCAACGGCTGAGGCGAAACACGTCACCACACCGACGCCTGAGGCCGCCAAGAAGACAGTGGAGAAAAAGGCGGGGAAGAAGAAGCCCCGACGTGGGTACCGCCAAAGCGAGCCCGGGGGATCCTACTGGAAGGCGGTGCGGCTGTTCGTCTGTGTCTTCGGCTGTTTCTTTGCCTTCTGGCTGCCTTACTACGTCTGTCTCTTTGTCCGGGCCGTGTACAACGTCCCGCAAAGCATCATCGACCTCTGCGTTATGCTGGGACTGTTGAACTCCGCGGTGAACTTCATCGTCTACGCCATGATCAGCAGAGACTTCAGGGCCTTCTTCAAGCGTTTCCTCTGTCCTTGCTGCGCACACAGAGGTCCTGAGTGAAGGCTTGTCTCTACAAGATGTCCTGTGTGAAGTCTGTCTCTACAAGATGTCCTGAGTGAAGGCTTGTCTCTTTATGATGTCCTGTGTGAAGGCTGTCTTTACAAGACGTCCTGTGTGAAGGCTTGTCTCAACAAGATGTCCTGTGTGAAGGCTCTCTCTACAATATGTCCTGTTTGAAGGCTTGTCTCTACAAGATGTCCTGTGTGAAGGCTTGTCTCTACAAGTCCTGTGTGAAGGCTTGTCTCTACAAAATGTCCTGCGTGAAGGCTTGTCTCTACAAGTCCTGTGTGAAGGCTTGTCTCCACAAAATGTCCTGTGTGAAGGCTTGTCTCTACAAGATGTCCTGTGTGAATGCTTGTCTCTACAAGATGTCCTGTGTGAATGCTTGTCTCTACAAGATGTCCTGTGTGAAGACTGTCTATACAAGATGTCCTGTGTGAAGACTGTCTATACAAGATGTCCTGTGTGAAGGCTTGTCTCTACAAGATGTCCTGTGTGAAGGCCTGTCTCTTCAAGATGTCCTGTGTGAAGACTGTCTATACAAGATGTCCTGTGTGAAGGCTTGTCTCTACAAGATGTCCTGTGTGAATGCTTGTCTCTACAAGATGTCCTGTGTGAATGCTTGTCTCTACAAGATGTCCTGTGTGAAGACTGTCTATACAAGATGTCCTGTGTGAAGACTGTCTATACAAGATGTCCTGTGTGAATGCTTGTCTCTACAAGATGTCCTGTGTGAAGGCCTGTCTCTACAAGATGTCCTGTGTGAAGACTGTCTATACAAGATGTCCTGTGTGAAGGCTTGTCTCTACAAGATGTCCTGTGTGAAGGCTTGTCTCTTCAAGATGTCCTGTGTGAAGGTTTGTCTCTACAAGATGTCCTGTGTGAAGGCTTGTCTCTACAAGATGTCCTGTGTGAAGGTTTGTCTCTACAAGATGTCCTGTGTGAAGGCTTGTCTCTACAAGATGTCCTGTGTGAAGGCTTGTCTCTACAAGATGTCCTGTGTGAAGGCTTGTCTCTACAAGATGTCCTGTGTGAAGGCCTGTCTCTTCAAGATGTCCTGTGTGAAGGCCTGTCTCTACAAGATGTCCTGTGTGAAGGCTTGTCTCTACAAGTCCTGTGTGAAGGCCTGTCTCTTCAAGATGTCCTGTGTGAAGGCTTGTCTCTACAAGATGTCCTGTGTGAAGGTTTGTCTCTTTAAGATGTCCTGAGTGAAGGCTTGACTCTACAAGATGTCCTGTGTGAAGGCTTGTCTCTACAATATGTCCTGTGTGAAGGTTTGTCTCTACAAGATATCCTGTGTGAATGCTTCTCTCTACAAGATTTCTGTGTGAAGCTTGTCTCTACAAGAGTCCTGTGTGAAGGCTGTCTATACAAGATGTCCTGTGTGAAGGCTTTCTCTACAAGATGTCCTGTGTGAAGGCTTGTCTCTACAAGTCCTGTGTGAAGGCTTGCCTCTACAAGATGTCCTGTGTGAAGGCTTGTCTCTACAAGATGTCCTGTGTGAAGGCCTGTCTCTTCAAGATGTCCTGTGTGAAGGCTTGTCTCCACAAAATGTCCTGTGTGAAGGTTTGTTTCTTTAAGATGTCCTGAGTGAAGGCTTGTCTCTACAAGATGTCCTGTGTGAAGGCTTGTCTCTACAAAATGTCCTGTGTGAAGGCTTGTCTCTGCAAGATGTCCCGAAATTGCCTGCTCCTCCAGGTGGATTCCACGCTTTTGCTCCCATTCTGAGACCTTTGGCGTACTGTGTCGCGTCGTGTGGTGTCGTGTGGTGTCGTGTCATGTCGTGTGGTGTCGTGTCGTGTTCTGCCGTATCGTATCGTGTCGTGTAGTGTCGTTTCGTGTCGCGTCTTGTCGTGTCCTATTGTATTGCATCGTATCGTATCGTATTTATTGTATTGCATTGCGTCGTTAAGCATTGCATTGTACTGTATTGCGTTGCATTGCATTGCATTGTATTGTATTTATTGTATTTACTTGAATTGTATCGTATCGTATCGTATCGTATCGCATGGCATTGCATTGTATTGCATCGTATCGTATCGTATCGTATCGCATTGCATTGCATTGTATTGTATTGTATTGTATTGTATTGTGTTGTATTGTGTTGTGTTGTGTTGTGTTGTATTGTATCGTATCGTATCGTATTGTATTGTATCGTATCGCATTGTACTGTATTGCATTGTATATTGTTGTGTTGTGTTGTGTTGTGTTGTATTGTATCGTATCGTATCGTATCGTATCGTATTGTATTGTATCGTATCGTATCGTATCGTATCGTATCGTATCGCATCGCATTGCATTGTATTGCATTGTATATTGTTGTGTTGTGTTCATCTTTGGCAACAGTACACAGAGATTGTTTCCTTTGCAGTTTCATATCGTATCGTATCCTATTGTATTGCATGATATTCTACATGTATTGTATTGCATTGCATTGTATTGCAAGCATTACGAGCTAATGACCATGCAGTTGACAGATAATCCTCAGCTATCTGTTTAACCTCTGTACTGTAAAAAAAAAAAAAAAAAAAACGTTACGAGACTTGTGACAGTGCTAACTGACATGAAAAGCCCATTTTTTCCTTTGACGTTTATCACCTTGATCATTTTGCGTCGATTGTTGCTATTGTTTGTCAAATTGCCACCCATTGTCCATACTGTCCTCTGGATATGTTTAGTGGTCCTTCAGCTCAGTCGTTAGAGTTCTATGCTTAGTAACGCCAAATAAACGCCAAACAAACACCACACAAACACCATACAAACGCCAAATACCAAATCAACACCACACAAACACCAAACACCAAATCAACACTACACAAACACCACACAAACACCAAATACCAAACAAACACCAAACGAACACTAACAAACACCAAACAAACACTAACAAACACTAACGAACACCAAACGAACACCAAATAAACGCCACACAAATTCCAAACAAACACCAAACAAACACCAAACAAACACCAAACACCAAACACCAAACACCAAACACCAAACACCAAACAAACACCAAACACCAAACAAACACCAAACACCAAACAGATACCAAACAAACACCAAAAACCAAACACCAAACACCAAACAAACACCAAACAAACATCAAACAAACTCCAAACAAACACCAAACAAACACCAAACAAACACCAAACAAACACCAAACAAACACCAAACAAACACTCAAACAAACACCAAACAAACATCAAACACCAAACAAACATCAAACAAACACCAAACAAACACCAAACAAACATCAAACACCAAACAAACAACAAACAAACACCAAACAAACATCAAACAAACTCCAAACAAACACCAAACAAACATCAAACAAACACCAAACAAACACCAAACAAACACCAAACAAACACCAAACAAACACCAAACAAACATCAAACAAACACCAAACAAACACCAAACAAACATCAAACACCAAACAAACATCAAACAAACAACAAACAAACACCATCTATCCTAAGAGTTTACATTTACATAAGATACGAAAGGACATTTTATGCCTGTTTTCTATGATGTAATAACTTGATATCTAAAAAAAAATCGATTTATGTGTCTTTTGTTGAAAACTAGTCACAATTAATTATTCCATCATTCTTAATATTTTGTCCGTACTTCCACCATTGCATAAACAA
>JAPXFY010000025.1:33522978-33530478 GCA_030674185.1 Monoplex corrugatus | reverse complement strand
TATCACACACACACATACACACACACACTCTCTCTCTCTCTGTCTCTCTCTCTCACACACACACACACACACACACACACACTTACACTCACACACACTTACACTCACATACTCACACACACACACACACACACACACACACACACACACACACACACACAACACACACACACACACACACACACACACACACACACAAACGAACAAACTAACAAACAAACAAACAGAGAGAGAGTGGGACAGACAGTACGTTGTAGGTAAAGTTTGTTTCTGAGTTTCTTGAATTGTTGAAAGAGATTCGTCAAATTCAGACAACACCAGATATACCTCCCTCCCCCTCCCCTTCCCCTGCCCCTCCCCCTCCCCCTCCCCCAAATTTGCCAGCAATCATCCATATGAGCCCTACGCAGGAACTATCTGGCTGACAGACACCTTCGGCCTGCGCAAAATCTCTATGATCTGGCAAATTCTTAAAGTGGAGACGAGAGAGGAGGGGAAGGGAAGAGGGACCTATATAAAAAAAAACCCACAACGCTGACACCACCAGAATGATTGGAACACTAAGATGGGAAGCGAACAGGTCAGTTTTCATGTTCCAGGTTTGTTGTTTGTTATTATTGGTGCTTAAAGCCCAGCCGACTGCGTAGAGCCATATCAGGGCTATAACCGCGTCAAAACATACAAAACTTCAACAGGAAAAAAAGAAGAAAAGAAAAGAAAATTAAGTACACATATCAATGCAGTCACACCCATAATCTAGAGACATGCCCCCGGCGTTGACCACTTCCGTCCAATTTATCGCACAGGGGAGATTTAAAAAACACACCTGAATACAAATATAAGCATACATAAGGACACCAAAACAGGTATAAAAACAGCACAATTACCTAAAATTGCTTCCGCATATCTCACTTCCTTAGAGCCAAAAATGCACTTAATGCATGTACCCAATTATCAATCCTAAGAAAAAGTACACAAGACTTTATCGAACACACACAGGTGAATGGACCATTAAGGCAGAAAATAAGTAGAAATGACAGAAAGCAAAGCAGCAAGTCAGAAACAAAGAGAGCGACAGAAAAGAGGAAATTCCCAGCACAGAATTTCCAGAAGGTGGGGATACTATTTATACTAAAGAGCCCCCGGCATCCCCACGGGGGAAATGATTGCGGGGTGGGCTGGAACTGAACTCGAGACAATAGATCTGGAGTCCCCTGCTCTAATAAAAAAAAAAATCAACCAGAAAGACAGACACAGTGGAAGAGAGAGAGAGGGGGGATGGATAAAAAAGAGAGTGGGAGAGGGGAGATGGGTGGTGGTGGACGGGGCTTAGGTAAAAGAGTAGGATAATAAGTTGGAATGATAATAAAAATTATCTTGATTCATGTTTCTGTTTCTCAAGATGACGTCTCCGCGCTCGGAACGAATTCCATACGCACTAACGTCCTAGGTGCCACGTGTATGGTGACCGTGCGGCACAAGCCTTAAGCCTGCACATAAACCCATGAGGTGGCCAGGTCCTGAGGCCCTACCTAGACTATGTTTTGCTTAAGTCTATATATTTTATACTGATATTTTATTAGCCTACCACTGGAATAATCTTGGTTACATGTAAATGACATGTGTGTGTTGTGTGTGTGTGTGGTGTGTGTGTGTGTGTGTGTGTGTGTGTGTGTGTGTGTGTGTGTGTGTGTGTGTGTGTGTGTGTGTGTGTGTGTGTGGTCTTACCTTCAAAAAAAAGGAACATATGTATGAAGTAAATAAATAGATCATTAAAGGTCTGAATCACAACACAACCAGTTTTCTGTATAAACTTTGTCTCACATGACAGACCCCCCCCCACACACACACACACACCACCCCTAGTCAATACCCAAATGCTCTTGAATGATAGATATGTCAGACGCTTTCGGGAGCTACGTTAGCTATTTACTCAAATATTTCATTGGTATTAGGGACGAGAGGGAGCGAAGATAGAGAAAGAGAAGAAGACAACAAACAACAAACAGACAGACAGACAAAAACTGAAACAGACAGACAGACAAACAGACAGACAGACAACAACAACAGACAGACAGACAAACAACAGAAGACAGACAAACAGACAGACAGACAAACAAACAGACAGACAGACAAACAAAGAGACAGACAAACAGACAGACAGACAGACAGACAGACAAACAGACAGACAGACAAACAGACAGACAGACAAACAAACAGACCGACAGACAAACAAACAAACAGACAGACAGACAAACAGACAGACAAAACAGAAAGACATACAAAACAGACAGACCAACAGACAAAACAACAAACAAACAAACAGACAGACAGACAAACAGACAGACAGAGAGACAGACAAACAGACAGACAGACAGACAAACAGACAAATAGACAGAGAGACAGGGACAGAGACAGAGAGCCATAGATACAGAGATACAGAGACAAAGAGAAAGAGAGACACAAAAAGAGGGGAGAAAGAGAGAGGGAATGAGAAAGACAGAGAGGGAGGGAGGGGGAGAGAGTACGGAGAGAGAGGTTGCTTGCTTGCTTGCTTGGTTGCTTGCTTGTTGGTTGGTTGGTTGGTTGGTTGGTGGTTGCTTGCTTGCTTGCTTGCTTGCTTCTTGCTAGGTTGGTTGGTTGGTTGCTTAGTTGCGTGCTGGTTGGTTGTTGCTTGCTTGCTTGCTTGCTTGGTTGCTTGCTAGCTTGCTTGCTTGGTTGCTTGTTGCTGCTTGTTGCCTGCTTGGTTGCTTGCTTGGTTGCTTGCTTGCTTGCTTGCTTGCTTGGACGGTTGGTTGGTTGGTTGGTTGGTTGGTTAGTTGGCTGGTTGCTTGGTTGGTTGCTTGGTTGGTTGCTTGGTTGGTTGGTTCTTTCTTTCCATCTCTTTCTTTCATTCTCTCTTTTTGTTTGTTTGTTTGTTTGTTTGTTCGTTCGTTCGTTCGTTCGTTCGTTCGTTCGTTCATTCGTTCGTTCGTTCGTTCGTTCGTTTGTTCGTTCGTTCG
The DNA here is from genome assembly GCA_030674185.1 of Monoplex corrugatus. Taxonomy (NCBI): domain Eukaryota; kingdom Metazoa; phylum Mollusca; class Gastropoda; order Littorinimorpha; family Ranellidae; genus Monoplex; species Monoplex corrugatus. Next base: position 33,527,476 of record JAPXFY010000025.1, on the reverse strand, counting down.
TTTGTTTGTTCATTCGTTCCTTCGATCGTTCATTCGCTCGTTCATTTGTTTTTTAGAGGGCAGGCTGGCTCTTGAAATAAATATAGCCATGTACTCAATGTCTGGTATCTGGAATTCAATCTTAGCCCGCAAAACAAAAACTGACCTGTTCGCTGTGTCCATCTTAGTAATGTTTCCATCATTTTGCTGGTGTCAGCTTGGAGTTAGCTAGCTGCCCCCATTCCTCCACCCTGTACATGTATTTGTCTGAAAACCTTGCCAGGGCATCACGTCTTGCGTAGGCAGGCTGAAGGTGACTGCCGGATGGCAGACTGGGTGAAGCGCATATGGAAAATCGTCGGTGGCGATGAATGTTTTCGGGGTAAATTCCCAACAGTCACGTCAGCTCCTCTCTCTCCACAGATAACAAACGTCACGAGCGCCTATCACACACAACACAGGACACTGATATCAAAGAAATCGGGGAAGACGGGAGGTGGGGGTGGGGTGGGTGAGGGGTGGGTGGGGGTGGGTGAGGGAGTTAACCCTTTGTACTCCCGCATCAGATCCACCAACTGCAAAACATTTAACCCATTGACTCCCTCACCCTACCCACCAGCTTCCTGCCTAGGCAGGCAGGAAGCTGGTGTATAGGGTGAGGGAGTCAAAGGGTTAAGTTTTTTTGTTGTTTTTTTGTTTTTGCTTTTGTTAAGCATGGCTGGCGATGCAGGATGCCGGTGGACAGGGTGCGGGAGTAAAGGGTTAATTAAAAGGGAAGGGGGCGTCCTCGGCAGATGATCGTCGCCTCTTCAAAACTGTCACCGACCCTCGTCTTCTCTCTCCTCCTATCTCCCTCCATTCCTTCCCTCCCCTTCCCTCCCCCGCCCCAACTAATCCCCTTCTCTCTTCCCCCCCCCCTGATCCCCCTCCGCACCTCCCCCCCTGGTCCCCATAGTTCCAACACGCCCAGAGCTTCCCCCTCTTGATCTCCTCCTCTCCTATCTCCCTCCACTCTCCCCAACCTTCTCCCCTCATCCCCTGCACACAGACACAAGAGAGAGAGAGAAGAGAGAAGAGAGAGAGAAAACACACTATCACACACACACAGAAACACACACACACACACTCACGCGCACACATACACACACATACACACTCACGCGCACACATACACACACGCACACAAACATTCACACCACACATAAACCCCAACCAATACACACACACACACACACATTACCACACACTACACCACACATACCACACACTAACCACCACATATACTCATATACACACACATACACATACTACAACACACACACAATACACACATACATACTACTACACACACACAACACATACACAACAACACACACATATATACATAACACATATGATCTACACTCACACATACACACACACACACAACACACACATACACACACATACATACATATACACATATACAACACGCTCTCCTCTCCTCCTCTCCCCTTCATCACACATCTTCCTCTTCTATATCTCTCTCTATCATCTGCGTCTTCTCTCTCTCACTCTACACTCTACCTCTACTCCATCTCTCATTCTCTCTCTCCTTCTCTCTCTCTTCTCTCCTCTCTCCTCTTCCTCTCTCTCTCTCTCTCTCTCTCTCTTCTCTCTCTCTCTCTCTCTTCTCTCTCTCTCTCTCTCTCTCTCTCTCTCTCTCTCTCTCTCTCTCTCTCTCTCTCTCTCTCTCTCTCTCTCTCTCTTCTCTCTTCTCTCTCTCTCTCCTCTCTCTCTCTCTCCTCCTCTTCTCTCCTTCTCTCTCTCTCTCTCTCTCTCCTCCTCTTCTCTGCCTTCTCTCTTAAATTGTTACAACTTTATCACTTCTTCTCAGTCCTCAACAACAATTCTTTTTCCCTGTCCTCCTCATACCTCAACTTCTCGTCCTCTACTCCCTCCGCCTTTATCTGCCGCCATTATTACCTCCACTCTTTCGTCAGTTGTGACACAGAGCTCTCAGTACCATTTATCAGTTATCAGTTTGAGATAAAAAACCGAGTCCTTGGTTGAAGGTTTTGTTGGGTTTTTTGTTGTAAGTCCACAACGCAAACGCAAATTTCATGCATCCTGTATGACATCATTTCCTTTTTCTCACATTTCCTTTTTTTATCCGGTTCCCCACGCATGCGTCATAAGTGTTGACTTTTAGTTGGTGAAGCCTTGTGTCAAACTCGTTCAAATTCCGGTATTAAGATGTTTACGTGACGTAGTTTTTGAGCACTTTTTTTTGTTTTTTTTTTTTTGGAGAGGGGTGTAAAGGGCGTCCACTCCTGTGTTGCGATGTACGGAATAGTCTTTTCCTGTTTCATTCTCTGCTTCTGCCATGCTGCTGAGTCACTATCCCCCATGCCGCCCATTTCGCCTCTCTAGCACAACACACACACACACACACACACACACACACACACACACACACACACACACACACACACACACACACACACACACACACACACACACACACACACACACACACCCTCTCCCCCGAACCCCACCCAAACTGAGATCTCCATAATGTTAATGTGTTAAGGCCACTAGTGAGCTGGCTGTTTGGTCCTAATCAGGAATATGTATTGGGAACAAACAGCTGCGATGAGAATAGAAAACGATTTAAGCTCTTTCTAAAGCATCAAAAGAGGAGTCAGGCAAGGCTGTGTTCTGTCACCAGATCTGTTTTCACTTTACAGCGAAACCCTCATGAGAAACCTAAAAGAATGTCCTGGATTAAAGGTTGGAGGAGAAAATGATAAACAACATTCGTTACGCAGGTGACACCGTGCTAATTGCAGAAAATGAAAGGGACCTAGAAAACCTTGTGAATGTAATAGAAATTAAAATCAAAGCTAAATAGCAAGAAGACGGAAGTCATGGTAATCAGTAAAAGACATGAAATCCCCTCGTGCAAAATAACAGCAAACGGCATAACATTGAGACAGGTTGATCAGTTGAAATATATGGGAACGGTCATCTAACCAGACGGCAGATACACATCAGAAATAGCCAGCAGAATCGGTCAAGTCAAAACAGCATTCAAGAAGATGAAAAGCATTCTTACCAACAAATGCCTATCAATTAACATCAGGAAGAGAGTTCTTGAATGTTATATAGAACAAGATGAGGCAGCTGAGATGCAGTTTCTAAAAGCATGTTGAGAGTTCCATGGATAGCAAAGAAAACAAACGAGACAGTCTTGAAGGAGGCAGACACAAGAAGATCATTCATAAGGAAGATTAGGAAAAGACGGGCAACATTTATAGGCCATTTTATGAGGGAAAAGGGAATTAGAGCACCTGGACACAACAGGAAAGCTGGAGTGAAAGAGAGCACCAGGTAGACCCAGGGAGAGAATGTTGGACGGACTTGCGGGGTGGCTAAGGACAGAGAAGGTGGAAGATGTGCTTGCGGCGACAAGGAAATGATACATATGGAGGGCCATGATCGCCAACGCCATGCAGCAGGCACTTGATGATGATGATGAGCGAGCTGACTGGTTCTTGCAATAGAGGTATGGACTAAAGATTTGATATCTCCAGTCCTGCCTCAGCCCGCAACATATAAACTGACCTTTTCGCCTCCCGTCTTTACTGTTCCAATCATTTTGGTGATGCCAGTTTAGTTTTCTAAGGGAGTAAACCCTGACAGAAAAAGTAAACCACCACTGCCGTGTGATTATCTCGGGAGACAATAAGCTAAGAGAATCCAAAACAAGTGTGACTGCCCGCGTTCAAGCAAACAGGAACCAGAGAAGAAAAAAAACACGAAAAAAGAATAAGAACGCAAATTTAATACAACAAGACAAGACAGGCGCAAATTTCCGGCCAACTGGCCTTTGTCTAGCTTAAGATCACAAACAAACACCAGATACAAAAATTAGAAGAAAAAGACTGAAATTCCCTGCTGCTCCTTCCAGGCTAAGGGAGTCAACCCTGACAGACAGTCACCCCTACTCAGTAGCCTTGTGGCTTGTCGTGGGAATGACAAAGGCTAGCGGAGAGTCCGCAGAAAAAAAAAAAAAAAACAATGGAAGGCAACGGGATACCACTATCGTATATTCCCAAGTTTATCATGGCCAGCCAAAACACGAAAAACCTTGTGAATATAACAGAAATAGAAAGTAAAAATGAAGGGCTGGAACCAAATAGCAAGAAGACTAAAGTCATGGTAATCAGTAAAAAAAAAATATTTTAAATAAAAAGCAAAAACAAAAAAACAAGAAACCTTCCATGCAAAATAACAGCAAATGGCACTACTTTGAGACAGGTTGAAAAGTTTAATTATCTGGGAACGGTCATCTAACCAGACGGCAGATGCACATCAGAAATAACCAGCAGAATCGGCCAAGCCAAAGCAGCATTCAAGAAGATGAAAAGCGTTCTTACCGACAAATGCCTATCAATAAACATCAGCAAGAGATGTGTGTGTGTGCGTGCGTGTGTGTGTGTGTGTGTGTGTGTGTGTGTGTGTGTGTGTGTGTGTG
>JAPXFY010000025.1:33500478-33505478 GCA_030674185.1 Monoplex corrugatus | reverse complement strand
TATTGGCAGGCAAAACGTCTGAACCATTCTGCCACTTCTCCCGGTTTGGCTTCAGTGACCAAAAGAATACCACCACAGTGCAATAGACACGTGTGTGTGTATGTGTGTATGTGTGTGTGTGTGTGTGTGTGTGTGTGTGTGTGTGTGTGTGTGGTGTGTGTGTCTTTGGTTTGGTTTTGGTTTTGGTTTGGTTTGGTTTGGTTTGGTTTGGTTTGGTTTGGTTTGGTTTGGTTTGGTTTGGTTTGGTTGGTTGGGTTGGTTTTTGATTGGCTTGGCTTGGTTTGGTTTGGTTTGGTTTGGTTTGGTTTGGTTTGGTTTGGTTTGGTTGTTTTGGTTTGGTTTGGTTTGGTTTGGCTTGGTTTGGTTTGGTTTGGTTTGGTTTGGTTTGTCACCTTTCCGTTCCATGATGTTCTTATCTTTTTCTGCATCAAGGCAAGCTTTTCTCCCCTTCCCCATTTGATTTCTGCCTGTTTTTAACCTTATCGACCTAGAAGAGATGTGTGTCTATAGAGTGTGTCTGTGGTATTTTCGGTCGCATTTTCTATGCCACCCTTAATGGCCGCAGAAGCTAACACAGTTTTTACATTGCGATGATGATGATGACGACGATGAGGACATAAATATGAAGCGATGGAGTTTTATCTAGGATTGGGACTGCGTTTTATACGCTTACAACCATAATATATCCTGGCTCGATAGTGTGGTCCCAGTCTTCCCAATGAAGGCCATAGCACGCCCAACTCTGTGTAGGAGCCGGTTGGAGCAGAAAGAAAATCCCACAATGATTTTTGAAGGAACAGATGGGGATTCGAACCCACAACCTTCCAGTCTGCAGTCCATTGCGCTAACCACTAAACCTACGGGCTCTGGACTCTGTGATTTATTCAGGAGAGATTCATCGTACTCAGACAATTCCATATGAGCTCCTCCTGAATGTGCCTGTAATTACCTGGCAGTGAATCAATGAAGGACTGGTGAATCGGAAGCTCTGAATGCCGAGCATGCGCGCCAGCGATGACCCCTTTACAAATCAAACAAGAAGAGATGTGAGGCCACTGGAAACTCTGATGACACCCAAACTCTACGGTGGCTACCATTTTGCTGGAGAAGACGGCCTTATTTATCACCCGCAACAGGACTTACCGTCTAGCCAGCAAGCGACAACAACGAGAACAACAACAGCAACCTTGCATTATCTTTGAGACTGCATAATCTTAGAGGGGATGGGCGCCGTCCTCGTGGTGCTGGCCCCGGGAAGGTCTCTGCCACCTCACTCCCCTACGACCAAAGGGTTATGGAAATATCTAGATAAGGACCTCAGGACCTGGCCAGCTCATGGGTGTATGTGCAGGCTTTAAGGCTTGTGGCGTGATCATTCTGGACTTTCTCCATCAAATGGCACCTGTGACGTTAGTGCATAAAATTATGGAATTCATCCAAATCATGGAAACGTCATCTTGAGAAATTAAAACTAGAAAATTAAAACTAGAAACTGAGACTGCACAAAATCCCTGTGTGCCTGTCTGCCTGTCTGCCTGTCTGCCTGTCTGTCTGCCTGTCTGCCTGTCTGTCTGCCTGCCTGTCTGCCTGCCTGCCTGCCTGTCTGCCTGTCTGCCTGTCTGCCTGTCTGCCTGCCTGCCTGCCTGCCTGCCTGCCTTCCTGCCTGCCTGCCTGCCTGCCTGTCTGTCTGTCTGCCTTCTTGCCTGCCTGTCTGCCTTCCTGCCTGCCTGTCTGTCTGCCTGCCTGCCTGCCTGTCTGACTGACTGTCTGTCTGTCTGCCTGCCTGCCTGTCTGCCTGCCTGCCTGCCTGTCTGTCTCTCTGTCTGCCTGCCTGTCTGTCTGCCTGCCTGCCTGTCTGCTTGTCTGGCTGTCTGCCTGGCTGTCTATCTGCCTGCCTGTCTGCTTCTCTGCTTGTCTGCCTGTCTGCCTGGCTGTCTGTCGGCCTGTCTGTCTGCCTGCCTGTCTGCTCTGCCTGCCCTGTCTGTGCTGCTGTCTGTCTGCTTGTCTGCCTGCCTGTCTGCCTGCCTGCCTGCCTGCCTGTCTGTCTGTCCTGCCTGTCTGCTGTCTGTCTGTCTGTCTGCCTGTCTGTCTGCCTGCCTGCCTGTCTGCTGCCTGTCTGTCTGCCTGTCTGCTCTGTCTGTCTGATTGCTCTGTCTGCTCTGCTGTCCTGCCTGCCTGTCTTTCTGTCTGTCTGTCTGCCTCCTGTCTGCCTGCTGCTACTGTCCCGTCTGCTCCCGCTGTCTGCCTGTCTGTCTGTCTGTCTGTTGTCTGTCTGTCTGTTTGTCTTGTCTGTCTGCTGTTTCTGTCTGTCTGTCTGTCTGTCTGTTTGTCTGCCTGTCTGTCTGTCTGTCCTTTGTCTGTCTGTGTCTGTCTGTCCTTTACCAAGATATGTCAGCCATATTTTCTCGGTTGTTTCTGGATATTATCTGTACCGAATTTGGGTCAAAGGTCTTGATCGTTGAAGAGTCTCAAATGCGTCAGTTTGGAGGACAAGGCTTCAAGGTCAAGGTTACACAGACCAAACACGAAATTGCCTAAAATCAGCAAGTCTTTTTTAAGAAAGTGTGTGAACAGCAGTTTTTCAGGAACGTCTGGCCACATCAATGTCCTGGGTCTGAATCTCGTTGAAACAAAGACCTGTGCTCTCCTTCTATCTGTATAAGATTTTTGGCGATGGATTTGGTGCTGTTTTTTCGACTAAGATTCCGACTCAATTATATAAAAGATGAATAGCAGGCAAGACTCCCTGTACTCTCCCACTTTGAGGGAAACAACTCAAATTCTGATCTCAAAACGAAAAAAAGACACAGAGAGAGACACAGAGAGAGAGAGAGAGAGAGAGAGAGGAACAATGCATGTACTACCTTTGTCCATCTAATTTTATTATCTTCGAATTATATAAAAGATAAATAGCAAGATTCCCTGTACTCTCCCACTTTCTGGGAAACAACTCTAACTCTGATCTAAAAAGAGAGAGAGAGAGAGACAGAGAGAGACAGAGAAAGACAGAGAAAAAGAGGAACAATACTTGCAATAACAACGCGTATTTGATACAACAAGACAAGACAGGCGCAAATTTTCGACCAACTGGCCTTTGTCAAGCGTAAGATCACAAACAAACAAACGCCAGGTACGAACATTAGGAGAAAAAGACTGAAGCTTCCCTGCTGCTCTTTCCAGTGTGAGAAAAGGAGTCAGTTTATTCCTTTTCTCACACTGGAAGGAGCAGCAGGGAAGTTTCAATCTTTCTCCTAATTTTTGTACCTGTTGTTTGTTTGTTTGTGATCTTACGCTTGACAAAGGCCAGTTGGCCGAAAATTTGCGCCTGTCTTGTCTTGTATTAAATACGCGTTCGTTTTCTTTTTTTGTGTTTTTCCTGGTTCCTGTTTGCTTGAACGCGGGAAGTCACACTTGTTTTGAATGCTTGCAATACCTCTGTCCGTCTAATTTTATTATCTTCGAATTAAATAAAAAAAATAGCAAGATTTGTGTATTCTCCCACTTTGTGGGAAACAAACTCTGATCTCAAAAACAAAGACAGAGAGAGACAGAGAGAGAGGAACAATGCATGTACTACTTCTGTCCATCTAATTTTATCATTTTCGAATTATGTAAAAGATAAGTTGCAAGATTCCCTGTACTTTCCCACTTTGTGGGGAAACAACTCAAAATCTGATCTCAAAAAATCAAAACAAAACAAAAACAAAAAGAGTTCCGACTCTCCCTGTGCAGCACACTTATAGCTTGATATAGTGGTGCGTGTGTGTGTGTGTGGGTGTCGTGTGGCGTGGTGATGTGTGTGGTGTTTTTGTGTGTGTGCTGTGTCGTGTGTGAATGTGTGTGTAGTGTTGTGTGTGTGTGTGTGTGTGTGTGTTGCGTGTGTGCGTGTGTGTATGTGTGGTGTCGTGTTGGTGTGTGTGTGTGTGTGTGTGTGCATGTGTGCGTGCGTGCGTGCGTGTGTCGTGGTGTTTGTTGTGTGTGTTTATTATCATTAATCCCATACTTTCAAAGCATGGATGGATAAAGTGATTTTTCTCAGCCTTTTCCACTTGCAGAAAAGTACAGAAAAATTAGAGGAAAATAAATAATTAATTAATTTAAAAACAAGGGAGGGAAGGGGTGTGAAAAGGAAATAGACTGCATGCACCTTAGCACCGGAACATTCTTCACACAAAAATATAAACGACTAAAATATCTACCGATTTGGAACCTTTGGGTCTTTGATAAAAAAAAAAACACAGGACAATGGTCTTCAAAAAAAATAAAATAAAATAAATAAACAAACAAACAAAGGACATTCAGAAAGTTAGATTTACAGTATTGCAATGATAAAACTGGTCACAAACTCTGTTCTTTCTTCACCCAGTGAGAGGAACAAAAATCGAAAAAAGAGGAAAAAGGGAAAAAAAAAAAAAAAAAAAAAAAAAACTCTATGGGTGTCTGCGGTCTTTCAACAATCTCTCAATTCCCCCGACTTACATAAATCACAGAATTACTTAAAACAATAAATAAATAAATAAATAAATAAATAAATAAATAAATAAATAAATAAATAAGCAAATAAATAAGTCACAGAATTACAGTCAAAGTCTGTGCCATCCATCTTCTGACAGATCCAAAATCAAAACAAAAAAATATCTTGTCACATTTATTGCCATGCTCAAAAATATCTTGTCACATTTATTGCCATGCTCAAAAATATCTTGTCACATTTATTGCCATGCTCAAAAATATCTTGTCACATTTATTGCCATGCTCAAAAATATCTTGTCACATTTATTGCCATGCTCAAAAATATCTTGTCACATTTTTTGCCATGCTCAACAATATCTTGTCACATTTATTGCCATGCTCAAAAATATCTTGTCACATTTATTGCCATGCTCAAAAATATCTTGTCACATTTATTGCCATGCTCAACAATATCTTGTCACATTTATTGCCATGCTCAAAAATATCTTGTCACATTTATTGCCATGCTCAAAAATATCTTGTCACAT
>JAPXFY010000025.1:33485478-33490478 GCA_030674185.1 Monoplex corrugatus | reverse complement strand
ACATTCAATCTAGTTCAACCAGCATCAATAAAGTTGTATGTGTACGCCTGTCTTGATCGTCAATTAACCCTTTGAATCTCACACCCTATCCACCAACTGCAAAAACTTTATACATTATATATATGTGTGTGTGTGTGTGTGTGTGTGTGTGTGTGTGTGTGTGTGTGTGTGTGTGTGTTGTGTGTGTGTGTGTGTGTGTGTGTGTGTGTGTGTGTGTGTGTATGTGTGTGTGTGTGTGTGTGTATGATTATCGCACTAAGGGAGGTTACCTTTTTTTTAAGTATCATTTTCTACGCCATCTTCATGGCCACAGAAGCTGGCACAGTTTTTACAATGCGATGATGATGATGTCGATGAGGATAATAATCATGATGCTACGGAGTTCCATCTAGGATTGAGACTGCGTGACAGAGCTGTGCTCTACGCTTCGTCATTATCATCAAGTGCCTTGCCACATGGCGTTGGTGATCATGGCCTTCCATATGTTTCTATCCCTTGTTGCCGCAAGCACATCTTCCACCCTCTCTGTCTTCAGCCACTCTGCAAGTCCGTCCAATATTTTTTCCCTGGGTCTACGCTTACTATCATAATATATCCTGGCGTCAACCAGGCCCGAGAGATACAGACACCCGCGGTGGTGGTCAGAAGATTTGAGCAACACCCTCAATGACGCATCCGTGAAGTGGATGAGACTCGACTGTGTGGTCCCAGTCTTCCCAATGAGCCCATAGCACGCCCAACTCTGGATAGGAGCCGCTTAGAGCCGAAAAATCCTACAATGATTTTTGAAGGGATTGATAGGGGATTCGAACCCACAACCTTCCGGTCGGTAGTCCTTTGTGCTAACCACTACACCACGGCGACTGGTGCAAAAAACTTAACTCTTTGACTCCCTCACCCCATCCACCAGCTGTCTGCAGGAAGCTGGTGGATTAAGGAGTGAAGGGGAGTCAAAGGATTAAGTATTTACCTTGCTAGCATGGTTGACAGAGCAGAATGCTGGCTGGACAGGGTGCGGAGTCAACGATTTCTCTTATTTCTTTCGTTCTTCTGTTTTCTGTTGTCTTTCTTTCTTCTTTTTTCTTTTTCTTCTGCTTCTTTCTTTCTTTCTTTCTCTTCTTTCTTCTTTCTTTTTTCTTTTCTTTTTCTTTCCTTTCTTGTCTTCTCTTTCTTTTTTTTCTTTCTTTCTGTCTTTCTTTCTTTTACTTTCTTTCTTTCTTTCCAATTCTTTCTCTTTTCTTTTTTTTTCTTTCTTTCTTTCTTTCTTTCTCTTTCTTTCTCTTTTTCTTTCTCTTTCTTTCGTCTTTCTTTCTTTTACTTTCTTTCTCTTTCTTTCCATTTCTTTTCTCTTTCTTCTTTTTTTTTTCTTTCTTTCTCTTATTATTTTTTTTCGTTCTTCCTTCTTTCTTTCTTTCTTTCTTTTTCTTTCTTACTTTCGTTTTCTTTCATTCTTTCTTTCTTTTTCTGTCTTTCTCTTTCTTTCTTTCTTTTCTTTCTTTCTCTTTCTGTTTTTCTCTTTCTTTCCTTCTGTCTGTCTCTTTCTTTGTTTTTTTTTCTTTATTTGTTTATTTATTTCTCTTACTGTATTTTTCTTTGCCTTTCTTCTTCCTTTCTTTCTCTTTCTTTCTTTCTTTCTTTCTACTTTTCTTTTTCTTTTTCTTTTTCTTTCTTTCTCTTCCTAAGCTAACTTAAGACCCGGCTAACTCCGTCGATACATTTAGGACTCCAAAGCTAATGTCTCAAATCCTACCCCAGTCCGCAACAAACATTACCACTGGCCTATTCTCTGGGTCCCTCTTAATGCTTCAGTCAATCTATGTACTGCCCCTCCCCCCACACCCACCCACCCACCCATTCCCTTCCAAATTTCAAGACATTAGCGGCACATAGAGTTTTTGCCCAGGCTGAAGAGGTCTGTCTGCCAGACACGTTGCTGGAGAACTTGGATGGAGCGCATGTGGGACCTTCCCATTGCGATGAATGAACTGACCAGAAGCGCCAGACTATGAGTAGCAGTTTCCGTTTTACTTTACATTCTGTCTATCTCTTTCTCTTTCTCTGTCTCTGTCTCTGTCGCTGTCTCTGTCTCTGTCTCTGTCTCTCTCTCTCTCTCTCTCTCTCTCTCTCTCTCTCTCTCTCTCTCTCTCTCTTTCTGTCTTTCTTCTTTCTTTCTCTCTCTCTCTCTCTTCTCTCTCTCTCTTCTTTCTGTCTCTGTCTCTGTCTCTCTTTCTCTCTCTCTTTCTCTTTCTCTCTCTCTCTCTCTCTCCCCCTCTCTCCTTTCTCTCTCTCACACGCCCATAGATTGGATAGAGAGAGGTAGATGTTCAGATGTAGATATATAGGTATAGCTATACATGTACATATAAGACATGTACTGTTCATTGTTTTAGCATATTCAGTCAGTAAATTCACGCACACACAACCACATACAACACACAACACACAAACAACATACACAGATCAAACATACACTACACACACACACACACACACACACACACACACACACACCAACACACATCACACACAACACACACCAACACACACACACACACACACACACACACACACCACACACACACACCACACACACACACACACACAAGTGTATTCACAGTGAATATTAGAAAAACAGATACGAATGTAGATGTATACTATTCTCAACATCTCACACAATTATGGTCTATTCAGATTAGACAACGTAAGTACAACGTGCTGACCTACTTTTCACTCCTACGCTGGGACTCTGTTTATCATTCGTAACTTTCAACACGCCAGTACGTGTGTGTGGGGGGGGGTGTGGAGTGTGGGTGGTGTGGCGTGTGTGTGTGTGTATGGTGGGTGTGGTGTGTGTGTAGTGTGTGTGTGCGTTGTGTGAGTGTGTGTGTGTGTGTGTGTGATGTGCGATGTGTGTAGTGTAACGTCCTGGCGCTGCGGATGTGTGTGTGTGTGTATGTGTGTGTGTTTGTGTGTGTGTGTGGTGTGTGAGTGCGTGTTGTACGTGTTGTGTGTTGTGAGTAGTGTGTTATGCGCAGTGTGCGTGTGTGTGTGTGTTAGTGTGTATGTGTGTGTGTAGTTGTGTTGTGCGTGTGTTGATGCTGTTTTGCGTGTGTGTGTGTGGTGTGTGTGTGTGATGTGGTGTGTGTGTGATGTGTGTTGTGTGCTGTGTGTGCATTTGTATGAGTGTGTTGTGTGTGAGTTGTGCTGCATGTGTGTGTGATATGTGCATGTAATGGTGATGACCAGTACAACCGTGTTTCCAATACAATATAAGCCACGGAAATGGGAAGTTATCGCAAAATACTAAACACCAGATACACAGATCATATCACCAAATCAGTTTCAGATTCAGTTTCTCAAGACGACGTCTCCGCGCTCGGAACGAATTCCATATGCACTAACGTCACAGGTGCCATGTGTATGGTGATCATGGCACAGGCCTTAAGCCTGCACATAAACCCATACACACACACACACACACACACACACACACACACACACACACACACACACACACACAACACAAACACACGGACTACATACATACATACAGACAGACAGACATTCATACATACAGACCATACACACACATACACACACACACTCCCCCACACACACACACACACACACACACACACACACAACACACACACACACACACCAGGACATACAGACAGACAGACAGACATTCATACATACATACATACACACACATACACACGCGCGCGCGCACACACTACACACACACACACACACACGCACACACCCCACACACACACACACCACACACACACACACACTATACAAATACCAAAGCACACTAACGATAATATCAGAACGCCCTTACACTGTCGTATGATTTCTCTTGATTTCAGATCCAGACTAATAAAACCGGACGAAGAGTTGAAAACCTTCCACTACACCCAGCCCTTTCTGTGCCTTTTGGGCATTGAGATGTTTACTAAATTACTATTTTACTACTACTACTACTACTACTACTACTACTACTACTACTACTACTACTACTACTACTTCTACTTCTGTTATCATTATTATTATTTTCATCGTTATCATCATTATTGCTAACTTACTCATGAACAGATATACAGAAAACTTGAATTTGTATCACTGACTTAGCAGCAGGGAAGTTTCAGTCTTTTTCTCCTAATCTTTGTATTTGGTGTTTGTTTGTTTGTTTGTTTGTTGTTGTGATCTTACGCTTGACAATGGCCAGCTGGCCGAAAATTGTGCCTGTCTTGTCTTGTTGTATTAAATACGCGTTCTGATTCTTTTCTCGTGGGGTTTTTTGTTTTGTTTTGTTTTGTTTTGTTGTTTTTTTTTTGTTTTTTGTTTTGTTTTTGTGGGTTTTTTTCTGATTCCTGTTTGCTTGAACGCGGGTAGTCACGCTTGTTTGGGATTTCATTATACATAAACATCAAAAGAAAAGATCTATAAACTCTGGTCTGAAACAACGATCCTAGGATAAACCGGACCACAGATCTGAAACACTCCACCTTTTTGTTCATCTTCTTGGAAAGGTTTTGAATTTTTCCACTCTTTGATACTAGCAATCTTTGCATGGGCAAGACAGGTGTCATTTTCTTCTTTGATGCAACAGACCCGGTTCCTGGGAAAATGACAAGATGCCTGGAAATTGATAGGGGCACAGAAACTGACAAGGTACGTGGAAACTTGATAATGTGCTACGAAATTGACTAAGTACGTGGGATTTGACGATGCGCTTCAAACTTGACAAGATGTCTTGAAACTGATAAGGTGTCTTGAAATTGACAAGGTGTCTTGAAAATTCTGAACAAAGGTGTATGAAATTGACAAGGTGTCTTGAAATTGACAAGGTGTCGCGAAACTGACAAGGTGTCTCGAAATTGACAAGGTGTCCTGAAACTGACAAGGTGTCTCGAAATTGACAAGGTGCTTTGAAATTGACAAGGTGTCCTGAAACTGACAAGGGTCTCGAAATTGACAAGGTGTCACGAAAT
>JAPXFY010000025.1:33467978-33475478 GCA_030674185.1 Monoplex corrugatus | reverse complement strand
TTGCTTTGCATACACTGCACAAGCAGTATGTTGCTACGCAGTCTGCAAACTCCGTCTTCCGTGGGTGTGCAGACTGGCTGTTAACATGTTTCCATAAAGCCGCTGAACCCTGACCTGACTTAATTAACCCTTTGTCTCTCTCGCACCCCGTCAACCATGTCGGCAAAAGCAATCAGTTAACCCTTTGATTCCCTCACCCTATCCACCAGCTTCCTGCAGGAAGCTGGTGGATAGGGTGAGGGAATCAAAGGGTTAAGTTTCTGCGGTTGGTGGATAGGGTGCGGGAGTCAAAGGGTTAAGGGATCCTTTAACGTTGTATGCTTGGTGTCCTGGGTGCGTGGTACGCGCGAAAAGAGGTTTCAGGCATATAGCAAGGTAGGCACACATGTTGATCTAGGAGATGGGAACTATGTCCATCTTTGATCCTTGTAGGAGAAAGCTCAGGCGAGGAGAAGAAACGAGATGAGAAACACTTGTCTAAAGGGGGTTACTTCTCTGAAGACCTTCTGTTGTCTAGCTCTCCCTAGAGTTTCTTTCTACCTGCACATGGTCAGTCCATTGACTTCCGGGAATAGTTCGGAGGACATTCGGGAAAGACCGAAGGACACTGGGAAAGACTAGATCTGCGGGCTTTGTGGGTTGGCTTCCCACCTTGCCTTTGATAACATGCCACGAGTTTTCCAAATGAAAGATGCTCCCAGGATTCACCGAAAGGGGGAGAGAATGATGAATCCATCGGCACTGACTCCATCACGACTGGAAACGCACAACGGACCATGATTAATGACCAGTTGGAATTTCCGTGTGCGTGTGGAAGGAGATTCACCACCAAACGCGGCATGAAGATCCACAGGACAAAAATGGGCTGTTTGAAGACACATACGAACCAGCAGCAGCGCACTGCGATAGCAGGTGAGACGTTGGATGACCAAGGCCAGGAATTAAACCATAGTGCCAAGGACATCCACGCTGACGGTTCTGATGCGGATTTTGCACAAGCTCTTAACGCCAAACGTGGAAAACTCAATTTGCCGCCTGCCGGTGCAAAAGAACAATGGGAGAAATTAGATGAGGAACTTGTCCTTAAGCTGAATGCGCTAATAGGGAACAGTACGCTGGAACACAAACTTGACACATACGGAGACATCATATACTCTATCTGCAGGGACACTTATGGAGTGAAGCAGCCAAAGACAAAAACGCCTCCCCAGAAATCCAGAAGACAGCAACAGATGGAGAGCATCCGGAGGGAGAAAAGGAAGCTTAAAAAGCGAATGAAAACTGCCTCAGAATTCGAGAAGCAAGGGCTCCTGGAACTCTGGAAAGATCTGAAGGCCAAACACAATGCTCTCAGCAAAGTGGAATCAGCAAGGCGAAGAAAGAGCAAAAAGAAGAAGACTCAAGATCGTTTCTTCAAAGATCCCTTTGACTTTGCAAGAAAGCTGTTTGAACAACCCAAATCAGGGACTCTCACAGTGGGCAAGGAAACCCTAGAGCAGCATCTCAGGGAAACATATTCCGATTCTCAGCGCGAGGCACCACTTGAAATCCAAAATCTGGTTTGGCCTGCAGCGCCAGAAGGAAAATTCAATAACAAACCACCAACACTGGATGAAGTGAAGAACGTAGTAAAGAAAGCCAGAGCCAAGTCAGCACCTGGACCAAACGGAATACCATACCTGCTCTACAAGAAATGCCCAAAAGTGCTCGAGTGGCTCCACAAGATGATTCGATCAGCATGGAGGAACCAGAAGATCAGCGACCAATGGATGAGAGCTGAAGGAGTGTACATTCCGAAGGAGCAGAACTCCAGCAGCATCAATCAGTTCAGGCCAATATCACTTCTGAACGTCGAGGGGAAAATCTTCTTCTCTGTTATGGCAGCAAGATTGACAAAATACCTGACTGAAAACAAGTATCTGGATATGTCAGTCCAAAAGGGAGGCATACCAGGAATGCCTGGATGCTTGGAACATGCCACGTTGATTTGGGATGCCATCCAAAAAGCAAGAACAGAGAAGAGAGACATTGACGTAGTTTGGCTTGATCTGGCGAATGCATATGGATCAGTTCCACACGATATGATCCAGCTGGCTCTTGAAATGTATCACATCCCAGAAAACATCCGAACAATGCTGAGGAAGTATTTCCAAGGGTTCTCAATGCGGTTCTCTACCAAAGAATACACCACGGACTGGATAGACCTAGAGGTGGGCATTGCAATGGGCTGTGCAATCTCTCCCATACTGTTCGTGTTGGCAATGGAAGTCATCTTGAAAGCTGCAATGAAGAGTTCAGGTCCAGTGAATCTGGGAGATGGATACCAGATGCCTCCTCTGAAAGCTTTCATGGATGACACAACAGTCTTGTCCACGGATGAGGAAGAGACACACCAAATCTTAAAGCAGCTGGATGAGCTGGTGGCCTCTTCAAGAATGAGGTTCAAACCTAAGAAATCCCGAAGTCTCTCACTGCGAAAAGGAAAAGTGGCAGATTCAGTCAAATTCATGGTAGCCAACCAAGCCATCCCCACTGTCACAGAAGAGCCAGTAAAAAGTCTCGGAAGATGGTATGATGACTCCCTGAAAGACACACAAAGGGGATGTGAAACCAAGCAAACAGCAGAAGAAGGCCTGAAGAAAATAGATGACTGCGGACTGCCAGGCAAATACAAAGTCTGGTGTCTACAGTTCATGCTGATACCAAAGCTGCTGTGGCCACTGCTAATCTATGACATTTGCACCAGCACAGTCGAAGCAATGCAAGCCAAAATCAACAAATACACAAGAAAATGGCTCGGTGTCCCACCTGGTCTCACTGATGTTGCATTCTACTGTCGTCAAGCAATGCTGAAGCTACCTCTGAAATCCATAGTGGAGGAATACAAAGTTGGAAAAGCAAGACTGTTGAGCATGCTGGAGGAATCGGAGGACAATATCGTGAGAGCAGTTCATCCAAAGCTGAGAACTGGCAGAAAGTGGAAAGTCCAAGAGGCTGTAAACAATGCCAAGAGAAACCTCAGCATCAAAGAAATAATTGGACACACGCAAACCAACAGACAGGGACTGGGAGCAACAAAAATGCAGTGGTGGTCCAAAGCCAAAGGGAAGGAAAAAAGAGACATGATCATACAGGAGTTGAAGGAAGAAGAAGATGTCAAAAGAGTTCAGAAGGCAGTCCAGCAAGGTCAACAGGGGCAATGGACAACATGGGACAGTGCACTCCAAAGAAGTCTCAGCTGGAACGATATGTGGCACATGGCTCCTCTAAGGATAAGCTTCCTCCTCAGATCTGTATATGACCTGCTCCCCTCGAATGCAAACTTAGTGAAATGGGGGAAAGCAGACGACCCAGCATGTCCGCTCTGTCAGAAGAAACAAACAGTGGAACATGTCCTAAGCTCTTGCAAAGTAGCGCTAGCCCAAGGAAGGTATACATGGAGGCACAACCAAGTTCTGAAAGTGATCACAGATGTGGTTAGCGAAAAAACCATGACCCCAAACGCACCAATTGCTATGACAACGTTCTACAAAGCAGGAGGGAAACAGGTCTGGCCCGAAAGGGCTATGACAACCAGCACATTGCCAAAGGGTCTTCTGGATGGAGCAGTCGACTGGGAGTGTACAGCAGACCTCCCAGAGTGGAGAAATTACCCAGATGTCATCAGCAAGACAGGCATGAGACCAGACATCGCTCTCCACTCTGACTCCTCGAAACAAGTGATTCTGATAGAACTCACTGTGCCATACGAAAGCAGAATGGAAGAAGCACATATCTACAAGACCGAAAAATACGCCGGTCTTGCCAGCACCCTGAAGAAAGCAGGTCTGCGGGTCAAAATCTTCGCCACAGAGGTCGGGGCAAGAGGGTTTGTGGGCACCTCCGCTTATGATCTCATGAAACAACTCGCCATTTCTGGGAAGAAGAGGACTAGAGCCCTTAAAGCGATGGCAGAGGCAGCAGAAAGGAGCTCAAGCTGGATCTGGGCAAGGAGGAACCAAAAAAGTGAACTTCATAAGGATTAAATTCCCTACAGATGATGTGTGCCCCGTTAGCACATTGGTAAAACCGCGTACCGCAGTTCTGAAGCGCAGAATCGCCCAGGTTCGATCCCCGGCGTGGGAAAAAAAAATAGACAACAGCAGAAGGGCATCCAGGAGTCATGACCTGGATGTGGCCCGGCCCCCCGAGAGTGTAAGGAATTCAGGGCCGAAACACTTGTCTAAAGGGGGTTACTTCTCTGAAGACCTTCTGTTGTCTAGCTCTCCCTAGAGTTTCTTTCTACCAAAAGGTTAGAGAACACCCAGGGAGAAAATATTGGACGGACTTGCTGGGTGGCTGAGGACAGAGAGGGTTGGGAGATGTACTTGCAGCGACAAGGAAGAGATTTGTATGGAGGGCCATGATCGCCAACGCCATACAGCGGGGCACATGATGATGATGATGATGATGACGACGACGACGACGACAATGATGATAATGATGGTCCGGTAGCGAGGGGCAAAAAAACTTCCATCCTTCATCCGATTCCGTTTCTTTCTGTTGCATTTTGTTCCACTTTTCAGGGACGTTTTCTGGACTATTTCTACGATGCCTTCCTCCTGTGGGCAACAGCACAGAACAGGTCAGGCGCTGGTCAGACGCCTAACTTCTCTGATCTGACACTAAGAGGTGAGACTATGTACTGGACTGTATGGAATGGGTCTGGATTGGATTGGATTGGATTGGAGTGGAGTGGAGTGAAATCCATTTTTTCAGAGATCTTTTTTTTTTTGATAGTACAAAGGGGGTGTTTTACATTGAACAGAGAGAGAGAGAGTGTGTGTGTGTGTGTGAGTGTGTCCGTGTGTGTGTCTGTGTGTGTGTGTGTCTGTATGTGCGTCTGTGTGTGTGTGTGTGTTTGTGTTCGTGTGTGTGTGGGGGGGGTGCGCGTGTGGGGGGGGGTGCGTGTGTGTGTGAGAGAGAGAGAGAGAGACAATGTGTAAGAAGAAGAAGAAGAAAAAGATGATGATGATGATGATGATGATGATGATGACGACGACGACAACGACGACAATGATGATGATGATGTTGGTTGTTGTTGTTGTTGTGTTGTTGTTGTTGCTATATTGTTTTTTTATTATTATCATTATTATTATTATTATTATTATCATCATTATTATTATTACTATCATCATCAGTATCATCATCATCATCATCATCATCATCATCATCATCATCATCATCATCACCATCATAACTATCATTACCATTATCCTTCTCGCTTTTTACTAGTCACGTAAATCCTTCCCCCTACACCCCACCACCCCCAACCCCAACCTCCAACCCCAACCCCAACCCCCAACCCCAACCCCCAACCCCAACTCCCAACCCAACCCCAACCCTAACCCCAACCCCAAACCTCCCAAAGTGATACCAACACACAGGCTAATAAACCATGCAGGTCGTACGGGCTTCATCCAGCTTAACAAGGAGGGGGTACGCCAAAGTCGCCATTGCCTCCTGCACTACCAAGGTGGACAGGTGACGCACGTAGCCGACCTCTCTCGCCACTTTTCCCTTTTTCTGCCCCTGGACTGGCCCGGGGGGCATCTGCCTTCTGACACCTTTCACCGTTCTCCAGGTACAATGGCCGGGAGGGAGAGGTGAGGGTGAGGGTGAGGGTAAGGGTGAGGTTGGGGGGTGGGGGGTGGGGGTTGAGGGTCAGGGAAGGAAGCGTGGGTAGTGGAAAGGGAGGTGTTATGTGTGTGGGTGGGTGATGATGTGTGTATATGTATCATCATCATCATCATCATCAGGTGCCCTGCCGCATGGCGTTGGCGACCATGGACTTCCAGCCATCTCTATCTCTCGTTGACCCCAGCATCTCCCCCACCCTCCTCATCCCCAGCCACTCTGCAAGTCCGTCCAGCATTCTCTCCCTGGGTCTACCTGGTGCTCTCTTTCCCTTCAGCTTTTCCGTTGTGACCAGGTGCTCCAAATCCCCTTCCTCATAAAATGGCCTATAAATGTTGCTTGTCTTTTCCTAATCTTCCTTATGAGTGATCTACTTGTGTCTGCCTCCATCAAGACTGTCTCGTTTGTTTTCTTTGCTGTCCATGGAACTCTCAACATTCTTCTGTGAAACCATATCTAGGCTGCCTCAATCTTGCTCTGGCTTTGCTTGCTGACTGTCCACGCCTCGCATCCGTACAACAGTATTGGTTCTATATAACATTCAAGGACTCTCTTTCTGATGTTAATTGATAGGCATTTGTTGGTAAGAATGCTTGTCATCTTCTTGAATGCTGTTTTGGCTTGACCGATTCTGCCAGCTATTTCCGATGTGCATCTGCCGTCTGATGAAATGACCGTTCCCAGGTATTTGAACTTATTAACCTGTGTCAAGGTTGTGCCATTTGCTGTTATTTTGCATGAGAGGATTTCATGTTTTTTTACTGATCACCATGACTTCAGTCTTTCTGCTGTTTAGTTCCAACCCTTACCTCTGCTTTCTATTTCTAGTATATTCACAAGGTTTTGTAGGTCCCTTTCATTTTCTGCAATTAGCACGGTGTCATCTGCGTACCGAATGTTGTTTATCATTTTCCCTCCAACATTTAATCCAAGGTCTTCTTCTAGGTTTCTCATGATGTTTTCGCTATATAGTGAAAACAGATCTGGTGACAAAACACAACTCTGTCTGACTCCTCTTTTAATGTTTTGGAAAGAGCTTATATTGTTTTCTGTTCTCATTGCAGCTGTTTGTTCCCAGTACATATTCCTGATTATTCGTAGATCTTTTCCATCAACATTGAGTCTCTCCAGTTGGTTGATCAATTCTTCATGTCGTACCTGATCGAAAGCCTTGGTATAGTCAACAAAGCATAAATACAAATCCTTATTCATCTCAATTGACCTCTCTATGATAGTTCTTAGGATGTATTTGGCATTAATAGTTCCTTTCCCTTCCACAAATCCACACTGTTCTTTTGCTATTTCTCTTTTGATTCTATTCCTTGTCCTCATCATGATTATTCTTAACAGGATTTTTGTTACATGACTCA
Source organism: Monoplex corrugatus (assembly GCA_030674185.1). Classification (NCBI taxonomy): domain Eukaryota; kingdom Metazoa; phylum Mollusca; class Gastropoda; order Littorinimorpha; family Ranellidae; genus Monoplex; species Monoplex corrugatus. Next base: position 33,468,432 of record JAPXFY010000025.1, on the reverse strand, counting down.
TCAAACTGATTGTGCGATGGAGTTCGCATTCTATAGCCCTGTCTTCTTTGGAAGTGCAATGAAAATTGATTTTGACATATCTTTGGGGATTTTTCCAGTGTCATAAATTTCATTTAGGAGGACTGTTATTTTTTCTATGCCAAATTCTTCCAGGGCTTCAATCATCTCTGTAGTAATGTTGTCTGGTCCTGGGGCTTTTCCTGGTTTCATCTTTTTCAGTGCTGCTCTCACTTCATCTTATAATAATAATAATAATTACAATATTTATATAGCGCAAAATCTTGATAAAATCAAATCTAAGCGCTGAAGCAGACACACACGCACGCAGCGGTCGCATGTGATGCTGATGCTGGTCTGGTCATTGTGGGTGGTCCTTCAAAGTTCTTTTTTATAATGTGTTCTTCGTTTCTGTCATCCTCAAAAAGGTCTTTAATGTACTCTCCCCATCTGTCCA
>JAPXFY010000025.1:33427978-33435478 GCA_030674185.1 Monoplex corrugatus | reverse complement strand
AGCTCCTAACCAGCTCCTAACCAGCTCCCAACCAGCTCCCAACCAGCTCCCAACCAGCTCCCAACCAGCTCCTAACCAGCTCCTAACCAGCTCCTAACCAGGTCCCTACCAGCTCCTAACCAGCTCCCAACCAGCTCCTAACCAGCTCCTAACCAGCTCCTAACCAGCTCCTAACCAACTCCTAACCAGCTCCCAACCAGCTCCCAACCAGCTCCCAACCAGCTCCCAACCAGCTCCTAACCAGCTCCCAACCAGCTCCCAACCAGCTCCTAACCAGCTCCTAACCAGCTCCTAACCAGCTCCCAACCAGCTCCCAACCAGCTCCTAACCAGCTCCTAACCAGCTCCCAACCAGCTCCCAACCAGCTCCTAACCAGCTCCTAACCAGAGTTGAGTGTGTTATGAGCTCATTGCAGGGCTTAAAACGTTCCGCGTCTGGGCGGAATTCCGCGATTTCGGTTTGTCAAAAAACAAACAAACAAACAAAAAAACGAAAGGAGCAAGGCATCCGTGATCGGCTTGCAAGCGTTCATAGCAACGGCGCGCAAGTTATGGCCCCTGATTTGCCCCCGGACCCCCCTAGTTTCAGTGGGGAGGGGGGGGGGGTTTTCATCCTCCTGTTTTAAGCCCTGCACTGAAACTAGGGGGGTCCGGGGGCCATAACTTGTGCGCCGTTGCTATGAACGCTTTCAAGCCGATCACGGATGCCTTGCTCCTTTCGTTTTGTTGTTTGTTTGTTTTTGACAAACCGAAATCGCGGAATTCCGCCCAGACGTGGAACGTTTTAAGCCCTGTTCAGTGTTTTTTTCCTCCTCCTGTTTTAAGCTCTGTCATTGGGAAGACTTGGGAACCACACTTTCGAGTCTCATCCACTTGACGGATGCGTCAGTGAGGGTGTTGCTCAAATCTCCCGACCAACACTGCAGGTGTTTGTATCTCTCGGGTCTATACTTGACAGGATATGTTATGATAGTAAGCGTCGAGTACAGCCCTGTCACACAGTCTCAGTCCCAGATAGCATCATCATCATCATCATCAGGTTCCCCCAACGCATGGCGTTGGCGACCATGGACTTCCAACCATCTCTATCTCTCGTTGCTCCTAGCATCTCTCCCACCCTCCTCATCCCCAGCCACTCTGCAAGTCCGTCCAGCATTCTCTCCCTGGGTCTACCTGGTGCTCTCTTTCCCTCCAGCTTTCCCGTTATGACCAGGTGCTCCAAATCCCCGTTCCTCATAAAATGGCCTATAAATGTTGCCTGTCTTTTCCTAATCTTCCTTGTGAATGATCTACTTGTGTCTGCCTCCATCAAGACTGACTGTCTCGTTTGTTTTCTTTGCTGTCCATGGATCTCTCAACATTCTTCTGAGAAACCACATCTCGGCTGCCTCAATCTTGCTCTGGCTTTGCTTGCTGACTGTCCACGCCTCGCATCCGTACAACAGTATTGGTTCTAAATAACATTCAAGGACTCTCTTTCTGATGTTAATTGATAGGCATTTGTTGGTAAGAATGCTTTTCATCTTCTTGAATGCTGTTTTGGCTTGGCCGATTCCGCCAGCATCATCATTATCATAATCATCGTCATCATCATCATCATCATCATCATCATCAGCGTAGCATTGTGAAAACTGTCCCAACTCGTGTGACTGTTAAGATGGCTTAGAAAATGGGGGGTGGGGTGGGGGTGGAGTGGATGGGAAAGGGCAAAGGGGTGGGGAGGGAAGAGGCTAAGTCACAGATGATGGATAAGAGAAAATCTCTTGAGAAGATCTCTTCGCCATCTTTAGAGCCCAGCCCGTCAGAGGAGAAAGACTTAACATTTTAAAGCCATATCTAATAACAAAAAAAAAGGAACCAGAAAAAAAACACGAAAAAAGAATAAGAACGCGTATTTAATACAACAAGACAGGCGCAAATTTTGGGCCAACTGGCCTTTGTCAAGCGTAAGATCACAAACAAACACAAGACACAAAAATTAGGAGAAAAAGACTGAAACTTCCCTTTTTCTCACACTGGACAGAGCAGAAGGGAAGTTTCAGTCTTTTTCTCCTAATTTTTGTATCTGGTGTTTGTTTGTTTGTTATCTTACGCTTGACAAAGGCCAGTTGGCCGAAAATTTACGCCTGTCTTGTCTTGTTGTATTAAATACACGTTCTTATTCTTTTTTCGTGGTGTTTTTTGTTGTTGTTGTTGTTGTTGTTGTTGTTGTTGTTGTTGTTGTTGTTGTCTGGTTCCTGTTTGCCTGAACGCGGGCAGTCACTCTTGTTTTGGATTTTTTCTGATAAAATATCGTTATTATTCCTCGTATACACTTTGAGTGGTGCGTCTTGAAACCTTACCCGAACGAAACGAAACGATGGATAGATTGAGTGCAAGGCCTTTGGCAAGAGACACCGTATCATCAGTCGTGGGCCTTAACCCCCAAAACCCTCACCCTCTGTGTCGGTATTCTCCGTGAACAGATTCCTAATCATCCCGTATCTGATCATAACCTTGGTCACAGCGGTCCTCCAAAGGATCCCCCTTCCACTTTGGGGTACCAGGGGATGGAAGAGCCGGCAAAAAGAGGAGCTCAGGAAGAGAGGTCCTTCAATGGATCCCCTCCCCACTTTGGGATACCAGAGAGGATGGATGAGCTGGCAAAAAGAGGATTTCAGGAAGAGCGGTCCTCCAGTGGATCCCCCCCTCCCCACTTTGGGACACCAGAGAGGATGGATGAGCTGGTAAAAAGAGGATTTCAGGAAGAGCGGTCCTCCAGTGGGGAATCCTTCCACTTTGGGACACCAGAGGATGTAGGAACTGGTAAAAACAGGATCTCAGGAAGAGAGGTCCTCCAATGGATCCCCCTCCCACTTTAGATATCAGAGGATGGATCAGCTGGCAAAAAGAGGAGTTCAGGAAGAGAGGTCCACCAGTGGGTCCACCTCCCACTTTGGGACACCAGATGAGCTGGCAAAAAGAGAATCTCAGGAAGAGAGGTCCGCCAGTGGGTCCACCTCCCATTTTGGGATACCAGAGGATGTAGGAGCTGGCAAAAAGAGAATCTCAGGAACAGAGGTCCTCCAGTGGACCCCCCCCCCCCACACACACACACACACACTTTGTGATATCAGAGGATGGAAGAGCTGGCAAAAACAGGATCTCAGGAAGAGCGGTCCTCCAATGGATCCCTAGGCCCTCCCACTTTGGGATACCAGATGAGCTGGCAAAAAGAGAATCTCAGGAAGAGAGGTCCACCAATGGAACCCCCCCCCCCCCCACACACACACACACACTTTGGGACACCAGAGAATGGATGAGCTGGCAAAAAGAGGAGCTCAGGAAGAGCTGTCATCCAATAGATCGCTCCCCTCCCACTCTGAGATAGCAGAGGGTGTAACAGCTGGCCGAAAGAGGAGCCCAGGAAAGCCAACCAGACACCACCAGCAGCTACAGGCGAGAAGAGGAGCATCGTGGGATCACTCGCTAAGCCCAGGACACAATGGAACGACTATCACGTGTCAAAGGGTTATCGGTTCGTTGTATGGTGAGATAGTGTTAAAAGAATTAAAGCCACGGATTACAATGGACGACTAACGCCTTCCAAAGAGTGAAGAGTTAGGGGTAGTTTCAGTTTCAATTTCAGTTTCAATTTTTCAAGATGACCTTCCCCCGCGCTGACGTCACAGGTGCCATGTGATTGAAAAAATCCAGAATGATCATGGCACAAGCCTTAATAAGCCTGCACCTAAACCCACGAGCTGGCCAGGTCCTGAGGTCCTACCTAGATAGTGTCATGACCCTGGAGTCGTAGGGGAGTGAGGTGGCAGAGACCTCAACTTTTCCCGGGGCCAGCACCACGAGGGCGGCGCTCATCCCTCTCCCTCGATTCAAATTCATATTTATAGTCGCATAAGGGTAGAGCTGGGGGTAGTGTAAGGGTTAAAGCCACGAATAGCAATGGACGACTACCACCTTCCAAAGAGTGAGGTGTTAGGAGTAGAGCTGGTGGTAGTGTTAGAGTTAAAGCTACGAATAGCAATGGGTGATTATCACTTTCCATACGGTTAGGGTTTAGGGTTAGGGCTAGGGGTGGTGTTAGGTTACATGTTGCCAAAAAGTAGTATGAAGTCCATCCGTGTATTCATGCGCGAAATCTACACGAGCTGGAGGAACCTCAATTAACCTATTACCAATCTTTGATAGATGGAGTCGGATGTTGATATGCATGAATGTGTGTAATTTGTGTGTGCGCGCGCGTGCGTATGTGTGTGTTTGGTGTGTGTGTGTGTGTGTGTGTGTGTGTGTGTGTGTGTGTGTGTGTGCTCACGTGTGTGTGCTCACGTGTGTGTGTGCTCACGTGTGTGTGTGCTCATGTGTGTGTGTGTGCTCACGTGTGTGTGTGTGCTCACGGTGTGTGTGGTGTAGTGTGTGTGTGCTCACGCGCGCGTGTGTGTGTGTGTGTGCTCACGCGCGCGGTGTGTGTGTGTGTGTGTGTGTGTGTGTGTGTGTGTGTGTGTGTGTGTGATAGGCTCCATATTTGTGTAATATAAGTCGTCAACTTGTATCAGTCATTGAACAGTTTGATACTGCTGAGGGAGATGAGGTCAGGGGGAAAATTCTGTAGAACGATTGTCTCAGACGTATGTGATATAATTGTTACGCTTGTCTTCATGGATTGAAATAATGGAGTTTGCGTTTGTTTGTCAGTATGTTTGTATATATCATCATCATCATCAGGTGCTTTGCCGCATGGTGTTGGCGATTATGGACCTCCATCTGTCTCTATCTATTGTTGCCCCCAGCATCTCTTCCACCCTCCCTGTCTTCAGCCACTCTGCAAGTCCGTCTAGTATCTTCTCCCTGGGTCTACCCGGTGCTCTCCTTCCTTCCAGCTTTCCCATTGTGACCAGGTGTTCCAATTTCCCTTTCCTTATAAAATGGCCTATGAATGTTGCCTGCCTTTTCCTAATCTTCCTTATGAATGATCTACTTGTGTCTGCCTCCATTAAGACTGTCTCGTTTGTTTTCTTTGCTGTCCATGGAACTCTCAACATTCTTCTTAAAAACCACATCTCGGCTGCCTCAATCTTGTTCTGGCTTTGCGTGTTGACTGTCCACGCCTCGCATCCGTACAACAGTATTGGTTCTATATAACATTCAAGAACTCTCTTCCTGATGTTAATTGACAGGCATTTGTTGGTAAGAATGCTTTCCATCTTCTTGAATGTTGTTTTGGCTTGGCCGATTCTGCTGGCTATTTCTGATGTGCATCTGCCCATTGTATATATACATATGTGTAAAATAAAAATAAAAATTTAAAACCTGCGTGTTGACATTTTGATGATATTCAGTGTAATGTTTGTTCTGTCTTTGCTGAACAGCACTCCACATCCACATCAGTTCAGAGATGCAGGCCGCCCTTGAGGAACTCGACTGTGGTTTTATTACCTTGGAGCGAGGCATGATTCAGGTCAAGGTCAGTACAGTGATTCTTGGTGTGTGAAGAGGAAGAGGGGAAGAGCAGAGAGGAGAAGGGTAGAGAGGGGGGGTGTTGTCGACGAAACGATGAAGTTTAAGTTTGTGAGTGCAGAGAGAGAGAGAAGAGAGACAGAGACAGAGAGAGACAAAGAAAGAGAGAGACAGAGATAATGATAATGATAGGGATAATAATAATGATAATGATACTTTATTTTCCAACGTATGTAGGTCATTTTCTAACGCTACAAGTTGTTAGGTAAAATCCTTTTTTTCCAAGCACGTCGTTGGTTGTATGCTGGGTGTTAGACAGACAGACAGACAGACAGAGATTCAGAGAAGATTCAGAAGAGAGAGGTTTTATTGACAATAGTCTTTTACGGCCCTAATGTCAAGGTGTACAAACCCTGGGCCCAGACTGCGTGGCAGGGCTATTATCTACCCCTCACTTTCATAATATATCCTGGAGTCAACCAGGCCCGAGAGATACAGATACCTGAAGTGTTGCTCAGGAAATTTGGGCAATACCCTCAATAATGACATATCCGTGAAGTGGATAAGACTGGACGACCGTGTGGTTCCAGTCTTTCTAAACGAGCCTGTAGCACGTTCAATTTTGACTAGGGACGGCTGGGGCCGGAGAGATACAGACACATGTAGTGTTGCTCAGGGAATTCAAGCAATACCCTCAATAATGACATATCCGTGAAGTGGATAAAACTCGACGACTGTGTGGTTCCAGTCTTTCCAAACGAGTCCGTAGCACGTTCAATTTTGAATAGGAAACGGCTGGGGGGAAAAAATCCGTCAATGATTTTGACAAGACTGATGTATGGTGATCATGGCACAAGCCTTAAGCCGGCACATAAACCCATGAGCTGGCCCAGGTCATGAGGCCCTACCTAGACTATGGTTTTACCTAGTCTATAATTTATACTGGTGTTTCATCAGCCTATCACAGGAACGATCTTGGTTTCATGTAAATGACATGTGTGTATGTGTATTTTAACCTTCAAAAATGGAACATATATATGAAATAAATATCTGTGTCTTGTCAGGGCAAAGGCATCCACAAGACATTCTGGTTGGTGGGCATGAAAGGATACAGCAAGACTCTACCAGACACATTTACCAAGTGAGATTTTTTTTGGGGGGAGAAGGGTGGGGAGGTTGTTGTGTTCGTGTGTATGCATGTGTATGTATGTGTGTGTATGTGTGTATGTGTATGTATGTGTGTTTTGTTGTGTATGTATGTGTGTATGTGTGTATGTATGTGTGTATGTATATGTGTGTGTATGTATGTGTATGTATGTGTGTATGTGTGTGTATGTGTGCGTGTATGTGTGTGTATGTGTGTGTGTGTGTGTGTATGTGTGTGTATGTGTATATGTGTATGTGTGTGTTCGCGCGCGCGTGAGTGTGTATGTGTGTGTAGTGTGTGTATGTATGTATGTGTTTATATGTGATTGTGTGTATGTGTGTGTGCATGTGTGGGGGGGGGTGTATATGTGTGTAAGTGAGTGAGTGAGTGTGGTGTGTAGTGTTTTGTTGTTTTTGTTTGTTTTTTCTTTCTTTCTTTCCTTTCCTTTCCTTTCATTTCATTTCCTCTCTGTCCTTTGTTTCCATTCTTTTCTTCTCTCTTTCTTTCTTTCTTTCTTTCTTTCTTTCTTTTTCTTCTTCTTCTTCTTCCATTGAAGCTTAAAGTCCTACCACACATAGTATATGCAAGGACTAGCTTCTTTCTTTCTTTCGTTCTTTCTTTCTTTATTTATTTATTTATTTGTTTTGTGCGGGTTGTTTTGGGTGAGGGGTGGGTGGGTTAATTTGTTTATTTTTGTTCCCCTTGAGGATATATGTACATTCGATTGAGTTCAACTTTTCGCTGTCTGTGCACACACAACGAATACAGACTTCTTTTTCCTGTTTTCTTCACACGTCCATGGAATCTGTGACCGATTTTGTATCTGTTTATCAAGACAATATACCAGTTTGTCTATAACCCATCATTTTCATAAGTCTGATTAATTGTTGTATAATAAAT
>JAPXFY010000025.1:33392978-33415478 GCA_030674185.1 Monoplex corrugatus | reverse complement strand
CTCCCTCGTAAGACTGTTCAAAATACAAGCGTTTTCAAGACATTCAACAAATAGTATATGTATACGTATTTTGAGGTTTTTTTGTCTGTCTGCGTGTTTCACATTTATGCAGTGGCTGGATGAATTGAAGACGTATCTTTCAGTGAGCCTGGGTATATAATTTATTTTCGAAATATATAAGTGTGATAACAACAGACCTATTTAGCGGTCAACGTGGCGTAGAGGTTAAGACTACTGAGTTCTGATTGGACTCTGACCGCCTCTTCCCCGGAGCTGAGCTTTCTGAGGACTCGTTGGGAAGACTGGGACCACAAAGTTGATGGTCATCCAGTTTAGAGAAGCGCCATTCAATTTGCTGCTAAGCTCGAATGCCCTCCTCAACACCGCAGGGTGTCCGTATCGTATCTCTCGGGCCTGGTTGACGATGAGATATATAGTATGAAAGTAAACTGTGGTCACGCAGTCTCAATTCAACAGAATGGAGCTCCATGGTAGTAGCATTATTATCGTCCCCATTCTCATTATCATCATCGTCATAGTTTTGTAAAAAAAAAATTTTTTTTTGAAAAGAGAGACAACTGTCCCAGAGTCTGTGGCACTTCCTGTCCTGCTACCATGGTGACCTCAATTTTGTTGTTGTTGTTGTTGTTTGTTTGTTTGTTTTGTTTGGTGGGTTTGAAGGGTGTTGGAGAGCCGAAGTGAGCTAGCACACAAGAGAAGTGTACAATATGTAACAGCCAAAAAACAAAACAAAAAGAAAGAACGAAAACAAGAAAGCAAGAAAGAAAGAAAAAAGAAAGAAAGAAAAACAAGAAAGAAAGAACGAAATGAAGAAAAGAATGAAAGAAAGAAAGAATGAAAGAAAGAAAAAGAAGGAAGAAAGGAAGAAAGAAAGGAAGGAACGAAAGAAAGAATCCATGCTGAGAGTTTTCTTGTTTCAGCCATATATGATGGATAATATTCGTTTAGGCGTGATATATGTGTAAATTATAATAAGATTGTGCCTATTATAATTTCACAAAACAATGGTCATGAAAGAAAGAATGAAAGAAATAAAGAAAGTAATAGAAAATGGATAGTACAGGCATACTTTAAAACTGGTCTCGGGGATTCATTTTCTAACTTCTGAATGGGGTCCATACAAACTGTACCGATGCCGTCTGTGTCTTCTCAGCTTGATACCAATAAGTTTCTGGCTATTCTCTTTTCTTGAGTTCATGTTTCTTATAGCCCAGCCGACTACTAGAGCCATATCAGGGCTATCACCACGTCAAAAACGACAACCCGGTTAAGATAAAGGACAACAGTATAAAAAAACATGTTCAACGTTAATATTCTTTTCTTAATAACCCTGAAACAACTCTTGGGGGTTCTATACAGAGGCTGGTCTAGAACAGACAGAAGTGGAGAACTTTCGTGGCTGCCCGTAATTGTCAATGGCATAATAGGCATTCAGTAAGTATGTGCACTCTTCATATTGTTTTGTCCGTCTGTTACTTAAAGTAATCTTAGACATGTAAAACTGTCATAAAGCATTTCAGATGATCATTCCTAAACAAGATTTGATCAATACGAAAAACAACAGAGCTATATTTCAGTAAAAACAAGGTTTGATCAATACGAAAAACAACAGAGATTTTTTTCAGTGAAAACAAGATTTGATCAACACGAAAAACAACAGAGCTATATTGCAATGATAAAAAGATCACCCACACCTTTTCTTCTAAAGTTGACATCACTCTGTCTCTAAATCTATTCAGACTGTAGTGGAATTAGGCACACATTAGAGGAATCGAGATGAGACAGACGTTAAAAACATAAGCACTCACTGTAACTATAGCCTTTTAAAAATAAACCAGCTGTCCATTGATAGTCGTGTCTTGGAAACAAAAACAAAACCCAAAAATCAAGTTCAATTCATCAACACTTTAATTACAGAGAGATAGCTTTGTCTATATCTTGCTTTTCAAAATGCGCCTCAAATCATTTACAATGAATTTTACAACACATAAAACATCAGAAAATATTCATAGAAATAATAATAATACACTTGGAAGACAGATAGTACGCGAAAATTTCCATTCCCAAGAAATATCAAACTGATTACAATCTACGTAAAATTGGAATACCACATCTCGACCACCAAAAATATGTGTTCAAAAACTTGTAACTAAAACGGGCGGTGTTCAGTTGGAATATCTGGGAGGCGAGATTGCCATGGCCACTGTGCCGCGTACGGGCATTGCCATACGCTTTTCCACCATCTGAATCATGGCCAGCTTCGTCATCATCCTCTGCTGGATGTACTGTGTCATCATTTTGCTGTGGACGGAAGAACAACAATGTCAAAAGGCCTTAGAACAGAATTATACGACTTTTTTTTTTTACCGTTTTGCTTTATTCATGCATCAAGCAAAGAAATGACATCCCTGCCAACACTTAACCTTTTGACTCCCACACCCTATCCCCAACTGCAAAAACTTAAACCCTTTGACTCCCACACCCTATCCACCAACTGCAAAAACTTAACCCTTTGACTCCCGCACCCTATCCACAAACTGCAAAAACTTAAACCTTTGACTCCCACACCTTATCCACCAACTGCAAAAACTTAACCCTTTGACTCCCACACCCTATCCACCAACTGCAAAAACTTGAGCCTTTGACTCCCACACCCTATCCACCAACTGCAAAAACTTAACCCTTTGATTCCCTTGCCCTATCTACCAGCTTCCTACTTGACCCTTTGACTCCATCGCCCTATCCACCAGCTTCCTGCAGGAAGCTGGTGGATAGGGCGATGGAGTCAAAGGGTTAAGTTTTTGCTTTGCTAGCATGGTTGACAATGCAGGATGCTGGTGGACAAACTGCGGGAGTCAAAGAGTTAAAACATCCAATCAAATACATGTATACAACAACTGATAATCAAAATTATTGATTATACAAAATGCTATACAATGATAGTAATCAAAAGTACTATAGAAAATGCCATTGTGTTATGTCTGTTTTATCGTATTCATCGTCGTCGTGGGTTTAGCAATAGTATCAATATTGTGGTGATAGTGAACAAATTGTCACAGTTGTTGTCACAGCTTTAGATTACTTATTTCTTGACACAACACAAAACAACACAACCCAACGCAACACAACACAACACACATACACACACAACACAACACAACACACGTACACACACACACACACACACACAACATACTCACACACACAACATACACACACACACACACACACACACACACACACACACACACACACACCACACACACACACACACACACACACACACACGCAAACACAACACAACACACACACACACACACACACACACACACACACACACATACACACACACAGCACAACACAACACAACACAACACACACAACACAACACACACACATTCAAAACAGCCAATCTTAAACTTCTTAAAAGCCTGTCCCATACACTACACACAACAGCACTTACTAGGCCATGAGGTCAGAGTAGAAACTCTTCAGGAGCTCAGTGCGCACGTGCTGCATGTTGTACTCAAAGTTCATCAGGCTCTCCAGGTCCTTCACTGGCATCTCTGCACACCATGACCCCACAGGATGTGACATCCCATCCCAGCTTGACCACGCAACACTTTCATGATGATAATAGACAGGAGGAGAGGAAGAGGAGAAGAAGGAGAAGGAGGAGGACAAGAACACTAACAATGGAGAGTGAGAAGGAGAATGATGATTTTTTCCTTTTTTTTTTTAATTCAAGTTTAGGCGTTAGTAGTCAGGAGGAGGAGGAGGAGAAGGAGGAGGAGAAGGAGGAGGAGAAGTAGGACAAGAAAATTGATAATGGATAATGAGAAGGAGAATGATGATGATTTTTTCTTTTTTTTTTTTTTTTTTTTTTACTTCAAGTTTAGGCAAGAATTCAAACATGAGCTGCACTTTTTTTTTATAGAACACACACTTAAATGGATATGATGATTGTTACTGTAATTTTCTCTTAAAAGCCCAGCTGACTGCATAGAGCCGTATCAGGACTGTAACCATTTCAAAACGTATACAATAATTCAACAGCAAACAAACAAAAAAAGGAAATGAAAAATAAGTACACATATTAATGCATTCGCCCACATAATCTAGGGAAATGGCTTGGCGTTGACCATTCCGTTCAAGTTATCACACAGGGGATTTTTTTTAAGATATACTGAATACGAATTTAAACAGAACTAAAGACACTAAAACATTCCGCATATCACATTTCCCTCCTCATAAAGTTACACTTTGACCATTATCATCATCATCATCATCATCATCATCATCATCATCATCATCATTCTCTCCCCCGTAGGGATACTGGGGACTCTTTCAGCATAAATAGGATCCACAACTTCTGGAACTTCAGTGCTTAAAATTTCCTCTTTTCTGTCACTCTCTTTGTTTCTGCCTTGTTCCTTTTGCTTCCTGTCATTTTTTCATATCATTTTCTGCCTTGCTGGTCCATTCACCTGTATGTGTTCGATAAAGTCTTATGTACTTTCTCTTAGGATTGATAATTGGATACATGTATTAAGTACGTTTTTGGCTCTAGAGAAACGAGATATGCGAAAGCAATTTTAGGTAATTCAAGCTTGTTTTTATACGTGTTTTAGTGTTTTTAGTTCTGTTTCAAGTTGTATTCAGATATGGGGTTGTTTTTTTTTGTAAATCCCCTGTGCAATAAATTGGACGGAATGGTCAACGTCAGGGGCATCTCCTTAGATTATGTGCGCGAATGCATTGATATGTGTACTTAATTTTCTTTTCCTTTTTTTTTCCTGTTGAAGTATTATGTATATTTTGACCTGGTTATAGTCCTGATAATAGCCAGCAGAATCGTCCAAGCCAAAACAGTATTCAAGAAGATGAAAGGCATTCTTACCAACAAATGTCTATCAACTAACATCAGGAAGAGAGTTCTTGAATGTTGTATAGAACCGATAATGTTATACGGTTGTGAGGCGTGGACAGTCAGCAAGCAAAGCCAGAACAAGATTGAGGCAGCCGAGATGTGGTTTCTAAGAAGAATGTGGAGAGTTCCATGGGACAGCAAAGAAAACAAACGAGACAGTCTTGATGGAGGCAGACACAAGAAGATCATTGATTTGGAAGATTAGGAAAAGACAGGCAACATTTATAGGCCATTTTATGATGAAAGGGGAAATAGAGCACCTGGTCGCAACAGGAAAGCTGGCTAGAGGTAAAGAGAACACCAGGTAGACCCAGGGAGAAAATATTGGACAGACTTGCAGGGTGGCTGAGGACAGAGACGGTGGAAGATGTACTTTCAGCGACAAGGGATAGATGCATATGGAGGGCCACGATCGCCAATCCCACGCGGCAGGACACATGATGATGATGATATATCCTTGATGTGGCTCTACGCAGTCAACTGGGCTTTAAACAACAACAACAATAACAATAACAATAATGATGATGATAAGAGGGAGGATGGTAACGGTCGTGACGATGACGATTCTGAGAAGATGAGGAGGAAGGTGGATGATGATGAAACCGATAAACACACACACACACACACACACACACACACACACACACACACACACACACACACACACACACACACACACACACACACACACACACACACACACACAACACACGGGATAACTCACGGAGAGGGCCGGGCACTCCGTTGACGTTGAAAGGCATGTTGCCTACAGCAGAGCTCTGACTCCTCATGCCGACGAAGCGGTTGCTGAAAGTGTCGTCGTCGTAGTCGTAATCGTAGTCATCCATACCACGACCAGTTCCAGCAGCCATGTAGCTGGGCAGACGACCAGCTTCAGGTAAGTGGGGCAGACCGGGCATCCTCTGGGCCTGAGGCATCATTCTCATCTGAGGAGGCAATCCCATTCGAGGAGGCATGCCCATTTGAGGAGGCATACCCATTTGAGGAGGCATTCCCATACGGGGTGGCATCTGAGACGGTATTCCCATTCTGGCTTGGGACATCTGAGACTGCAAAGTCATCTGTGAAGGCATTCCATTTCGGAGTATCTGAGAGGACATTCTCATTTGCGAAGTTTTGAAAGAAGAGGGCATTTGAGGAGGCATTCCCATCTGGGCCAACTGAGGGGGCATACCCATTCCTATGTGTGGCATGCCTCGAGGCATTGTAGGCATTGGTCCTGTCACAGAATATACGGAAAGTCACATAGAATATGCAGAGGAACACAAAACTCTTCAGTTGGCTTCAGAGTGGATTTGGAACACAGTAAGAATCTAAAATCGAACCTGCGCACTCATTCAACTCAGTAAAACAAAAACAAAACAAAGCACACACGCACACACAGAGTCACACACACACACACACACACACACACACACACACACACACACACACACACACACACACACATACATACATACACACGCACACAGCACGCGCGGACACATACATGCATGCATACTGACACACACACAAACGTTCTCATACTCATGCACACGCACAAGCACACACGTTTGTGCACATACATACATCATACATTGAAGCGCCTCTCTCTCTCTCTCTCTCTCTCTCTCTCTCTCTCTCTCTCTCTCTCTCTCTCTGTCTGTCTGTCTGTCTGTCTATCTATCTATCTATCTCTCCCCGTTTCTTTCTTTCTCCTCTCTCTCTCTCTCTCTCTCTCTCTCTCTCTCTCTCTCTCTCTCCCTGTTTCTCTCTCTCTCTCTCTCTCTCTCTCCTCTCTTTCTTTCTCTCTCTTTGTCTCTCTCTTTCTCTGTCTCTCTCTCTCTCTCTTGTCTCTCTCCCTTTCTCTCGCCCTCTCTCTGCCTTCGTCTCTCTGTCGCTCTCTCTCTCCCTCCCTCTCCGTCTGTCTCGTTCTGTCTCTCTCTAGTTTTATTTCTTTCTTTTTTTAGTATGGAGCGATAGACACGCTCCACATCTACAACACGATTCTACGCGAAGTTTCCCATTTAGCGTACTGACGGGCAGCTTCATTCCCTTTTGACAAACAGGCTGAGAAAAGCCATCTCTAATTTTGTGTGATTTTCAAGATCGCTAATTTCGGAAGCCATTTTCTCGGCCACTTTTCATCGGAGACCAATTTGGGTGGTAAATCTGGACTCGGCATGCTTGAAATAACCTGATGAGATGTGTCACAAGGGTAGGTTCGGATAGTCGCTTTTTCGTTTAAAATGGCCTTCGTGCCAGGTCCGCAGCTGTAAAAAAAAGGCTGGAAAAGTGACAGATTTCGATTCTGCTTTTTCTGGTGGACATTTAATAGATTAGAATGCAGAGATGTGATTTATGCTCAGATTAATTGTTTTCGACTGTCGGAACCTACTCAAACAGGCCGAGACAAGTCATCTCTAATTTTGTGTGATTTTTTTCAATATCGCTAATTTCAGAGGCCATTTTCTCAGCCATTTTTCATCAGAGACTAACTAATTGGGATGATAAATTTGGACTCTTGAATATCTTTAATTTCGGAGGCCATTTTCCCGGCCACTTTTCATCGGAGACCAATTTGGATGATACATTTGGACTCGGCGTGCTCGAAATAACCTGATGAGATGTGTCACAAGGGTAGGTTCCTCGAGAAAAAGCGAAGGGTGAAAAAAGTAAACTAAAGTGAAGTGGATGAACAGTAAAAACAAAAAAGAAATAAAGAAGGAAAGGAAAGGAAAGGATGATAAGCCCTACCTTGCTGCGGCTGTTTGCTCCTCATAGCAGATTTGACCAGTTCTCTGAAAGACTTAGGTTTGGGCGTGGTGGCACCATCTTTTTTGTCTTTCTCCGACTTCTTAGCAGAATCTGCCTCCTTATCTGTGCCGGTAGATTCAGGTCTTATCATAGGTCCCATAGGTCCTGAAGGACCCATAGGTCCCATTGGTCCCATAGGTCCCATCTGGGCCTGCTGGTCTCCCTGTAGTTGTCCCATGCGAGCTCTCCTGGCCATCTCTTCCATCATCATCATCCGCTGCCGCATCATGATTATACGCTGGATCTCTTCCGGGCTGGGCCTCTGACCTTGGTTCCCGATCTGATCTCGGGTGTCGTTGGGGTTCGATCCAGGTGGGCCCTGAGGGCGGGGGACCATCATGGGGCCCATGGGGGTCATGATCATCCTGGGGCCCTGGCTGTCGGCTGTCTCATTGTCTCCGGGCCTGAGGGGACCCCCCTGAGGGCCAGGGACCACCATGGGGCCCATAGGGGTCATGATGATTCTGGGCCTGCCGCTTCCTGTCTGGTTGTCCCGACCTCCGGGGAACGGGAAGCCGTTAGGTGGCGGCATCCTCATCGCTGGGCCTTCTCCGCCGGGGAATCTTGTAGGGCCTGAGAAGCTTCCCACTGGAGGCATGGGGCCTCGGTTTCCAAATGGAGGCATGGGTCTTCTGTTACCCATTGGAGGCATAGGTCCTCTGTTAATCATTGGAGGCATAGGTCTTCTGCTACCCATTGGAGGCATAGGTCTTCTGTTTCCTGGGAAGGCACTCGGGCGTCTGGGCTGGTTGAGGCCAGGCATCTCAGGACGAAGCTGACGAGAGGGAGGAGGGGTTTGCCGGAAGGGGCGGGACGGGGGAGATGGCATAGGGGAGCGTGAGGGGGAGGTCTGGGCAGGGTATCCGGAGCCCGATGGGTGTGGACTGCCTTGGTCCAGGGGACGGGCTGCAAGAGCAGAAAAGGAAAGTGCGTATTAATGAAAGGCTGCTGTTACCATATTTATACCCACTGAAGTTTGTTTTTTTTACATGAACATGAACATGATAATGGAGTTGAACAAAAACAAAATACACAAAAAAAACAATGGAGGGAAGGTGTACGTATGCAGACACATATGCACTCGTAAATTCACGTTGTTCTTCCTATGAATAGAGGAAGAAAGACAACGAACAAGACAAGAGGAAGAGGAAGAAGAAGAAGAAGAAGAAGGAGAAGAAGAAGGAGAAGAAGAAGACGGAGGAGAAGACGGAGGAGAAGGAGGAGGAGGAGGAGAAGCAGGAGGAGAAGAAGAAGAAGGAGAAGAAGAAGAACAAGAACAAGAAGAACAAGAACAAGAAGAACAAGAACAAGAAAGAAAGAAAGAAAGAAAGAAGAAGAAAAGAAGAAGAAGAAGACAGAAGAAAGAAATAAAGAAAGAAGAAGAAAAGAAGAAGACAGAAGAAGACAGAAAGAAGAAAGAAAAAAAGTAAGAAAGAAAGAAAAGAAGAAGAAGAAGAAAAAGAGAGAAGACAAGGAAGAAGAAGAGGAAGAAGAACAATAACAAAAACAACAACAACAACAAAACCAAGAAGAACATAAAGAACAAGAGAAAACAAGAAGAACAAGAAGAAGGAGAAGAAGAAATGACTGTTTACAACTTCGAATTCGGGAAAGAAGCATACGAAGCAAAAAGGAAAACAGAAAAACGCGGTAAAGTATTGAAAAATACAATATTCCATGCTGAGAGTTTTCTTGTTTCAGCCATATAGTCTGACGAGGGTTCGCTGAACCGATCAGGCCTAACAAAAAGTAAGTGAAATTCCTTGATGGATAATATTCGTTTAGGCGTGATATATGCGTAAATTATAATAAGATTGTGCCTATTATAATTTCACAAAACAATGGTCATAAAATACAATATTATAGCTGAAATATAAGTAACTTTCTTTATAAATAGTCAATAAATGATAATAATCAACATGATTTCGTCTGACTCTTTGTATGCTTTGGTTGGCTGATTGGTTTGGTTGGTTGGAAGGTTGGTTAGTTTTTCTTTGGTCTGTGTGTGTGTGTGGTGGTGGTCTTTGATTTAATGTCTATTCACTAAAGTGATTTTAGACACAAAAAAAAGAAAAAAAAAAAAAAAAAAAAAAAGGGGGGGGGGGGGGGAGTGATAGAGGAGGAGTGAAGAAGATATTTGAAAATTGTCAATTTTGAATTTGAGAAAAGATGATCCAGAAAACAACTGTTTTGAAGAGGGGAAGGTAAAACTAACAAATAATGTTACCATAATTATCGATTTAAACAAACAAACTGACAAACAAAATTAGTAAATATCCGGAAGAAATGAATAAAAAGTAAAACTAATAATTGACTAACCACAACAATGAACAAGTCAAATAACATTTTAAAGGTAATTCGCTATAGGACTTTTTGACAGGCTAACAAAAAATTCATACAGTAATGATGATGAGGCAAATATGTCAGAAACTGTATTCACAGATAGTGTTGGAATATGTCGTTTTACCCTAACGCAAGAAAGAATATGACTATGTGTTATCTTCTTTCCACACAGACACACTATGTTATTGGTATATTTTGTTTTGAATGCATCAAGTTTCCATCTGTACATAAGGGACTGTATAGTTCTGCTGGCATGAAGCTGCTTAAGTATTTTGCTAACTTCAAAGTTCATGTGACATTTATCATACTTTTTCTGTTTTAATTGGAACTGCTTCCAGACGTAGTTGTCCACTAAAGTGTAATTCTCGTGCAACGAGAGAGAAAGCTGGATATTGTTTGAATCTGGTGAGTTATTAGCTCCCCGTTTGGCAGCCCTGTCAACTGTATTATTATAACTAAAAGAACTATGAGAAGGTATCCAGCAGAAAGTAATATCAGTGCCTCTTAAAGATAAATTATGAATCAAGTGACTTATTTCCAGAATCATTTCTGATCTTGTTTGTAATTTTGATAATTCAAGAGCCTGAAGTACTGATTTTGAATCAACGCAAAGAAGTATCTGAAAAATTGTCCTAGGAAGACTTATCAGAAAGTTTAAAGCCATTAATATTGCAAAGAGTTCAGCTGTAAAGATAGATTTATCAAGTCCTATGTAGAAAGATTTTTCAATTTTGAGAGCAGGTATTAAAAACGCTGAGCCTGCTTTTCTTTCAATTACTGACCCATCAGTGTAAATTTTCAAATGATCAGAATATACGTCGTTTATATGACATTTAACCTGACTTGCCAGTAAGTTTATATTGTCTCCTTTTTTTAAATTAGTGTGGTGTACGTCAAATCGTGCTCTTTGGAGTTCCCAACTGGGTACTGGCGAAAAGGAAGGTCGTATAGATACAGGATCTACGTCTAGATCAATTCCTGAGCCTTTCATGACGTCAGATGTGTATGTTGCAAGTGTGACCTGTGAAGATATTGATTTAGCTCGTTTTGGAAAGTCGGTATCTGATCTCAGTTTAATTTCTGTTTCTGAGATGTTTTCTACGGTAGTGTTTCTTAACAAAAATTTAGTAGAAGCGACTTTCCTTTGCTCATCAAGTGGCAACAGTTTGATTACATTATATGTCCGAAGACAGGAAGCATGCATTGGAAGACCCAGTGCAAGTTTGAAACCTTTACAATCTATGCTCTGCAGTTTTTTTAGTAAGTGTTTTGGTGCACTGAAGAAGATTTCTTGAGCATAGGTTAATTTAGATCTAACAAGCGATTTACAAAGATGAACAAGTGTTGATGAATCTTGACCCCATGTCTGTTTGCGAACTATTTTTATGAAATTTAAACTTTTTTGAGCTTTGGTTAATAAGTATTCAATATGCTGATTCCAAGATAATTTTGCTGTAAGGAAAACTCCTAAGAATTTAATCGACTCATTAAACTGAAGAAGAGTATCTCCCAGTTTGAAAGTGGGAATATTTACTGGGTTAGCTCCATTATTAAATAAAACTATTTTTGTTTTTTCCAGGGATAGATGTAACCCATTTTCTACCATGTATCGCGCTATTTTATCAAGTTCTAATTGGTAGCATTTGCGTGTATAATTGATACAGCGCAAAGGAGTTTTCTTTTTCATATTTACCTGCATCCACATGCATAAATCGTCAGCATATTGAGCTAAAACTACATGCTTAGATACTTTACTGGGTAAGTCATGCATTAATATCATGAAAAGAAGGGGAGCTATAACGGATCCCTGAGGGATACCCATTTGAAGAATTCGTTTCGTGGAATATACATTTTCAATCCTCGTTTGAAATACTCTGTTTTCTAAGAAACACTTAACATAGCCAAAAATGTGACCTGTCAGCCCAATACTTTTAAATTTGAATAACAATCGGGAGTGCCACACTTGATCGTATGCTTTCGTTATATCAAAAAATGTAGCTAAAACACATTGACGTCTTGCAAATTGTTGTTTTATATTAGTAGTTAGCTTTGTTAGGATCTCTACTGGTGACCTGCCTTTTCGAAATCCTGCCTGATTTACTGGTATTATTTTATTCTTTTCACAATAGTGCATCAGTCTCTTTAAGATTATTTTCTCCATTAGTTTACATACATGTGATGTTAATGCAATTGGCCTGTAGTTTTTCAAATCGGTATTACATTTACCTGGTTTTAATACAGGAACCACTATTGTTTCTTTCCAGTTGTTAGGCATTATCCCACTATTCCAGCATTTTTGAAATATGTCATGTAGCAAGATTATAAAATTTTCTGGTAAATTTTTCAGCATCTCATTGGAAATTGCATCTAGTCCAACTGACGTTTTTTTACTTGGAAGGGACTGAATGGCATCTTTTAATTCTTGAAGTGTGAGTGATGCATTTATGTAGTGAGTATTGTCAGAGGCAGGGTCCTTATATATATCTTTCTTTTCATCTCGTTCCCTATAATTTCTATCAGAGACAGGGAGTCCTTCTACACGACAGGCCTCAGCAAACACGTCTGCAAAAGCTTCTGCTTTTTCCAATGAGCTAGGAATAGGGTTATTTTCTAGCTTTACTGGAATTGATGGCAACTTAATCCCGTTTTTCATTAATTTTAGTTTTTCCCAAATCTTTATCGTGTCTTTGTGGTTATTTACTTCACATTTACAAAAAGATGTCCAGTGTTGTTCTTTGGCTTGCTCTATGATTCTGTTACACTTAATGTTGGCACTTTTCATCGCTGTATGATTTTCAGGTGACCTGTTTGCTAAATAATTTTTGTATTTTTCTTTCTTTTCGTTCACTGCCTTTTGACAGTCCACATTCCACCAGACATTTCCATGATGTTTTCCTATTTTTGACACTGTAAGTTTTGGAATTGAAATGTTAGCAGCCCTTAAGAGTGAGTTACAGAAAACTTCGTACGTTTCGTTTATGTTCATTGCTTCAGATAGATCTGTTCTTGTCTTTTCAAGGATTGCCTTAAAACTGATCCAGTCAGCGTTTTTATAATTAAACTTGGGTAAACTATCTTGTGGTATGGCGTCTATTTCTGTAGTATGGTTTAGGGTAAGACGTATGGGGATATGATCTGATCCCAACAAGTCATCCTCTGTTTGCCATGTGGCGTTTGGGGCTAGGGATGGTGAGATTAAAGTAAGGTCGATAGCTGTGGGTCTGTGGGTTGGTATATCGGGGATCCGGGTAACGTGTCCGTTGTTAAGTAAATATAAATTGGAATCTACAATATTTTCAATCAACCTGTTGCTTGTTATGTTTGTACAATACTTTTCCCAAAATGGGGCATGTGCATTAAAATCACCTCCAATTATCCACTTGTCGTCCTGATCTTGAAAGTGTTTTAACCATTCAGTGTTCACAGAGTCTGGGCCTCTTGGTAAGTATACAGAGGCCATATTCACAACTAACGATGAGGAAAATTTTATAATGATTGCACATGATGAAATAAATGCGGTAGATTTAGGCACTGGCGATGATCGTTCACAATAGTTCAGTCCTTCACGAATGTATATAGCTGTTTGTATACGGCCACCGTCATTTACAGAGTCACATATTGGTGGATAATAAAAACCGGATATTTTAGGTAATTTGGTTTTGATGGTATTCAGCGATTGTAGGAGCATGACATGGACGTTTTTAGAAGAGAGATAGTTACTCAAATATGAGATGTTTTTAACAATGGAACGTGCGTTCCACTGAAAAATGTTGATATCACTTACTACACACGTCTTCATGAGGAACGGTTGAATAACTTTAGAACAATATGGTAAGTTTATATAGATTTCATTTAACTTTGAATTAAAAGGTACAAATAGGATAAAAAAGAAGTATGTGAACAAGAAAATAATTAAGTAAAACAATATAGCTGAGAACTGAACGAAGAGAAACTGAATCTGGGCTGAATCTAAAATGACCAAGGAGAGAAGAAAAACGGAGATTGAAAGCCGGGTCTTTGTTGATGTCGTTGTCGGTTTGATCTCCTCCTCGGTTTTTCCCAGAAAAGCTGATGGATTTGCCTCCCTAAGTTTCTGGCCAGAACGCTCGCCCCTCTGATGGTTGGATGGACGTCGTCCTGGCTGACTTGAGTGTGACTGATAGTTTGAAGATTGTCATTGTTGACGTATTCGACACTCGCTGCTTTAAGAAGTCGCACTTTTGTTAGGGCATTTAGGAGCTCTCTTTTAGCGTTTAGATGTTTGTCCCTCACAGGAGCTACCTGACTTAAAACTACCCTGGCTTTTGGAAATTGGGTGTTGATAGTTTTCACACAGGTGTCAAGAGTTGTGCTACATTCAGTGGGCTCCTTTGTTTTTAAATCTGTGATCCCCACATGTAAAACTACACAGTCAGGTTCAGGTGTCAGCTCTTCTTTTGATTTTTCAATTGCAATCTTACAGTCCTCGATGGTATGGATCTTTCTCGTGGCCACCTGAAAACCGTATGAAGAGCCCAGTCTTTTTCCATCCACTTTATTGAGGACTGAGTCGTGAACGATAAGGACACGGGGAAGAACATTATTGATGTGTCTGGAACGTGTTGACGATAGCGCAGTTTTGACGTCACGGTTAGGTTTTGTGGAGACGTCTGGTCTATGTTTGACGACATTTCTCCTGCCATTTTGTGTCCTCGCCCGATCTTCCAGTTTGGGGGGTTGAGCTGCGCATTCCGCGTAGGTGGAGAATTTGTCCATCGGTGACATGGTGGTGAAGTCACCGTGGACTGCGGAATCCGTCTGGCACGCAACGGTGATCGTAAGTTTGGTGCACTTATTGACGTCGCGCAGCTCTTTTAACGTTGTATTGTTTTCCAATAAAAGTTTTCTGTCTGAATGTAGCATGGTTGTGAGAATGTGGATTTGTTTAGACATTTCTTGAATGGTGTTGTTTAAAATGTCTATCTCCCTTACCGCCTCTTGACAGCGGCAGCCACATGATGATCTTGATTGTAGCTGTGCGATGTGTGGCTGACTCCTGGATGGTGAAAGGGTGCGACCGGAGGTCTGTTCTTTTTGATGTTCTTCGAGTTCTGGGGTCTCTGAAGGTGGTGATGTCTCTGCCCTGGTGTTGTCTGTCCCACGGGTGGTTTTCTTTACTTTTTCTTTGATGACACAACGTTTGGACCGTGTCATTTTCAGCCTAGACGATTCCTCTCTGAAAACGTTCTGTGTGTGTGTGTGTGTGTGTGTGTGTGTGTGTGTGTGTGTGTGTGTGTGTGTGTGTGCGCGCGTGCGTGTGTGCGTGTGTGTGTTTCTGTGGACTTGTTTGACAGTTTTTCAAATCTGTGTCTATTCTTTTGTTTATGTTAAGCACAAATGAAAGAGTCTAGATACGATGGCCTTGAACAAATTTTATTTTTTACCAGTGATATTAACAACGTACTACTGTAAGACTTACCCAAACGTCTGCCAGGCTGGGGGCCATCTGTTAAACATACAATCTGAACGTTAATCTCATTTCCATTATATCGATAAAATGTTGATCTAACGAGTATTTCTGTTGTATCAATAAAACACTAATTTCATCTTCATTATACCAATAACATGTTAATCTCAATAAACTCTAATTTCATTTCCATTATATCAATAAAACGTTAATCACATTTCCATTAACGTAAATCTCATTTCCATCTTATCAATAAAACGTTAATCTCACTTCCCATTAACGTAAATCTCGTTTCCATCTTATCAATAAAATGTTAATCTCATTTCCATTAACGTAAATCTCATTTCCATTATATCTATAAAACGTTAATCTCAGTTCTTTTATATCAATAAAACGTTAATCTCATTTCCATTGTATCAAGAAAACGTTAATCTCATTTCCATTATATCAATAAAACGTTAATCTCAAAATGCTAATCTCATTTCCATTATGTCAATAAAACGCTAATCTCATTAAATTTATATCAAGAAAACGTTAATCTTATTACCATCGTATCAATAAAACGTTAATCTTCTTTCTATTATATCAATAAAACGTTAATCTTATTTCCATTATATCAATAAAACGTTAATCTTATGTCCATTATATCAATAAAACGTTAATCTTATGTCCATTATATCAATAAAACGTTAATCTTATGTCCATTATATCAATAAAACGTTAATCTTATGTCCATTATATCAATAAAACGTTAATCTTATGTCCATTATATCAATAAAACGTTAATCTTATGTCCATTATATCAATAAAACGTTAATCTTATTTCCATTATATCAATAAAACGTTAATCTTATGTCCATTATATCAATAAAACGTTAATCTTATGTCCATTATATCAATAAAACGTTAATCTTATGTCCATTATATCAATAAAACGTTAATCTTATGTCCATTATATCAATAAAACGTTAATCTTATGTCCATTATATCAATAAAACGTTAATCTTATGTCCATTATATCAATAAAACGTTAATCTTATGTCCATTATATCAATAAAACGTTAATCTTATGTCCATTATATCAATAAAACGTTAATCTTATGTCCATTATATCAATAAAACGTTAATCTTATGTCCATTATATCAATAAAACGTTAATCTTATGTCCATTATATCAATAAAACGTTAATCTTATGTCCATTATATCAATAAAACGTTAATCTTATTTCCATTATATCAATAAAACGTTAATCTTATTTCCATTATATCAATAAAACGTTAATCTCATTTCCTTTATATTAACAAAAAATAAAAACAAAAAGACAATGATCCTTTCGGAAAGCATATTTAACAGCACAAAACAAGACAAGCGTAAAATTTCGATTAACTGGCCTTTAACAAACCTACAGAAAAGATAACAAAGAATAAATCCACACAAAAAATTGAATGGAAAAAAAACGGTAGACGACTTCCCTGACACTGCGTCTGTGTGGTTTTGTTACAGTGAATACGTTCTGTGTGTGTGTGTGTGTGTGTGTGTGTGTGTGTGTGTGTGTGTGTGTGTGTGTGTGTGTGTGTGTGTGTGTGTGTGGAATGTGTGTGTATGTGTGTGTGTGAGTGTGTGTGTGTGTGTGTGTGTGTGTGTGTGTGTGTGTGTGTGTGTGTGTGTGTGTGTGTGTGCGTGTGTGTGCGTGTGTGAATGTGTGTGTGTTCGTTCCTTATTTCTTTAAACGTCTATTCACATATATGCTTTTAGACGGTTGTGTGTGTGTGTGTGTGATTGTGTGTGTGTATGTGTGTGTGTGTGTGTGTGTGTGTGTGTGATGTGTGTGTGAGTGAGTGCGTGTGTGTGTGAGTGTGTGTGTGAGTGTGTGTGCGTGTGTATGTGTGGTGTGAGAGAGAGAGTGTGTGTGTGTTTGTGTGTGAGTATGTGTGTGTGTGCATGAGTGAGTGTGTATGTGTGTTCGTTCGTTATTTCTTTTACAGTTTATTCACATATGTGCTTTTGGACGGTGTGTGTGTGTATGTATGTGTATGTACATGTATGTGTGTGTGTGTGTGTGTGTGTGTGTCTGTGTGTGTGTGTGTGTGTGTCTGTGTGTGTGTGTGTGTGTGTGTGTGTGTGTGTGTGTGTGCGCGCGTGTTCGTTGTTTCTTTTAACGTCTATTCACATACGTGCTTTTAGACGGTGTGTGTGTATGTATGTGTATGTGTGTGTACATGTATGTGTGTCTGTGAGTGAGTGTGTGTGTGTGTGTGTGTGTGTGTGTGTGTGTGTGTGTGTGTGTGTGTGTGTGTGAGTGTGTTGGCCTGCCTGCAAGAGGAGGGATCTGGGAAATCAATCTGTTCATCAAGAATAAGTATTACTGACGGTTCCTAATGCTTATTGTCATTTCATGTCCCGTTAAGATCGGCCGTTACTCGATTTAAATTAAAGAGCAATCATGTCTCTTCGCTATTTATATTATATTAGGTAGAAAGAAACTCTAGGGAGAGCTAGACAACAGAAGGTCTTCAGAGAAGTAACCCCCTTTAGACAAGTGTTTCGGCCCTGAATTCCTTACACTCTCGGGGGGCCGGGCCACATCCAGGTCATGACTCCTGGATGCCCTTCTGCTGTTGTCTATTTTTTTTTTTTTTTTTTTTCCCCACGCCGGGGAGCGAACCTGGGCGATTCTGCGCTTCAGAACTGCGGTACGCGGTTTTACCAATGTGCTAACGGGGCACACATCATCTGTAGGGAATTTAGTCCTTATGAAGTTCACTTTTGGTTCCTCCTTGCCCAGATCCAGCTTGAGCTCCTTTCTCCTGCCTCTGCCATCGCTTTAAGGGCTCTTGTCCTCTTCTTCCCAGAAATGGCGAGTTGTTTCATGAGATCATAAGCGGAGGTGCCCACAAACCCTCTTGCCCCGACCTCTATGGCGAAGATTTTGACCCGCAGACCTGCTTTCTTCAGGGTGCTGGCAAGACCGGCGTATTTTTCGGTCTTGTAGATATGTGCTTCTTCCATTCTGCTTTCGTATGGCACAGTGAGTTCTATCAGAATCACTTGTTTCGAGGAGTCAGAGTGGAGAGCGATGTCTGGTCTCATGCCTGTCTTGCTGATGACATCTGGGTAATTTCCACTCTGGGAGGTCTGCTGTACACTCCCAGTCGACTGCTCCATCCAGAAGACCCTTTGGCAATGTGCTGGTTGTCGTAGCACTTTCGGGCCAGACCTGCTTCCCTCCTGCTTTGTAGAACGTTGTCATAGCAATTGGTGCGTTTGGGGTCATGGTTTTTTCGCTAACCACATCTGTGATCACTTTCAGAACTTGGTTGTGCCTCCATGTATACCTTCCTTGGGCTAGCGCTACTTTGCAAGAGCTTAGGACATGTTCCACTGTTTGTTTCTTCTGACAGAGCGGACATGCTGGGTCGACTGATTTCCCCCATTTCACTAAGTTTGCATTCGAGGGGAGCAGGTCATATACAGATCTGAGGAGGAAGCTTATCCTTAGAGGAGCCATGTGCCACATATCGTTCCAGCTGAGACTTCTTTGGAGTGCACTGTCCCATGTTGTCCATTGCCCCTGTTGACCTTGCTGGACTGCCTTCTGCACTCTTTTGACATCTTCTTCTTCCTTCAACTCCTGTATGATCATGTCTCTTTTTTCCTTCCCTTTGGCTTTGGACCACCACTGCATTTTTGTTGCTCCCAGTCCCTGTCTGTTGGTTTGCGTGTGTCCAATTATTTCTTTGATGCTGAGGTTTCTCTTGGCATTGTTTACAGCCTCTTGGACTTTCCACTTTCTGCCAGTTCTCAGCTTTGGATGAACTGATCTCACGATATTGTCTTCCGATTCCTCCAGCATGCTCAACAGTCTTGCTTTTCCAACTTTGTATTCCTCCACTATGGATTTAAGAGGTAGCTTCAGCATTGCTTGACGACAGTAGAATGCAACATCAGTGAGACCAGGTGGGACACCGAGCCATTTTCTTGTGTATTTGTTGATTTTGGCTTCCATTGCTTCGACTGTGCTGGTGCAAATGTCATAGATTAGCAGTGGCCACAGCAGCTTTGGTATCAGCATGAACTGTAGACACCAGACTTTGTATTTGCCTGGCAGTCCGCAGTTATCTATTTTCTTCAGGCCTTCTTCTGCTGTTTGCTTGGTTTCACATCCCCTTTGTGTGTCTTTCAGGGAGTCATCATACCATCTTCCGAGACTTTTTACTGGCTCTTCTGTGACAGTGGGGATGGCTTGGTTGGCTACCATGAATTTGACTGAATCTGCCACTTTTCCTTTTCGCAGTGAGAGACTTCGGGATTTCTTAGGTTTGAACCTCATTCTTGAAGAGGCCACCAGCTCATCCAGCTGCTTTAAGATTCGGTGTGTCTCTTCCTCATCCGTGGACAAGACTGTTGTGTCATCCATGAAAGCTTTCAGAGGAGGCATCTGGTATCCATCTCCCAGATTCACTGGACCTGAACTCTTCATTGCAGCTTTCAAGATGACTTCCATTGCCAACACGAACAGTATGGGAGAGATTGCACAGCCCATTGCAATGCCCACCTCTAGGTCTATCCAGTCCGTGGTGTATTCTTTGGTAGAGAACCGCATTGAGAACCCTTGGAAATACTTCCTCAGCATTGTTCGGATGTTTTCTGGGATGTGATACATTTCAAGAGCCAGCTGGATCATATCGTGTGGAACTGATCCATATGCATTCGCCAGATCAAGCCAAACTACGTCAATGTCTCTCTTCTCTGTTCTTGCTTTTTGGATGGCATCCCAAATCAACGTGGCATGTTCCAAGCATCCAGGCATTCCTGGTATGCCTCCCTTTTGGACTGACATATCCACATACTTGTTTTCAGTCAGGTATTTTGTCAATCTTGCTGCCATAACTGAGAAGAAGATTTTCCCCTCGACGTTCAGAAGTGATATTGGCCTGAACTGATTGATGCTGCTGGAGTTCTGCTCCTTCGGAATGTACACTCCTTCAGCTCTCATCCATTGGTCGCTGATCTTCTGGTTCCTCCATGCTGATCGAATCATCTTGTGGAGCCACTCGAGCACTTTTGGGCATTTCTTGTAGAGCAGGTATGGTATTCCGTTTGGTCCAGGTGCTGACTTGGCTCTGGCTTTCTTTACTACGTTCTTCACTTCATCCAGTGTTGGTGGTTTGTTATTGAATTTTCCTTCTGGCGCTGCAGGCCAAACCAGATTCTGGATTTCAAGTGGTGCCTCGCGCTGAGAATCGGAATATGTTTCCCTGAGATGCTGCTCTAGGGTTTCCTTGCCCACTGTGAGAGTCCCTGATTTGGGTTGTTCAAACAGCTTTCTTGCAAAGTCAGAGGGATCTTTGAAGAAACGATCTTGAGTCTTCTTCTTTTTGCTCTTTCTTCGCCTTGCTGATTCCACTTTGCTGAGAGCATTGTGTTTGGCCTTCAGATCTTTCCAGAGTTCCAGGAGCCCTTGCTTCTCGAATTCTGAGGCAGTTTTCATTCGCTTTTTAAACTTCCTTTTCTCCCTCCGGATGCTCTCCATCTGTTGCTGTCTTCTGGATTTCTGGGGAGGCGCTTTTGTCTTTGGCTGCTTCACTCCATATGTGTCCCTGCAGATAGAGTATATGATGTCTCCGTATGTGTCAAGTTTGTGTTCCAGCGTACTGTTCCCTATTAGCGCATTCAGCTTAAGGACAAGTTCCTCATCTAATTTCTCCCATTGTTCTTTTGCACCGGCAGGCGGCAAATTGAGTTTTCCACGTTTGGCGTTAAGAGCTTGTGCAAAATCCGCATCAGAACCGTCAGCGTGGATGTCCTTGGCACTGTGGTTTAAATCCTGGCCTTGGTCATCCAACGTCTCACCTGCTATCGCAGTGCGCTGCTGCTGGTTCGTATGTGTCTTCAAACAGCCCATTTTTGTCCTGTGGATCTTCATGCCGCGTTTGGTGGTGAATCTCCTTCCACACGCACACGGAAATTCCAACTGGTCATTAATCATGGTCCGTTGTGCGTTTCCAGTCGTGATGGAGTCAGTGCCGATGGATTCATCATTCTCTCCCCCTTTCGGTGAATCCTGGGAGCATCTTTCATTTAAAGAACTCGTGGCATGTTATCAAAGGCAAGGTGGGAAGCCAACCCACAAAGCCCGCAGATCTAGTCTTTCCCAGTGTCCTTCGGTCTTTCCCGAATGTCCTCCGAACTATTCCCGGAAGTCAATGGATTGACCATGTGCAGGTAGAAAGAAACTCTAGGGAGAGCTAGACAACAGAAGGTCTTCAGAGAAGTAACCCCCTTTAGACAAGTGTTTCGGCCCTGAATTCCTTACATTATATTATATTTATTATATATATTATATTATATTATATTATATTATATTATATTATATTATATTATATTATATTATATTATATTATATTATATTATATTATATTATATTATATTATATTATATTATATTATATTATATTATATTATATTATATTATATTATATTATATTATATTATATTATATTATATTATATTATATTATATTATATTATATTATATTATATTATATTATATTATATTATATTATATTATATTATATTATATTATTAATTATATTATATTATATTATATAAGCAAGAGCTGTCTGTCTCTCGTACACTCACACACACACACACACACACACACACACACACACACACACACACACACACACACACACACACACACACAGTGTACACATGCGTGCATTTTCAAGCTCAAACGCACGCACACACACTCTCTCTCTCTCTCTCTCTCTCTCTCTCTCTCTCTCTCTCTCTCTCTCTCTCTCTCTCTCTCTCTCTCTCTTACAACTTCATAACTTCATATGGTTCTCAGTCGAGATCTATTTTCAAACCTCCTCCGCTTCCTCTTTCTCCTTTTTTCCTTCACCTCACCCCTCCCCCAGTAAACAGAGTTTTGAGAG
>JAPXFY010000025.1:33382978-33385478 GCA_030674185.1 Monoplex corrugatus | reverse complement strand
AACTCAAGGTTAGACACGGAAAGCAGAAGGTCCTCAGAGGAGAAACACCCTGTCAAGCAAATGTTTCGGCCATTAACTCCTGACACTAATCAATAAAATATTTAGAAATTCTTTACTGACAGCAAAAACACAACCAGGCACAGATTGCAACAGTGATAACAATCCTGTTATGGGAAGATTTAGGCTGAAATAAAGAAAAGAAAACAGACCAAAAGCAACATCAGACTAAATCTTGGACTCTTAAAGATAAGATGAAGCGACACTTAAAAAATTTAACGTACATGTTTAAAACAAATTCAATGCTTTGGAAGACGTTGGTGACAGTGAGGAACAATGGACACAGTCGAGAAACTCGATAAATGAAGCTTGTAAAGAAATCCCTAGAGCAGATAGAAAAGCAAAGAAGAACTGGATGACAAAAGAAATCTAGGCTTGATGGAAGAACGAGGAAGGCAAAGGGAAAAGAGGAAAGATACAGGAAGAAAAACAAAGAAATCAGGAATAGATGCAATGAAGCTACGGAAGCTTGGCTGAAAACAAAATGTAAAGAAATAGAAGACCGACACAAAACAGATCCTCAGGGTATGTAAAGAAGAATCGAAGAAATTGTCCACATGAAAAAGACAAGCACATCAACTGGTTGTTTAAAATCGAAGGATGGTACGCTTATCGTGGAAAAAGGCAAAATATTAATAGATGGGGAGAGTACATCAAAGACCTTTTTGAACATCACAGAAACGAAGAACACATTATAAGAAAGAACGTTGAAGGACCACCCATAACGAAAGATGAAGTTAGAGCAGCAAAAGCCCCAGGACCAGACAATATTACTACAGAGACGAATGAAACCCTGGAGGAATTTGGTATCGAAAAAAATAAGTCCTCCTAAATGAAATTTATGATGATGATTATGACTCTAAAGGGGGCCGGGCCACATCCGGGTCGTGACTCCTGGATGCCCTTCTGCTGTCGCCATTTCTTTTTTAGCAGAAAATTGTCCTCCACATGGGTTCGAACCCGCGCAAATCTGTGTATGATATGGCACATGTAAAGCTATGATGATATGGCCACATGTAAAGCTATGGATGATATGGCTACATGTAAAGCTATGGATGATATGGCCACATGTAAACTATGGATGATATGGCTACATGTAAAGCTATGGATGGTATGGCTACATGTAAAGCTATGGATGATATGGCTACAGTAAGCTATGGATGTATGCACATTAAAGCTATGAATGATATGGTTACATGTAAAGCTATGGATGATATGGCTACATGTAAAGCTATGGATGTATGGCTACATGTAAAGCTATGGATGTATGGCACATGTAAAGCTATGGATGATATGGCTACATGTAAAGCTATGGATGTATGGCTACATGTAAAGCTATGGATGATATGGCTACATGTAAAGCTTGATGATATGGCTACATGTAAAGCTATGGATGATATGGCTACATGTAAAGCTATGGATGATATGGCTACATGTAAAGCTATGGATGATATGGCTACATGTAAAGCTATGGATGATATGGCTACATGTAAATGTATGGATGATATGGCTACATGTAAAGCTATGGATGATATGGCTACATGTAAAGCTATGGATGATATGGCTACATGTAAAGCTATGGATGATATGGCTACATGTAAAGCTATGGATGATATGGCTTACATGTAAAGCTATGGATGATATGGCTACATGTAAAGCTATGGATGATATGGCTACATGTAAAGCTATGGATGATATGGCTACATGTAAAGCTATGGATGATATGGCTACATGTAAAGCTATGGATGATATGGCTACACGTAAAGCTATGGATGATATGGCTACATGTAAAGCTATGGATGATATGGCTACATGTAAAGCTATGGATGATATGGCTACATGTAAAGCTATGGATGATATGGCTACATGTAAAGCTATGATGATATGGCTACATGTAAAGCTATGATGATATGGCTACATGTAAAGCTATGATGATATGGCTACATGTAAAGCTATGGATGATATGGCTACATGTAAAGCTATGGATGATATGCTACATGTAAAGCTATGATGATATGGACATGTAAGCTATGGATGATATGTACAGTAAAGCTAGGATGATATGCTACATGTAAGCTATGATGATATGGCTACATGTAAAGCTATGGATGATATGGCTACATGTAAAGCTATGGATGATATGGCTACATGTAAAGCTATGGATGATATGGCTACATGTAAAGCTATGGATGATATGGCTACATGTAAAGCTATGGATGATATGGCTACATGTAAAGCTATGGATGATATGGCTACATGTAAAGCTATGGATGATATGGCACATGTAAAGCTATGGATGATATGGCTACATGTAAAGCTATGGATGATATGGCTACATGTAAAGCTATGGATGATATGGCTACATGTAAAGCTGTGTATGATATGGCCACATGTAAAGCTATGGATGATATGGCTACATGTAAAGCTATGGATGATATGGCTA
>JAPXFY010000025.1:33372978-33377978 GCA_030674185.1 Monoplex corrugatus | reverse complement strand
TGACAAAGGCCAGTTGGCCCGAAATTTGCACCTGTCTTGTCTTGTGTTAAATAAGCGTTCTGTTTGTTTGTTTGTTTGTTTTTTGGGGGGGGGGGGGGGCTTCGTTTGTTTTTTTCGTGTTGTTTTGTTAGTTTTTTTTGTGGGGGGGTTTTGTTGTTGTTTTTTATTTGTTTGTTTTTGGGGGGGTTATTTTTGTTTTTTCTTTTTTGTTTTTCTTGTTTTGTTTTGTTTTGTTTTTTTGGTTCCTGTTTGCTTGAACGTGGGCAGTCACACTTGTTTTGGCTGAAGAAATAAAGAAAGAAAAACTGACCTCCAATGGTGGTTTCACGTCTGACTCGTTCCAAGTTGAGTCCGGCTACTGCAACCCCCAGCACCAACACCAACACTGATATGTGTAGCACCGCCATCTGTGGAACCAACAATCAATTGTGTCTCCTTTTTTGTTTTGTTTTGTTTTATTTTTTGTTTTGTTTTTTTTGTTTTGATCATCCAAAATCATGTCCGACGTTTCACACTAATCCTTTGAAAAGTGTGCGTTTCATTCACAAAGAAAAGTATTATCTTCGATTCCAGGCGAAAATTGCACTCTCACTTTTAAAATTCATTCATTTAGTCTTCGTTCTAATTTAAAATACTTTCATAAAAATATGAACAATTGACACCAAATGATTTTCTGCACATTTGACAATCAACTAAAACCATCAAATTTAGTTTCAATTGAAAGTGTCTACTTTTGGCCCTGCTTTGATTTTCAAAAAAACACAAATCGCAGTTTCAAAGTTATAAATAATTATTTTAACAACGTGTGATATAAAAAAAAATATCTACCTGACTAACGAAAACAAACTGGAAAAAAAACTCTGGAAAACAGCAGGTATTTCTTTTTATTGCTAGATGTTTTATACAGAATAGTAACAAATGCATGAAAAACAAAAATAAGGACAGTCCTAACAAAAGTGATTATGAAAATCTAACAGGAATATCTTCTAAGAATGATGTCAGATTTCTGCACGACATCATACATTGTTTACAGATGAATACCTTATACATTGTTAGTACACGTTGACTTTGAGAAAGCCTTGGTTATGTATAGTGAGAATGTATGAGTAGGGTGTAAAAGATGATGGGGGCTGGAGAAGACTCACATAACTGGATTTCCACATTCTATAAAGTCATAAAATGTTACGTCGCACTAAACAGAAAAACGTTCCAAAGCTTTCAAACACGAAGGGGAGTCGTCAGGGAGATTCCTTTCCCCTATATCTATTATACAATTTTTTGTTATATCAAATTCGGGAAAACACTTAATCAATTTGACAACATTTTGGAGGTAAAACCTAATTATGAACAGAATTGTTCAATGTTACTAGTTAGGAAAGATGAAGAATTCGAGAAAAAAATTCAGTCGTTTTAGAAGACAATAATAGCAGTAATCCTAAGAATAATATTCATCATCATAATAATCATAATAACATTTGGAAATCCTGACATAAAAATCAAATCATTATGAGCGTTCTCTTCCTGCACCAAAATATTCACTCCCAATGGCCAAAACTCCAGGTGCAAAGCACGCGCACACCAGAAGGGGAAGACAGGAGGAGATGAAATGGAATCCGCTGAATACATCTCTTACTCATTCGGCTTATAAATGATCATCGAAAATGACCGAAATTACTATCACATATAAGTCGCCTTGGTGTAGTGGTTAACGCAACGGACTACCGACTGGAAGGTTTGTAGGTTCGAATCCCCATCAGTACCTTCAAAAATCATTGTGGGATTTTTCGGCTCTAACCGGCTCCTACCCAGAGTTGGGCGTACTATGGGCTCATTGGGAAGACTGGAAAAACACAGTCGTGTCTCATCCACTTCACGGATGCATCATTGAGGGTGTTGTTCAAATCTTCTGACCAACACCGCAGGTGTCTTTGTCTCTCGGGCCTGGTTGACACCAGGATATATTATGATAGTAAGCGTAGAGTACAACCCTGTCACGCAGTTTCAGTCCTAGATGGAACTCCATAACATTATGATTATCATCTACATCGACATCATCATCATCGCATAATAAAAACTGTTTCAGCTTCTGTGGCCATTAAAGTGGCGTAGAAAATGGGACGAAAAAAAAGGTGAGCACAAAGGTAACCTCCCTGGGTGCAATGATCCTTGAAATTAAACAAAAATAATAAAAAGTCAGTGAAAATTAAGATTCTGTTCAAGTTCTAGTCAACGGGAATATACCCTTCTTGGCAGAAATACATTAATAAATTCTCTCATACTTTTAAACTTTTTGTACCTATGAATACTTTTACCTAATCGTCTAGAAACAAAAACAAAAAAACAGACACAGAAAGTATGCGAATGATTTATTTGGATGGAAAAAGAAGACAACATGAAAAGAAAACATTTCGTACGTAATGTTAAAAATAGGTGCATAGACATTACAGATAATAAATAGCACATAGGGTCATCAAAAATAACAGAGATTCGAAAGATTTTCATGGGATCACCACAATCAAAAGAATTACTACAAATAATGTGCTTTGATATATATACATAACAACATACAATACGGTCCACAAATTTTACAGAAAAGAGGGGCAACAAATTTTGGACTGATTTTTTTCTTTGTTTATGTAAAACTGATTGAGTAGATACTACTAAAACATCCATGAGAGATGTCAGCTGAAGCATTTTAATACTGAGAGCTATGGAATAGCTAATGCCATCTTGTATCTGAAATTAGAACAAGGAAACAGAACTGATAAAAAATATATAACTCCTCACACAATAAATGGTTTTGCCCTGCATAAAATAAGAATAAAAAAAACTAATCATACATGAACCAGAAAAAGCACGAAAAAAAAGAATAAGAACGCGTATTTAATACAACCAGACAAGACAGGAATAAAAGGAATGAGGAATCAACATTTTAGTCAGTTTATTCCTTTTTTCACACTGGAACGGAGCAGCAGGGAAGTTTCAGTCTTTATCGCCCAGTTTTTGTATCCCATGTTTGTTTGTGATCTTACGCTTGATAAAGGCTTGTTGGCCGAAAATTTGCGCCTGTCTTGTCTGGTTGTATTAAATACGCGTCCTTATTCTTTTTTCGTGGGTTTTTTTTTTTCTGGTTCCTGTTTGCTTGAACGCGGGCAGTCACATTTGTTTTGGATTTAATAATACAGGAATAGTGTACAACAAACCACAGCTATTTGATAACAGTAAACATCAAAATAAGGAATAGGAGATAATGGTAACGCATCAACGTTTTCCAGATTACATCTGGTATGAATAAAGATTTAAGAGCGAAAACAAGTTAGTGGAAAAAACATTGATGTTTGATTCTGATATCATTTGCTAAGTGCAAGAGAACAGATGTCACATGTAGCATATTGAAAAACTGCTTTAATGTTAATCAGAAATTTGATATCTTAAATAGTTTCAGCTCAGAATCTGTCACAGACTATTAGTAATCTTATTATCACAAAAGGCCATTCCAAACAGCGATCGTATCGTTTTCACAGTGACGAAAAACATTCCATGTGATATTACTTAAGGCAAAGTCAACTTTCTCCAGGTTTCGGTGGAGGGGGTGGGTGGGAATAAGATTCTGATGCGCTTTTGCAAGAAAAAAAATTGTAACTGTGCAAGAATGCTTTGAAGAATGTTTTCAAATATATGACTTGTAGAGTCTGGCACTGACAGATGGCGTGTGTGCTTGAATTATTTCACTTCCATGTTGTTTAATGTCCATACTAAATAAAACCATTCTAGACGTACGGTATTTCACACACAAAAATTGGAAAACAAACGAATACACATAAGGTGTACCCAGTTTAACTGGAAATGGTATTTGTGACAATTTGTTTTGTTTTTGTTTTTTTATATTTAGACGTTAAAATTATTTTCTTACGTTTAACTGACATTTATGTTTTTCATGCTTTATCATTGGTTAAGGTGTTAACATTGTTTATGTTCATTTATCTGACATTCACGTATCCTACTTTCTTTTAATTAAAGTGTTAACGTCATGTACATAACTTTATCTGGCATCTATGTTTTTTGTGTTGTTATTGTTTTCTTGGGGAAGGATATTTGTTTGTTTGTTTGTTTGCTTGTTTGTTTGTTTCCTTTCTTTCTTTTCTTTCTTTCTTTTTTCTTTCTTTCTTTCTTTGTTCGTTTTGTCAAAGAAGAAAAAAGAAAAAATGCATTCACAAGACGAACAGTGTTTCTTTTATTGTACAAATTCATTATGCGGCTATTTTGTTATGATGCTAACATGTGATTTCTGCACGTGGCTTTTCTTTCTAAATAGTGTATCAAGCTTTATACATCAACCAAAATGCTTCGAGACGTATGATTTAAAGAGTTAAGTGACTGCGCTGATTTATGGCCCATGCTACTTATACCTGATGTACTGATTCGGTTGGTTGGAGGGGTTTGTGGTTTTTTGTTTTGTTTGTTTGTTTGTTTGTTTGTTTGTTTGTTTGTTTGTTTGTTTGTCTGTTTGTTTTGTTTTTTGTTTTTGTTTGTTTGTTGTTTTTTCAAAGTTAGAAATGCGATGCGATAGTTTTTAACCCTATGTCTTTGGCGAATGACAGCTTTTGTTGGTTTAAGTGATTATGAAGGCTGGTTTTGTTGCTGCATCCTGTTTGGCGTGAATCACGGTGAATGGGTTGTTTTATTTTGTTGTTTTGTTGTGTTTGTGTTTATTTGTTTTTGTT
Organism: Monoplex corrugatus; assembly: GCA_030674185.1. Taxonomy (NCBI): domain Eukaryota; kingdom Metazoa; phylum Mollusca; class Gastropoda; order Littorinimorpha; family Ranellidae; genus Monoplex; species Monoplex corrugatus. The sequence goes on along the minus strand of JAPXFY010000025.1, from coordinate 33,373,254 downwards.
TTATTTTGATTTGATTTCTTTGTTGTTGTTGTTGTTGTTCTGTTCTGTTTCATTTCTCTTTTTCTTCGTCTTCTTCTTTTTCTTCCTATTTATTACTCTCTCTTCTTTTGTCTTTTTATTTCTATCAGTTTAGAATATGTGGTAGATTTTCCAACTGGTATGTGGGGTAAAGTGAGCTAGTATTATCATATTGTCATTGTACGGATGGAAAATAAAGATCATTCATTCCTTCATTCATTTATCCATACTTTCTCTCCTCTCTCTCTCTCCTCACTC
>JAPXFY010000025.1:33365478-33367978 GCA_030674185.1 Monoplex corrugatus | reverse complement strand
GCTCTTGTGTTGTTGCTGCTGCTCTTGTTGTTGTTGCTGCTGCTTTTGTTGTTGTTTGTTGCTCTTTTCTTGTTGCTGCTGCTCTTGTGTTGTTGCTGTGTTGTTGTTGTGCTGCTGCTCTTGTTGTGTGCTTGCTGCTGCTCTTATTGTTGTTGCTGCTGCTGCTCTCTTGTTGTTGTTGTGTGCTGCTACTCTTGTTGTTGTTGTGTGTGTTGCTCTTGTTGTTGTTGTTGTTGCTCTTGTTGTTGCTGGTGTCTTGTTGTTGTGTGGTGGTGGTGGTGGTGGGTGGTGGTGGAGGAGGAAGAGGAGAAGCAGGACTTGTGGTGGGGGTATGGTTAGTCTGGTAGTGGTGGTGAGAGTAAGGCGTGGTGGTTGTGGTAGTGGTGGTGTTTTGTTTGTTTGTTTGCTTGCTTGTTTGTTTGCTTCTTTGTTTGTTTGTTTGCTTGCTTGCTTGTTTGTTTGCTTGTTTGTTTGTTGTTTGCTTGTTTCTTTGTTTGTTTCTTTCTTTCTTTCTTTGGAAAGCTGTTTCAACTTCTGCACCTCTGGTGTTGATCCCGTGCTGTCCATTCCCACTCATCAACACATGCTAACTTCAAAGTTCATTCAGTTTAGTCCCTGTGCCCGGAAGCCCACAGAAGCCAAAAATGTCAAGCCGCAATCAGGCCACCCACCAGAGGCGTCCCTGCACGGCTACTGGATCTCTTAGGTAAAGTTCAACTGTGCCTACTCTGATCCATCTTGCTGAAGACATTTGCCTGCTGAGCCCCCCTACTTATTACATTCTGAGGGTGGATGACCTGCGGCAATGACCTTAGGTTAACAAGAGCAATCAATGCTGTTTTCATGTTCATTGAAATCTTCCCTTTATTTATTAAAAGGTCATGTGTGAATTTAACCTTTTTGATTCCCCTACACCCTGTCCATCAGCAACCTGCATTGTCCACCACGCTAGCAAAGTAAAAACTTAACAACCCTTTGATTTCCTCACCCTATCCACCACTCAAGGGGTTAAGTTTTTGCAATAGGGAGTGAAATGGTTAAAGCAAGAGGCAGACAAAGGAAGACCTGTATAGACAGTGTGAATGAGACTCTGATATCACAAAGTATTTCTCCTCTTCAGGTCTTCCAACTCATTTCTGATCAACAACTCTGCCTCCGCGCTACACCTAAGATGGCATAAGCGAATACGTTGAAGGAATAAAATTTAAAAAAAAGAAATAAGAAAACGTGTTGATTTATTTCTTTCCTTCACAACATACATAGACTCGCGCACACACACATACTCACACACCACCAACACCATTATTACCACCATCGTCACCACACCATCATATCACACCTCACAACCGCACCATCGTATCACACCTCACAACCACACCATCTCATCACACCTCACAACCACACCATCGTATCACACCTCACAACCACACCATCATATCACACCTCACAACCACACCATCATATCACACTTCACAACCACACCATCACCACCACCACCACCACCATTACCACCATCGCCACCGTCACCAACACCTCCTCCACTTCGCTACAACACAACAACACCACGCATATTTCACAAAGTTCAGACATTTTTTAATCATTTGATATTACAATGCTTGGCGATGCTCTTTCGATACGCTGCCCGTTAAGATGTTAAAAACCAACTTTGTGCACGGAATGAGAAAATGCATAAATTAATCTTTACAAAACAAGAAAAATCAAAAGAGACAGTACTTGCATTTCAAAGTTCACCAACAGTTACCATAGACATAGTTTGGGCTTGTGTCAGCCATTTTAAACATTCTTGACGTAACCCGGATGTCTCGTCACGTCAGACTTCGAGACTGCGGTCGCCCTGATATGTCTGAAGCCATTCCAGCAAAAATGTAAGAGGCTTTGTGGTGCATTTTGTAGCCAGCTGTGACTGTATAACAGAAAGAAGATGTGACAATCACATTAAATTAAAATCCATGCAATTGTATTAGTAATGTGTGTTTTTTTCTAAACGAAGAACAAATGCAAAACCTTTGCCCCTCCTCTCTCTCTCTCTCTCTCTCTCTCTCTCTCTCCTCTTCTCTCTCCTCTCTCTCTCTCTCCTCTCTCTCTCTCTCTTCTCTCTCTCTTACAGCTAGCTCTCTCTTTCTCTCTGTCTCTGTCTCCCTCTGTGTCTGTGTCTGTGTGTGTGTGTGTGTCTCTCTCCCTCCCTCTTTCTCTCTCTCTTGCAGCTAGCGCTCTCTTTCTGTCTCTCTCTCTGTCTCTGTCTCTGTCTCTGTGTCTGTGTGTGTGTGTGTGTGTGTGTGTGTGTGTGTGTGTGTGTGTGTGTGTGTGTGTGTGTGTGTGTGTCTCTCTCCCTCTTTCTCTCTTACAGCTCTCTCTCTCTCTCTTACATCTCTCTCTCTTTCTCTCTTACAGCTCTCTTTCTCTCTCTCTCTTACATCTCTCCTCTCTCTCTCTTTCTCTCTCTCTTTCTCTCTCTCTCTCTTACATCTCTCTCTTTCTC
>JAPXFY010000025.1:33350478-33352978 GCA_030674185.1 Monoplex corrugatus | reverse complement strand
CTGATATGGCTCTAGTAGTCGGCTGGGCTATAAGCGATATGAACTTGAACTTAAAGCGTGGTGTTAGCCCTGATATGGCTCTAGTAGTCGGCTGGGCTATAAGCGATATGAACTTGAACTTAAAGCGTGGTGTTAGCCCTGATATGGCTCTAGTAGTCGGCTGGGCTATAAGCAATATGAACTTGAACTCAACGTGGCGTAAGCCCTGATATGGCTCTAGTAGTCGGCTGGGCTATAAGCGATATGAACCTATGAACCTATCATTTATCATATAATCAAAGGACATAACTCTTGAGAATTATCTCCCCCATGTTGTATAGAACTTCTCAAATCTAACACAGTTTCCGCTACCCATTCAGCTAGCATAGAATAGAAACAGACACAAAGTACAAAAACAGTAAGCTCAGAACACTCCTCAACAAAAAGGAGCGGCCAAGCCTACCAGTTTCTTTGGTGCTATCATTTATCGTTATTGTTTAAAGCCCAGCTGACTGCACAGAGCCATATCAGGGCTATAACAGTTTCAAAATATACGCAACGCCTTGCTGACCGTGAAAAACAAATACAAACACACCTTAACCCTTTGACGCCCGCATCCTATCCATCAACTGGAAAAGCAGAACTCTTTGACTCCCTCACACTATACACCAGCTTCCTGCAGGCAGCTGTGGTGGACAGGGTGAGGGAATCAACGGGTCAGGTTTTCACTTTGCCAGCATGATTGACAATGCAGGATGCTGGTGGACAGGGTTGCTGGGAGTCCAAGGAAATGAAAAACAGACTTTAATACAAATGTACAAACATAACTAAACAAACCTGAATACAAATGTATAAACATAACAAACCTGAATACAAATCTACAAACATAACTAAACAAACCTGAATACAAATGTATAAACATAACAAACCTGAATACAGATCTACAAACATAACTAAACAAATCTGTATACAAATCTACAAACATAACTAAACAAACATGAATACAGATCTACAAACATAACTAAATAAACCTAAATACAAATGTATAAACATAACTAAACAAACATGAATACAGATCTACAAACATAACTAAATAAACCTGAATACAAATCTACAAACATAACTAAACAAACCTGAATACAAATCTACAAACATAACTAAACAAACCTGAATACAAATGTATAAACATAACTAAACAAACCTGAATACAAATGTATAAACATAACTAAACAAACCTGGATACAACTCTACAAACATAACTAAACAAACCTGAATACAAATGTATAAACATAACTAAACAAACCTGAATACAAATGTATAAACATAACTAAACAAACCTGAATACAAATGTATAAACATAACTAAACAAACCTGAATACAAATGTATAAACATAACTAAAACAAACCTGAATACAAATGTATAAACATAACTAAACAAACCTGGATACAAATCTACAAACATAACTAAACAAACCTGAATACAAATGTACAAACATAACTAAAACAAACCTGAATACAAATGTATAAACATAACTAAACAAACCTGAATACAAATGTATAAACATAACTAAACAAACCTGAATACAAATGTATAAACATAACTAAAACAAACCTGAATACAAATGTATAAACATAACTAAACAAACCTGAATACAAATGTATAAACATAACTAAACAAACCTGAATACAAATGTATAAACATAACTAAACAAACCTGAATACAAATCTACAAACATAACTAAACAAACCTGAATACAAATGTATAAACATAACTAAACAAACCTGAATACAAATCTACAAACATAACTAAACAAACCTGAATACAAATGTATAAATATAACTGAACAAACCTGAATACAAATCTACAAACATAACTAAACAAACCTGAATACAAATGTATAAACATAACTAAACAAACCTGAATACAAATGTATAAACATAACTAAACAAACCTGAATACAAATGTATAAACATAACTAAACAAACATGAATACAGATCTACAAACATAACTAAACAAACCTGTATACAAATCTATAAACATAACTAAACAAACCTGAATACAAATCTACAAACATAACTAAACAAACCTGAATACAAATCTACAAACATAACTAAACAAACCTGAATACAAATCTACAAACATAACTAAACAAACCTGAATACAAATCTACAAACATAACTAAACAAACATGAATACAAATCTACAAACATAACTAAACAAACCTGAATACAAATCTACAAACATAACTAAACAAACCTGAATACAAATCTACAAACATAACCAAACAAACCTGAATACAAATCTACAAACATAACTAAACAAACCTGAATACAAATGTATAAACATAACTAAACAAACCTGAATACAAATCTACAAACATAACTAAACAAACCTGAATACAAATGTATAAAAAAAACATAACTAAACAAACCTGAATACAAATGTATAAACATAACTAAACAAACCTGAATACAAATGTATAAACATAACTAAACAAACCTGAATACAATAACTATAAA
>JAPXFY010000025.1:33342978-33345478 GCA_030674185.1 Monoplex corrugatus | reverse complement strand
CACACACAAAAAAGAAAGAAAGAAAAGAAAAGAAAAAAAAAGAAAAAAAGAGAAAAAAAGAGAGAGAAATATTTGACAAGTGGAAGAAAGAGGTGATGAACAAAATGTTGACGACGACGACGGATGACGACGACGACCACGGATGATGACGACGACGACGGTGACGACGGTGACGACGACGACGATGGTGCTGGTGGTGGTGGTGGTGGTGGTGATGATGATGATGACGACGACGACGATACTAATTATGACAATAACGAGGAGGAGGAGGATGGTGATGTGATCATGTGAGAATGGAGGAAAAAAATGGAGCAATACTGAGAAGAAAGAAAAAAGTGAAGAGGACGATGAATGAATGAATGACTGAATGCAAGAATGAATGACTGACTGACTGCATGAATGAATGAATGAATGAATGAATGAATGAACGAACGAACCAACGAACGAACAAATGAATGAATGAACGAACGAACGAACGAACGAATGAATGAATGAACGAACGAACGAACGAACGAACGAACGAACGAATGAATAAATGAATGAATGAACCAACCAACCAACCAACCAACCAGCCAACCAACCAACCAACCAGCCAACCAACTAACCAATCAACCAACCAACCAACCAACCAACCAACCAACCAACCAACCAGCCAACCAACCAACCAACGAACCAACCAACGAAAAAATGAATCAATCAATCAATCAATCAATGAAAGAACGTACGAACGTACTAACGAACGAACGAACGAACAAACGAACGAATGAATGAATGAATGAATGAATGAATGAATGAATGAATGAACTTGGTAGGGGCGGACTACACGTACGCTTACATGTACTCTGATTGTATGAGTGTAAATCTCCAAAAGAAGAAGACATCAAGAAAAACAATGAAGAAACTGACGAACCCTGGCATACCAAAATGAAAATACACATGGTATTCCTAAAACACTGAAAGCAGTTGACGCTGTACCATAAGGATCACGGTTATGATACCAAGTATTGACAGCAGATGATATACACTTCCAAAATCCTGTTCTAAGTGATCTGAGAAACTGGGAACAGATGTACCAACTGGGGACACATGTACCAACTGGGGACAGATGTACCAACTGGGAACAACTACAGATGTACCAACTGGGAACAGATGTACCACTGGGAAAAAAAAGTATTCACGAAAATGGCATGATACAAAACATTAAACTGAAAGGGAAACATGAGCACATTGTACATAAAAGTATTGGTCCTCATGTCAAACTGAAAGAAGTGGGACTTGCAAATAACGTTTGTTCTGACTTTTGTTTGGAAACCAAAGATAAATTTTTTTGGAAACACTTACATACGAAACGATTCTCGATAAGAATAGAAGAAATCTTGATATCAGAATGTATCACTTGTGCAAATATTAAATTGGCTAAAAACATGGCAATATTTACAGTAGACTTAATATGCTCACAGATTCTCTGTTTGACTTTGTTATCCTTCTTGGAAGAATGAACATTTACAAAATGCAACTTTGAAAAGACTTGTAAGCGTAAATTTGAAAAGACTCTAACTAATATAAACTTGTTTTCTTAATATATCTTGCCACAAAGTATCACGTAGAAGAATACAAGGGTAAACTGGCATGGAACTTGTATAAGTGTAAAATGAAATAGTCCCATATTGACCGTTGATAACAGCTCAAACTTGACACTGTTCAATTTTCAATGAAATGCTATCAATACACCATAGAAATATGATTATGAATCTGACATAATAACATTCATCCCATGCACAGTAATAAGTTAATGTTTTCTGTTATGTTATTAAACATTTGCTTTGCGTATATGTATTGTAAGCATAATGAATATTTTGTATTGATTGGAGTTTGTTTTGTTTTTTCTTACGATGTGATCATCATTACGCTTTGCTAAATCGTTTTGTATTTGTTTTGTTTTGTTACAAATGAATTTAAAAACAAGTTCGAAAAAAATACTGACGAATCGTGAGAAAATTACTTAGTTTGCCTTTGTTCTGCTTCCTATTTATTTATTAATTTTTCATTAATCATAAAATTCATTAAAGCATGGTACCGTTTTCTACATTCTAAATCATAATTATTTCATTTCACTGGTTCAACACAGGTACTTATATCGTAATGATCTTCCTCACACGAGTCCAGCTGATTCTCAGATCCCCTGTTGGCACATTTGTTATAAAATGGTAATTAATTGTTGTATGTTATTATATGACACTGTTATTTCATTGTTCTAAATTATCATCCCCTGTTGGCAGATCGTTATAAAATGGTAATTAATTGTTGTATGTTATTATTTGACGCTGTTATTTCATTGTTCAAAGTTATCATACGTAATTATTCCCCTTCTTGCCTTCTGACGCCCACTCCCCTTTTCTTCAAAAATCACCATCGGGAACAGACATTAAATAAAAGATTCCTTCCTTCCTTCCTCACACGATAGAGCTAAGATAAACCCACGGTTTGATACTCTACCAGG
>JAPXFY010000025.1:33332978-33335478 GCA_030674185.1 Monoplex corrugatus | reverse complement strand
GGTTTCACAGAATCCGACAAAATGTTTCAAAGCTTCTTTGAGCAACATTTTCATAGCTAGTCCTCGTGTACTCTGAGAGTGGTAGGACTTTCACACAGTCAAGACGGGAATCATCGATAATTGTTTCACGCCAGCAATCTCTGGGGACGGGAAGCATCGATCGCAGTTTCACCACTTAAAAGTACAAAACTGGCTCTAATTCCCCCACTACACTAGGTATACTAAGCTTGGAGTCATCTCCTGTGTTTATTTACTTCCGTTAACATTTGGTGGCGTTTTGCGTGTTGTCAGAAAAACGTTTTAACTGATTTGTGGGGGGGGGGGGGGGGGAATAGGCAAGAAATCGTGGTTTCACGCGTGAGGAAATCATGCGACAGCTCGACTTTGATGACAGCGATCCTGGCGATGGTGAAAACGAAGTTTCTGAGTAAGAATATGATCCAGAAGAGGATGAAAGAGATGCGGTAGTGTCTTTAACATGTGTTAAGGAATCACTGATAGGTATGATAATTGTACTGATTATGACAACAACAACAACAATAAAAGCTAAATAACCACTCGCACTACAAAATAACCACTTGCACCACAAAAATACTTCAATATACAGATTTTCATTTTGATAGATTCAAATTGCCCAATCATTTTAACCATAAGTATGTGAAAATTTCGTGTAATTCTATCGATAACGAGAGATGCTATTTAACAAACATGACAAGTGCACAAACAGGAACCAGAAAGAAAAAAACACGAAAAAAAAAAAAAGAATCAGAACGCGTATTTAATACAACAAGACAAGACAGGCGCAAATTTTCTTTTGTCAAGCGTAAGATCACAAACAAACAAACAAATATCAGATACAAAAATTAGGAGAAAAAGACTGAAACTTCCCTGCTGCTCTGTCCACTGGACTGGAAGTGATATAGTCAAGTTACAGAAGACAGACGGACGATTGACAACATTCTGCTGGTGTAGTGCAAGTAGTTCTTTAGCTTGACAAAGGCCAGTTGGCAGAAAATTTGCGCCTGTCTTGTCTTGTATTAAACACGCGTTCTTATTCTTTTTTTTTTTTTTTTTTTTTCGTTTTTTTTTTTTTCTTTTTTTTTTTATCTGATTCCTGATTGCTTGAATGCAGACAGTCACACTTGTTTTGGATTAAGTACCCACAAACCACAAGTTTTCTGAAGACTATCTCCGGCCAGCACAGCAACAGTTCCGAGGAAAGCCCCGTCACAATACAGTTCAACTTAACAAAACAAAACAAAACAGAACAGAACAGTTCCTTCAAAACAACTGACCAGCCTAGCCCGTGTAAAATCTGTATCACAACATCGACGAACCATTTAACACAAAACAATACCTCGGGACATAGTTTTTGTCGGTTTTCATTTTTTTTTTTTTTTTTTTTTTTTTTTTGTGGGGTTTGCAATAGGTAAACAAAACAACAACAGCCACAACAACAACAGGATATGAGTAATGCCTGGACAGGAAATGATCAGTCAAGTTACAGAAGACAGACGGACGATCGACACCATTCTGCCGGTGTACGAGCGTAGGTCATTGTCTGACAGAAGGCATGACACGGCTGTCACCAACTGATAGATAGAAAGACGTCCATCACTCGAAAAGACCATGAAATATGCGTCAGGTTCTCTCGTTGTGTTGTCGACAGCATGTAGCCGGAACGTTCCAGTTTCCCCAGAGCTCACCAGTGCGACAAAACTCGTATGTTTATGTGGCTGATTCAGAATTTATGTCAAGTCTCACCTCACCTGATATGCCCCCCCCCCCCACCCCATACCCCACCCCCACCCCCACCCCCCACCCCACCCGACCCTCTTCTCGCCATTATAAAGATGCCGGGGGCTCTTTAATAATAATAATTAATAATAATTACAATATTTATATAGCGCAAAATCTTGATAAAATCAAATCTAAGCGCTGAAGCAGACACACACGCACGCACGCACGCACGCACGCACACACACGCACACACACACACACACACACACACACACGCATGGCTATAAATGGGGAGAAAGAATAAAAGCAATAAAAGCAATGAAAGCAAGAATAAAAGCAATGGAAAATTATAGAGAGCACAGCATATACAATTATATATTATAACCATGTGATTCCCCTCCGAGCGGAGACAGGCTGCAGAGGGGAGAGGGGGGTTTGAGTGAGGTTAGGATTTTATGCAGAGGAGAAAAGGTGGGTTTTGAGAGCGGACTTGAAGGAGACAAAAGTAGGTTGCTGACGGACTGAGAGAGGAAGTTTGTTCCAGGAGAGTGGACCAGAAACAGAGAAGGCTCGTGGACCATAGGTATTGAGCTTAGTGCGTGGAAAGCGAAAAGTCAGAGGATCGGAGGCAGAGCGGAGGGTACGTGAGGGAACATAGATCTCAAGTAGGCTTGACAGGTAATCGGGGGCTGCGTTATTGAGGCTTTTGTAGCACATGGTGTCTAGTTTGTATTGTATGCGCTTTGATACAGGGAGCCAG
>JAPXFY010000025.1:33320478-33327978 GCA_030674185.1 Monoplex corrugatus | reverse complement strand
CAGGTTGATAAGTTTAAATATCTGGGAAGGGTCAGCTCACAGACGGCAGATGCACATCAGAAATTGCCAGCAGAATTGAGCCAAGCCAAAACAGCATTCAAGAAGATGAAATGCGTTCTTACCAACAAATGCCTATCAATTGACACCAGAAAGAGAGCTCTTGAGTGTTATTAACCGATACTGTTGTACGGTAGAGAGGCGTAGACAGTCAACACGCAAAGTCAGAACAAAATTGAGGCAACTGAAATGTGGTTTTTAAGAAGAACGTTGAGAGTTCCGTGGACAGCAAAGAAAACAAACGAGACAGTCTTGAAGGAGGCAGACACACGAAAATCATTTATTAAGAAGATTAGTAAAAGACAAACCACATTTATAGGACATTTTATGAAGAAAGAGAAATTAGAGCACCTGCTCACATCAGGAAAGATGGCGGAAAAGAACACCAGTTTGACCCAGAGAGAAAATATTGGCCTGACTTGCAGGGATGGCTGAGGACTGCAGCGACAAGGGATAGATCGTATGGAGGGAAATGATCGCCAACGCCATGCGGCACGGCACATGATGATGATGAGAGGGGAGAAAAAAAAAGTAAAAGAAAAAAATGGATAAATGGATTGCATTATAACTGTTTGATAGATATCGATCATGCTGACAGCTGCGCTCAGCTGGAGAGTAGTTAGGGAAACGTGATACATACTCTGTGAAAGATATCGATCATACGACAGCTGCGCACAGCTTACGAACATACCGACAAAATGTACATATTTATACGATGGAAAACTCAAACTTTTTTTTTTTATGGTGTTTTGCGCCCACCGACGCGGTGTGAAACGTTTCTTAATCTTGCGTTTGAAATCAGAATAATCATTTTATTTTCAGAAATTGACAAAAATAATTACCTTCACATTAAAAATTTATTTACAAGGTGATTTCTTTTGTTTTTGTGGATTTTTTCAACTTCCAGAAAATTCAGAGTACAACCGTAACGCGTTCACACACACGTGCTTATACGCGCATGCCTCGATCTAAATATAGCCTACATTTCCCATCTGTCTCAACAGTTCATGGCGTTTTTTCTCCACCTGTTACTTTATCATCAACCACCATGTATTGAATTGTGTCAAAAAACGAGACAAGTATCTTTAAAATTGAAATGCTTGATTTTCCTTTCTTTTTTTTTTTTCTTTATATATAATGGGGTGGGGGGGGGGGGTGTCCATTTGCTTTGTATTGTCTTTTGTTGAAAAGAAATAGAAAGAATGATAACTGCTTTTTAAAAAGTATACACGAGGAAAAACGTGTCCTAATTCATCCACTGGAAACGAATAAATCAATGAAAAATGAAACGAACAACTGATAAATTTCATGAGAATTATGGGAGGTAATTATGTTAGTTTCATGAAGGCTACTGTTATTATCTCCCTTACATGTAAAACGTCCGGGGCGCGCGCGCGCGCGCACACACACACACACGCACGCACGCACGCACGCACGCACACACACACACACACACACACACACACGCACACACACACACACACACACACGCACGCACGCACGCACACACACACACACACACAGTCATTGTTTCATTACATTTGAGCGTGGTTTTCGGTCTTTTGTTTTCTTTTGTTTTGTTTTTTTTGCTTCATTTCATTCTGTTCTGTTCTGTTTCTGTTCGTTCGTTCCGTTCCGTTCCGTTCCGGTTGCGTTCCGTTTCCGTGGTTCTGTGCTGGTCTGGTCTGGTCTGGTCTTTCGGTTCTGTTCTGTTCTGTTCTGGTCTGTTCTGTTCTGTTTTGTCGTCTGGTTCTGTTCTGGTCTGTTTGCTCTGTTTTTCTGATCTGTTTTGCATCGTTTTTCTGTTTCGTTCTGTTTCGTTCTGTTCTTCTTCTTTCTTTCTCTTCTTTCTTTCTCTTCTCTGCTCTTCTTCTGTTCTTCTTTTTTGCATCGTTCTCTTCTCTCTGTTTCTTCTCTTCTCTTCTCTTCTCTTCTCTTTTCTTTTCTTCTCTTTCTTTCTTTCTTTTCTTCTTCTCTTCTCTTCTCTTCTCTTCTCTTCTCTTCTGATTTTAAAGGGAGGTTAAAAAACAGACAGTAATTCTTGTGACAAAATAGAAAAAAACTAGACAGGGAGGAAGAGTGGGCACTGCGTTTAGTCACTTTGCGTTATATTGCATGAGGCAGACCATGGTTTTGTTGGACGGCGCGTGTTGGCCTGGGAGCTCTGACTTTAACTCTCTAGGTTTTCTGCAAGGCTTTAACCATCCATAGCTCGTGGCCAAAAGACCTATCTTATGAATTTCAGTTTCAGTTTCACTTTCTCAAGATGATATCTCAGCGCTCGGAATGAATTCCATATGCACTAACAGTCACAGGTGCCATGTGATGGAAAAGATCCAGAATGATCATGGCACAAGCCTTAAGCCTGCACATAAACCTATGAGCTGGCCAGGTCCTGAGGTCCTACCTAGATAGTTCCATAACCTGGGGTCGTAGGGTAGTGAGGTGGCAGGAACCTCAACTTTTCCCGGGGTCAGCACCACGAGGGCGGCGCCTATCCTTTCTTCTTCGTGTCAAATTCATATTCTTTTTTTTTTAAACCAAGACTTCAGAAAGGCAAGAAGGCCAATTGGTCTTCAAGGGGTGAGACCTTGGAAATCAATCTATTTCTCTGATTTTTTTTTTTTTTTTTTTAACCAAGGCAGACTGGCAATGCCCTGCTTTTCACGATTTTCAACTGCCGTGGGATCTTTAGCATGCGCAGCCAGAAGGCACACGGGTCCGACTCGTTTTTCGTCCCCTTCCGAAGGACTAGACGACCTTGACTTCGATTTTCCGGTCAAACTAAGGAGAAAAGTCAAGGCTTATGAGCCCAGGGGGTTGGGGCTTCAGGTGGTCCTTACTGCCTATTGACTTTGCCACAGGACATAGGCAAAAAAGCTAATTAGCCTTCAAGGGAAGGGATTTGGGAAATCACAGGACATAGGCAACAAAGCTATTTAGCCTTCAAGGCAAGGGATTTGGGAAATCAACTTATCTCTCCCAATGTTTTTACCAGGTCAGCCGGGCAAAAGCCCTGCTCTTCACGATATCAATTGCTGTGGTGTTTTACGCGTGTTAAGCCAGACCGGTCTGACTCGTTTTTCGTCCCCTTTCCAAGGACTGGACATTCAGTTCAATTTTCTGGCAAAACTGACAAGATAAGTTGCCGCCTTTACGAGGAAATGAATTCTAGAACCTCGAGTTTACAGTTCATTCTATTCCTAAGCTGATTTTTATTTCGATTTCTGGATGATTCTAGAATATAATCACTACGCGGTCACGCCCACCCACACCCCACCCCACCCCTTCCTTAAGAAAAAAAAAAGAAGAAAATTAACAATTTCATTTTTAATTATTTTTGGTTTGGTTTGGTTTGGTTCGGGGTTTTTTTGTTTTTGTTTTTGTTTTTTTTTTGTTTGTTTGTTGGTTGGTTTGGGTTTTTGGCTTTTGGTTTGTTTGTTTGTTTGTTTGTTTGTTTGTTTGTTTTTTGTTTTGTTTTGTTTTGTTTGTTTGTTTGTTTGTTTGTTTGTTTTGTTTGTTTTGTTTCACAGTTCAATACACGGCAGGTTACTGATGAAGAGACAGGGGGGGGGGGGGGGGGAGAACACCATGAACTGTTGAGACAGATGGGAGACGCAGGTTATATTTAGATCGAGGTGCGCGCGTAGTAACTACGTCTCTATGAGCGCCTAACCATTGTATTCTGGAGTTTTCCAGAAACCGAAAACAAATGGACTGGTAAATCAAGTAAAATGTGACTAACTTTTTTTGTAAATGTCCTGAAATTAGGTGATGGTTCTCGTCCAATGTTTGAAATTAACAAATCTTCTGCATCTTGTCTGTCGTGCAAAAACACCATTTGTAAAAATATGTTTATTTCAATCGGCAATATAAGCTGTACATAGCTGTTGTTGCACTTAAGCGCATTCAATTTCCACAACATTTTCCAATTATAAAAATAAGATTGTTGCGATTACAGTCCATAATCGTTATCACGCTGGGACGTTAATAGGCCTACCACTGAAGAAGAAGAAGATTGTTGCGATTGACGTCAACATGATAATAAGCGTAATAAGATTACTGACATTTTTATGTTCTTTTCTATGCAGGTGAAAAATTGGAAAATGCTGTGGCAATTGAATACGCTTAAGTGTAATTATTAATGGCATGATAGTGACGAGCAGAGGTGTTTATACGTATGAGCTCCGAATTCTGAAAATATTTCTTTGCACAAAAAACTAAGATACAGCAGTGAAGTTCAGTAATATTTCCACGTAATTTGTAAACACAATAGTATTGAAAATCAGTGCATTTATTGGTTTACGTTATTCTTTACAATACACATGAAAAGTATGGAAAAGTAAGTTTCGCGAGTTGTCTAAAAACGCCGTCGAGAAAGTGTTGGCATTCTCATCAAGAAAAGATGATAGAGACGAATTGGGCACATCACACAGTAACTGTGAGAGCAGAATTACATCACCCAGACTGACTGATCTCCATAGGACACCAGAAGAAATATGCAAGAGAAGAAGACCCAAGTAAATATATGGCGACGGACAATGGAATGAGAAACCAGAAGCACGCAGAAATAAAATCAGAAAGTGCATTAGATATAACAGAACAAGACAGGCGACAATTTTCTGATCTTCTCCATCACATGGCAGCCGTGACTTTAGTGCGTGTGGAATTCATTCCGAGCGCGGAGACGCTATCTTCGGCAATTGAAAATGAAACTTCAGCCAGCTGGCCTTTGTTAAGCATATGCAGAAGACAACAAAGAATACATACGCAAGATTTACCGCAAAAAAATAAACAGCAAACAACTTCCACCTGACGTTTCGTAGAGCAGAAGTTAAAATGGCGGATATCACTAAGTGTGGTCCATGTATTGTACAAACGTATTTATGCACTAGATATACCAGCAGCTTTCTGTCATCCTTGCTGGTTGCCTATATATCCGCTGTTTTCTCCTTTTCATCGAACAGCGTGGAAACTACAAGACATCGTTCTCCTTCTTCAATTATATGACACGATCCATCCTCAAGACAGTCCCTAATCGCGAACACGCTGGGACGATAATACAAAACAAGAAAAAGAACAAGAATGTTCCCTGAAACGTCATGGGAAGTCTTCTACTGTTTTATTCTACCACTGAGGCGTTGTGCATTTATTCTATATTGTCTTATGCATATTCAAGTCTGTACTGCTTTTTTCCACCACTGAGGCGTTGTGCATTTATTCTATATTGTCTTATGCATATTCAAGACCTTTGTATTGTCTTGGGGTTGACCATGAAACGTCCCATTGACCATGGAGGTATGAAGACGTTTTTATGGCTGTGATATGTCACAATCCCAGACGAAGGTTAGCTGACCTCATAAAAAATCAGTGTCCCTTTCTGCGTGGTCCTTAGGTTAGTCATAAAACGGCACGTTGACCACTGAGCTGGGTACAAGGACACCTTTACGAGTCTATGACATACCGCGGTGTCCCATACTAAGGTTAGCTGACGTCATAAAAAAAGCAAAGACAAAGTCCAGCGTGTCCACTATATGTACATCGGTCACTTGTGTGTGGGGATCTATGACTATGATTCTTTTGAAGCAATGACTTCCATTCTACTCCATCAAGCTAGGACAAGAAGAAGTGATGAAAGAGTTCATGAGGTAAATCTACGGTTTGTTAGTCTGCCCAGATGAGTTGGCAAATTTCTGTCTCTTCTATCTATACTGAGGTAAATCTACGGTTTGTTAGTCTGCCCAGATGAGTGTTGGCAAATTTCTGTCTTTTCTATCCATGTTTAAAGATAAAGTGGCAGGACTGTACTCTATGCTTTCTATCATAATTATATTCCAAACATTTACATGCCTCGGAAGCGAAATGCAAAACTACATCAGCAACCCCTGCCTTAGTTCTTCTTATCAAGAGCTCGAGAAGATCGCCTCCATCAGACCATATCTATCCAAAACAGCGTGTAAATGACTTGTCTCTGCTACAATGCCGTCCTGGTTCACCTCATCTTAACTCTCTCCCTCGCCGGGATCGGCGGTAGGAACCACGCTCGACGTCACAAGTCTTCTCCATGTCACACGATTGAGACATCTGTGGACGACCTCCTGGATCCCCAGAGCACAGATTTCAGCGATGTTGTTGAAATAAGAGGTGTGCGGTCGTCCCTTTCTTCTCCTCGCATCAACTTTCTGTTGTAGGACTATTGACATCAGATCTGTTTTGCTATTTCTGATCGCATGGCCTACGTATTTCAGCTTTCTTTTCTTGTTGATCTCTGTTAGCAGTTGGCGCTTGACATTCAGTTTCTTTAACACGCTATCGTTCGTTCTTCTGTCTGTCCATCTGACTCTGAGAAGTCGTCTATAGAGCCACATTTCTGCTGCACTGATTTATTTTCTTCGTCTTTCCTTAGTGTCCAGGCTTTCCAACTATACATTAACCCTTTGACTCCCGTACCCTGCCTACCAGCATCCTGCATTGCCAACAATGCTAGCAAGGTAAAAACTTAACCCTTTGATTCTATTATCCCTGTAGGAACTGGTGGATAGGGTGAGGGAGTCAACGGGTTCAGTCTTTGCAGTAGGTGGGTAGGCTGCGGGAATCAAAGGGTTAAAACAGGGCCAAATCAAAATTTTCAGGATTCTTAGTTTTCAGTCCTTGGTTAGATAATTGTAAGTCTGTGCTAAGCTGGCTTACCAGCAAAACAAATTTCTTGAGTGCAAAGGATTCAGAACATTGCAGCATGTCTGATCACGAAGACAAAAAGGCATGAGCATGTAACACCATTACTCAGAGAACTCCACTGGTTACCAATCAAATCTCGCTGCCAGTATAATTTTACCAGTCTTAGATATCACCAGTATGATGGATCTTTACTGCTTTACCTGACAGACTGCCTCTGCATATACCGGTATCAAAACATCACTCATATCTATGGTCTTCAAAACAAAAGTTTCTCATTGTGCTCAAACGTAATCTTAAGGGGGCAGACCTACCCAGATTTGGGTACTAAGATTGTGATGTTCAGTGTTTTAGTTCTAATTAACCAATCACCATGATATTTGGCAAGAAGATACCTCAGACAATATTGTTTGGATTGAATATCTTTGTTGGGGTCTGTGAGTTATGAAAAGTTGACAAAAAGCAAATAATTAATTAATTAATTAATTGCGATTTTTCGCGAGATCGTATACATCAGACATAATGTGTTCAAAAGTTTTCATCCGATTTCCTTGATATTTGGCACACATATAGCAGGACAGGTACCTATAGCCGATAGTAAAAAATCTTGCGGTTCTGCTTGAAAGAAACATTTTTATCAAAAGTTGTATTATAATTTTTTTTATTAAAATTATTCTAAAAATTGGTGTGATGATTGTACATAAAATAATGATAATAGAGCTAAGATTTTACTACATGCCATACATACTATACAGATGTGTTTGCTCA
>JAPXFY010000025.1:33307978-33315478 GCA_030674185.1 Monoplex corrugatus | reverse complement strand
TTCCCCATTTATAGCCATGTGTAAGTGTGTGTGTGCGTGTGTGTGCGCGCGTGCGTAAGTGTATGTTCAGCGCTTAGATTTGATTTTTATCGAGATTTTGCGCTATATAAATATTGTAATTATTATTATTATTATTATTATAACTGTTGCCTTTTATCTTAAGCTGGTTGTTGTTTTGGACATGGTGTTAGCCCTGATATGGCTCTAGTAGTCGGCTGGGCTATAAGCAATATGAGCTGAAATGAACTGAATCTCATCTTTATTAAAAAATAAATTAATTAAAAAATAAATAAATATAATAGAATGCAAAAAAGTAAAGTAAAAGGGACTGAATAAAATGAAAACACAGCCAGCCACTAAATATAAACTTCTCGAACGTCACACTCCCCCCCCCCCCCCCCCCGACGCTTCCCGCTCCTCCCTCCCCCCCTCTCCCCATCAATACAACACATAACCTCCATGTGCCTCACTACAATAAAAAAAAAAAAAAGAATAAATGTATGAGTAGATAATTATTGAATTAATTCAATCGATAAGAAATAACAAGCAACAATAATCTGAATATATTTGCCACCTGGTGCCAGTTCCCATACAGCACGCTCACTTGCAAAACAAACCACAAGCGAGTGGTAAAGAGTAGTGATGGTTTACCGTACTGTCTGTTGCTACTGCCCGCTTCATTCTGTTAAATTAATGCGTGGTGTACAGTCTGTGTTATTTATTTCAAGCACGTCAGTTCAGGTAACGGAAAGTTCTTTCTTGTTTTTGTTTTTTGTTTTTTCCCCACCACAGAGGGCAAGATTGCTCTGTCTGTCTTTCTGTCTGTCTGTCTGTCTGTCTGTCTGTCTGTCTGTTTGTTTCTGTCTCTCTTTCTCTCTCTTCGAGCTCTCTCTCTCTCTCTTTCTCTTAGAGCTCTCTCTCCTCTCTGTCTTTCTCTCTCTCTCTTTCTTAGAGCTCTCTCTCTCAGAGCTGTGTGTGTGTGTGTGTGTGTGTCTGTCTGTCTGTCTGTCTCTGTCTGTCTTCCTGCCCTCTCTCTCTCTCTCTCTCCTCTCCTCTCTCTCTCTCTACCTCCCTGTCTCTCTCTCTGTCTGTCGCTCTCTCTCTCTCTCTCTTCTCTCTCTCTCTCTCTCTCTGTTTTTCTCTCTCTCTCTCTCTCTCTTAGAGCTCTCTCTCTCTTAGAGTCTCTCTCTCTCTCTTTACTCTCTCTCTCTCTTAGAGCTCTCTCTCTCTCTCTTAGAGCTCTCTCTCTCTCTCTCTTAGACTGCTCTCTCTCTCTCTCTCTTAGAGCTCCTCTCTCTCTCTAGAGCTCTCTCTCTCTCTTAGAGCTCTCTCTCTCTCTCTCTCTTAGAGTCTCTCTCTCTCTTGGCTCTCTTCTCTCTCTTAGAGCTCTCTCTCTCTTAGAGCTCTCTCTTCTTAGAGCTCTCTTCTCTCTCTCTCTCTTAGAGCTCTCTCTTCTCTCTCTCTTAGAGCTCTCTCTCTCTCTCTTAGAGCCTCTCTCTCTCTCTTAGAGCTCTCTCTCTCTCTCTCTTTAGAGCCTCTCTCTCTAGCTCTCTCTCTTAGAGTCTCTCTCTTCTCCTCTCTCTTAGAGCTCTCTCTCTCTCTCTCTTAGAGCTCTTCTCTCTCTCTCTTAGAGCTTCTTCTCTCTCTCTTAGAGCTCTCTCTCTCTCTCTTAGAGTCTCTCTCTCTCTTAGAGCTCTCTCTCTCTCTTAGAGCTCTCTCTCTCTCTCTTTAGAGCTCTCTCTCTCTTAGAGCTCTCTCTCTCTTAGAGCTCTCTCTCTCTTAGAGCTCTCTCTCTCCTCTCTCTCTCTTAGAGCTCTCTCTCTCTCTCTCTCTTAGAGCTCCTCTCTCTCTCTTAGAGCTCTCTCTCTTAGAGCTCTCTCTCTCTCTTAGAGCTCTCTCTCTTAGAGCTCTCTTCTCTCTCTCTAGAGCTCTCTCTCTCTCTCTTAGAGCTCTCTCTCTTAGAGCTCTCTCTCTCTCTCTTAGAGCTCTCTCTTCTCTCTCTCTTAGAGCTCTCTCTCTTAGAGCTCTCTCTCTCTTAGAGCTCTCTTTCTCTCTCTCCTTAGAGCTCTCTCTCTTAGAGCTCTCTCTCTCTCTCTCTCTCTTCTAGAGCTCTCTCTCTCTTAGAGCTCTCTCTCTTAGAGCTCTCTCTCTCTCTCTTTAGAGCTCTTCTCTCTCTCTAGAGCTCTCTCTCTCTCTCTTAGGCTCTCTCTCTCTTAGAGCTCTCTCTCTCTTAGAGCTCTCTTTCTCTCTCTCTTAGAGCTCTCTCTCTCTTTAGAGCTCTCTCTTCTCTCTCTCTTAGAGCTCTTCTCTCTCTCTTAGAGCTCTCTCTCTTAGAGCTCTCTCCTTAGACTCTCTCTCTTAGAGCTCTCTCTCTCTCTTAGAGCTCTCCTCTCTCTCTCCTCTCTTCTCTCTCTCTCCTCTTTCTCTCTCTCTCTCTAGAGCTCTCTCTCTACTCTCTCTCTCTCTCTCTCTAGAGCTCTCTCTCTCTCTTAGAGCTCTCTCTACTCTCTCTCTCTCTCTCTCTTAGAGCTCTCTCCTCTCTCTTAGAGCTCTCTCTCTCTCTCTCTCTCTCCCTTAGAGGCTCTCTCTCTTAGAGCTCTTCTCTCTCTCTCTCTAGACTCTCTCTCTCTTAGCCTACTCTCTCTCTCTCTAGAGCTCTCTCTCTCTCTTAGCTCTCTCTCTCCTTAGAGCCTCTCTCTCTCTTAGAGCTCTCTCTATTCTTACTCTCTCTCTCTAGAGCTCTCTCTCTCTCTTCTCTCTCTCTCTCTTCTTCTCTCTCTCTCTCTCTCTCTTAGAGCTCTCTCTCTCTCTTCTCTCTCTCTCTCTTCTCTCTCTAGCTCTCTCTCTCTTAGAGCTCTCTCTCTCTCTCTCTCTCTTTAGAGCTCTCTCTCTCTCTTAGAGCTCTCTCTCTTACTCTCTCTCTTCTCTCTCTCTCTTAGAGCTCTCTCTCTCTTAGAGCTCCTCTCTCTCTCTCTCTCTCTTAGAGCTCTCTCTCTCTCTCTCTTTAGAGCTCTCTCTCTCTTAGAGCTCTCTCGCTCTCTCTCTTAGAGCTCTCTCTCTCTCTCTCTCTCTCTCTTAGAGCTCTCTCTCTCTCTCTCTAGAGCTCTCTCTCTCTCTCTCTCTCTTTAGAGCTCTCTCTCTCTCTTAGAGCTCTCTCCTCTCTTAGAGCTCTCTCTCTCTCTTAGAGCTCTCTCTCTTTTTCTCTCTCTCTCCTTGCTCTCTCTCCTCTCTTTTCCTTAGAGCTCTCTCTCTCTCTTTTAGAGCTCTCTCTCTCTCTCTTAGAGCTCTCTCTCTCTCTCTCTCTCTAGAGCTCTCCTTCTCTCTCTCTCTCTCTCTTAGAGCTCTCTCTCTCTCTCTCTCTCTCTACTCTCTCTCTCTCTCTCTCTCTCTTAGAGCTTCTCTCACTCTCTCTCTCTTCTTAAGCTCCTCTCTCTCTCTCTCTTAGAGCTCTCTCTCTCTCTCTCTCTCTCTCTCTCTCTCTCTTTAGAGCTCTCTCTCTCTCTCTCTTAGAGCTCGCTCTCTCTCTCTCTCTTAGAGCTCTTTCTCTCTCTCTCTCTCTCTGTTAGAGCTCTCTCTCTCTCTTAGAGCTATCTCTCTCTCTTAGAGCTCTCTCTCTCTCTTAGAGCTCTCTCTCTCTCTCTTAGAGCTCTCTCTCTCTCTCTCTCTCTCTTAGAGCTCTCTCTCTCTCTCTTAGAGCTCTCTCTCTCTCTCTCTTAGAGCTCTCTCTCTCTCTCTTAGAGTTGTCTCTCCCTACCTACCTCTCTCTCACTCTCTCTTAGATCTCTCTCTCTCTCTCTTTCAGTCCTTCTATGCACACAAGAAAGCACACGCGCACCGACGCTCGTCGCACGGCACGCGCATGTAAAGACTCTCTCTCTCTCTCTCTCTCATTCAGTCCTTCTATGCACACACGAACGCACACGCCCACGGACGCTCGTCGCTTGGGCATGTAAACACATTCAGCCAAGTTACATACACATAATAATGTCTGCACACGCGCACTTACAACCACAGTCAAGTATTGACTGAAAAACATAAATGCATGCAAGCACGGACTAGCACACACACACGCGTGCAAGAGTGTACGAGAGAGAGAGAGAGAGAGAGGAGAGAGAGAGAGAGAGAGAGAGAAGAGAGAAAGAACTGGCTCTCTAGTCTATCCAAAATATTCGTCTTCATTTAAAAGCAGAACATAGTTATTGCAGCAAGTGCCTGTACCCTTCTTGTTGTGTTGATTGCATACTAAGCAGTTGATGTCTGGGGCGTCGTTTAATCTAAAAAGTGTGCCGTGCGTGTGTGTGTGTGTGTGTGTATGTGTGTGTGCCTCTGTGTGTGTGTGTCGTGTGTGTGTGTGTGTGTGTGGGCTCTGTGTGTGTGGTGCGTGTGTGTGTGTTGTGCGTGAGTCGTGTGTGTGTGTGTGTGTGTGTGTGTGTATGTGTGTGTGTGCGTGGTGTGGGGGAGGGGGAGTATGTGAGTGTGTATGTGTGTATGTGTATGTGTGTGTGAGTGCGTGTGTGTGTTTGTGTGTTTGTGTGTGTGTTGTTGTTGTTGTTGTTGTTGTTGTTGTTGTGTGTTGTGTGTGTGTTTGTGTGTTGTGTATGTTGTGTGTGTGTTGTGGCATGTTGTGTGTATGAGTGTGAGTGTGTGTATGCTGTGTGTGTGTTTGTGTGTGTGTTGTGTGTGTGTCTGTGTCTGTGTTTGTGTCTGTGTCTGGCCAGTAGCGCTTCATAGTAGTGAAGCCTGGACACACACTGAGAAAAAACAGATGAAAATAAGACCGAAGCAGCAGAGTTGTGATTCCACAGGCGGCTTTTAGGTCAAACGGACCGAAAGAAAAAAAAAAAAAAGCAAATGAAAGCATTTTGAACGAACTCACAGTCCAACGACGACAACGGGCAGAAATCAACAAACGAAAAATGAGATACATCGGCTATGTAACCCGCAATATCGAGACAACCCTGATGAAAACAGTTTTGCAAGGAAAAGCTGAAGCCAAAAGATATCCAAACGGAGCACCCACGTCGTATAGGCCTATGGACAACACCAGCAACATCAGTAGTTTGAAGGTCTAGGAAGTAGCACAAGTTTTGTAGAACTTTCTATTGCTTCAGCAATTCATTTGCAAGTTCTATACGCTATGAATACGGTTCATAAGCTTCTGCTTGTTGTATTCAATGTCCTGTTGTATGCTGCAATGTCTTTCCTTAAATAAAAAAAAATCTGTTTAAAAAAAAAAAAAGTCAAGACCGCA
The DNA here is from genome assembly GCA_030674185.1 of Monoplex corrugatus. Taxonomy (NCBI): domain Eukaryota; kingdom Metazoa; phylum Mollusca; class Gastropoda; order Littorinimorpha; family Ranellidae; genus Monoplex; species Monoplex corrugatus. The sequence goes on along the minus strand of JAPXFY010000025.1, from coordinate 33,310,227 downwards.
TTAAGTGGAAGAGACTTGTGACGTCTGCTGCTGCGGCTAGCATCGAACTCGATGATTTTGGCGAATCATCATCATCATCATCATCAAGTGCCTTGCCGCATGGCGTTGGCGATCATGGCCTTCCATCTGTTTGTATCCCTTGTTGCCGCTAGCAACCCTCTCTGTCTTCAGCCACTCTGCAAGTCCGTCCAATATTTTTTCCCTGGGTCTACCTGGTTGGCGGATGAAGGGTTGAATAAAATTGTGATACCTTTTGTGAATATGAAGTGCCAGGAGACAAGATTTCTAAATGTCAAAGCTTCTGTTGTAAAAATGGGATTCGGTTTGATAAATTATGCTGCTCCTCTCTGAGGTAAAATGTTCGTTAAACAAAATAAAAACGCAAAGACAGAAAAACAGGCTATAAAATTACGGTCATAATACTTCAGAGAGAGAGAGAGGGGGGGAGAGAGAGAGAGAGAGAGAGAGAGAGAGAGAGAGAGAGACTCTTTAAATTACAAGCGCGAGGGAGAAACAGGTTGCACTGACGTATGTTACGGTCATTCGCGACCAGCAATGTGCAATGAGAAAGCACACACCTCAACACTCCACGAACTGGAAGGACGCACAGAAGAAATAGTTTTGTGTTTCCGGAGTGCAACGAAATAGTCGAGAGAACTTACCCGAGACCATACGGTAGGATTACCTTGGTGCGATGAAATAGGCTAGTGCTAAAAATGCTCCTGTGGAGGAGTTATTAGTCGCGATGTCCAGATTGAATAGCGCCGATTGTATCCCGTTACAGCTTAGCGTACCGACAGCGCGTTAAGACGTGCCAATGAAGAGTTGCATTTATTGTGAAACACGAGAGGATTAATTACTGGCTTCCTGGTTGAACCTGGCTCTCAGTTACAAAAAAGGCTACTTACTGCGTAGCTTTCATCGGCGATCCAGCCGACTTCTTCATCGCAACTGCTGGGCTGAGAACTGGCTTCAGGATTAATTAAGTCCAGTCGCCGCTGTGGTTTTGAAACCTTGGGGCTAAGGGCTGTGTTGATGGTTGAAACGCAGACGATCTTCGGAAAATCTTGTGGTGTGAGGCCATAGATTGGTTGTGGGATACTAATTTCTCTGTGGCGGGAACTGTAAATTTGACGATTTGGGAAAAGAAGGTGTGCCGTGAGGTAAATTTGGAAGAAAATGTGTGTGTGTGTGTGTGTGTGTGTGTGTGTGTGTGTGTGTGTTGTGTGTGTATGTGTGTGTGTGTGTGTGTGTGTGTGTGTGTGTGTGTGTGTGTGTGTGTGTGTGTGTGTGTGTGTGTGTGTGTGTGTTGTGTGTGTGACTGTTTGTGTCTGTGTCCGCTATCATAGTGTGTCCTTTTCTGTATGTGTCTCAGTAAGCGTGTGTTTGTGTGTGCGTCTCGGTGCATATTGGTGCGTGTGTGTATGTGTGTGTACGTACGTGTACGTGTGTGTGTGTGGAGGTGTGTGTGGAGGTGTGTGTGTGTGGAGGTGTGTGTGGAGGTGTATGAGTATTTGTGTATGTCCGTCGTGTGCCTGTAAGCGTGTGTTTTTGTGTCTCGGTGTATGTGTGGTGCGTGCGTGTGTGTCTGTGTGGGGAGGTGTGTGTGTATGGTGTGTGTGTGTGTGTATCTGGAGGTGTGTGAGTATTTTGTGTCTGTGTCCGTCATATTGTGTGTCCGTTTAAGCGTGTGTTTGTGTGTTTTTGCGAAAGTGTCCCTGTTTGTGTGTCTGTTTGTGGGTCTCGGTGTATGTGCGTGCGTGCGTGTGTCTCTGTGTCTGTGTGTGTACGTGTGTGTGTGTCTGTGTGTTTGTATGTATGATAGAGCGTGGAGCACCTGAAAGGGATGGACTGTCCATAGGATATTCTTTTATCTGTTTTTCCTTTGGGGTTGGTCTTGTTGTTATGTTGTTGTTGTTGTTTTTGTCGGTTTTTGTTGTTGTTGTTGTTGTTGTTGTTGTTGTTGTTACTGTTTGTTTGTTTGCTTGCTTCCTTGCTTGTCTGGGGTATTTTTTACCCCTGTATTAAGATGGTGTATTTTTTGTTTTGTTGTTGTTGTTTTTTTTGTTTGTTTTTAATGCGTGCATGCACTTGCTCCGGTTGTTCAGCCCACACAGTGTAGACGTTTTTTTGCTGCACAGTCTGCATACTTCGTCTTCCGTTGGCTATCCCTGACACATAGGCAACGCATTTGTTTTTGCTTGCTTGCTTGCTTGCTTGCTTGCTTGCTGTTAGTTGGTTGGCTGGTT
>JAPXFY010000025.1:33290478-33300478 GCA_030674185.1 Monoplex corrugatus | reverse complement strand
ACTGACTCACTCGCTCACCACACACACACACACACACACACACACACACACACACACACACACACACACACACACACACACACACACACACACAGTCAGCCTCTTGGCAACCACACTTGTTATATTGACGAAGTTCTACTCGTTTCTCAGGCGGTCAGATATGGGGAGTAAACAGATGGAAACTTTCAACTTCAGGCTAACCGCATGGAAAAACAGTTGACCCGGAGTATCGGATAAATTAGGCCAGAGATAATAAAGCAGAGTTATAAGCCTACGTAGCACATATGTTGACTACTTCTGTGAACGACAGAATCCTATATTTTCCACTGTAGGCAGTATTATCAGGCTGTCCGCATTGTCGTGTCTTGTGTCAAAAACGAGCTGAGGAGTGATATCTTTCAGGTAAGCAGGGTTTTTTTGTATTCAATTGTTATTGTTATGGTGTTTTTTTGTTTTAAAGGCCAGCCGACTGCGCAGAGCCATATCAGGGTTATAACCGTTTCTAAACACACACTATTTCAACAGTTAAAAAAAGGAAGAGAAAATTAAGTACGCATATCAATGCATTCGCGTACGTAATCTAAGGAGATGCCCCTGGCGTTGACCACTCCGTCCAGTTTATCGTTCAAGGGATTTGAAAAAAAAAACCTGAATACAAATTGAAACATAACTAAGGACACTACAACATATAGAAACGGGCCTAAATGACCTAAAATTGCTTCCGCATATCTCATTTCCATTGAACTAAAAATGCACTTAATGTATGTACCCAATTGTCAATCCTAGGAGAAGGTATGTTCTATATCGAGCACATACGCCTACAGGTGAATGGACTAGCAAGGCAGAAAATAATAGATAGGAAGAAATGACAGAAAGCAAAGGAACAAGGCAGAAACAAAGAGAGTGACAGAAAAGAGGACATTTCTAGCACAAAATTTCCGGAAGGTGGGGATACTCTTTATACTATCAGAGCCCCCGGCATCCCCAAGGGATATTGTATATATGTGATGAGAAACTGAAGCTGTAGCCTATGTAATTAAACCTATGTGTCATAACATTCGCTGCTACATTAACCCGGCATCCCCAAGGGATATTGTATATATGTGATGAGAAACTGAAACTGTAGCCTATGTAATTAAACCCATGTGTCATAACATTCGCTGCTACATCAAGCCGTACGCCAATCACTTTTCGTTACAAATTCCAGTTTTCTCTGTTTAAGCACTAGTATTATCACATGAAGTTCGTGAGCGCATTTGATTGTCTCTTCCATGTGTGTGTATGTTGTGTCGTGTGTAGCAAGTTGTGCATAGTAATCGTTTTCTTCATCACACATAGTCTGTTCCCCTGCGCGCCTGTTGCTGTTCGTTAACGTTATTGTCTCTTCGCATTGAAGAGTGACGTGTCGAGTAATGAATAGTTTTGTCCCTTGACCAAAATGAATGTAATACACAATCAAAGACGTTGTTTGTTTGTATTTTGAGGTCTTTGTATATAAGCGACTTTACATTGAGATCAAAGACGTTATAAATATAGTTGTTTCTTTTTTTTTTCTTTTTTTTTTTTATGCCTTTGATTGAAGTTTAGGGTAGAAAAGTATCGTCTGTCCATATTTTTCCCTCTTTCCAATATCTTTCCCATTTCAGTGTTAAAAGTTGATTGAATATTTTCTTCTTTTTGTGGACCTTGGTTTCGAAGACCAACTATGCCTCACTCCATAAAAAGTAACTGTATGTATAGCTCAAGTGTTTGTTTTGTTTTGTATTTTTGTTGTTGTTGTTTTGTTGTTGTTTTTGTTTTTTGTTGTTTTTTATAAGAATACAAGTCGATATTAAATTTGCAATTCCTTTTCACTTCAATCTTGTTACAGACTGAGTCATGCGAAATGAAACTCTTGAGTTCGACTCTCGGGATAGGCCCATTAGCTCACTTGTTAGAGCGCCATGCTTGGGGGTTCCACCCTCACCGTGATGCCAGTGGACCTCTGCATTTAGTTGAATGGCTGGTTGGGGTGTTGTTGTTTGTTGTTTTTTTTTGGGGGGGGGTTTGTTTTGGGGTTTTTTGTCAAAAATTTTGATAGAGTCGTGGACTTGAGATCTGATATCCTGAGTTCAATCCCAGTCCGCAGTATTTAAAAATAAAACGGGCCTATTCACTGCCTATCTAAATCCTTTGATTCCCGCACCCTGTCCACCAACTACAAAAACTGAACCCTGTGGTCAATATGGCAAACTACAGACTGATGTGCTGGGTATACCCGAACTCTACAGCACTCCAGACTTTAGCTGAAGACTGGGTCGTAATGTTTTGATACCACTAACCAGACCGCTAGGATTGTTGATTCATTGTTGTTCGGCCTGCACTTTGCATATGGCGTGTATTGTGCTGTCACAAGATCTGTTCATGTGATATTCGGATTGTTAACAGGTTGCTGTACGTGTGTGTGTGTGTGTGTGTGCGTGCGTGTGTGTTTGTGTGTGGGGGTGGGGATGTGGTGTGTGTGCGTGCGTGTGTGTGTGTGCGTGTGGTGTGTGTGTGTGTGAGTGTGGTGCGTGTGGTGTGTGGTGTGTGTGGTGTGGTGTGTGTGTGTGTGTGTGTGGTGTGTGTGTCATGTGTGTTGTGAGTGTGTTGTGTGTGTGTTTGTGTGTCTGTCTGTTAGTCTGTCTGTGTGTCCATCCGTCTTGTGTGTGTTTCTTGTTAGTCTGTGTGTGCGTGTGTCTGTTCGTCTATGTGTGTGCGTGTGTACGCGAGTGAGTGAGTGAGTGAGTGTGTGTGTGTGTGTGTGTGTGTGTGTGTGTGTGTGTGTGTGTGTGTGTTTGCGCGCGCGCGCGCGCGCGCAACGGTCGACATGAGGTCATACAGAGAACTCAGAACTGACCGACAGCCTTTTGATTTTGTTAGATCATTTCTGGACCCATACTTGGGACATTGTGGGGATGGTGATGGTGATGATGATGATGATGATGATGATGATGATGATGATGATGATGATTGTTATTATTATCATTATCATTATCATTATCATTACTATCATTATTATCATTGATATTAGTAGTAGTAATATTGTTGTTATCATTATCCATTTATGCTTTGAATTTATACACACGTTACAATGCATTAAGTTGTCGCCTTTGTTCTAGCAGTTAATTTATGAACACTAAATGATACCCGACTTTTTCCATTTCTTCTGCTTTTACCGGTTAGCTGTTATTGTCTAATGTGCCATATGCTAAAAGTTTAGGTTGTTGATCATGCCACCATTGTGCTTCATGGCATATGGCATTGCATGAACAGGGTCACGCGAAGTTGGAGCTCTCGTTGTTTTCACTGGTTTTTTAGCGTGCGTGTTGTGAGGTGTTCGTCACAAGGTGCTGTGCTCGTGGGCCTTCAGTGCCTATAGCTGTGTCAGTCGTTCAGTCAGAGGATTTATATCAGTTCATTCCGAGCCTGAGGACTTGATACTACCCACTGCCTACGCGTCACTCCTTAAAGTCAGAGGTTTTTTGTTTTTGGTCAATTCACATGATATTAGTACAGATAATCAAAGACTGATAAAAGTAACCAGGTGAGTCGATTATTCGTCCGTGAGGATAATGATAATCTAATTTATGAAGATTTTTTTTTCCTTTTCCGTGTGCCTACTAATAAATGAACCCGATTGTGGAGTTGGTTATACGTTTACTAGCAACAACATTAATGTCTAATTATGAAAAAAAAAAAGGTTTTCTGTGTGTGTGCCCACTAATATAAACCCGATTCGTGGAGTTGGTTATACGTTTACTAGCAACACATTAATGTCTAATTGAAAAAAAAGGTTTTCTGTGTGTGTGCCCACTATAATAACCCATTTGTGGAGTTGGTTATACTTTACTACATCAATCATAAATGTCTAATTATGAAAAAAAAGTTTTCTTGTTGTGCTACTAATATGAACCCGATTTGTGGAGTTGGTTATACGTTTACTAGCAACACATAAATGTCTAATTATGAAAAAAAAAGTTTTCTGTGTGTGTCCTACTATAATGAACCGATTCATGGAGTTAGTTTACGTTTACTAGCAATAACACCATGCCATGGCCGAAATCTTTTCAGCATTGTTACAGTAGCTTATGTACTTGAGTTATTGATTACCATTTCATCATACTTATTGTTACAGTACCTTATGTACTTGAATTATTGATTCAGCATTTCATCATACTTATTGTTACAGTACCTTATGTACTTGAGTTATTGATTAGCATTTCATCATACTTATTGTTACAGTACCTTATGTACTTGAGTTATTGATCAGCATTTCATCATACTTATTGTTACAGTACCTTATGTACTTGAATTATACTAGATTCATCAGCTTATGTTCAGTCCTATGTACTAATTATTGATTAGCATTTCACATACTCATGTTACAGTACTTATGTACTTGATATGATAGCATTTCATCATACTATTGTTACAGTACTTTATGTACTTGAGTTATTGATTAGCATTTCATCATACTCATTGTTACAGTACTTTATGTACTTGAGTTATTGATTAGCATTTCATCATACTCATTGTTACAGTCCTTATGTACTTGAGTTATTGACTAGCATTTCATCATACTTATTGTTACAGTACTTTATGTACTTGAGTTATTGATTAGCATTTCATCATACTTATTGTTACAGTACCTTATGTACTTGAGTTATTGATTAGCATTTCATCATACTTATTGTTACAGTGCCTTATGTACTTGAATTATTGATCAGCATTTCATCATACTTATTGTTACAGTGCCTTATGTACTTGAGTTATTGATTAGCATTTCATCATACTTATTGTGCCTTATGTACTTGAGTTATTGATTAGCATTTCATCATACTATTGTTACGGTGCCTTATGTACTGATTATGATAGCATTCATCATACCATTGTACAGTGCTTAGTACTTATTTTATGCATTTCATATACTTATTGTTACGGTGACCTTATGTACTTGAGTTATTGATTAGCATTTCATCATACTTATTGTTACGTACCTATGTACTTGATTATGATAGCATTCATCATATTATGTACAGGCCTTAGTACTTGAATTATTGATTAGCATTTCATCATACTCATTGTTACAGTACCTTATGTACTTAGTTATGACTAGCATTTCATCATACTTATTGTTACAGTACCTTATGTACTTGAGTTATTGATTAGCATTTCATCATACTTATTGTTATAGTACTTATGTACTTGAGTTATTGATTAGCATTTCATCATACTTATTGTTAGGTACCTATGTACTTGTTATGATAAGCTTTCTCTTTCTCTTTGTGACCACCTCTTTGTGTTATGTATATTCTGGTACTAATGTGTCTCCTTCTGTCGTAAGAAAAATATTTTTACCATCATTATAAACCTCATCATCATCATCAGGTGCCCTGCCGCATGACGTTGGCGATCATGGACTTCCATCTGTCTCTATCTTCGTTGCCCCTAGCATCTCCCCCACCCTCCTCTCCCCAGCCACTCTGCAAGTCCGTCCAGCATTTTCTCCCTGGGTCTACCTGATGCTCTTTTCCCTCCAGCTTTCCCGTCTGTGACCAGGTGCTCCAAATCCCCCTTCCTCATAAAATGGCTTATAAATGCTGCCTGTCTTTTCCTTATCTTCCTTATGAGTGGTCTACTTGTGTCTGCCTCCATCAAGACTGTCTCGTTTGTTTTCTTTGCTGTCCATGGAACCTAACAGTGTGAAATCAAACGTCATATCTCGGTTGTGTCCTATTGACTCTTTATTGTTCTGATAGGATTCCCAACCTCGTTGCGCTTTCAGACATTATGTCTTGTACTCATATGACCATTATTAAGCTTTCAATAGAATTCCATTTCAAAACCATAACTCCACCCCCGTGGGGATGCCGGGGGGCTCTTTCAGTATAAATAGTATCCCCACCTTCTGAAAACTCTGTGCTAGAAAGTTCCTCTTTCTTGTCACTGTCTTTGTTTCTCCCTTATTCCTTTGCTTTCTTCCATTTCTTCCTATTATTTTCTGCCTTGCTGGTCCATCCGCCTGAATGTGTTCGATAAAGTCTTACGTTCATTCTCTTAGGATTGATAATTGGGCACATGCATTTTAGTGCGTTTTGGGGCTCTAGGGAAATGAGATATGCGGAAGCAATTTGAAGTAATTTAGGCCCGTTTTTATATATGTTTTATTGTATTTGGTTATGTTTAAATTTGTGTTCAGTTATGATTTTTAACCCCCCTGAACGATACTTTGGACGGAGTGGTCAACGCCAGGGACATCTCTTTAGATCATGTGTGCAAATGCATTGATATGTGTACTTAATTTTCTTTTCCTTTTTTTTTTCTTTTTTGTTGTTTTTTGTTTCCTGTTGAAGTACTGTGTATGTTCTGAAACGGTCATAGCCCTGATATGGCTCTTCGCGGTCGGCTGGGCTTTAAACATAAGTAACAGTAACAGTGACTATTACATCATTGGCCTCAATAACTTCTGTTGCGTTCACCAGCCGTATTGTATACAGTGTCAGTACAATCGTTCATTGTCAGGATCCTCCATATAAGCTTTTATTCCACTACTTCTCCATTCTGTTTATTGACATCTTTCAGTTACTATTTGAAAATTCCTTGTGGTTGAACACATTACTATAGTCTTCACTTATACGTTGGTGTCTATAACATACCAACTACTTGCACTTATGGGTTTCTTCGTTTACGTCATCATCATCATCAGGTGCCCTGCCGCATGGCGTTGGCGATCATGGACTTCCATCTGTCTCTATCTCTCGTTGACCCTAGCATCTCGCCCACCCTCCTCGTCCCCAGCCACTCTGCAAGTCCGTCCAGCATTTTCTCCCTGGGTCTACCTGGTGCTCATACTAATAGTACCAAGAGTAACTGTTGTTATTATTTAGGTCACTGTTAATTTTGATCAGACAAGCATGTCTGTCTTCTTCGTTCTTGTCCGTTCATTGATGATCCTATTGTCACCTGTCATCATCATTATCATGTGGCCTGCTGCATGGGGTTGGCAATCATGGCCCTCCATACGAATCTTGTCCCTTGTCGCTGCATGCAAGTACATCTCCCACCTTGTCTGTCCTCAGCCACTCTGCAAGTCCGTACATACATTAATACAGCATAAATGTGGTCAGACAATTGCATGATGCAAAGTGTACGTAATTCATCAAGAACAAGATCAGGAACAGTGTAAACAATACCTTTTTCTGAAATCATGATGAAGCTCATGTGTGTGTGTCTGTGTCTGTGTCTGTGTCTGTGTCTGTGTCTGTGTCTGTCTGTGTCTGTCTGTCTGTCTGTGTTTCTGTCAGGTTTGAATTATAGAGGCGCAGCACGAAGAGTGAAGACATTGTACAATCATGGCAGACACCGCTGAGCTGGAGATCGTGGTGGCCTTCTTGGACAAAGACCAAGGGTTTGCGTTCGACAACACTTTTCCTTGGCCCTACCTCAAGTTGGTATCCTCCCTGATTAACTGTCTCTCTGTGTCTATCTGTCTGTCTGTGTCTATCTGTCTGTCTGTGTCTATCTGTATGTATGTATGTATGTATGTATGTATCTATCTATCTGTCTGTCTATGTATCTATCTATGTATCTATGTATGTACGTGTGTATGTATGTTAGAAAAGGGATACAGTGGTATCTTTAAGAATATGAATGATGTATGTGCCTGTGCGTGTGTGATATGTGTGCGTGTGTGTGTATGCGTGTAAGTGGGAAAAAGGGTTTGCATCTCTCTCTGTCTCTGTCTGTCTGTCTCTGTCTGTCTGTCTCTCTCTCTCTCTCTCTTCTCTCTTCTCTCTCTCTCTCTCTCTCTCTCTTTTCTCTCTCTTCTCTCTCTCTCTCTCTTTCTTTCTCTCTCTCCCTCTGCCACTCTCTCTCTCTCTACTTCTCTCTCTCTTTCTCAGTTCTCTTCTCTCTCTTTCTCTTTCTGTGCAATACATATACAGTGTATGTATATCAGTCCTATGCTGATTACTCCCGACAATACAATTATACATCTCCTGAAAATATTTTAGCCCTTCTTTCCGAAGCTTCTGGCTGTTATGTTAATATGTATACATGTGTGTGTGTGTGTGTGTGTGTGTGTGGTGTGTGTGTGTGTGTGTGTGTGTGTGTGTGGTGAGAGAGAGAGAGAGTGTGTGTGTGTGTGTGTGTGTGTGTGTGTGTGTGTGTGTGTGTGTGTGTGCGTGTGTATGTGTGTGCTCGCGCTTGGTGTCATTGGGTATTGCTTCAGTCTTACCTCCATTCAACTGTAGCTTTTCTATATCATCCAGTTTTGCTCTCAATATAACAGTCAGAAGCTTCGGAAAGAAAATGTTTTCAGGAGATGTATTATTGTATCGTCGGGAGTCATCAGCATAGGAACGATATTTGATGTTATGCAGACGGATGACTTTGACAAGTGCTGAGGTGTAGGATGTGAAGAGCCCGGCCCGAGTACAGATCCTTGAGGGACTCCATATGCGAGTTTAACCCGCTGTGATTCAGACTCATTTACCATGACTGACATGAATGACAAAAGCCAAGAAATGACCACTACTTTGGATTCCGAACGTGTGCTTCAATCGAGAGAGAAGGATAGTGTGGTCAATAATATCAAAGGCAGCAGAAAGATCTGAAAGAAAAAGTAAGGAAATTTGGCCACAATCAGCTGAAAGCAACGAATCATTCATAATGTGAACGAGAGCAGTTTCAGTGCTGTGGTCAGAACGATAAGCTGATTGAAAAGAATGGTAAAGATTGTTGGCTGAGAGATGATTATTCATCTGTTTCAAAACCACTTTCTCAAGGAACAAAAAAAACACGAGAAAAGAAAAGGAACGCGTATTTAATACAATAAGACACAACAGGCGCAGATTTTTTAAATTTCCCTGCTGCTCACACTGGACTTTTTCTCCTAAATTTCGTATCTGGTGTTTGTTTGTGATCTTACGCTTGACAAAGGCCAGTTGGCCGAAAATTTGCGCCTGTCTTGTCGTATTAAATACGCGTTCTTATTCTTTTTTCGTTTTTTTGTTTGTTTGGGGGTTTTTTTGTTTTTCTTTCTGGCAGTCAAACATGTTTGGGATTTCACTTTCTCAAGAACCTTGGATAGCAACGGAGACAGGATGGTAGTTTTTTTTTCATCAAACATCAACAAAAAGGACTACCAAAGGAAATAAAAAGGAAGCAGGGAGAATTTTAAATATCAACTAAGTAACATAACTCTTGAGAGTCACGGAGTTATCTCCCATGTACAATTTCTCAAACCCAACACAGTTTGCGCTACCCACTCAGCTAGCACAGACGCAGCCACAAAGCATAAAGTGGTAAGCTCAGAACATTCCTTTAAAAAAGGTATGTCCAAGTTACCCATATACCCTGCAACTACGCTACACACAACCACGATGGTGGAGAGAAATTCAGACAATATATTGGTCTTATGTTCAAGATTGACACAGTCTTTTATTCTTGAACTGACTAAACACACACACATAGACAAGACAGAACATATACAGGGTTGCTTCCAAGGCATATATGTAATACCAAAGGAAATAAGAGGGAAGCAGGGAGAATTTTAAATATCAACCAAGTAACATAACTCTTGAGAGTCACGGAGTTATCTCCCATGTACAATTTCTCAAACCCAACACAGTTTGCGCTACCCATTCAGCTAGCATAGACGCAGCCACTCGGAAGGGAATCACATTGTAATATATAATTGTATATAATATGCTCTCTATAATTTTCCATTGCTTTTATTCTGTCTCCCCATTTATAGCCATGCGTGTGTGTGTGTGTGTGTTTGTGTTTGTGCGTGCGTGTATGTGCGTGCGTGCGTGTGTGTGCGTGCGTGTGTGTCTGTTTCAGCGCTTAGATTTGATTTTATCAAGATTTTGCGCTATATAAATATTGTAATTATCTTATCTTATCTTAGCCACAAAGCATAAAGTGGTAAGCTCAGAACATTCCTTAAAAAAGGAATGCCCAAGTTACCCATATA
>JAPXFY010000025.1:33280478-33285478 GCA_030674185.1 Monoplex corrugatus | reverse complement strand
TGGAGTTCGTTTTCTTCGGTTATTTTGTTTGTTGTTGTTTTTCTTTTCTTGTTTCTTTCTTTCTGTCTTTCTTTAGCAACTTTTTCGTTCGCTCTCTCTCTCTCTCTCTCTCTCTCTCTCTCTCTCTCTCTCTCTCTCTCTCTCTCTCTCTCTCTCTCTCTCTCGGATGCGCGTATGCACGTTGTTTTGACCACACCTGTCTCCTCCTCCTCCTCCTCCTCCTCCTCCTCCTCGTTTTTCATCCTCCTTCAGCTCCTCCTATTTCTTCTCCTCTTAAGGAACATTATATCTTAGTTTTTCTACCAGTTTTACCACGGTGATTTTTTTTTTTTTTTTTTTTTTTTTTTTTGCTTGGGTGGTTGGTCGGTCAGTCGGTTAGTTGGTTGGTTGATTGTTGTTGTTAATGTTGTCGATGTTGATGCTGATGTTGTTGTTGTGTGTGTGTGTGTGTGGAAATGGGCGACATCATTGCTGTTGTCGAGATCCAAGGAGCGTTCTCCTTGCCAGATCCACCGCCTTCACGGGATACTTGGTGAGGCACTCCATCCAGCTTCCCGCTGTCCTCCCCAAATAATTGCCACCACACAATACTGTGTCCACAACGTGCCGTCCTTTTCCGAGCGTGCGAAGCTCAACAACATCCTCTTCGCGCCGGAGATCCAGATCCCCATCAGGGGTCGAACGGGCACTCATCTTCAATGGGAACCGTGATGTTGTTGTTGTTGTTGTTGTTGTGTTGTTGTTGTTGCTGTTGTTGTTGTTGTTGCCCCATCATCTGCGTCACCTCTGTGTCACACTACCCCCACGCCGTTCAGTTCAGGTTCTCCAAAACACTTCCAAACACACTGAAACCTAAGTCAACATAACAGCAGGTCATGAGGCGTAACAAAGCCGGGGGCAATTTTTTATTTTTTTTGACAGAGCTGTGATGATGAGAATGGCGCTGGTAGTGATGATGTATTGGCTTTCCAGTTTTGGACTGAGATTTTGCGTGACAGGACTGTACTCTATAATTTCCTAGTAACAAATTCTGGCACCAACCAAGGCCCGAAAGACAAGACACCTGCTGGGATTGGTCAAGTAATTTCAGCAATACCCAACACCCCTGAGTGCTGCATCCGTGAAGTTAGAAGTCTGCAGTTTGGAGTTTGTTCAAGAGGGATTCATCACTCTGAGACAGTTCCTTAAAGCGCGCCACCCAAGTCGCTCACAATTATCTTGCAGACTCCCTGAGCCTGCGCAAAACCTGTGCACTGGTAAGGTCTTGATATGGGGATAACGGACCTGTTTAACATTAAACTGACACCAGGAGAATGATGGAAACATTACGATGGGCAGCGGACAGGGCAGCTTCTAATGTTCCAGACTGGGATTGACCTCCAGACATCGGCTTTCGAGTCCACGGTTCTTTAAAAAAAAAGAAACAACCAGCATTAATTAAAATAAAGTGGATGAGATTCGACTGTGTGGTCGCAGTGTTTCCAGTGAGCCCATAGCGCTCTCAGCTCTGGGTAGCGCAAGTGGGGACCGAAGAATCCCTCAGTGGTTATCAGTAAAAAAAAAAATTAAAAAAACAAGAAATCCCCTCATGCAAAATAACAGCAAATGGCACAACTTTGAGACTGGTTGATAAGTTTTAATATCTGGTAACGGTCATCTCACCAGTCGGCAGATATACATAAGAAATAACCAGCAGAATCGGCCAAGCCAAAACAGCGTTCAAGAAGATAAAAAGCGTTCTTACCAACAAATGCCTATCAATTAACATCAGGAAGAGAGTTTTTGAATGTTATATAGAACCGATAATGTTATACGGTTGTGAGGCGTGGACAGTCAACAGGCAAAGCCAGAACAAGATTGAGGCAGCCGAGATTTGGTTTCTGAGAAGAATGTTGAGAGTTCCATGGACAGCAGAGAAAATAAACGAGACAGTCTTGGTGGAGGCAGACACAGGACTGTTGATAAGGAAGATTGGGGAAAGGCAGGTGATGAAAGAGAGCACCAGGTAGATCCAGGGAGAAAATATTGGACGGACTTGCAGGGTGGCTGAGGACAGAGAGGGTGGAGGATGTACTTGCAGCGACAAGTGATAGATGCATATGGAGGGCCATTATCGCCAACGCCATGCGGAAGGGCATATGATGATGATGTGGATTCGAACCCACGATCTCATGGTTTGTCGCGTTGATTGGTATAACGGTGACTATAGTCAAAATGATAACAACTACAGTAACAATATTTTCTATACGGTAACTATAGTCAAAATGATACCAACGACAGTAACAATATTCTCTATAAGGTGACTGTATTCAATATGATACCAACATCAATAACATTCACTATTCGGTGACTGTATTAATATGATACCAACGTCAATAACAATATTCTATATATGGTGACTGTATTCAATATGATACCAACGTCAATAACAATATTCTATATATGGTGACTGTATTCAATATGATACCAACGTCAGTAACAATATTCTCTATACGGTGACCGTATTCAATATGATACCAACGTCAGTTACGATATTCTCTATACGGTGACTGTATTCCATATGATACCAACGTCAATAACAATATTCTCTATACGGTGACTGTATTCAATATGATATCAACGTCAGTTACGATATTCTCTATATGGTGACTGTATTCAATATGATACCAACGTCAGTTACGATATTCTCTATACGGTGACTGTATTCAAAATGATACCAACGTCAGTTACGATATTCTCTATACGGTGATTGTATTCAATATGATACCAACGTCAGTTACGATATTCTCTATACGGTGACTGTATTCAAAATGATACCAACGTCAATAGCAATATTCTCTATACGGTGACTGTATTCAATATGATACCAACGTCAGTAACAATATTCTCTATAACGGTGACTGTATTCAATATGATACCAACGTCAGTAACAATATTCTCTATACGGTGACTGTATTCAATATGATACCAACGTCAATAACATTCGCTATACGGTGACTGTAATTAATATGATACCAACGTCAATAACATTCGCTATACGGTGACTATATTCAATATGATACCAACGTCATAACATTCGCTATACGGTGACTGTATTTAATATGATACCAACGTCAATAACATTCGCTATATGGTGACTGTATTCAATATGATACCAACGTCAGTAACATTCGCTATACGGTGAGTGTATTTGATATGATACCAACGTCAATAACATTTGCTATACGGTGACTATATTTAATATGATATCAACGTCAATAACATTCGCTATACGGTGACTGTATTTAATATGATACCAACATCAATAACATTCGCTATACGGTTACTGTATTCAATATGATACCAACATCAATAACATTCGCTATACGGTGACTGTATTCAATGTGATACCAACGTCAATAACATTATTCTCTATCATTGCAGGCTATGAACGATGCTGCTTATTGTTAGCGTTCTTTTTACAACGATGACTTACTTAACCCTTTGACTCCTGCACCTTCTCCACCAACCACAAAAACTTAAACCTTTTGATTCTCTCCCCCCTGTCCACCAACGTCCTGCAGGAAGCTGGTGGACAGGGTGAGGGAGTCAGAGGGTTAAGTTTTTGCTTTACTAGCATGGTTGACAATGCAGGATGCCGGTGGACAGGGTGCGGGAGTCAAAGGGTTAAGATGATAACAGTAACGATAGTCATTCTGATGATTGCAGGATTGCATCGACGATACTCGGCTAAAGAGAATCTATGTGACAAGGATATTCGGAGATTTCAAGGCGAATGTATTCTTCCCTCCATTCCAGCATAAATTCAAGAGAGTCAAGTAAGTGTTTCATTCAGTTTTTGTATTCGTATTTGTACTGTTGTGTGGTTGTGAGGCGTGGACAGTCAACAAACAAAGCCAGAACAAGATTGAGGCAGCCGAGATGTGGTTTTTAAGAAGAATGTTGAGAGTTCCATGGACAGCAAAGAAAACAAACGAGACAGTCTTGATGGAGGCAGACACAAGTAGATCACTCATAAGGAAGATTAGGAAAAGACAGGCAACATTTATAGGCCATTTTATGAGGAAGGGGGATTTGGAGCACCTGGTCACAACGGAAAAGCTGGAGGGAAAGAGAGCACCAGGTAGACCCAGGGAGAAAATGCTGGACGGACTTGCAGAGTGGCTGGGGACGAGGAGGGTGGGGGAGATGCTAGGGGCAAAGAGAGATAGAGACAGATGGAAGTCCATGATCGCCAACGCCATGCGGAAGGGCACCTGATGATGATGATGATTTGTGTTTTAGATAGTCAGGAAGTTTAAAGCAAAATCCTCCCCCGTGGGGATGCCGGGGCTCTTTCAGTATAAATAGTATCCCCACTTTCTGGAAATTCTGTGCTGGCAATTTTCTCTTTTCTGTCGCTCTGTTTGTTTCTGCCTTGTTCCTTTGCTTTCAGTCATTTCTTCGTATGATTTTCTACCTTGCTGGTCCATTCACCTGTATGTGTTCAATAAAGTCTTACGTACTTTTCTTTTAGGATTGATAATTGGGTACATGTATTAAGCCATTTTTTGCGTTAGGGTTGTGAGATATGCGGGAGCAATTTTAGGTACTTTATGCCCGTTTTTGGTATATGTTTTGATGTCATTCGGTACGCTTATGTTTGTATTCAGGTGTGTTTTTTAAATCCCCTGTGCGATAAATTTAATGGAGTGATCAACGCCGGGAGCATGTTCTTAGATTATGTGCGCGAATGCATTGATGTGTGTACGTAATTTTCTTTTCTTTTTCTTTTTTTCTTTTCGGTTTTTTTTTTTTTTTTTTTTTTTTTTTTTTTCCTGTTGAAGTTTTGTATGTTTTGAAACGGTTATAAGCCCTGATAATATGGCTTTTAACCGACAATCAGCTGGGCTTTAAAAACAAGACTGTATCAAAGCAACTTCCAATGATGCGCTTGTTAGCGATTGAGGTTTGATGTAGTTGGCCCAATTTCCAACTGAGTCCATGGATTGGAGAGTTCG
>JAPXFY010000025.1:33205478-33275478 GCA_030674185.1 Monoplex corrugatus | reverse complement strand
CCATTCAGCTATCATAGAAACAGATACAGAGCACAAAAACGTAAGCTCAGAACAGAGAGCTTACTGTTTTTGTGCTCTGTATCTGCTTCTATGCTAGCTGAATGGTAGCGCAAACTGTGTTAGATTTGAGAGAAGTTCATCAACATGGGAGATAATTCTCAAGAATTATGTCCTTTGATTAATATTATAAAAATTCTCCCTGTTCCCTCTTATTTCTTTGAAGACATATATTTTTGTCCAGCAGTGATTTCCCACTGTACGTGCCAACACCTTCGTCCCACTCCCCTCCTGTCCTCCCCCACCTGGTGGTATGTATGCTCTGTGCCCTTGAGATTTGTCATTGAATATTTCAGTGAATGATGAGAGTGTGCACTTTGGTTCGATTTGTATATCAAGATTTGGTGCTTTGTGATCATCATCACCATTATCACTGTTAATGTTATTATCATTGACTCTTTGACTCCCGCACCCTATCCACCAAATACAAAAATTTAACCCTTTGACTCCATCACCCAATCCAGCAGCTTGCCGCAGCAAACTGGTGGATAGGTTGAGAGAGTCAAAGGGTTAATTTTTTTCTTTGCTAGCATGGTTGATAATGCAGGACCTTGATGGACAGGGTGCAGAAGTCAAAGGGTTAACTACTGTTATTAGCAGCAGTTTGTTGTTGTTGTAATGTATTAGAGGTATGTAGATGGGATGCATGTAGGCTAAATTTTTTTCAATCTTCTGCTTGTTGTGATTACGCTTTGTCGTTTTCGGCATTGTCTTGTACTTGTTAAAATGAATTAAAAGCCGTTTGAAAATAAAATATTCATATGCGTGAACGAACACTGAACCATTATATTCTTCTTTGGTTAATGTATTCTCTCTTTCTTTCTGTTATGTGCGCACTTCTCTGAGAGAAGACAGACAGACAGAAAGACAGACAGACAGACAATTCATATTGCTATAGCCCAGCCGATATTACAGCCATATCAGGGTTAACACCACGTCAAAAACGACAACCGGGTTAAGATAAAAGACAATAGTTAAAATCAATGCTCACTGTTAACCTTGCAAGTCTAAAATGCAATTGTGTGCGTTAGAGAGAGAGAGAGGCGTATGCAAACAAAAACAAAAAACCACACACACACACACAACACACACACACACACACACACACACACAACACACACACACACACACACACACACACAAACACACACAGAACATACACACACAGACACACACACACACCAAACACACACACACACACACACACACACACACACACACACACACACACACACACACACACACACAACACACACACACACTAAATGCACAACACGTAACAGAAAAAACATCAGTAGACAACCATTTGTTTATTCGTTTTCGTAATCCAAAACAAGTGTGACTGCCCGCGTTCAAGCAAACAGGAACCAGAAAAAAAAAAACACAAAAAAGAATAAGAACGCGTATTCAATACAACAAGACAAGACAGGCGCAAATTTTCGGCCAACCGGCCTTTGTCAAGTGTAAGATCACAAGCAAACAAACACCAGATACAAAAATTAGGAGAAAAAGACTGAAACGTCCCTGCTGCTCCTAATTTTTGTATCTGGCGTTTGTTTGTTTGTGATCTTACGCTTGACAAAGGCCAGTTGGTCGAAAATTTGCGCCCTGTCTTGTCTGGTTGTATTAAATACACGTTCTTGTTCTTTTTATGTGTTTTTTTTTTCTGGTTCCTATTCGTTTCGTGGTTGGTACCAGAGTATTTGTGATGGCCTGGGTTACGCTGTAGGCACCACGTTGTTCATACTGTACTCTCAGTCAGGAATTCTTTCCTGACCTAGTAGAAACTAAGGCACTTCCTGATCTGGCGATTATCACGTGTTCATGCCACGTTAGCAAACAAGGCTGATAGACTCCCAAGGGACAATCTCGTGAATAGAGTGTGTGCCATGTGTTTAGTATCCAACTTTAAGCAACCAGTGTTGGCTAATTGAATGCTGACAACACCAAGGTTCGAATTGCTGTGGATAATTATTCCTTCTGAGACTGTTTCAGATATATCTCATGTTTTCATGATTTGCCGCCAGCGCAGCTCTTTTGGAGGGAGATGGATAGATGTGAGAGCAATCACTCCTCAAAGCATCGTACAGCGTAGTTTCCAGGGAAATAAGTGGCCACACTGGCTTCAACACATTACTTTTATCCACTCAGCTACAATTTATGGACAGATTAAGATAAGCTGGCCCTGAGAGAAATTGAGTTCTCTAAGACCTTAATTAACATCAGGAAGAGAGTTCTTAAATGTTATATAGAACCAATACTATTGTACGGATGTGAGGCGTGGACAGTCAACAAACAAAGCCAGAACAAGATTGAGGCAGCCGAGATGTGGTTTCTAAGAAGAATGTTGAGAGTTCCATGGACAGCAAAGAAAACAAACGAGACAGTCTTAATGGAGGCAGACACAAATAGATCACTCATAAGGAAGATTAGTGGAAAAGACAGCAACATTTATAGGCCATTTTATGAGGAAGGGGGGTTTGGAGCACCTGGTCACAACGGTAAAGCTGGAGGGAAAGAGAGCACCTGGTAGACCCAGGAGAAAATGCTGGACGGACTTGCAGAGTGGCTGGGGACCCAGGGGTGGGGGGAGATGAAGACCTTACACCCAAAAGACCTCTCAGATCATGTGAAAATATTAACCTTCCTCACGCTGTTATTAAATTTTCTTTTGAGTTGCGTTTTTAAATCAACCTACAATAATAGATACAGATGGTAAAGTCAGCACATAGCTGAATAATATGATTTCAAGCAAATGTCAGAATTCAAATCATTGATCATCCCTTTTTCATCATCCCAGTTTCCGCTCGTTCCCATGACACGCGATCTCGCACGAACAATTGAACGGTTGACACAGCAATACAGCGTCAGGGATGAGATTCGTAAACAAACTGATACGCTGGAAGCAATGGCAATTACACTGACAAAGACAGTTTATGTTCCATCGGTAAAAGCCATTTGTCAGACTTGCCGTTGCTAATAATCTGTACACATGCTTAAAACTGAAAAAGAAAAACATCAGCAAATCAAAAAGACATTATACATAAGGAAACCAAGGAGTAACCGCCCTTGCTGTCTTTTGAGAGAGATTGAAAGGGCGTCGAATGGGAGAAAATAGTGTGCGTGTGCTCGCGCGCGCGTGTGGGTGTGTGGGTGTAAGAGAGAGAGAGAGAGAGAGAGAGAGAGACTTGCACATGATCTGGATAGTGTTGGGACGCCAGTCCATCAGGCAATTATCACGTGAATTTGCTCTGCTCTTTTATTTCAGTTTGCATTTGCCGTGTTGGGAAACGTGGCAGACTCCGCGGATTCATCGATGAATGTAAACCCATTTGTCAAGTGGTGATTGGTGTCTAATTAATCAGAAGTAGGGTAGCGGTGGGAGATTTAGTTTTTGTCTCCAGTGACGTTTTAGAATTTATATCCTTACCTCTGCAAAATATTGTAATAATCTCGTTTCAGCACTACATTTTCAGCACTTCATTTCATTTGCGTGTTTTCATTACGTCAAGAAACATTGGCCCGTTCTGTTTTGATCTACTGCTGGTTTATAAAGCCATTTCGACGACTGTTAAGCTTCTTTCGGCAGGAAAAGTAAAGTCGAAACATACCTGAATGTTTTCATCATCAGACTCACCTGTAAGCGATTTCATCACCCAATCACAGAGATATCAGAGCAAACAAGCACTGACTGAAAACCACAATGGAAATTAGCAGAAGGTAATGTACGATGCCGGGATAAAACAACAAACAACTATTCCCCACTCATCCCTGTTCCTTCCAAATACTGATTTGAAAATACTGTGTAGATTACAGCTAAATTGATTATTTTTACAGTCTGCCTTGAAGTGACGCTCGCTTGTGTTGGTGTAAGGAGAGGCACAAACAAGGACATAAAGGACATATGTGGGTATCTGTCAGTGAGTGACCTTGCCAGCATGCAAGTGCACGTGTAAGGATACATCGGACTGTGATAGAAATGGAAATCGTTTCCCTTGTTTCATTCTTCTGTATTTTGTTTTTCATTATCCTGAATTATCCTGTGTTGATGTTGACAGAACAACATCAGCTAATCTGACAATAAATGATTCTTGAATTGATCAATCCGCCCTCAACACTTTTCATGTCAAGATCATTTGCTAATTGACATTGAAGTTTGAAGTTTGTTCAATGGGGGATTTCAGCGCAATGAGACAATTCCATATGCGCTTCACCCAGATCTGCCATTAATTATTAGACAGACTGCTTGAGCTTGCGCACAACTCTATGCACTGACAATGTCTTGACTTGAGGAGGAGGGGGAAGGGACCTATGAAATGAAAAGCTGACACCACCAAAACGATTCAAGCATTAAGATGGGCAATGAACTGATCACTTGGAGTTGGAAGGACTTGAAATGGTCAGTCTGAACAGAATAATGATAAGTCAGCTCATGGTATCATGGAGAATGACAGATGACATCTGAATACATTTGATTAAGCCTATGTGTGGGTATATATGGGTGTGCATTCAGTATAAGAAATTAAGAGAGAGAGAGAGAGACGAAGTAGAAGAAGAAGGAAGACGGAGAAAGAAGGGGAGGGGTGTGTGGAGAAAGACAGAGACAGAGAGAGAGAGAGAGGTCTTAAGATTATGTCCCTTGGGCTGGATTAATTTCAGCGTTGGTTTTTTTGCCTTTTTTTTTTTCTTTCTTTCTTTATTCCCCTTTTTTCTTATTTATTTTTTTCATTTCCGCCTGTATATGCGATTTTGTACATTGAAAGGAATGGGTAGCATGGCTTGACCTGCTAAATTTTATTTGTTATTGGAGGATGGGTAAACGAAGTTGTTGAGCTGTGCATTAAAGCATGCTCGTTGACAGACACAGCTGGTGAAGTGAGGCGAATGGCTTGAGAATTTGATTTCACGGTGAAGATCATAATTACAATCACTAGGCATCCTTCTTCACACCACCCGAATTCACTTTAATTTCCGCCCATTTTGATGACACACAAAACCCAGCAAAAACACTTTAGAGAGATGGACAGGGCAGTAGAACTGGAGGGTGAGACCGGTACACACACCGATAAACAGGGACGGGAAGAGAGACAGAGAGAGAGCCAGCCAGCCAGCCAGCAGCCAGCCAGACAGACAGACAGACAGACAGACAGGGACAGAAGGAGAAAGAGAGAGGGACAGACAGAGCGAACAGTGAGAAGTGCACAGAGAGAGCTCAGAGTTGATGGAGAGAAAGATGGGGGACAAACAATTAGACAGGCAGACTGACAGAAAGACAGATAGACAAAAGGGAGACAGTGAACAAAGGAGTGGAAGAATAAGATTTTTTATTTATCATGTATTAATACAGAGTGGGTAAGTCAAACGAGTGAACGAAAGAAAGAAAGAAAGAGAGAGAGAGAAGAGAGAGAGTGAGAGTTTGTTTCTTTATTCCTTTTATTTTTTTTTCTTTCTTTCTCTTCTTCTTCTTCTTCTTCTTCTATACTACTTCTTCTTCCTTCACTCCATGAAAAGTCATTGGTGCGCCACATTAAAAACTCCTTTCTGTCCGCCTCTCTCAACAGTTTTCTGTAGGATTGATTTAGCAAAGCCATCGGATCTTGTTACATGGCCACAATAACGAAGTTTTCGTAAGTGATACCAGGAAATCTTCATATGGTTCAGAATGCTGCTTGATGATTTGGCAAACTTGGTGATATGAAATGGATATGATGTTTAACATGTTAGATAATATCTCATTTCCATGATTTCACATGTCTTTCCAAATCCGCCGTGTGGGGGTCCATGTCATATTTGCATACAGTAATATGTTATATAGAAACTAGACACCATGTGCTACAAAAGCCTCAATAACGCAGCCCCCCATTACCTGTCAAGCCTACTTGAGATCTATGTTCCCTCACGTACCCTCCGCTCTGCCTCCGATCCTCTGACTTTTCGCTTTCCACGCACCAAGCTCAATACCTATGGTCCACGAGCCTTCTCTGTTTCTGGTCCACTTTCCTGGAACAAACTTCCTCTCTCTGTCCGTCAGCAACCTACTTTTGTCTCCTTCAAGTCCGCTCTCAAAACTCACCTTTTCTCCTCTGCATAAAATCCTGACCTCACTCATCCCCCCTCTGTAGCCTGTCTCCACTCGGAGGGGAATCACATTGTAATATATATTTGTATATAATATGCTCTCTATAATTTTCCATTGCTTTTATTCTTTTTCCCCATTTATAGCCATGTGTAAGTGTATGTGTGCGTGTGTGTGCGCGCGTGCGTAAGTGTATGTTCAGCGCTTAGATTTGATTTTTATCGAGATTTTGCGCTATATAAATATTGTAATTATTATTATTATTATTATATACAAGCGCAAGTACGAGCATGCTTTTGTGTTTCATGATGTTCTTGGCATTTCGTACTTCAGTCTGGACAGTTGTTTATTTATGGACGGGCAATCAAGCTGATATAAAACTGAGAATTTTTATCAATACAACACGAGCGGGAATCATTATAACAGACTCTTTCGGTGAGGGTCACATTTCTGCTCACTTAGCAGCAAGAGCACTGCCTTATAATGTATGTTCTGCTGATTCAGCAGTTTTAGTCACAAGGGTTCTCCTTGTAGTAGTAATAACAATAGTAATAATAACAATATTGATAATGATAACAACAACAATAATAATGATGATAATAATCATGATGATAATAATAGTAATGATAATATCATTGTTAATGACTGCCTTACAGTCTCATCTTGCAGCAGTTCTAAGTGCCCAAGAAAAGAACAACACGAAATAGCAATAGTGATAATAATGATAAAAATGATGACGATGATGATGATGATGATGACGACAATGACGATCATGATAATAATATTATTGATACTCATGATGATGATGATGACGACGATGATGATCATGATGATAATAATAATAATAATATTAATAATAACAATAATAATAATAATAACAATAAAAATAATAACAATAATAAAAAGTTCTTGCATATGCGTCATCTCACAAGAACGCTAAGCACTGGACAAACGCATACAACTGAGGCGGTCATACGTACAACAAATACATGTCAGCCTCTACCGCTGTGATGATAGGGATGAACCACAAAGTATACAATTTTAAAGAACTGATAAAAGTGAATCATCATCATCATCATCATCATCAGGTGCCTTGCCGCATGGCGTTGGCGATTATGGACTTCCACCTGTCTCTATCTCTTGTTGCCTCAAGCATGTCTTCAACCTTCCCTGTCTTCAGCCACTCTGCAAGTCCGTCTAGTATCTTCTCCCTGGGTCTACCCGGTGCTCTCCTTCCCTCCAGCTTTCCCGTTGTGACCAGGTGCTCCAGTTCCCCTTTCCTCACAAAATGGCTTATGAATGTTGCCTGCCTTTTCCTAATCTTCCTTATGAATGATCTACTTATGTCTGCCTCCATCAAGACTGTCTCGTTTGTTTTCTTTGCTGTCCATGGAACTCTCAACATCCTTCTTAGAAAAGTGAATTATGATACAATTAAATAGCTGCAACCAATCACAATCACACACATACGCACACAAACACGCACACAACACACACACACACACACACACACACACACACACACAATACATACATGTACATAATATATACAGACACACACATACACACACATACATGCATACATACATACATACATGCATACATACATACATAAACACATACACACACGCACGCACACATACACATACACACACACAATCACACACACGCACGCTCCCAAGCATGCACACACACACACACACACACACACACACACACACACACACACACACACACACACACACACACACACACACACACACACGCACACGCACACACACACACACACAATCACAATCACAGTTTACAGTTAGTGGGGGAAAGATTTCCTGTGCAAACCAACAGTCCACATTTTCTTGCAACGGAAAATGCGAATGAGAGGTACACCAAATGATTATCAGATCTTATCAAATGACCTTTGTATTGGAAACGAAGCTTTTATTTTTATTTATTCATTTATTATTATTATTATTTGTTGTTGTTGTTGTTGTTGTTGTTAGCTTCCGTGCCGCCGTAGTGGCGTTGATCCCCCCACGCAGCTCATTACGACTTGCGACTCATCAACACACCACCAAACTCAAGTTCATTCAGTCAAATCCAAGTGCCAAGGAACCCATGGGATTCAGAGATGTCAAGCCATAGTGGTGCCGCCCCCTCCCCTCCCGAGAGGAGACCTCGCATTGCTGTTAGGTCACTCCAGTGGATTTCAATAATGCATGTTCTTATACAACTATCGCAGGAAGGATGCGTTTGGGTCTGCCAGGCATCGCAAGGGGGATACGTTTGGGGATTGGGGGTGAGAATGAGAAATTGTTTCTCTACTTTGAAGTATCGCAAGGAGGATTTATTTTGGGGATTTATCGCAAGGAGGATTTGGTCTTGCCATCTATCAGGGAAAGAATTTAGTCTCTTTTTATCATAGGAGAATTTAGGGTCACTCTGTCTCAAACATCACATACAACCAGAAAGGAGAGTGACGAGAAGAAATACACAAATACGCTGGACATGATTCTCAAAGCAGTCCACACATAAATTGATAACTACAAAGCCTTTATTCAATTAAGAAAAAGCGTAATTCACCAAGCGTGTGTGCCATGAATCCTAATAGTCCTAAAACCCTAAGATGCACTACGAATCTTCACTAACTTAATTATCACTGAAATACTGAGCACTTCCATAATTCCTACTCTATTCCCTCTCTCTCTCTCTCCCTGCTTCATGGCAAAGAAAACATACTACCTACTTCTATCCCTACCCTAACAAAAGTATAAGATGAAACGTAGTCACATACCTTTAAGATAGATTGGAGACTTCTCTCGTTCACTGACTCACTGTCACACTGGGTGCCGACTCAGTGCTGACTCTCCCACTAGTCAGTCTCCCACTCTAGTTAGTCTCCCACTAGTAAATGACTCCTAACGACTGACTGCTAGCCTATATACAGTGCGATTCCCATTTACCGGTCTTTGTCTCAGCTACAAACATTCCCAGCTGCCCTCTAGCTGTTGATATCAATAAAACTGGGCATTTCAAATTTGGGGAACTTGGCGATCCTGGCATAGCTGCCTTGGTCGTCATTCAACATACCTATAAATTTTCTTGGACAGTGATGGCGATATTGACATAGCGGCCATGGTCGTCATTCCGCAGTCCCGTAATTTGCTTGGGCATTGGTATTTGCTGAGAAATGTTGGTATTCTGGGTTATCTACCCTTTGTGCCCATTAAAGGTGGATAAGAACCATGTGACAGTTAGATCCCGTTTGAATGGAAATTGCTGAGTGACAAATTGAATTATGGATGGCGTGATCTCCAGTGCGCCCACCTCATTAACTCATCTACCGAGTCGGTCAAAGGAATGTTGGTAATTCAGGCCATCCGCCCTTTGTGCCCACTAAAGATGGATGAGAACCACGTGGGCGCCAGACCCTGTCCGAATGGAAATAACTGAGTGACCAGTTGAATTATGGATGGCCTGATCTGCAGCACACCCACCTCATTAACTCGTCTCCCAAGTCAGTCGAAGGAATGTTTCTTCCTCCTAGAGGGGGGGCCCCTGTGATACAACTAACGACACTGCCTACTGAGCACCCCCCTACTCACGACAGTAATCGCTCGGCCGTGGAACTAGACCGAGTACATAGCCTCTCCATCAGCAAGACCTACGTTATGCCTCCTCGTGGCGACATGTGGTAACTGAGCACCTCACGGACTCAGGCTAAATCTCGAAGGACCCAGAGGTCTGGCCCCCAGACGTGCGGCACGCTGGCCCACCGGCGTGTGGATATGCCCTGGTGCCTACGAACCAGACCCCCAAGCTGTGGGTAAATAGCTTCACTGCCTTGTGGACATCTCACATCTCGGGAGAGAACTGCCTTGTAGGTTGTCGTGGGAACGACAAAGGCTAGCTGAGAGACCGTAAACAAACCGATGGAAGGCAACGGAAAACCACCGTCGTATTTTCCCCAGCACAATTATGGCCAGATAAAAAACAGCCGAGATGTGGTTTCTAAGAATCCTTAAACAATTACAAGTTCATGTGAATCATCTATCTCGGTGAATATGCGATTTTGCCAACGAAATAAATAGACTACAATCTTGAAATGTTTGTATTCCTCTGGAAAGGAAGTTTACTTGTACTAATGGTTTCGACCGTGTATGTGTGAAGAAAACTCGCTGACCTCTAAATATACAACTCTGTAGCATCCGTCTTCTGCTCACCGTGCTTACACAGCCAACACGTCAGTGTTTACGCACTGGGATGGGTGCGGCCGC
This sequence comes from Monoplex corrugatus, assembly GCA_030674185.1. NCBI lineage: Eukaryota > Metazoa > Mollusca > Gastropoda > Littorinimorpha > Ranellidae > Monoplex > Monoplex corrugatus. The sequence continues at coordinate 33,265,071 of JAPXFY010000025.1, read as the reverse complement.
CTGCTGCAGCCGGAGAACGAGAGCCACTTTGCTTACTACGCGCTAAGAAGCAGTGACTGCTCTTTCTGTAGGTACTATACTCTTTGGTGTGGCCACCTCAGCGGTTACCGAGCTTGTAGCCAGCAGTACGCTATAGCTAACCATACATCCTAAGAACTATCATAGAGAGGTCAATTGAGATGAATAAGGATTTGTATTTATGCTTTGTTGACTATACCAAGACTTTCGATCGGGTACGACATGAAGAATTGATCAACCAACTGGAGAGACTCAATGTTGATGGAAAACATCTACGAATAATCAGGAATATGTACTGGGAACAAACAGCTGCAATGAGAATAGAAAACAATATAAGCTCTTTCCAAAACATCAAAAGAAGAGTCAGACAGGGTTGTGTTTTGTCACCAGATCTGTTTTCACTTTACAGCGAAAACATCATGAGAAACCTAGAAGAAGACCCTGAATTAAAGGTTGGAGGGAAAATGATAAACAACATTCGATACTCAGATGACACCGTGCTAATTGCAGAAAATGAAAGGGACCTACAAAACCTTGTGAATATACTAGAAATAGAAAGCAAAAGTAAGGGGTTGGAACTAAACAGCAGGAAGACTGAAGTCATGGTGATCATTAAAAAACATGAAATCCCCTCATGCAAAATAACAGCAAATGGCACAACCTTGACACAGGTTAATAAGTTCAAATACTTGGGAACGGTCATTTCATCAGACGGCAGATGCACATCGGAAATAGTCGGCAGAATCGGCCAAGCCAAAACAGCATTCAAGAAGATGACAAGCATTCTTACCAACAAATGCCTATCAATTAACATCAGGAAGAGAGTCCTTGAATGTTATATAGAACCAATACTGTTGTACTCATGTGAGGCGTGGACAGTCAGCAAGCAAAGCCAGAGCAAGATTGAGGCAGCCGAGATGTGGTTTCTAAGAAGAATGTTGAGAGTTCCATGGACAGCAAAGAAAACAAACGAGACAGTCTTGATGGAGGCAGACACAAGTAGATCACTCATAAGGAAGATTAGGAAAAGACAGGCAACATTTAGCCTATAGGCCATTTTATGAGGAAGGGGGATTCGGAGCACCTGGTCACAACGGGAAAGCTGGAGGGAAAGAGAGTACCAGGTAGACCCAGGGAGAAAATGCTAGACGGACTTGCGGAGTGGCTGAAGACGAGGAGGGTGGAGGAGATGCTTGGGGCAACAAGAGATAGAGACAGATGGAGGTCCATGATCGCCAACGCCATGCGGCAGGGCACCTGATGATGATGATGATGATGAACCATAAGCTGTCGTCACCGCTTTTGGTGTGGCCACCCACCGCTCACAGTTCAAAGCTCGCCTACCGCTACACCGCAGCCCGACCCAAAGCGCTGCTCGTAGTGGGGCCGAGGGGAACGCTTGCTGAACACAGAGAGCAAAGGAATGATTTCCCTTGTATTGGAAATATGACGTCACGAACTCTAGAGGCGCTGAATTGCACCAAAATAATGTGAAACTGACAGAAGGCCACACTGTAAACTGCGTATTTTCAGCTCTTGTAAGTCATTATACGGAGGTAAACTATCCAAGTGAATAGTTTCTTGTTAACAAACAGGTTCATTGAACGATTACAGCTCTTCTGTGAACGAGAAGATCATGAAACGGATTTCACATTCGATCAAGGTCAGGTCGTGATAAATTTAATTTCGAAAGGAGAGCATCGATTTCGCGAAGCATGATTGCAAAAATTTCTTGTATTGTTATCATATGTTTTACTGTTTGTTTCGAGAATCTTTGATGAAAAATGCCAGAGGTTACATTTCCTCGTTTTCTCCGTGAAAAGAAAAATCGCTTCTTTCGTCCGGTTTTCTTTGTTTTTTGGCATGATATTTCATCACATTCACTGATTCATGATTCACTGATTCAGGATTCCCAGAATCGAAACAAAAAAATCACAGATTGTGATCAGATGATCATGAGAGTACGAGTTAGTTAGACCGAATAAAACTTCACCAACGTGATTATCGTCTGACGTGATGCATGCGATATACGAGAACACAATAAACTGATATCATGACATAGTAGTTGTGTATACTATTGACTAGTTTACTTTGTTATATTTATTTATATTATTATTGTAATAATACCTCTTTTTAAAGCAGGCTAACGCTTTTTATGTAGGCAAAGTCTAATGGTTACAGTTATTTGAATGGAAAACAAAACAAAAAGTATTTCTATTTATGTGTAATGGATGACTTGGTAGACATTCTCTATTCCAGAATTTTCCAGTTTGGCATCTACATTGTGAATGTGATGTGCTCAGTTAGACTTATTTGTTATGTGAACTTGATTTTTTTTAAGACTGCCAAAGACATCTTGCAGGTAACTTACCCACAAGACATGATGTCAGATCATGTCTTGTTCCTGGAGGCACATACACAGGCACTGCATGGGAATGAGTCCTGCCGGCCTTTGGTTCATTGTTATGGCTTGCCTGTATGCCTGGCTAGAACAGGAATTTTTAAAGTACGGAAAGGGCATGTAGTCATCTCTCCTCTTTGTCATCTACCAATGCTCGTAGTTCCACAGGTGCAGTGACTGCCATGTGTTGAATAGCCTCAGCAGGTGCAGCTTTCTTATTCAAATATTTGACACATTCACAGTAATTGTTATATAATGTTAGTCATGTAGTATGAACAAGACAAATCACAGACTGACATTTCAAACTCATGGTAATGACAGAAATGGACAGCTGGCACTTCTGAACATTTAAGTACATGTCTTGGGTAATGGCATCTTGAAAATGAAAACTTTATGAGTATATGACTATATCTCAAACCTCGTGTATGTGGACATACATAGACTAGAATTCATGCACTTTGAATTAAATCATCATTTGGCACACAAAGGTTCAGTTATTACAACTCTATTTCACAGAGCTTATAGTTACCTTCAACACAACAACTGAAGACTGAAAGAAAGAAACAGAACATATTGACCCCCCCCCCCCCCCCCCAAAAAAAAAAAAAAAAAGTTATGACCAGTTGGTTGTATGGACTGTATATTTTTGGCTATATGGACTACATATATTATTAGTTAACCATTTCTCAGTTAATAATCCAGTGCTATAAGTGTAACATAGAATATGAAGAAGAAAAGACCATGCAGCCACTACCATATGAAAAGTATATCAGAGAGACTGATGAAAACTTTTCTTTGAAAATTAGCATATCTACCACTAGTTTTGAGATGAAATTTAATGATTGCTTGTTTATTTCAGTTTAGTATGATGCAATGAGTTTACTTTGCTTTTCTTCTTTGTTTCATTCATTCATTATTTATTTACAGAGTGCAAGTTTCTTATATTCTTAGTTTGAGGTTGATGTTTTATTGTGGATAAAAGTCGTGACAGGCAGAACTGTGAACTAGTGAAGGTAAAACAACCGCTGCTTTGTTCAGATCTCATTAAGACATTGGCATTATTTTTATTTTTTGTGAACTTTTTATGACTCTCACAACACATTTACACACACACACACACACACACACACACACACACACACACACACACACACACACACACACACACACACACACCACATACACACATCATCTTATAGTAAAACAGTTTTCACCATTGCCTAATAGCACCTGTAGATCTATTCATTCTGTGGTGATGGGTCACTGTAGGTTCTGGCCCTGTGATCAAGGGAACACAATTCTTAAATTAAATCATAATGTCAGAGATGGTAGATGAGAGAGTGGGGAGAGGACTACATGCCCCTTCCGCATGTGCGCACATGCACAAACACAGACACACACACACACACACACACACACACACACACACACACCACACACACACAAACACACTCTTGGACTAATAATAATAATAATAATAAGAGACCATTTATAAGCGCACATCTCTGCCTACGGCGGAGCTTATGACGCTTTACAATCATTTACTCACAATATTTCAATCTCTCGGACCTCACGTACATACACTAAATACACAATACAAAGTAATAGAATAAATCCATAAAAATACTACATACGCTACAATCATACACGGATTCTCACGCAAGTCCAAATGCACCCCACAACCCCCACGGCTATACCCCAAAGTACTGTGAGGCACATTGGGCTCTATAATCACTCACCCCCACCCCACCCCCACCTACCTACATACATACACACTAACACACCTTTTCTACTATTAGGCTGGGGGGAAATGAGGTTGAACTTACTGATAATATTTTTGAAAAGGTGAGTTTTTAGAGCTGTTTTGAAAGAAGAAGTCGATTTTAGGTGTCGGATTTCAAAGGGAAGAGAGTTCCAGATAGTGGGGGCTGCGAAGGAGAAAGAGCGATGTCCAAATGTTTTTGTGCGCACGCGTGGAACACGGAGCAATCTGTTATCAGCAATGGAGCGGAGATTTCTAGAAGGAGTGTACACAGAGAGAAGATCAGCCAGGTAGCGAGGAGAGAGATCAGAGAAAAAAGAGTGGCATAGTGAGGCAAGCTTATAGTCAATGCGAGCTTGAACAGGCAACCAGTGAAGGGATTTGAGAATAGGTGTGACATGATCATGCTTGCGGGAACGAGAAACAAGTTTAGCGGCAGAGTTTTGTACTTTTTGAAGTTTGTCTAATTGATTTTGAGGACAGCCAAAAAAGAGGGAGTTACAGTAGTCTAATTTGGAGAGAACAAAGGCAGAAAGAAATGTTTTGGTAGCGTCTTCTGAAAGTAAGTGGCGAATATAACTAATGCGTCTAAGGTCAATGTATGCTTTGCGGCAGACTGTCTGTACATGTGTTGAGATACTCATGTCTTTGCTGAAGTGGAAGCCAAGATTTCGTGCGTCGAGGAAAAGGGAATATCTGTTGATCCAACGGTAAGAGATGTAGGAGTGGTAGACGGCAGAGACTTAAAAGAGGAAGAACAGAGGACAGCTTCAGTTTTCTCGTCATTTAGTTTTAGCTTGTTTTCGAGCATCCAGATTCGTATGTCGGTGATACAAAGTTCGAGAGAGGAAATGGCTGGGTGTATGTTCTCGGGAGGAGTAGAGAGTTCAAGTTGAGTGTCATCTGCAAATGACTGATGTTCAGGAGAGTGAGACTGTATCAGGCCGGCAAGTGGTTGTGTATAGAGGACAAAGAGCACGGGGCCCAACACAGATCCCTGTGGGACCCCGTACAATAGTTCTTCAGATGTAGAGTTGAGGTTATTGACAAAGACTGATTGTGTTCTTTCTGTGAGGTATGAACGGAACCAGGAAAGAGCGGTGTGAGAAATGCCGTAACTAGTTGTCAGAGCTACTACTACTAATACTACTAGTTTTAGGGAAAAAAAAGTAGGCTCTTTCCAGTTGTGAAAACTGTTGTATTAATTTATAAGATGATCAGCTACTGATCTACATGGTTTTGAAGATAGCACATGATTGAAGCCATATTTTGATAAAAAAAGGGATAAACTTTGAGAGAAATTCAACCTGATAACTTTTATTTAGCAACAGTAAATGCGTCTTGTCGTAAACTTTGTTTGCTTATTAGCTAGTGTATAAAAAACCTATAAATAACAATGTCATAAAGATTCATTTCGATACATAGAAATCTGTTTACAGTTTTGTTTTAAATGTGTACACCAATAGCACATTTTTGTTCTGTTTTGATAGTGAGTGCTGTCACTGCCTCTCCTGGTTAATTTCAGTCACGTTTGCATCTACAGTCACCATCAGTCACTCCGTCATTACTTTTCTCATGCTCATCAAAAATAGCATCAACTGTAGAAGACTTGGGAGTTGCAAAAAAGTCTTGTTATTAATGTCCTCATGTCTTCTGAATCTGTTTGATTTAAACTATTCACACCTCGAGCAGAATTTAGTGTGTCTTGACCAGAACTGTCATGTATGCATTGGAAAATCCCATTGTGGAAATAACCATTTCAGTGAGTGCCTAAATCATGTCATGTGATTGCCTCAGGCAGTGGAGGTGGGGAATCTCCCCATGCAAGTGACACTTTGTTTTGCAGGGACAACCTTATTTACTGCATGTTTATTTGTTCTCTGTTTTTAATGTAGCCAGTCGACCTCCTGTGGGGATGCTGGGGGCTCTTTCATTTTTCAGCATAAATATATCCCCACGTTCTAGAAATTCTGTACTGGGAATTTTCTCTTTTCTGTCACTCTTTATTCTCCTTTGCTCCTGTGCTTTCTGTCATGTTACCCTATCATTTTCTGCCTTGGGTCTATTCCCCTGTCTGTGTTTCACTATGCCTTCCATGCTTTCTCTTAGGATTGATAATTGGGTTCATGTACTGTATAGTGCATTTTTGGCTCTAAGGAAATGCGGTTTGCAGAAACAATTTTAAGTAATTTAGGCCTATTTTAAAATGTGTTTTAGTGTTGTTTAGGTTTGTGTTTTCAGACTCTGTGGTGATATTGGACAGAGTGGTAAACGCCAGGGGCATATCCTTAGAATATGTGCTTGAATGCGTTGATATTGAGTACTTTATTTTATTTTCCAGTTTGTTTTTTTCTCGGTGAGATATTGTGTACATTTTGAGATGGTTACGACCCTGATATGGCTTTGTGCAGTCAGCTGGGTTTTAAACAAAAATAATGATAACATAGCCAGTCAGGAGTGGTAGTATTTAAAAAACCTGAAAGGCGCGCTTTACAACAGTGTATGGCAAGATGGATTGGTCCACTTGCATTGTCAGCAAGAACAGGCTATTTTAAAGTGGCTGATTTGGATGCAGTTTTGCAACCACAATTGATAGGATAGGTGTCTTAAAATGCTACCTTTTGTTGAATAAGGTTAAACATTGCTTTGTTATTTCACCAGTGTGCAAATTAATTCTTAAAATGCATTGCATTTGCAGCAGTCAAAAATCAGACAGTTGATACCCATGTTACTTGTTTTCGGCATTCACATTCAGAACTGGGCAATTCACAAGGTGATTCATTCCATGGCGTAGGGTCACTTAAAGTTACTGATCAGTAGCAACTGAAGGAAAAGTGTTATTTTCATGATTGTGGTGTGTGTGTGTGTGTGTGTGTGTGTGTGTGTGTGTGTGTGTGTGTGTGGCGCGCCCACATGGAGGGGGGTTGATTGGTTGACTTTCTCCTCTCCACCTCCTAGCTCTATCTGCCTTCCACCTCTACTTCTTTGCTTGAGTTGTACATATTATTAATTTGTTGCAGAGTTCAGTACAAAACAGACCAGCATGCTGAGATCTTCATGACAGTGACTTTGTGACAAGTCACGTGTCCTGCAGAGCCTGACTCTTTTACTTACATCATCCATCTACAATAGCGCAAGAAAAGACCCAAGTTTCTACGACGCTAGCCATGGAACAAAACGAGAAGTCTATAGATAATTCTAACATTCTGACTTGGCCTGGAGGTAGCTGCCAGTCCCCCCGGCAGAGAAGACCTTCTGATAGTGGAGAATACCGGAACAAGTTTCCAAATTTTTATGTTGGTGACTTGGCCATGGCAGAGATGCTTGATGATCGGGTAAGTGATAGATTCTTAACTCTCTGTTCGGGACAGCAAAACCAAGCAAAAGACAAGCCTTGCGGAGCCAAGCTTTTGGCCCAGTTTCAGTTAATATCTGTTGATACACAGAGAGGAAACTTGTTACATTTAATGATTTATTGAATTTTCATTATCATTATTCATTATCAATTTTCACCACACAGGTAGGGCTTTACATTCAAATTAAATGCATTTTACTACTTCTCGTTGGTCCCATCACAGTTCATGATAATTTGGTAATGATCCTTCTTATTGTGCATAAGTGATTTTATTGTGGGTATAAATTGTCCGCTCATGGAGAAGAGTGACAGAATGGTTCAGACATTTGCCCGCCGGTAACTAAACTTTGAGGTTTCAGGGTTTGTTTCCTGTTGAGGTCTCAATTTTTCTCCTCAGTTTGACTGTAAAATCGAACTGAACATTCAGTCCTTTGGAAGAGGATGAAAAAGAAGTGGGACTCATATGCCTTCTGGCCTGCACAGCTAAAGATCCCGTGGCAGTTGAAAATCGTGAAGAGCAACGCATTCACCTGGCTGTCCTGATATAAGATATTGGAGAGATAGGTTCATTTCCCAGGTCTCTCCCCTTGAAAGTCAAGCCTTCTTGCCTGTCTGAAGTCTTGGTAAAAAAATTCTTTTATTTTTTGAAAAAAATAGGTGGCACTGCACTGTGGTGACACACTCTTAACAGGAAAGCGCTGCTCGAGTTTCACATGGTAAATCTATTGTGAAAAAAGCAAAGGAACGTGAACATAAATTGTGTTAGACACGCAGTGATTTATTGAACCTTGTGCGTTTGCACACTGAGAACCGTCAGTTGCAGCTAGGAGCAGGTCATTGGTACTTTTCCATCATGTACTGACCAAATACTGTCACTCAAGCAGGTGGGTGGGGAAGTTCCATAGTGGTACAGTGAAAAGATAGTACTTGGCATTCAGTGTTCCTGTGGCTGCGTATCTCTTTATGTGTCTGTGTGGGTGTGTTCATACATGTAGTCATACAAAAGAGCAGTTTTGTATCGCTTCCACTTTTGATGACAATGTCCATGTTCACAACTGTAATCTAGACCTACAGGTGTGTTGTTTGTTGGGCATTACTAAAATTCCTGACTAGTGGTGGTATTCAAAGTACCAGTACAATTCTTGCATTTTTTTATGCACATATGTTGGTCAAAATAATATTAAGCAACAGCGAATGGAAAAAAACAACAACACAAAGTGATCCATTATTGGAAAATTTTCTGTTCATGAGTTGGACCATTATTCCATTTTGTTGAGGCCTTGCCAGTTGGAATTTTTCATTGACAGTGGCCACACAAAGAGGTAACAAGTTGAAATATCCAGCTTTGCTCCAAGTCAAGAAACACAACACACACACCACACACCACCACACACACCACACCACCACACACACCACACACACACACACACACACACACACACACACACACACACACACACACACACACACACACAAACACAAAAACAAACAAAAAGAAAAGACCAGTTCTTCAACAAATGTCACAATGCGAATTACAGAATGCACACTACAAACTTCAATGTAAGCACTTCAATTAACTCACAAGTAACACTAAAAGTTCCCACTACAAAATTTTTACACATTTCAACGTCACACACATTACACACATCAATAAACAGCACACAACACCACCACACACACAATAATAAATGAATAAAAGATTCTCAATGTTAGAGTGTCTGAATTACTGAATTGCTATTTAATGTTGCATATGTAGCATTGCGATAGATCTAGTACACTACGTTAATTTAAAATTTGTTTAATTTGTTGATTATATGGAGTACAATTATGTAATATTAGTAATTATTAACTTACTTGCAGAGATTTGGGGTGCAGTCTGAAATAGTTAATGATGTGTCAAGTTCACACAAGCACATTTGATCCAGATGGAAGAATGGTGATATTAATCATGTAATTTTTTCCCCAAATGTTTTGTTTGATGTGCTTTATCTACATCTACAGAACTTAGCGCAATAAATCAATGGAAAACATATGAACCAAAGATTCCTATGAAAAAAAAGAACAATAAGCTGATTCCATTCAAACAACTTGAACAACTTGTTATACTAAGGCTTTGTAGCAATGTGCCAGTTTGTCTTGGGGCCAGACTGATTATGAAAACTCAGTCAGAGCAAGCAGATTTCCTGATTTTTTTAAATTTAATTTTATTGACCCTTTGGCTCTCGCACCCTGTCCACCAGCATCCTGCATTGTCAACCACACTAGCAAAACAAAACCTTGACCCTTTGACTTGCTCACCCTATCCACCAGCTTCCTTCGGGAAGCTGGTGGATGGAGTGTGAGGGAGTCAAAGGGTTAAGTTTTTGCAGTTGGTGGATAGGGTACGGGAGTCAAAGGGTTAAAAGAAATTCTGTTGTGTGCTGCTGATGACACTGCCTATTGACTCTACTGTGATTATACAGATCATTCTTTCGTGAGGAGACAGCAGCAGGCAGTACTCTCCCTTTATCTGTTGCTGTCACACGTTTGTGATGGTAGACTGTGCATTTTGTCATTGTGATTTCAGCACAACATGATAGTTATGTACAAATAAGAAGCCATTAATAGAAAAGACCACTTGTTTAGTTGATATGATTGTGACCAAGTGAAATTATAGGACACAAGACTACTTGAGGACACAGGACTGCGTGAACTTGGTTTGGACTGTGTGAACAAAATTGTAGATGATAGTAATTAGCTTAAGAATTCTTTGGGTCACTGACAAAGGATCAACAGAAGTGGCATCTCATCTTGAATGCTGCTCTTCCCATTCACATGTACTGTCCAGTTTCATACATGATACTGTTGAACATGTGATTCCAAAACCATATGAAACTGCCACTATGTCCACCTCTGCTTCTTCTGAATTTCATTTCCAATTTTCTGAAGATGGTGTCACTGCGTTTGGAAGTTGTTGTCACTGCGTTTGGAAAATTCCATTTGCACTGATCTGCAGATGCTCTGTGATGGAGAGGATCCAAAGCAATGCCCTTAGCCTGCACATAAACTGTAAGCTGGCATGGTCCTTTGGAAAAGTTATTTATGGACACTTTAAAATAAATCTTTTATAGTATGAATTCTATCCAGTGCCAAGTGGTATTCGTAAATCTGTAAATTTTAAAAACTTTTTTTTTTTGAGTACTAGTTTTAAAATACGGACATGTTATATCTTGAAAAAATTCAGTTGTCTGTAATTTTATGTAATGATACTTGATAGAGACTACATTTAAATTAAACCAATTGTGCAATAGTATAGACTGTATTTGAATGAAACATGGTGTTGATACTGACTGTAGTAATTTCTGTTCTAGTATTGGTAGTACAATACTGCATGAATAATTTTGTCTGCCTTTTGCTGTCAGACGGTCAGTCTTGCCTGCCCCTCCCTTCTTCATGCACACACACACACACACACACACACACACACACACACACACACACACACACACACACACACACACACACACACACACACACACACACACACACACCACACACACACCACACAAGCCATGAAAATTCTATGCTACAATACACATAACAACACACACACACACACACACACACACACACACACACACACACACACACAAGCCATGAAATCATACTTCACAACGACACACAAACAACACACAACACACACACACACACACACACACACACACCACACAACAAAATAAATATATATCATGTATACACAATTCTTTTTTAAGGTGTCAATAGGTTTCCATGACAACTGGTTGAACCCTAGGAGCATGTGCTGGTCTGCCGCAAATTCGTATGCACAACTTTCACTCATCATCATCATCAGGTGCCCTGCCGCATGGCGTTGGCGACCATGGACTTCCAACCATCTCTATCTCTCGTTGCCCCCAGCATCTCCCCCACCCTCCTCATCCCAGCCACTCTGCAAGTCAACTTTTACTGAGTACTTGAATAGTCATTCCATTTACTTTACAAACTAACACATTTTGTGGCACCAATAGCTAAACTTTTAGGTTCGAGGGTTTGTTTCCTGTTGAACCCTCAATTTTTCACCTCAGTTTGGCTTCTTGCAGGAAGCTGGTAGATAGGGTGGGAGAGTCAAAAGGTTGAATTTTTGCTTTGCTAGCATGGTTGACAATGCAGGATGCTGGTGGACAGGGTGCAGAAGTCAAAGGGTTAAGTTAACAGACGATTTTTTTCCAGTGGCACCATTAGTTAGAGCACTATGCTGATAAATCAGGGGTCATGAGTTCAACCCTCAGTCATGTGATAGTTTTTTTTTCTTTTTTTTTTCTTCTTTTTTTGTTGTTGTTTTTTTTTTTGCGAGGGCTGATTGATTCTTTTGATAGAGCCGTGGACTCGAAGACCTGATATATGGAGGTCAGTCCCAGCCAGTGACATTAAAAAGTGGCCTGTTCGCTGTCCGTCTTATCAATGTTTTCATCATCTTGGTGATGTCAGCATAGTGTTTCATAGGTTCTCCCGCAGACACCCCAATTTCATGATTTTGCCAATGCATTGGGTTTTGGACAGGCTCAGGGAGTCTGCCAGATAATTGCTGGCAGATTTGGGTGAAGCACATTTAGAGTTGTCTGAGTGTGATGAATCCCTCTTGAACGAACTCCAAACGTCAGACTCCAAACACAGATGAAACTGGAAGAGTTACCAAATGCTGACATTTGTCATCGCTTCATGAATGTGGCAGGTGTGTTTTTGTTGGATTTGTCTAATTTGGCTGATTGGTACTGCCTGAAGTCATGAAGAGAAATGTGTCACTTTTATTTTAAGAATGCTTACAATTTCATTGATTAGGAAGTTTTCATTCAACTTTCAAGCCATTATAGTAAAGCAAACATATCTGAACTGATGCATCTTGCACATTTTTTATTGAATGCATGTGATCCTTAATACTGACCTGTCAAAAACCATGAATAACATTTACATGGGGTTCACATGTTTGTATAGACATCTAATGAACAAAAAAACAACAATAAAACAAAATAAAACAAAATCTTGCTGCTGATCTGAGAGACCTTGAAAGAAATTTTTCCACACTCACTACATTACTAGCATTAGTATTATAGCTCAGTTTTATTGTGTATGTTCCACTACAAATGGAACTTCTCTGGCAATGAAACAATGGTGTGTTGGCTCTGATCATTAATGAACAAATGATGCTGTGGTATATGGTAATTTTTTCAATAAAAAAATGAATTAGTGATCTCAGATTACAATATTACAATTGTTGTGTTAGGTATGCCAGCAAATTTGTATGTGGACTCTCTCTCCCCTCCCCTCTCTCTCTCTCTCTCTCTCTCTCTCTCTCTCTCTCTCTCTCTCTCTCTCTCTCTCTCTCTCTCTCTCTTTGCTCTCCGCTCTCCCCTCTCTCCTGTCTCTCTCTCTCTCTCTGTCTCTGTCTCTCCTCTCCCCCTCTCTGTCTCTCTCTCTGTCCCCTGTCACTCCCGATCCTACTTCATGCACACGCACATATGCAGTGTGCACTTGCGCCGCCAGCACACGCACCACCAACGCACGCACACACACCAACACACACACACACACACACACACACACACACACACAACACACACACACACACACACACTCGTATGTGCGCACACATACACACACAGGCACTCAAGCTGATTCCATTGCCCAGCAAGGAAACTTTTTTTTTCTTGGGTTCTGTAAACCCAGTATGCTTGTAAGAAATAGATCATCGTAAGGTTTGAGGAGAAAATTTTGTGCTTTAAAAAAAAATTCCAGGCTTCTCTTGACCATCATGAATAAAAATGCTGATGAAAAAGTAGGATGTGTCACATACACACACAGACGTACAAGTCTTTTATCAGTGTCGGGGCCTCAAACCAAGGGCAGAGAAACAGGAAAGAGGATCTTTATTCTGCCAACATATCCTGTTTCTGGGGGTAGAGGGGTGGGGGCAGTGCAACAATCATTTCTTAATGTTGTCAAGTTCAAGTGCTGAAATATAATCTCCTTTATCAGAATGTTGAGGCATGCCGGTCATGCCATGCGAACAAGCAACATGTCACAGAGTGTGACAGGTTGACCCAAGCTTGCTCTTGTTGCGCGTGTCGTGTTGACAGTAACTCGTCTGTCAGTATCATCAACAAAAAGCTAAAAACTTGATGACAGTACGCGTCAGATAGACTGGTGATATAACATTGGGCTGCCAATGCTTCACCCTCTACATGAAGAGAAGAGTTGGGGGAGTAGTGGGGGGGGGGGGGGATCACTTTCCATGTGTTTGGAAAAGTTGCATTGCACATTAGGCATGCTGGTTGTTGCATAGTAGAGAGTGCGTAAACTTTTAAAAGTAGTTGGTGCATGCATTTGTTTGCACTTATTTTAAATTTTAACCCTAGTAGTGTGTATGACTAAGTGAGAGAGAGAGAGAGAGGAGAAGAGGGCTGACAAGAGTTTTACCCAAGTTCTGTTGGCAGCAAGCCTTACTGATCTGGACCCGAAAGGTAAAGGGTGATTTATAAGCAATGAAATAGAGAAGTTACTTGTTAGAAAAAAATCATAAACATGCATGCGCACACAAGTGCACACACACACAGGGGCACATCAGAGGCATGCACATACATGCACGCACATCACACCACATACACACACGCATTTACACATTTACAAAAACACACACACACACACACACACACACACACACACACACACACACACACACACACACACACACACACACCTCCCTCCTCTTAATACACAGAAACACGTGCGCACACACACACAAAACACACATAGTAACAAACACACACACTCATTTACCCACTCATTACACACACACTCATTTACACACACACACTTTCAAACGCACACACACACACTCACTCATTTACACACACACACACACACACACACACACACACACCCGAAACATTCACTCTCTGGTACAAAGCACTGGTTGTTCTCTCTCTTTTCCCTTTCGCTCCCTTTCCCCTCATTCTGCCTCCCTTTCCTTCCCACTCGTCCTCTTTATCTCCTTCCCTCGCCATCCCTCTCCATAGTATTTCTTTAGTAGTACTAATTACAATACAATTTACAATATCGCTTGATCAGTGATAAGGAAATTCATTTGTGCAGTCACAGGCTGATACTAAGTGATAATAACCTAAACTTACCAGACATATATCGATAAGGGACTAAATCTGTTCAAATAAGAATTCACCCATAATGTCCATATCACAAACCATGAAATATTGCTAGTTCACATGCACACTCCTGCAGACAGGACAAAACATTCAAGTACATAAAGTAACATTGTCAGCCATTATGATCAGTTATAATATAAAACTATTGTTATTAAAAGTAAACCTTTCTCAGCTTAAGTCCAGAATACACCAGATATTACTCGCACGAAAAAGTCTTTAAAAGTAAGCATTTTCTACACACAGTAGTAGAATGTGAAAGAAAGGCACATCTCAGACTGTTAGTGTAAGATCACAATAAAGCCCTGTAAATGTAGAAAACAGTTTATCTGTGGTGTAGTTTTAGCAATTCAGGTATGAAGGATGGCTCGGAAGACGTGTGCTTAATGTGTTTTGGGCATTAAGTATTCATCCTTCAGAACCAGTGTGGCGTGAAGCTCTCTCTCTTTTCTCTCTCACTCCCTCTCTCCCTCCCTCCCTCTCTCTCTCCCCTTCTCCGTCCCTCCTCCGTCCCTCCCTCCTTCCTCTTTCTCCTCAGCCCCATTCTCTTAAGCTCTCTCCTTCTACCCTTCCCTATCTTGTTTTTTTCTCATACACAAAACTAGTAATTTCACATAGCTAAGGATATAGATGTATAGAGAAATAAAAAAGCATAGATTATGTAGATATAGATAATAATAATGAATTCACAATTACACACACACAATGCATGTGCACTTTCTCTTCCCCCTTTTTACACCACTCATACACACACAGACACGACACGAACACTAGCTCGACACACACACACACACAACACACACACACACACACACACACACACACACCACACACACACACACACACACACACACAACACACAATTTTATTGATCAGCTACGTTAAAGGCACAAGAAGGGAGGAAAGGAACACGTCTCCACACAGGTTTGTTATGAGTGGAAATATGTATATTATGGATATGGGCTCCTATTGATTCGAAACAGATAAGTGGGCATACTGGTCCCAGTCACCTGGTGTGGGTCATCTAGTGGAATACAAGACCAGTTCTGGAGGCACAAGTTCTCTCAGAGGCAATGCATGGGAAGGAGTCATCATGTGGCCTAGAAAGAATAGCCACGTACATAGGACACGATATCCCCTACAGACTTTTTCTCATTACATTAGGTTGATGTGGTTGTGGTGTGAGCTTTGGAATGTGTGCACTGTAGCACCTAATCTCATTAGCCAGTGATGAGTGGCTGTTGGAACATCGGAAATGGATGAGAGACATGCATAGGTGTCTTTTGCTGCCTGCTGGCTCAGCGCTCTTTATTGTATTTTTTATGGTTTGTGTGTGTGCGCGCGCGTGGTGTGTGTGATAGTGTGTGTGTTTGTGTGTGGGTGCATGTGTGTGTGTGTGTGTGACGTGGTGTGTGGTGTGTGTGTGTGTCTTTGTGTGTGTGCTGCGTGTTGCTAGTGTGTGTGTGTGTTGCGGTTGTTGTGTGTGTGTGCGTGTGTGTGTGTGTGGAAATTACAGAAAACGAATTTGGAATAGACAAATGTAATATACAGTTACCAAATGTTTGTGTTTTTCCATTGGAGCTGTCTGCCAATTAATGTTGTAGACGCAAAGAAGTAGACAGACACAGCAGAATATGTAAGTTTTATAATGACACTATTGACAAGTCTCTTAGGCAGTGAGTTTCATTTCATTTTTGATTGTTCTAAATTCCATGATGACCGATTAAAGTTTATTCCACAAAAATATCTGTCAGTTAAATCAGTGTTATCATTTCTGGAAGGAAAATGGATTAACCAGAAAAACACGGAAATAGAATCAGAACACGTATTTAATACAACAAGACAAGATAGGCACAAATTTTCGGCAGACTGGACAAAGCAGCAGGGAAGTTTCAGTCTTTTTCTTCTAATTTTGTATTTGGTGTTTGTGATTTTACATTCACGCTTGACAAAGGCCAGTTGGCCGAAAATTTGCACCTGCCTTGTCTTGTATTAAATGCGTTCTGATTCTATTTTGGTGTTTTTCTTGTTCCTGTTTGCTTGAACGTGGGCAGTCGCACTTGTTTTGAAAAAAGATTAGTTGAAGTTCTCAAATTTATCAAATTTTCTAAAATTGTATAATATCTTGTGAACATATGAGGATCTTATCATAAAATAATTTCAAATGTATTGCTATGAATTTTTTCTGCTTCATGAGATATGTTAATCCTGTTGGATTTCAGATTTAGATGTATTTGCTTTTATCCTCCGTGCCCCATTTGTGATTAAAAGATTATTAAAACATTGAACACACACACACACACACACACACACACACCTCTCTCTCCTTTCTTTCTCTCCCCCTCTCCACATCTCTCTCTCTCTTTTTCTGTGTGTGTGTGTTTGTGTGTGTGTGTATGTTTAAGAAAGAGAGAGAGAGAGTGTGTGTGTACATGTGTGTGTACATGTGTGTGTACATATGTGTGTGTGTGTATATGTGTGTGTGTGTGTGTGTGTGTGTGTGTGTGTGTGTGTGTGTGTGTGTGAAAGAGAGCAGAGAGAGAGAGAGAGAGACACTCATACTGTTTTCAGTTTTCACACATCCCTTCTATGTGATGAGAAGGGGTATTGGAGCCCTAACCTTACATGGTTTCTATTGTTCATTTTGTTGGTTTTGTTGAAAGATATTGTTTATAGAGTCATAGTTTTCATAGGGTGCACACTTGGCAGAAAAGTGGTTAAGCTATGCCACCAGTCCCTTTTTTATAATGTGTACCTTTTTAGTTGTGTTTTGCATATTTAAGGATACCACACACAGCACACACACACCCAACACACACACACACACACACACACACAACACACACACACACACACACACCACACACACACACCATTACCTGGCCCATCAAGAGGACTCTCTTGCTCTCACACACACACACACACATCACACACACACACACTCCACACACACACACACACACACACACACACACACACACACACACACACACCATACACACCACACACACACACACACACCACACACACTCTCTCTCTCTCTCTCTCTCTCTCTCTTTAGTTTTTTTATGTATCATAACTTTTTTCTCTTATGCACAACATCATCATCGTGTGCCAAGCTGCATGGCATTGGTAGTCATGGCCCTGCATATGGATCAATCCTTTGTCACTGCAAGTAGGCCTATATGAGTATATCTCCCACCCCTTCTGTCCCCATTTATTCTGCAAAACTGTCTTAATATTTTCTGTCAATGTCTACCTGATGCTCTTTTTCCATCTGGCTTCCCTGTTGTGGCTGGGAGCTGAAATTTCTCTTGCCTCATAGTCATAAAATGTCCAATAGATGTTGCTTATTTTTTCCAAATCTTCTTCATTATGATTAATGTACTTTTTGTGTTTGTTTCTTTCAGTATTGTCTCACATTCTTCTTGAAAACCACATTTTAGCTGCCTCAATCTTGTTTTGACTTTGTTTGTTGATTGTCCAGGTTTTGCATCCATACGACAGTATTGGTTCTATACAACACTGAGAACTCTTTCCTTGATTTTAATTTGCTTGTAAGAACACTTTTCATTTTTTTGAATGCTGTTTTAGTTTGTCCAGTTCTGCTGGATATTTCTATCGTGTATCTGCCGTCTTGTGAGATGTCTGTTCCTAGATGTTTAAACTTATCCACTTGTCTCAATATTGTACCGTTTTGATTTACTGTTACTTTAGATCAGGGGGTTTCTTGTTTTTTGTTGTTGTTGTTTTGTTTTTTTTAACTGATTCCCACATGACTTCAGTCTTCTTACTATTTACCTCTAGTTTTTTATTTCTTTCTATTTCTTTTGTAAAAAAAAAAAGAAATATTATCTTTGTTATGTAGATGACACCATTCTAATTGAGGAACTGAAAAAGACGTACAAAATCTTGTGAATAATATTTTTTCTCCAATTTTTATCCCAGGGCATTCTTCTAGGTCTCTCATGATCATGACGGTTTTGCTGTCTAATCCTTTTTTTGATATTTTGAAAAGAGCTTATATCAGTTTCTACTCATTGCTGCTGTTTTCCCAAATACTTATTCCTTATTATTGTGAGATTCCATTCCATCAGTATGCTTGTGCGCACAGGCGCACCACACCACCACGCACACGCACGCACACACACACACACACACACACACACACACACACACACACACACACACACACACACACACACACACACACACACACAAAACACACACACACACATGAACTGTTGTTTCCTCATGCATGTGTGTACGTGAGTGCACACACACACACACCATACACAAGATGGAGAGAGAGAAGTGAGGTGGACGGGGAGGGGGTGAGAGATAAAAGAGATTCACTATTCCTGTCTCAAGTCCCAAGTTTCAGAATGTGACATGGTCAAGAGAGGAAAGACAGTGTCTTGCCCTTTTAATTAAACACCTATTGCTGTGCGTGTGACAGACAGGAGAATGGAGAGAATGCTTGCATGAGCAAGTTTTTGCTGTTGGTTTTGTTTTGTTTTGTTTTGTTTTGAAATGTTTTGATGGGTGCATGCACATAGTTTTGCCCTCACTGTGTAGGTGGTATGTTGCTGCACAGTCTGCATACTTAGTCCTTGGTGAGCATGCATATTGATGTTTTCATTGTTTCTGTATGCCATGGGACACTGACATGACTTCCCCCATGCGTATGCTAGGAGCTCTTTCAGTATAAACGCATCCCCACCTTCTGGAAATTTTGTGGTGGAAATTTGTCACTCTCTTTGTTTCTTTCTTCCTCCTTCACTTTCTGTCATTTCTTCCTGTCATTTTCTGCCTTGTTGGTCCATTCACTTGTATGTGTTCGATAAAGTCTTGAGTACTTTTTCTTAGGACTGATAATTGGGTATATGTATTAACTTATTAAGTGCATTTTTGGTCTAGGGAGGTGAGATATGCGGAAGCAATTTTAGGTAATTTATGCCTGTTTTTGTATATGTTTAAGTGTCCTTAGGTATGCTTAAATTCGTATTTAGGTGTGATTTTAAATCCCCAGTGCGATAAATTTGAGAGAATGGTCAACGCCAGGGGCATGTCCTTAGATTATGTGCGTGAATGCATTGATACATGTACTTAATTTTCTTTTCTATTTTTTTTTTTTTCTGTTGAAGTTTTGTATGTTTTGAAGCGGTTATAGCCCTGATATGGGTCTGTGCAGTCGGCTTGGCTTTAAACAACAATAAGAACAACAACAATAACTGACATGACTTATGGGATCACTATCATACTTGATGTTCTGCGTGTGTATATACACGTAGGGGGTTTAGGCACTAACAGGTCTGCACACACACATGTAGGCGAGGGAGATCAGAGGTACCCAGGCAGGGTAGATTCCACAGTCTTACAAATGGAAATTGAACATGTTGCCCACTTTACTATTGTGCCTATCAAAGGGAGTTGTCAGATTGAATGAATGGATCTTTTGATTAATGTCTGTTCACAATATGGTTTTAGACAACAACAACAACAAGAAAGGGGGGGGGGGGGGGGGAGAATGGGAGTTTGAAGGTAAGAAGGGGAACAATTACACAATAATTTAGAGCAATTAAATAACAGTGTCAAATAATAACATACAACAATTAATTAACATTTCATAACAATAATAACATGCACAACAATTGATTAACATTTCATAACAATCTTCCATCAGGGGATCTGAGAATTAGCTGGACTACTGGAATGATATCATTATTTTGTTGTAAAGCATTTCTCTAGTGCCAGTTTAGGAAAAATTGAGATTGTTATTTCTGTATGTCGTAAGAAAGATGAGACATTCAGAGAACAGATAGTGGACTGATAATGCTTTTGAACAAATACATACATTTTGTGTATATTTTGTTTTCCAAGAGTGAAGCCTCAGGCTTTGAGAAGTTGAGAATAATCATTTGAACACAGAACCAAGTTCTTGGACTGATAGTCTTATATTATTGAATGTTATGGTATTTGCATTATTTGATGCTCCAGCTTTAGCTAATCTGTCGGAAACTTCATTCCAATGATGTCCACAATGTGACGGAACACAGCAAAAATTTATACCGACACTACTTGCGAGTTGTCAGCTTAAGAGTTTCAGTGGGTAACCAGTACGAGTTCTGCTGCAATTTTTTTTTTACAAGATAAGAGATTCCCAGGTTAAAACAAGCGTTTATGCTGGTCTGCTGGAACCTCTCTGCATACAGTTGAATATATTCGATCCAAAAGGACGTTCAAAATACAGGACTTGGCATGGGCATTGACACATTGATTAGTTTGCACAGCGGTGTACGAAAATGTGATGGTCATGAATATGCATTAAGAGGCAAAGTCACAGTTGAAGCAAGTGGAGTTGAGCGCCAGCTGTGAAGTTGGGGGGGGGGGGGGGGTTCGTTCTTTCTGTCTGTCTGTCTGTGTGTCTGTCTGTCTTTTTGCTGTTATATTTTATTTGGTTGGAGAGAGTGAGTGTGTGTATGTGTGTGTATGTGTGCGTGCGTGTGTGTGTGCGTGCATGCATGCATGTGTGTGTGTGTTTCAAGGAAGTACTTAATATCTACTTGCCACAGCTGTGGATGTTCTTTTACATGAAATGCCATTAACCTCTTCACCCCCATCTGTCCCATTCCCATGCCCGTTCCCACATCACCAGCATTACAAAACAAACATAAACCGTTTTCTTTTCCTTAGATAACCCACTTGAGTACACACAGTCACGTGTATAGTGTAACACACACATGCATAGATATGTGTGGCCTGTATACATATGTGCACAACACTATGTTCTCTCTGTTTCTCAACCCTTCTTCTTTCTCAAGGCTGTTTTTGTTTTGAACACGCTTGGTTGAGGATTGGATGTTTACAATTGAAAAAGTCCTATGTGTTTCATCATTTGAATTGATGAAAACTGGATTTTGCTGTAGTACGTGTATTAATTTTCTTTTCCATTGTTGTTGTTTGTTTGTTTGTTTGTTTCCCCCAGGGTCTGCGAGGTGTTGTTTATGTTTTGAAGTAGTTGTAGCCCTGACAGCTCTGCGCAGACGGCTGGGAATTAAACGGTAATAATAACAATAATGATGCTAATAATAAGTGCTTGCCATAACCCCCCCCTCCCTCATTCTTTTCTTTCTCATCCTTGTCATTCATCCCCACACAAGCACGCGCACACACCTGCAGAGCTACATACTCCGTGTGTCACCACGTGTACTTGCACGTCATGTACTCGTGTGTGCGTGCGTGCTTGTGTCACGATGTGGATGCGTACATGCACGTGCATTCTAGCCAGATCATTCCGACAGAACCCTCCCCCTCCCCTGCTCTTGTCAGATCAAACGAATCGATTGAAGATAAGGTCTGCGCCGCTCACTCGCGGTCACATGGGCCGACACAAGAAGAACTGATAATTGTCTCAGACTTTCTTGTCAGAGCAATGGCAGTAGCAGTGAATAGAGACCAGAAAGTTGTATTCAGAATCCACTAACTGGTTCAGAGCAAAGTCTATTGAATCGGGATGGAGCACAATGATGTAAAATGAAGGCAGCAACCGCAGACTGGTCGTAGTAGAACACTGGCTGGGGAGGAGTGAGGAGATACTGCACGCACTAAGCTTACTCCCTCCCACCCTCCACTCTCTCTCTCTCCTGACATTAGTGTGATTAGAGCTCTCAGGGGATATTTACCCATCACAGAAAGTTCATTATTGATTCGTCACCCACCGCATCTGCGTGTCACTTAGGTGCCTGTCTCTCTGTATACTGCCGCGCTGGGGATTCCGTGCTGATGGTAGAGAACTTGACGATTACGTGTTCGCCTGCAGTTTGTAAACCTCGCCTTTTTTTCCATTGCTGCATGTGTATGTAGCATGACGTTGGTTCGAAGACAGACAGACACTGGTGAATTGAGCGTCTGAACGAGACTTATAGAAAACGATGTAAGAGCAACAACAAAGACTTGGCGTGTGGTATTGTTGGGACTACAAGCGTGTGTCACATTGTGTCTAACTGAACATGCAACTTGTTGATCAGATAATGGCTTGTTAGGTACATATATGAATTTCCAACCTTACCATCAGTGACACAAAACCGCTTAATGATACTGTGGTGTAGAGTGTATCCACTGGTTACTAGTAAAAGAGTTTTCAGTATAAAGAAAGATGTGTTTCGATGTTGTGAAATACCTGCAGGTAGGAAACAAATTTCAAAATTAAAAAGAAAAATGTTTTGATGCTATAACTGCAGGCAGTAACGAATTATTAGATATAAAGAAAAAAGTGCCTTGATTTACATAGCCTTAAAGTGAGCAGTCAGTTGTGTGCTGTTCATTGTGTCCTGTCCTATGGTTAGGATGTGTGCCTGCACTCCATGGGGCTGTTCATGGTTCAGTGATTGTCGGCTTTGGAAATGTGGACGGAAATAGCATGAAAATGTTTCTGTGTGACTGTTTTGCGTTGTCAGGTTTACAGTCTAGAGACCTGTTTTTAACCCCTTT
Organism: Monoplex corrugatus; assembly: GCA_030674185.1. NCBI lineage: Eukaryota > Metazoa > Mollusca > Gastropoda > Littorinimorpha > Ranellidae > Monoplex > Monoplex corrugatus. The sequence continues at coordinate 33,241,831 of JAPXFY010000025.1, read as the reverse complement.
GCATCGTCAAGTGTCGACATGAAAGCATTGGTTTACCCCAGCTTGTTAGGTTCTTTGAATTGTATTTGTTAGTGTTCATGTAAAAAAAAAAAAAAGGAAAAAGTGGGGAGGAGGGAGAGATTGGGGGCAGGGGAGTGGAAGAGGGAGGCTCTTTGAGTGCGGGGAAGTGTGACATTGTATTGCCGAGTCATTCCTAACCTATTTGTGTCAGGCAGAGTATTCTCCACTTGTGATTTTCAAACACTGCATGACCTGAAATCACTGCGGACAGTTGTAAGTTTGCTCAGTTTAATTTAACTGCTCTGTGCTGTCGTTGAATACAGGAGGCTAGGGCAAAAGAAAAAAGAAGGAAAAGGAAGGGGGAAAAAATGGGTAAGGAACAGAAAAAGAGAAAGAAAGGCCAAAACAGGCATGTAATGACACAAGCCATCATTCATAATGCTTGTGCATTTCAAGTTGTGCATGTTTGCCCGTTCACAGTGATTCGGTTATTCACCCAGTGTGCATGATGCAGGAAGCTATGACGTGAAATTATTCAAATTTAGGGCGGCAGTATTGGTGCTTATGTTCATATGGTTATTTAAATTCAGATAGAACGTACATTGGCTCTGGATGAAATAGTTGATATTTTTTTTTATTTTACTTATGCTACTGAATGATCACTGTTTTAAGTGTTTATTTATTTATGTATTCATTTGGTTATTTTCTGAGAGAACAGTTTTCTGACAAAGTGGGATTTAGATAAAGCAGCAGTGAAATCAGGACGTTTTCTGTTCAGTATCTAATGTAGTATCAAATTTGCAGCCTTGCCACCTGTTGCTTTTTCTGTTCTTTGTGGGGGGAATCAGTGCTTTTGAGAAAATAAAAAAAGAAGAAAGAACAAACGTCATCCGTTTTGCATGTCTCAAAAGAAACTTATTCAGTTCGTTTCACCATAAACTGATAAGATACCGTTGGTTTGTTTTCCTAAAGTCGTCGTTACCCCTCCCCACACCCCATCTTAGCCTTTCAAAAATCAAAAGTGGAATTAAAAAGAAAAAGGCATGAAGAATGAAAAAAGGCAAACAAGATTACAGGAGAGCAAAGCAGATTGCTAACACTTAAACAGATGACAGCTGTTACTGTTAGATATCCTTTGTTAAATGATGCTTAATGGGCTCTTTCTGAGAGTAGGACATTAATAGAAGTATATCGGTATGTATCATAACTCAGAAACAGTGGCAAAATTTAATTCACTGGGATAGCAAAATTTCATTCATTAGGATAGCTGTCTTGGAAACAAAATTGCTGTTTTTAGGACATACTTAATGAAATTTGGAACTTCAGGACAGATGAAATTTTTAACAGTTTGCCGTGGGATCAATTCAGGGCAAGGGGTACACTGTACAAGATGTGAGACCGACCGGTGATTAATTCAGAAAAGACAACTGTGGAAACAAACCAGAGAGCTCTGAGAAGTGTGTGTTCAGTGTACATGCAATGAATTGTTCATGTGTTTGTGACAAAGAAAGATGCATTGCTGCTGGTGCAGAGATGTCAGAGCCCACTCGCGCCTCCAAGTGGTAAGACTGGCTGGAAATACTCCGATTTGCATTGTGTTTTGATGATATTTGCATTTAATGTATGTGTTTGCACACTCACACCCCCACCTCCAGTGCCCCATTTTGTGTCTCTTTCTGTCTCTCACTTGGACATTCTCCCACCCCATTGTCTTCTGCTCCACATTTCTTAGAGGGGATGCTGGGGGCCAGGCTCTTTCAGTATAAATAGTAATCCCCACCTTCTGGAAATTCTGTGCTAGAATTTTCCACTTTTCTGTTACAATCTTTGTTTCTACTTTGCTCCTTTGCAATCTCTTCCTATCATTTTCTGCCTCGCTGGTCCAGTCACCTGTATGTGTTCCATAAAGTCCTGCATTCTGTCTGTTAGGATTGGTAATTGGGTTCATCACTTCATGTATTAACAGCATTTGGGCTGTAAGGAAATGTGATGTATGCAGTTTATAAGCATTTTTAGGTTATTCGGGCCAGTTCTTATCACTATGTTTCAGTGTCCGTATTTATTTTTACATTTGTATTCAGTTTTTTAACACCCTCCACCCCCGTTGTTAAAATGGACTTATGGTCAGTGCCTGGGGCATATAGGATATCCTTAGATTATGTATGTGAATGCATTGCTATGTGTACTTTTTTTTTTTTTCCTTTTTTTTTTTTTTTCAAGGGTCATGGAGGTATTTCATACATTTTTTATTGGTTATAGCCAAGATATAGCTCTGCACAGTTGGCTGGGCTATAAATGGCTGCACAGTCGGCTGGGCTGTAAATTTAAACAATGATAGTAATTATTCTTTTTCTCCATTCCTTGTAAAGCCATGTGGAAATACATGGTTTTCATTTGATACAACCAAACTATTCAGTCTTTAAATAGTGAATTTGCCTTTGGCGTTCACTAGTGCCTAACCAAATTTGAAAAAAAAAAAATTTCTGGATAACATCTGAGTTGCTGGGTAATTGGGACACCTCTCTGTCACACATGGACACACATGCATTAACATATTCACACACTAACACTTTTACAAAACACACACACACACACACACTCACACACACACACACACACACACACTCTCTCTCTCTCTCTCTCTCTCTCTCTCACACACATGTACACTGCACTCTGTACAACCCCCCCCCCCCCCCCAGTATAAGATACACTGTAAAGTGAAATTTGTAATTATACACTGCAAATAAAGGAAAATACATGATAAATACAAGGAAAAATCAGCAAACGTTTGCATAAAAAGTGGAGGAGTGTTCTAAAATTCTGTAGCATTACATCTGAAAGGCTTAAAAAGTAAATGAGCAGTTCCACAATTGAGGTACCCAATTAACATGTGTGCAAAATCAAGATACATTCTTTATGTATTTATTTTATGTTCTTTTAAAATAAAACACTACATTTATCCAAAACAAGTGTGACTGCCTGTGTTCAAGCAAACAGGAACCAGAAAAACATGAAAATAAAAATCAGAACGCATATTCAGTATAAGGACATAAGACAGGCAGGCACACGTTTTCAGCCAACTGTCCTTTGTCAAGTGTAAATGTAAGACAGCAAAACACATAAAAAAAAAAAAATTAAAAAAATTGGGTGAAGAAGAGCAAAACTTCCCTATTGTTTCTTGGAGTAGGAGGAAACGACTCAAAATGCCACAGTTGGCTTTCTAGTTATAAATGTGCTGTCCACTTTCATCGTGTGACATGTAAACACACCCATCCTTAATTACACAATCTCGCAAGCAAGACTTAGTGGAAAGACTGACATTGAATGAAATTATAAAATCATGCATTGCATAATTGTGTTTCACTGGAATGTTTGGTCTGGTGTGGAGGACTGCTGTTTCATGGTTATGTCGTTTGTTTGGGATCCTCTCATTAAAGACGAAAATTTGACCCCTCTACAACAGGGTGTTCGGCTGTTGTGCACAGTAAGAATTATGTCATTTGTTTTTAATCGTTTAAACTCATAGGCACCAGAAAAAAAATATGGAAGAAAGAATAAGAGCGTGTATTTAATACAAGAAGACAATACGCGTTCTTGTTCTTTTTTGTTGTTGTTTTTTCTGGTTCTTGTTTGCTTGAACGCGGGCAGTCACACTTGTTTTGGATTTAAAGTCATATGACAGTTGTGAGTATTACTTTAGCGTTAGAGACAGCCTTGCTTAGACGGCACATTACACATATATAATCATACAGTCAGTTCTTTTGAACTCGGATTAGGTGATGAATTGTTTTAATAGCATATCAGTGTCCAGGTAATCAAAAGAGTTTTCAGTACTATTACATTTAGTAGAACCCAAAGTTGGTTGAACAGGCTGTAAATTGTTTTAGAAAAGATGACAATTGTCCCATAACCTGAGGCCATAAAGGGGTGAGGTGGTAGAGACCGCATTATGAGGGCAGTGCTGTTTGCTCTGTTTTGCAGCTTTTTCCCCCTAACCCTGAATAGGTACTAGCTTATAGCAGGAGAGACTGGAGGCCACATGTACACATTTTTCTTGAACCAAACTTGGACCACATGCAAACAGTTTGGAAGGCAAAGAATTCTCTGCCTTCTCTCTATGTGCTTGTTGTATGTATTCATTTACTTATTAATTCTTTTAAAGAACAATTTAAAAAAAAAAAAAAAAATTTCCTATGAGACTGAAGCAAACTGTATTACACTCTAGTTAATATTGGGTTGTAGTATGTGGCCTTATTGTCCTGGATGTTTAATTTTGATAAATTGTAGGGGAGTGGGGGTGGGGAGGTAACTAAATCAAAGACTGAAGTCTGAATTTTTTGTTTGCTTGGTTTTGTTTGTTTCTAGCAGTGTTTTCTCAAATGCATGTAAGCACTTTGGTCTACACAGTGCAGGTGTCTCATGTTACTGCACAGTCTGCATGATCATTTGGTACATGCTGGGGTTGTTTTTTTTTCATGTTACCACAAGTTGTTGATCTCTGATGTGGCTTTTCATCCTTTAACTCCCTCACCCTGTCCATCAGCACCCAGCATGGTCAACCATGCTAACAAAGCAAAACCTTAACCCTTTGACTCCTTCACCCTGTCCACCACCCTCCTGCAGGAAACTAATGGATAGGGTGCGGGAATCAAAGAGTTAAAATCTTTCATGTGCTTATTTGATGTTCTGCAAATATGTGCACACACATGAAGGGGGTTCACTTACTAGCAGGGCTGTGCATATTTTGATCTGTGAGATCAGGAAAATCTCCACCCTTTATCCATCAGGTTCTCCATATGGTGATGCCGGGGACTCTTTCAGTATAAAAAAGGTCCCCACCTTTTGGAAATTCTGTGCTAGAAATTTCCGCTTTTCTGTCACTCTCTTTGTTCCTGCCTTGTTCCTTTTGCTTCTGTCATTCCTTCCCATCATTTTCTGCTTTGCTGGAATGTGTTTGGTAAAATCTTCTGTACTTTCTCTGAGGATTGATATCTGGGTACATGTATTTAAGTTCATTTTGGCTCTAGGGAAATGAGATATGCGGAAACAATAATAGGTAATTTTGGCCCCTTTTTATATATGTTTCAGTGTCCTTAGTTGTGTTTAAATTTGTATTCAGGTATGTTTTTTTTTTATTCCCCTTGTGATAAATTGGATGCAGTGGTCAATGCCAGGGGCATTTCCTTAGATTATGTGCATGAATGCATTGGTATTTGTACATAATTTTCTTTTTTTTTTCCTTGTTGAAGTAGTAGGTTTTTGAAATGGGTCATAGATATGATATGGCTCTACCCAGTCGGCTGGGCTTTAAACAGAAATAACAGTAACAGTATCCACCAGGTACTCCCAGGCAGGATTGAACACTGTCCTACTGATTGGAGGTATGATATTTGACCAGCTTGGCCATTGCACAAGTCTTGTCCAAAGTAACTTATGAAATAAAGCCCACAGCTATTGATATGACAAAAGAACCCATAGCTTTTTGCATTGTGTGCACTGTTCTATTGTTTTGTAATCTACAGTGCATTGGAATTTTTTTTTTATTGGAAATAGTCTATAGTATGTATTCTTCTGTCATGCACCATACTGCTGCATTATTTTTGTACATCTGCAAAAGTTGTTTTTGTTGTTGTTGTTGTTGTTGTTCTTTTAGACTATCAAGCCTTGGACAACTCCTTTGTGCTATGAATTCATTAATCACTATCAGGTTCATGCTACATGCAGGACTTTCGTGAGCCATTATCATGCAAAACACTAACAGACCACCATTCTATGTGAGGTGGAGGAGGATAAAGGAAGACAAAATTCCAGTCCATATGCAGAAATCGAATGCAGGACCTCTCATTTCCCGGCTCCCATCTCTTATTTTCTTGCAGGATGATGTGAGGATGCATCTGTCTGGAAATTACTTGCATCTGATGCATAGTGGGGGATAAGAATTGGCTTCTTTGTATAGGTTCCTTTGTGTTACTGTATTGATTTGATAATGCAGTCTAACAAAGGGCCAGCTGTTTTTTCTTTTTTTTTTTTTTGTTTTTGTTTTTTGTATAAGGCCTTTTGAGACTGGGATTTTCCAAGCTGTGCCTGTCAAGTTTGGGATCCTCTCAATTTCTGTATTCATGTTTTAAGCTGCAGTGATTTTCTCTGGTCATTTGTGCTGGTCAGTTGTTTTGAAATGTTGAAACCACTCCAGAACAGTTCTGTTGAAAGAAGCAAACACAAAAACAATATTAATGAAGGTGATTAGGAAAAGACAAGCAACATTGATAGGACATTTTATGAGGTGACATTTTAGAACCTAGTTACACCAGGTAAGCTGGAGGGCAAAAGAGCACCTTGTAGACCCAGACACACAAACACACACACACACACACACACACACACACACACACACACACACACACACACACACACACACACACACACACACATTTTGACTTACACATACATTAAACTTCACAACAGTTTTGCAAAGTGGATGAGGACAGAAAGGACAGCAACAAAAGATAGATTTGTATGGAAGGCCATGATCACCATCACCATACAGGAAGGCGCATATGATGATGATGATTTGTTGTAGTGAAGAATGTATGCTCTTCCAAATAGTGGGGTTTTATATCAAAGTCAGGTTGTGCCCAGTGGGATTATATTTTGTCAAAATAATAACTTGTTTTATGTCATTGCTGTTTAAGATTGGCCTTTGTTGTGTCCTTGTCATGGAACCGGAATGTCATATAGTCTGTACTTTTTTTAGTTTCAGAGGGCATAGCTGCTTGGGAGATAAAGCAAAACAAAATTACAACAAAACAAATTGTGTCAGTGACATCTTTGGTCTGTCTACTTGTAAATCAGTTCTTCTGTTTTAGGGTTAAGATACAAGGAAGAAGATGGGACTAACATTTATTATGTCTTATTGAAAGTTTAAGATCCAAGTAAGAAGGTCTTTGCCACGATGGAATAGATAGAAATACGATCTGTTCCCCTCATCCCTATGCATAAACGAAACAAAATGACAAATGGGGAAGAAAACAGTTCCCTTACAGCCAACTGAAGATGTTATTGTTTCCATGTTACTTTACAGTATGGTATAGTAGCATATTAAAAAAAATAAAAAAAAAATCCTGTTTTCAGAATGGTCTAATGTTTGCCAGGTAGATCACAATATGTCCATAACATTAGGATGCATGCAATATTTGGCTGTCACCTTTGAGAAACTTTTGTTTTCTTTGGTTTAAAAACATATAAACAGTATATGATTATGAATGTGCTGTTAGCATTAACTGTGAGCATGGTTTGTAATGTTGTCTTTTACCTGAACGGGTTGTCATTTTTTGACGTGGTGTTAGCTCTGATGTGGCTCTAGAAGTCAACTGGACGGCAAGCAATTTGAACTGAACTGGATAGTGCTGTTAGCAAGTAATTGTCCTGTTCTGAGAGATTATTTCCATTACATTTGAATAATATTTTGTCTACACATTCACACCCAAATGCAAAATAGGAAAATAGTGATTTATAAGTTAAGTAGATATTATTGATTTATATGTAATCAAAATAGGAAAATAGTGATTTATAAGTTATGTCGATATTATTGATTTATATGTAATGATATTATTGTGATCAGTATTCATGCATTTTTTGTTGTTGTTGTTGTTGTTGTTGTTGGAGTGTTTAATTTTCAGGTTGACTGATTGATTTTACATGCCCACAGCCCCACAGGTCTGCACCAGTAGCTTTTTGCAGAACTCTGAGAGATTTTGAATTTATCTTTTCTGTGACAATTGCAAGATAACTGTGTGCATGTGTGTAGATACACATGTGTATTTTGCATAGGAGAATCAAGTAATCTTGTAAAAGAGATTACATGTTTTTCGTTGCAATGGGTTTTAAAAGTTGCATGTTTATAGGTGTGAAAAAAGAATCCGTTTACGCAAAACAGCGTGTGACTTGCTTTGCTTCAGACTTGGAAAAGGATTGGAATGAGATATACTGCCTCAACCCCCAACTGTGCAAATAAGTGCTTTTCTGGGTCAGGGATGTTCAGGTCAATCGTGTAGTGGTGACAGATATTTCGGCATTGTGTGTGTGTGTGTGTGTGTGTGTGTTTGAGAGAGAGAGAGAGAGAAAAGAATTGGTCCCCCACCCCCAAAACCCGTCAGTCTCTTAAGTCCTACTAGACAGTGTGTGGATAAATGGCCAGGTTGAAGGAGTGAGGTTTGAAGCGGGCCCCAGTAGCTTAGTTGGTTTGAGTGTCAGATTCACATGCTAATGGTTGTGGGTTCAAATCCCGGGGTGCGCTACATTAAAACTGGCCTTCTCACAGTCCCATCTTAACATCATTGTTGCTCTGGTGGTGTCAGTATAGGATTAGACAAGTCCCCCCTTCCCCCACTTCCCTGGGATGGTTATCCCGTTGGCCATTATCATCTGAGGTTGGTGTCGACATAAAAACTGAACCAAATCAATCAATCAAAATGAAGTTTGAATACCTGTGTCCATTTGATTACTTTTTTCCCCCCAGTTTCGAATGAGAAAGGGGTTCTTAAAGAGCGATCTAAATAATGGCTCATCGAACAGTTGTTTAAATAGAAACTGGCCTTCTCAGAATTATCGTTTTCTTTCTCTGAACTGAGCACCACCCACCAGATGAAAAAAAAAAAAAAAAAAAGAAATCACGTTGGGCTTTCTCTGAAGTGGCATTTTGCTCACGACTATGTACCGTCAGGCAATGTTGGCAGTGTTAACATAAAAAGAATGATTGTTTTGTTGTGTCCTTGCGACAAAGGTGTGATTGTGGCAGATAATTGATATAAATGTGTTGTGTTTCCGAAAGCCATCGATCGTGCCATCACGTGAGCCATGAGTGATAGGATACGGTCTCTGTCTCAGTACTCTCATCCTCTCAGCTTACTCCCCTTTCTCCTCTCTCATTCTCGCGTGATGTTTCTGCTCTCAGCCAAAACACACACACACACACTCTCTCAGCCAAAACACAGACAGACAACACACACACACACACACAGAGACACATGCACAGACATGCACACAGAGAAACACGCACACAGACACACGCGTGTGCGCACACACAGAAACACACACACACACACAGGGTGAGCCATGAAGGATAGGATACTTTCTTGCACTCTCTCACCTCTCCCCCCTCCTCTCTCTCTCTCTCTCTCTCTCTCTCTCTCTCTCTCTCTCGCTCTCTCACTGTGACTCATTTACTCACTCACTGCCACCTTTCTGGAATATACATGTATCTGTAGAGCAGATTTACGTATTGGAAGAAAGGCATCTGGCTGCAAGAATTTTACTCTGCATAGAACAACACAACAATCAATATGTTGCTGCCGAGTTTTGTCTTCTTTTTCTGAATTGAATTTGCTGTGAAAGTATCAGCTTAACTGATGGAATGTTCTGTTCATTTATTGCATACTTTTTTTGTTTTTTGTTTTGTTTTTGCTTCAGAGAATGTTTAGTGAGTACAGTCATGACATTTTTTTTTTAAATCAAAGAATTTTTTTTAAGTCAGAGAGGGAGATGCTTAGTCACTCTTGCTCTGTCACACACACACACACACGCACGCACGCACGCACACACACACTCGCATGCATGCACAGTGAGCCATGAAGGATAGGATACTTTCTTGCTCTCTCTCACCTCTCTCTCTCTCTCTCTCGTGTTCTCTCTCTCTCTCTCTCTCTCTTCTCTCTCTCTCTCTCTCTCTCTCTCTCTCTCTCTCTCTGTTTCTGTCAGTCTGCCTCTCTTTCATATCTCTGGTTTTTCTTTTACATTTTACTTTTTAAAAAGAGAGTGAAAAAGGTAGGCCACTTGAAAGTACGTTTTTGTGATATGTGTCAGCAGTAACATTTATGGAAGAACATGGGATAGAGCATCCTGTACATGCACGTAAAGCATCAAACATGATACAGTATAATATTCCAGCATACGATGTGACAATGTCTAGGTTTAACAAAAGTGAAAAGAACGAGAAAAAAAAAAAGTGGTGGAAAAGATAGCAACACACATTCTTTGGTGACTTGCAGATAAAACTTTTGTTCCCCCGCCCCCTCCTCCCCACCTGCCCTGGTTTTAATTTTTTGTTGTTGTTGTTGAATATTTGCTCCTATTTGAAGTGTTCAGCTTTTGTTAAATTTGGTTGTAATGCTGGGTTCCCCAGGAATCATGACCTAGTAAGTGTGATTATTTGGTTGTCCTGCTGGGTTTGACAGGAATCATGATCCAGTAAGTTTGATTATTTGGTTGTAATGCTGGGTTTCCCATGAATCATGACCCAGAAGTTTGATTATTTGGTTGTCATGCTGGGTTTGACAGAAATCAGGACCCAGTGAGTTTGATTTTGATTTTGATTTTGACGGGAGTCATTCTTCTGGACCGCTCCAACAGCTTGACTCTCAACACTGAGCATTCAGACTCCCAAACTTTGTACCGATCCTTGCACTGTTATAGACATAGTGCCAGAGAGTCCTCCAGTAATCGGGTTCAAGGTCTGTACTTTCAGAGGAAACACTGTGCTGCTGCTGAGTCACATCAGAGGATCTGAGTGGTTCTTCTTTGATCCAGTGCGCTTAGGACACCACATACTAATCCCCAGCTGATGATAGTAATCGGCTTAGTTGTTGACCCAGACTGGTCCGTTTCCAGTATAAGCGTTTTATGAAATGTGGCCCATTATATATATATGTATGTGTGTGTGTGTGTGTGTGTGTGTGTGTGTGTGTGGTGTGTGTGTGTGTGTGTGTGTGTGTGTGTGTGTGTATCCATCCCTTTGACTCCTGCAGCCTGTCAACCAGCATCCTGCATTGTCAAGAGTGCTAGCAAAGCAAAAACCGAACCCTTTGACTCCTTCATTCTGTCCACCAGTTTCTATCAGGAAGTTGGTGGACAGGGTATAAGGGAGTCAAAGGGTTCAGTTTTTGCAGTTGGTGGATAGGGTGAGGGAGTCAAAGGGATATACTGGATCAGGGGCTTCTGAATAGTCCTCAGTGGGGCTGGTCTAATAGCAGATTATATGAGGGGTCAATCAGTGGCTGTGAGAATATGTCTGAAAATGTAAAATAAGGTAAATGATCAGTAACTTTCTGTATTCCTTTCATATTTCTTCTCTTCAATAACCAGATCCCATCTGTTGGGAAGGTCTGAAAACCTGTTGCAAGGTGGTCAAAGTTGATATGTTGTGTCTGCTTTGCCACCTCCACTTCCAAGTCATCAGAGGCACACGGAGGGGTTCTTTCAACATGGAGAGTAGATCGTAGTCTGGGGGACTTAATCTGGAGAATTGGCATGGCATGGCATGGCATGGCATGGCAAGGCAAAGTGTTTTATTGATATGTTTTTAGTGACGCTAACCCTCTCTGCTTTCTGGGAATATGCATTGTCATGTAATATCAATGGCGAATCATTTAACAGTGTTTTACGTTTCTTTGAGATTTGAGGTCTTATTATTTTCCATGAGAAAAATCCTATAGTAGTCTTGATTAACAGTTTGTCCCATTGGAACACAATGCGCTGCCGCAAGTACGCCTTTGTTGTCATAGGCTCCTATCATCATCTTTAAATTTCCTTGCTTTCCTTTGAACTTGATGGGTCTTCGAGAGGCGAGAGTGTGCCTTTCTGACAGTTTTCACTTTAATTTTGGGTTATAGCTCCTAACTCACGTTCCGTCAAGAACAGTTACTTGATTTAAAAAGTCGTCTTCATTTTTTTTTTTTACCCTGTTTCACAGTCTCAGCAACAGTGACGCACGCTCGTTTTTTTTATCTTCATTAAGGCAATGTGGATGTCACCTTCATGCAACACATCTCATGGCAGATTCATGTGATCTCATTGCAGATTCATGTGTTAAAGCCACATGAACTGATCCGTGATTAATACCAGTGTCATGAGCAGTCACTTTACACGTTATTCACAGGTCTCCTTTCAAAATTTCACTTCCTGAATGTTTTTCTGATCAGTATCTTCAGTTCAGTTCAGTATAACTTTATTATTTCATATGGAAATTTGTGCAGTTGCAGGCTTTTGATAAACACAGACACAAACTCAACAGACACAGGTCTTCGGCTGAGTTCCATGGACTAAGCTTGCTTTTAACATCATTTCAACCATATTTAATGTAAAAGATTGTGACACCCATCTGTAAACTGCAGCTTGTGTCACACACACACTTTGTAAGGTTTTAATGAATATATCTGTGCCATAAATTTATATAAATTTCAATTTTAATGTAAGCATGCTGTTCTTCAGTGCTAAATGTGGCCATGACTCTGGGGATGACTACGAAATGTGACATCATAACAAATGATTTCACAGTGTTTGCTTTAATATCCCAATTTGACCAGCAAAAAATTGGGCCAAGTGTTGTTAAGTTTCAAAGCGCTGTGTCAGTTGATTTTTTTTTTTTTTAAAGTTATTAACGTAGACCTTGTTGTTATTTATTGGTGACCCTTGTGGGCCACAGTCATAAAGAGCAGTTTTCTGTTAACAAGGGTTACCAGTTTATACAGGGCTGACCCAGTAACACCCAGTCTTACCATACATACGGAATGCCTGTATTTGTGTAGTTGTATATATATATATAATATACTGAGCATATGTGTTGTTTATTATTTCTTTTGTTGTTTTAGCGTCAGTTCATGTAAAGTTTAACATCTGTTCATATAAGCGCCTTTAGACAACCAGTTTATATTAATATATAATATATATATCTCTCCCTCTTTCCCTCTCTGTCTTTCTGTATCTGTATCTGTATATCTATATTTATGTCTATCTCTCTATCTGTCTATATAGACAGATGGATAGATAGACAGATAAATATGTTTTGTGTGTGTGTGTGTGTGTGTGTGTGTGTGTGTGTGTGTGTGTGTGTGTGTGTGTGTGTGTGTGTGTGTGTTTACACATATATAAAAGATTGGGAGGGGTAATTGTTGGCTAAAAGACATTGTAACATATTCAAGTAGTAATGAAAAAAACTGAGGCAAGCAGACAGTCAAATTAAAAAGGTTAGAACATTAAGGCTTATTCAGTGTGTGTGTACATCTGTGTTTGTTTGTGCACTAGTTATTTCAAGACAAAGAACAAGAAGAAGAAAAGAAAAAGAAAAAGCCCACCCCAAATGTTCTTAAAGTCAAAAGGCAAGTGTGGCTTATTCAGGAGATAATGAAGTGTATAATGTATGTGATTTCAGCTATGTTGTGTTTTGAGTGTGAAGGAAGTGAGTGGGCAGCCTGAATTGTAGTGAAACTCTTTAGAGATGAAATGTTTACAAAATTACAGCTTTGCTTCCTTGGTGACAAAAAAAAAGATGCTTGATGTTGTATCATAGAATGATCATTGTGTGTGTGTGCGTGCACGCATGTGTGTTTGCATGTGTGTGTGTGTGTGTTTAATAGTATCTCACAGTATTAGTGATATTGAATTAGCAGGATTTCCCATTTCCGTTGAACTGTCAAGTACCAGTATGGTCAGCTGAAACAGTTTTGGATTTGGATTTCTTATTGTGCTCACTGTCAACATGGTCAAGCCACCTTCGGTGATTTTTGACACAGCTCCTGCTGGTTGCCATAGAGCTTGGTGGTCCACTGCCGTGTGGACGCTGGAGATACCTCAGTGGGCAGGAGTGTTTTTCACCTTATGTACATGACCATGTAGACATTTGGGTACTAGAAGGTGCCTGCAGATCCAATAGCTCTGTCTTCAGCGCTTTAGATTTTCTATAGGGGTTACTCTTCCCTTAGCTCATGGCCAAAAGATCTGCCCTGTGAGTACAGGGGGCTAGGGCTTCAGGTGACCTGTATCGATATGATACCCGCAGCATTAAAAATGGCCTGTTCACTGTCCACCTTAATGATTCCATCATTCTGGTGGTGTCAGCTAAATGTTTGATAGGTCCCTTCTTCCCTTTCCTCGTTTCAAGACCTTGCCGGCACATAGGGTTTTGTGCAGGTTCAGGAAATGTGTCAGATAATTGCTGGTGGATTTGGGTGGAGTGCATATGGAGCTGTCCGAGGGTGGTGAATCCATCTTGAAATAACTCCAGTAGCAGCTGATAGTTCAGTGTAAAATGCGTAAGGTATTCTGAATTTGTGGCCTTGCCAAGGGCCACCTCGCTCTGTCTCGATAGAAACTATTTTCGGTTGGTCTTGGACTGTATGTTAATCTAGGCAAGCCTGGCCTCATTTGACAGCAGTACCTCCATATCTGAAGGCTATTAACTGTTTGCCACCTGCAACCTTCAAGGTTGGGGATAGTCATCCTCTGTCAATTTGGAGGCGGGTTTTTCTTGAGGATTTGGACTAATCAGAATTAATCTGTTGTCCCGGCCCAAAATAGGTTTATCTATCGAGTCTTGGACAGTATGTACCAGGCCAGATTCCGTATCAAGCTGTTGCGAAAAATTGCCTATATTTGTCTGACCGCTAAAAAAGAAACTTAGGTATTGGTCGCCAGAAAAGGAAGTTAGTGATGTGGCCTGACCTTTTGCTTTGAACTAATGGAAATGAGGTAGAATGAAATGATCACTGAACTTGTTGAGTGAAGCCATTAAACGGAAAATGTGGAAGGAAAAAAGGGCTTAACGTGCGTTACTGCGATTGGCTGTTCGATTTCTTTTTTGCATTGAAACCCAATCAGTGTAGCGAGCCAGTGCTAGGCAGTAAGTCAGTGGGGTGTGGACTTGTGTAACAGTATCTGAGCTGAGATCTTTTCTGCTGGTGTTCTTTCTTTCGTGCCTGCCTGTATCATACCACCAAGTGTTAATACTGTTATTGATTGTGTGTGCTAGTGAATCAGCAAGACAGCTGATCTGATCAGTGTGTGTGTGTGTGTGTGTGTGTGTGAAGGGGGGGAAGGGGGAGAGAGAGAGAGAGAGAGGATGTGTGTACGTGCTGTGGTAGTTGTTGCTTTCTGTGATTTGGATTTTGTTTGTTTGCTTGTGTGTGTGCAGTGGTGGTGGTGATAGTGGTGGTGACTGGTAGTAGTGGTGGTCATGATGGTGGTGGTAATGGGGGTGAGACAATTACTGATCTGAAAACAAATTTAAATGTAATATTTTGATGTCTAAAAACAAATTTAATAGTCTTAGACACATGCTGCCTCTAAAGTCTCTGAGCCATTTTGAAACAGCTATCTCCCATTGGAAAGAGTCAGGCAGGTTACACGCGAGTCACATGTTCTACGCTCACTCATACCTTTCAGAAAATGAAGACATACCATGGTGCGTACTGTGTGACGAGCAGTTCAGCATCACACAAACGACGTACCATGGTCCATACTGAGTGACGAGCCATTCAGCATCACACCTTCCTGTTGAATGCTTGGATTTGAATGATATGAGACATAAGCATTAGTTTGAAGACCCTCTTCCAAGATCTTTTCTAGATGAAAATTTGAAGTTTTTATAAGAAATTAGTTGATTTCATCTTAACTGGGTATGGAAAAGATTTTAAATGTGCTTAGACTTGAAGGGATTATATAATCACATGCTTGGTTTTTAACTATTGTTTTTTTTTTCTTTTTTTTTTTTTTTTTTTAATAATCTTAAGAGCTGTTTTCAGTGTGGTATTAGGTCTGATATGGCTCTAATGGTTGGCCGGGCTATAAGCGATTTGAGCTATGAATGTTGAAATAATATTAACTGTATGTGAAACAAGTGTTGAAAAAACATTTAGATTTCTCCCTGACTTTGCCATTGAAAACAACAATTTGTTTGTTTATCTTTCTTCCATCTTCCTTCAGGTTAAAAATTTAAGTGTTGTTTGTATGTTTCTTTCTTTCTTCCTTCCTTCAGGATGAAATTTTGTATTGGTTCTACTTTTGACATGCAGGTATCAGGAATTTTGAGATGGTTCTACTTTTGACATATTTGTATCATGTTACAGTCGTAATAGTATAATCATGTAGGCAAAACTACATCAATTGTACAAACAGCATTGACAAGGAAAAATCCATCTGACAATATAGCTGTCAACGCCCATCTTTGGAAAATAAAGTGTCACTGTAATCGTTATTGTCTGTTTCCTGATTCTGCCATTCAGAAATATGGAAAAGTGTACGTTTGTTCTGAAGGGATTCGTTACATTCAGACAATTCATACATGTATGTGCTCCATGCAAATCTGCCAGCAACTGCTGGCAAATTATATCCTGCACAAAAGCCAAAGCACTGGCAAGGGGAGAGGAAGGGGGGGGGGGGATGGGAGCTATGGGCAACCAACAAACCAGTTTTTATGTAGCAGTCTGGAATTGAACTTCAGACATCAAAATTTAAAAACAAAA
Organism: Monoplex corrugatus; assembly: GCA_030674185.1. Classification (NCBI taxonomy): domain Eukaryota; kingdom Metazoa; phylum Mollusca; class Gastropoda; order Littorinimorpha; family Ranellidae; genus Monoplex; species Monoplex corrugatus. The sequence continues at coordinate 33,225,539 of JAPXFY010000025.1, read as the reverse complement.
CACTTGCAGAATTATCTGTTGCTTTCTGGTTTCAGGGAAAACTGAACGCTTACCACAGCAGAGTAACTGAAATTGGTTCAAATATATAACTCACTTATAAAAGCGTTCAAAAAGACTGCTTCTAACGTGCTTTATATGTGGTTTATGGCAGTTTTCACAAGTCCTGCACTAATCGTAAAGGTGGCTTGCTGGTGCTGGAAACTAATCTTTATGTTGCGTCAGTTTATGTGCTATTCAGTAACTAAGAACAAATGAAGCTGCAATTTTCAGTATTGATTTCTTTAAGTATTTGAACAGCGTTTTTTTGTTTTTTTTTAACAATCTGTTCTGGCGGAAGTGTGTGATGATGAAACTGCCGTGCATAATCGCAAGTTGACTGCAATGCAGCGTGTTCTGGTGACCTAATTCAGAGCGCTCCTATTCATAGCTGACTTATTGATGTGCACGGAAGTGTGTATTTCTTTCACATGAACTTTGCAAAGTTAGTTGACGTAAAGTGAGTTGTGGGGGAGGTTTCTGGCCTGGCTATTCAAATGTTGAGGTCTCGGGAATAAAAACAATAACAACAACAAAACACATGAAAGCTGGGTGACATGACCGGACTGATAAAAAAACAAAAAAAAAACACCTCTGAACATAAAATTATGTCAACAAGGTCATAATATTGACATTTGTTGGGTCCTGTTACAAGTTCTTTCAGTTGATTGACACATTGTGCGTTCATCTATTGATCAATCAGATGATGTGTGTATACACAACACAAGCATACATTCATACATAAACTCCTTCGCATAAGGCATGCATGTACATATCCACACTAGTTTTACACACATAACATTCATTTTTTGTCCAGTCTTTCTTGTGTTTATGCAAGTACACACATGCGTGCACGCATACATGTGTGCATTCATTCATTCATTCATACATACATTTACACTTACACACACACACACACACACACACACACACACACACACACACACACACACACACACACACACACACACACACACACCACACACACACACACACTGTTTGATTATTGTAATGATAATGATAACAGAATTAATAATAATGATATTAATAAAAGTAATAAATATCGGGACATTTATATTGCACCTTTCATCAAACGCAATATATACATAATTATTCTGACAAAGGTGTGCGCGTACACATGCATAGACTCGCATGCACATGCACACACATACATATGCACATGCACATAGTCAGACATACATACACGCACGCACGCACTCGCATGCACAAAACAATAACACAACACAGTCTACAAAAATATGTCACCAGCATGGGAAGATTGAGGAAGTGGGCACTAGAGATTTGGATTTGAATGAAGACAGTGACAGACTGTGTCCAACAGTAAAAGACAAGGAGTTCCAGACTCAACAGCAGGAGAAGCAGAAACTGCCTCTTTGTGTGTGTCTTTTAAATCTTGGGGCATGAAAACTCTGTGTGTGTGTCTTTTAAGTCTTGGGAAATGAAAAGTTCTGTTATCAGTAGTGGAACGGAGAGATCGAGATGGAATAAGATGTACAAAAGTTCTGAAAGATGCTGGGGTGCTGTTTTGAAAATGATGTGGTAGCAGACACAGGAAGCTTTGTACTTGATTCATTGTCTAGTGGTCAGCCAGTGTCAGTCTTTGAGAAAGGGTATACAGTGTTGAGATCATTTTGCATAAAAAAAAACCCATAACAAACGGTTTAGCAGAAGAGAAAGTTTTGAATTTGCTGTAGTGGAGTGTGTCTGTGGACAGCCAGTGAGTAGAGAACCACAGTAATCAAATCTAAACATAATGCATGCTTTGACTAATGTTTTGGTTGCGTGTGGAGTGAGGTAATGGCATTCAGAGCTGATTCATCTAGAGCTGATTTATCATATTTCAGTATGTGCAGCTTGACAAGTTTTGTTGACGCAAAATCATTTGTTGATTTTTTTTAGAAAAAGAAAGCAGTTGAGAAGTTTTGGAATGCTTGCTCAGATAATTATGTAACCTTGTGGCCACATTTAATAAGCCAGAAATTACTAGTACAATGATTTATCAGTTGTTTCATCATGCCGTGCCTTTAACATTTTCCTGTCCAGTGTCCTGGCCTTGAAGAACTGGAACATGCCCTCAGACACACTTTCATGACAAACATGTTTTATCTCTGAGGTAGACTGACTCTTTCTCTGTTTGCAGTTTCACTTTTCAGTTTCTCGCAGTAGCATATCTGCGTTGGGAATAAATTCTTTATGTACTGACGCCTGTGATTCCATGTGAGGGAGAAGGTCTAAAATGATGACGACATTAACCCTGACCCTGCACATAAACCCTATGCACTGGCAGAGTCTTCACATCCTCTATGTTGTATGAGTTTGCATTTGTTGCCTAATAAAAAATAAATAAATAAATAAAAAGAAAAAGCAGAACAAAACAAAGCAAAAACTCACCTGTCGTTGCAGTGTCTTCTCAAAGACTTTGTGTCTGATTGACCTGGGGGTTCATAGTGACTGAATAACAAAGATGTAATGCTGAGGCTGACAATGTTGTTTTGTGTCATCCATTGCTTAGGCTTTGCGGAGAGGTGGGGGATTAGGGCATTGCAGTCAGGTTTATTTTCTGTGCATAGATGTTACATGGAAAAGGGAAAAAACCCCACCTTGCTGTCCTAAGAAACAGAGTTAAATTGTTTCTCACTATTTAAAACAGAGGCTTGTCTTACAATCTCAGATGTAAATGGATGCTTTTTTTTTTTACCTCCTGTATCTCTCAGTTCTGTTAATGCCAAGATATGATTGGAAACTTAAGTACAGCCCTGTCTCACAATCTCTAACCTAGATGAACTCTGTAGTAGTATAACATTCACCTAATCTGTGTATGTCAGTATGTCACCACCATTTCTTTGGCCGTTCATACCCAAGACTCATGGTAACCCCTATTGTTTTTGTTGTTGTTTCTTTGTTTTTTGTTGTTGTTTTTTGCCATGTCCATCCTCAGGGTTACTGTATGTCAAGGTCTTTGATTGATTGTTCGCAGGGGTTGTTATCAGAGAGACTATGATACTAGTAGTCTCCACTACTGTCCAGTGGAGGGGAGGATGCTTACTTAGTATCCACACAGTTGTTGTTGTGGGGCTTAGCAGACAGTACAGTACATTGAATCAGAACAGGCAACACTGAACTGTACTGTAATGACCTATTGGCTGTATCCTCCAGTAAGTGGCTTCATGGTGCCTTGATAAATGCATTGGAATCTTTTGCCAGAAATGCTCTTTCAAATTCAGAAGCGTTTGAAAAGAAAACTATAACAGATAGATTATTTCTTCTTTTTTTTTCATTGATAACTCATTAACTTTGAAATTTTTAAATGGGTTAAAAACTCAGAAATGACAGTTTCACTTCTTATTCTGGTTATTGTGTGTTGCGTCACATGTTTATGTAATTGAATTGATTTGGAAAATTGTCATTTTTCATCAGTTTTTAGATACAGTAACTCCCCCTGTGGGAATGCCGGGGGTTCTTTCAGTATAAATAGTATTCTCACCTTCTGGAAATTCTGTGTTAGAAATTTCCTCTGTTTTGTCACTCTCTTTGTAAAGTTTGTTTCTGCCTTGTTCCTTTGCTTTCTGTCATTTTTTACCTGCCTTGATGGTCCATTCACCTGTATGTGTTCGATAAAGTCTTAGATATTATATCTTAGGATTGATAATTGGATACATGTATTCTGTGCATTTTGGGGTCTAGGGAGGTGAGATATGCGGAAGCAATTTGAGGTAATTTATGCCTGTTTTTATATGATTCGGTGTCCTTGGGTATGCTTATATTTGTATTCAGGTGTGTTTTTTAAATCCCCTGTGCGGTAAATTGGACAGAGTGGTCACTGCCAGGGGCATGTCCTTAGATTATGTGCACGACTGCATTGATGTATGTACTTAATTTTCTTTTCTTTTCTTCTTCTTTTTTTTCTGTTGAAGTTTGTGTATTTTGAAGCGATTATAGCCCTGATATGGCTCTACGCAGTTGGCTTGGCTTTAAACAACAATAACAACAATAATAATAACAAGGTGCACTAACTGGCACTGTTTTACTTGTCAGCTTAGATCTGTGCTTATCCATCAGTTCAGAACTACAGGCTTTGATGGATGTTGAACTCATACAATTGTCCAGTATAGCCCAGTGTCCACCTTGGTGTAAAGGTCAGATGGTAGTACCAGAATTAATGTAATAATTTTTCTAGCATGCAAGAAACGGGGATATTTGAACAGAATCAGAAAGTATATCATGAAAATAGAATATGAACACTTTGAATTAATGGACAAGACAGGTGTTTGAACAGTTTTATGAGCATACGAGACCCCAACATTTGAGGAAACCACCATCAGAGCTGGACATAGGGACAAAATATTCCTCAGTTTTAAGACCTTTGAGAAACACAGTGCATAGCCGGCTTTTTCTTCTTCTTCTCCTCTCTCATACAGATAGAAATGTGGTTGATGTTTCTGTAATTCAAGGTCAGTGTTTATCTGATCCAAGGTCATGTTGTGTCATGTAAGGTAGAAAATCAAATTTTAACACTATTATGACTGGCCCTGCCACTGCCTGAACTTCCAGCCAGCCTGAGCCAAGTAGTTGTAAAAAACAAAACAAAAAAAAACTCTAGCAGGCCTGAATGAAGTCCGATTGTCACCAAAATTTGTGTACTTAATAAAAAAGATGCTGAGTTTAGCTGTGGTATTTATAAAGCTATTACTTAAGTAGGCCTAGTTTTTAGCTGCCATCCAGTTCTGTACCATTATCACCAAAACGACTTTTAGCACAGCCAGGTAGTAGGTGAAGCTCCACGTTCATGACTATAGTCGCGGCCCGTCATGGATGCGTTAAGGCTGTGGTGGAATGGGAGTGTTAGTATTGCAACAGCTGTACACAGTAAATGTTACACATGGCAGGTAGTGTTCCTGGCGTGAAGAGAAGTTGATAGTGTAAAATTGACGGTCTGATACCTTCTGTAGGCGATTGTGTCATTAATCAAAAACACTTACATTATCTCCGACACATCTTCCTATGTATTCCTTTACAAAGCAGCATGCAACAAGACTATTGCTGTTACATTTATAAATGTATGTCTATGTGCACACTTAACATGTAAACATGAGGATCACTGACCTATTCATTTAAATGTATTCATTCACAAAGCAGTATGTAAAGGATCATCGCAGAAACCTTTTTGTAGATCTGTTTGTATTCACAAATGCGCTCCAACATTTGTTAAAGTGTATAAATTTATGAACAAAACATCATACTACAAGACCATCGCTTACACATTTTTGTAGGTGTGCTTGTTCACAGAGTTACATATTAGAAATTAATCCTTTGGCTCCCGCATGCCATGCACCAGCTGCAAAAACTTAACCCTTTGACACCCCACCCCTACCCACCAGCTTCCTGCAGCAAGCTGGTGGATACGGTGAGGGAGTCAAATGGTTAAGTTTTTGCTTTACTAGCCTGATTAACAATGCAGGATGCTGGTGGACATGGTGCAGGAGTTAAATGGTTAATCACTGACATGTTTGTCCACAAAATAACACATAACAAAATCATCTCTGATAAATGTGTCTAGGTGTTCAAAGAGGAAAAAAAACATCACTGACACTTGTGTGTAGGTGTTCAAAGAGCAGTATATATATTTGTCACCAGTGTCACATTTTCCTGTTCATTTGTTCACGATGCAGTACATAACCAACATATTCCTCTGCTCACGGCAAATAGATCGTAACTGCCACATTTGTCAGGTTCAGTTATTTGGAAAGTTCATTCATTTGGAAAAAAGCAACAGCTGTCCTACAGTACATGGTACAGACAAAGTACACTGTGACTTCCGTACAGCTCAGCCACAGCAGTTTTCTTTGACTGTACAGGCAAGTAGCAGTACTGCTCAATAACAACGTTTCAGTGTTTGTTAGACCTTTTAACCCTGACTGGGGCGTGGAGGATAAGAGCAAAGAAATGGAAATTCAATGGAATCAACAGATAATATTAAACAGAAAGGATTTATTACTGTTCAACCAAAAAAAACAATTCCATTTGAAATTGTCTGATAACAGGATATTCAGATGTTCAGAATGTAACTAGACAAATTTTTGAGCATTTTGCTGATTTCAGTTGATCTTTTTTCTTTCCAGAAATAAAGTTACGCAGTGAGATCAATGATTTAACGTACATAATTTTGTGGAATAAACTCCAGTCGGTCTTTATTGATCGGCACGAAGGTGAAGGTACATTTTCTGAACTTTTGTTGTTGACACCAGAATGTGTTTCTTGCAGCTGTCATACTTGAATTGTATAACAATGTTGAGTGGCATAACTCTCAGCTTGCAGTGCAGTTTTAGAAGTGGTTCGTTTGTCAGCATATTGTGACTGTGGTGTACAGATATGATGTACAGTGAATGCTGTGGAAACAAGTGGGCTTGAAACGGGGACAGGAACAAGAGCTTTGAATTTTATTTTCTGCTGCTCAATGGGAAGTGAACCACTTTTGTGTTGAAGAAAAATTGTGACCCAGCCTGGGAAGACAGGGTTTTCATCTTTGGCTTTTTGATTCACCTTAAAAATTCAAAGTTTACAAGTTAACATACAAAATAGTTTCTTGTTAGAATCGTTTGAACTTTTGTAAATGTATTTATTTTTGACAAGAGAAGTAACACACTCATATTGCTTTTTTGCTTTTTAGCATGCTTTGAATAATAAGATATAATGAAACTGTGGAAAGTAGAACTAGAAGATTAGATGTTTAAGACTTGAAGTACAGGAAGATCTCAGCTGACTCAGTTTTGGCCCTATCCAGCTATGTTTAGCCATAGCTGTGGCTGGCTGGCTGTGTCTTTGGCCAACTTTTCCCATGCTGTGTCACCATAATTCTTAAAAATCTTTCTAGTTTTCATGAACTTTTTTTTTCTCTTGTTGTGGAGCTTTCTGACATCTCTTTGTTCATGAAGCAGAATTATTCCTCCATCACTTTGCCTTATAAACACTACTAGAATAGAACTGCTCTGCTTTTGGGATCCTTCGTAGTTTTAATTCTCTGGTATGTCCATTGACTGTGAAGTCCTCGAGAGTGGAAATTTATCTAAGAGCGTATGCGTAAAGTTTTATTTGCTGAGAAATTTAGTTCCCTAATCCTGTTTGCTGCCTGTCACAAAGGATATGGACCAAGTGTTACTACATTTTGTCATTAGATAATATAAGTATTAAGTAATTCATTCATAGATAATAAAAGTAATTCATTATTCAGCCTCAGACTCATTTGTTCTGTCTTTCAGTCTCTGTTTCTGCCTCTCTGTCTGTTTGTCTCTCTGTCTGTCTCAGTCCCCCCCCCCCCCCCCCCATCTCTCTCTTGGTATGATTCTTTTGTGTTTGTATAGATCCTGCGTAGTAAGGCGTAGTAAGGGCAGAATGTGAAACAGTATTGGTGTGTTTAACTTCGTAAAATATGAATTTGTTATTGTTCTTTGTCTGTCTGTCTGTCTCTGTCTCTCTCTGTCTCTCTCTGTCTCTCTCTCTCTCTCTCTCTCTCTCTCTCTCTCTCTCTCTCTTCTGTCTGTCTCTCCACCCCCCTTCATCCCTCTTCCTGTCCATTATTTCATGCTGTGTTGACTCCAAGCGGTTTGATTTCTTTAAGTTTTACTATGCCAAACACTTTTGGATTTGTCTTTCTTATCAATTTTGTTTTTCATCGTCTTGTTCAAAAGCAAGTTTCGTGGATGAATCTTGAACATATTACATCATTTATCTAGTCCAGATAACATACACAGTTACGTGAGAAATCTGTGGCAGGAGGATTGGAATGAACAGACAGATAAACTTTTCCAAATCCGCCTTAGCCTGAAAGAAATTTTCCCGTCTGCTGCAGGAAACCGTAAGAAAGAGACAAGTGTTATGTAGGTTACACACGGGTCACACATCCTGCACTCGGAAAGAAATTCTCCTGTCTGCTGCAGGAAACCGTAAGAAAGAGACAAGTGTTATGAAGGGTACACACGGGTCACACATCCTGCACTCAAAAAAAAATTCTCCTGTCTGCTGCAGGAAACCATAAGAAAGAAAGTGTTATGTAGGTTACACAGGGTCACACATCCTACACTCAAAAAGAAATTCTCCCGTCTGCTGCAGGAAACGTAAGAGACAAGTGTTATGTAGGTTACACACGGGTCACACATCCTACACTCATTTGTACCTTTTAAAAAATTAAGAAGTATCGTGGTGTATACAATGTGACGAGCTGCTGAGCATCAGACACCTCCTCCTTGATAGCTGGGACTTGTACGATGTGAGACAAAAGCGCTACACGGCAGACTCCTTAAAGAACCTCTCCCTCCTGATGCAGTTTTCCAGTTTTTACAAGAGATCAGTAGATTTCACCTGATATAATTTTGCATCTGTTTTTCTTTAATTGCATTTTACACTTGAGAGGTTAATGGTGAGCATGGTTTTTAACTGTTTTCTTTTACTTAAACAGGTTGTCGTTTTTTGATGTGATGTGTGTTAGCCCTGGTATGACTCTAGTAGTTGGCTGGACTATAAGCAATATGAACTTGAACTTGATCTAGTCCAGTATGGCAGTGCAAAATACAAGTGGCTGAACACTGTAATGGTTAATGTCAGATATCCAACATTGAAGATGAGATCAGGCATTTTTGATGGGATTGGGCTTTTAGAGACCAGGTGAAATCCAGTAAACGTATGCAGATCCTGTCAGTTCCTACCCAGATGTAAAAGAGCTATTTGAGCTCAAATGGGAAAAGCTGGGGATCCCACACATCAAAGCCAAGTGTAAATACCTTGAGATATATCTCTTGCTTGTCTGATGGAACAGATGTCCGATTGTGAAGGGAAATGTGTGGTTAAATTGAGCTTGGAAATGGAAATAAATCACTGTTAAGTGATCTCAAATCATAATCTTCAAGATCCAGAAGCTTTAACAACCCTCCTCTCCCCCACCCATCCTCACTGCCACCACCATCACCACCACCACCACCACCACCACCCACCACCAGACAGTGGTCTCCAAAATAAAACACATCCATAATCGTTTCTCTTAGCTGTCATGTTTCTTATCAGCTTAGGTCAATTTTGTCACTGTTAGGTCACAGCCAAGTATAAATATGTAGATATGAAAATGTGCAGCTTTCTTATCTTATTCTGTAAAAACTTATGCTGAATGTAAGAAAAGTATTGGACTTGTAACTGTTAAAATTGAACAGTGGCCACCCATCAAGGGATCAAAACAGCTCCAGGTTTGATCACTGGCCTAAAAGCCTATCACCACATCCAACCATCTCATCTCCATGAAATTCAGACAAATATGAATGACTGCAGGATGAGATGAAAAATTGGTATGAAAAGGAAATGTACTTTACTCACCATAGGACTGGAACACAGTTCACACAAGCACAAAAAACAGAATACCTACTGTATTCTACCTTTGGCTCTTTTACAGGATTTAAAACCTTTTTTCTTTATCCTTTTTCTGTTTTTGAATCCTGTAGAAGATCTTGAGGTCAAAACCAGTGGGTGTTTTGTTTGTGAACAGTGTTCCAGTCCGAAGGTGAGTACATTTCCTTTCACTCCACAAGATTGTAATAGTTTCAGTTTCTCAAGAGGTCTTGTAATAGTTTCAGTTTCTCAAGATGACCTCTCCACGTTGGGAACGAATTTCCATATGCACTAACATCACGGGTGCCATGTGTATGGTTATCATGGCACAAGCCTTAAGCTTGCATATAAACCCATGAGCTGGCCATGTTCTGAGATCCTGCCTGGGCTATGTTTTACCTAGTCTACATTTTTTTTGTACTAGTATGGTATCATGTCTATGAGCACAACATAGTATGGTATCAGTAAAACGCAGTACCCGCCATGCAGTACTAATTACAATACAACCAAATGTGTGTGTTGCAGGAGAGCATGGAGAAGAAAGTGGTGGTGGGAATCTGTGCCATGGCCAAAAAGTCCAACTCCAAACCTATGAAGGAAATCATCAAACGCCTGGAGAACTTTACGCGACTGCAGGTGCTGATTTTCGACGAAGATGTCATTCTCAATCACCCGGTAGAAGATTGGCCCATCGTCAATGCTTTCATCTCTTTCTTCTCCTCAGGCTTTCCATTGGAGAAGGCCATAGCCTACAAGAACCTGCGTCATCCTTTTGTGGTCAATGACCTAGAAATGCAGAACATTCTTCAAGACAGGTAAGATGTTTCACCTTTTTATTCCTCTCAGGTTACATGTTCAACCTTCATTCCCCATCCTGTTCGCCAGTTACTTGTTGGAGTTAATTTGATATATATTCTTTGGAGCAAATATCAGTTTCTTTTGCTCACAGAAAGGCTGAGATTCAGTTGTGTTATTTGGAAATTGTTCTGTTGACAAGACAGATTCTGGAATGTTTTTGCAGTGATTTCAAGACATTAAGTCTTCAGTAACTTATTACTGGATAGGCAGTGGTCATCTGGTTCTGGGTAATAGTTTTACCTATGATATGTAATTGTGTCATGAGTTGACCATCATAACCTCTAATATGTATGTGTGTGTTGAGTGGACCATAATGATTTCTGATCTGTAATTGTGTAATGAGTGACCATCTTAACGTCTAATATGTAAGTGTGTGATGAGTGGACCATAATGATCTGATATATGATATGAGGGGACCATACATTCTAATATATTGTAAGATGCCATATAACTGATTATCATCTAAGAAGTTAATGATGAATTATGTATATGTAATTGAGAGTGAGAAACCATAGAATAATTACTAAATGATTGTATGTAATGATGACATAATTTCCTAATATGTAATTGTGTAATGAGTGGACCATAATAACCTGTAATATGTAATGTGTAAAGAGTGGACAAAAACCTGTATATGTAATGTGTAATGGTGACCATAATAACCTGTAATATGTAATTGTGTAAATGAGTGGACCATAATAACCTGTAATATGTAATTGTGTAGTGAGTGGACATAATAACCTGTAATATGTATGTTATGGTGATAATGAGTTTGGAACCATAATAACTCTAATAGTAATTGTTATGAGTGTAACTGTAATGTTGAGACCATAATAATCTCTAATATGTAATTGTGTAATGAGTGGACCATAATAACCTGTAATATGTAATTGTGTAATGAGTGGACTATAATAACCTGTAATACGTAATTGTTGTAAAGAAGTGTGAGGACCATAATAACCTGTAATATGTAATAATGAGTGGACATAATAACCTGTAATACGTAATTGTGAAAAGGGTGGATTGGATTCATAATAACCTGTAATATATGTATGAGTATTTGTTGTGTAATGAGTGGACCATAATGATTTCTGATATTGTATACTGAGTGGACCATAATAACCTGTAATATGAAATGAGTGGACCATAATAACCTGTAATATGTAATTGTGTAATGAGTGGACCATAATAACTGTAATGTGTAATTGTGTAATGAGTGGACCATAATAACCTCTAGTATGTTATTATGCGATGAGTGGACCATAATAACCTTCAATATGTAATTGTGTAATGAGTGGACCATAATGACCTCTAATAAGTAATTGTGTAATAAGTGGATCATAATAACCTTTAACTTTTAATTGTGTAATGAGTGGACCGCAAGGACCTCTACATATAATTGTGTAATGAGTTGACCATAATGAACTCTAGTATGTGATTGTGTAAAGAGTGGACCATAATAACCTCTAATATGACATTGTGTACTGAGTTGACCATGGTAAATGATCATGCTGTTTTCTACCCATAGAGTACCTGGAGATTATGCCCTAGGATTTTGTTGTTTTGCTGTGAACAAAATCTTGGTATTCCCAGTCTCTGTGAATATGGAAAAGTGAAGGGGTTGAATTGGGTTCATTAGATGTGGAAAATTCTTGAGATTAGATTGTGTGAATGGTCGTTGAGTGCTTGTTCATGAGATTTTCATTTTAACTAATGTACTTGAAAATTGTAATGTAGGCCTATGGTTCTTACTTTTTTTTTATGTTTTTGTTTGTTTAAAGAATTTATTTATTTTTATTTTTCAGAACTGAAGTGTACAGGATATTAGAAGAAAACAACATTCCTCATCCCCGCTATGCGGTGTTGAACAAATCAAAGGACCCATTGTGTATGTATTATATTTGTGTTCACTAACGTTACCTGTCAGAATCCATTCTCCCATCTGTCTCTGTTGTGAGGAACGTAAACCTGTATATTGCTTTCCTTGACTTAAAAAAATGAATCATAGTGATTGCATTTCTTTTGCGCAGTCAGTGTGAAAATGAGTACATTTGCATACAGGTAACACACATACAAGCATTCACAACAAAACAGTTCAGCACCTGTCACTCGTCAGCATCATTGAGCTTGATGATAGCCGCCGAAGCAGACGTCACAACAACTCTCCTTGATCTACTCTGGTCTTGACCTTTCTGTGCTACTTTGTAGATACAAGATACAAGATTTTTATTTAGCCCAAAGCATCACAATGGGAAATTGTTTTGGCATTCGCATTAAAATACATATAGGCACAAGAACGCATAAACACATGTACACACATACTCTTCTCTCTCTCACTCTCTCTTTCACCCCTCTCTCACCCTCTTCCTCCCCTCATCTCTCTCCCCCTCCCTCTTTGTCGAAACAATATCAAAGATAATGACTAAATCTAAATATGTACGGTTAAAAAGCACATCATAAGAGTCAGATGCCTTGGTCAGGACTTTTAACAATGGACAAAAAGGGCAATACTCATTGAAAAACAACTTTGGTAGGTATAGAAAAAATTTGATTAAAGATACAACGCGATATGCACATTAAAATCAAAATGAGTTAAATACAATAAAATGAGTATGTAGACTAAGAGGACAATGTTAAACAAGAGAAGAACAAGAACAAGATTTTATTTTAGCCCAGTGCTCAGACACGTGGAAAATGTTTTGGCTATGCTTACAATCACACTCACGCATCACAACAATTACAATGTTCAACATCATAATAAATTTTCATAATGCTGACATTGGTGATGTTCATTTAGGAGGTGGCCTCAACTTTTCCTTGTAAAATTGTTGTCAGCAGATTTTGTGTTGGTTTGTGGGTTGCAGGCCGATGTATTTTCTTTTTCTTTTGTTGACTTCTACCAGCAGTTGAGATTGGACTATGAGTTATTCAAAATGATTTCGTTTGTTTGTTTTCTTTAATCAGTCCATTTGACTGTAAGAAGCTGTCTGTAAAACCACATCTCTGCTGCTGCAATCTTACTTTCGTGTGTTTTTCAGCATTTCCAGGCTTCACAGCCATGTAGCATTATTGGCCAAATCAGACATTGTAGGATTTTGATCTTAAGGGCTGTTTGTATGCTTCTGTCTTTCCAAATTTATTGAGTTGGTCATTTTCTGTTTTACCATTCCTACTCTTATTTTGATGTCCTTCAGTGCAGGTGCCATCATGAGCTTCTTCGACTGAACCTAAATGTTTAAAATTCTCTCATGTATTCTAATGCAGTCTTGTTGATTCGGATATCTCGATATGCTTGACTTTCATCATCTTCTAGGTGCATTACTTCTTCTTTTTGGCATTTAGGTTTAGATTGGCCTTCTTGCCCGCTGCATCTATTCTGTTCAGAATTTTTTTCCTACTAGCAATATTGTTAAACATCAGTGCAGTATCATCAGCATATTGTAAATTTGTGATGTTTCGAACATTAGTTTTTATTCCCATGTCTTCAATATGGGCTTCTCTCACAACCTGCCCTGTGTATATGTTGAAGAGATATGAGAGATGTAAGAGATAGCATGATATGATATAACACTGCACAACGCAGCACAAATCACAATTGTTTATGTGTATCAGATGAAGTACAGACCTCTCTTGTTTTTCTCTTTTTTTTAATATTTTTGATAGTGAAGTGTAGACATGCTTATTACAGATCTGTAACAGATGTACATCAGATTTTGATAATAACAGTGGAAGATTTACATAGTACAATATCCCAGGAAGGAAGCTCCTTAGGGCATTGCGCCGTATGGAAAATGTACACACACACACACACACACACACACACACACACACACACACACACACACACCAACACACACACACAACACACACAACACAGCACAGCACAGCACAGCACAGCACAGCACAGCACAGCACAGCACAGCACAGCACAGCACAGCACAACACAATACAACACAATACAACAGAGAGAGAGAGTTGTATATATCAGTCAGTGATGAAAGCGTGACATGACATAACAGTAGGAAAAGAAAACGATATTCATCATCGTATATGTATGACATGAAAAAAACCTGTTTAGATAAACAAATATGCTTACACCAACATACAGATATGCATGTAGTATATAGCTGGCTATTTAGTCAGATAGTTTTACGCCTTTCCAGAATGTTGTTCTAACATATGTAGACCAAAAAATATGTGCACACGTGCATGCACACACACAGACACATCACAACACATAGACACAGACATACACACAGACACGCTCATGCACAGACACATGCCTACATGCATGCACATACGCGCTTGCACACAAGTGCACACATAGAGGCACACACACGCATACACACACACAGCACAGCACAGCACAACCACACAACACAACACAACACACACAACACAACACAACAAAACACACGATTTTGTAGTATAAGGTTCCATGCATATGTGCAAAACATATGGTCAAACATATGCTTACCAAAGTGTTAATCTGACAGTAAAGCTTTAATGTCACGTGTGAACTTATTAGCATATTTTCTTGTTGATATAATTATTATATATATTCCGGTTGTTGTCTTATTTTTAGCTCACTCTGCCATATGTGGGCATATACAGATTTTTACACACATTTACACAACCAGGCCTGTGCACCCATTTCCATGATAAATACAAGCATGTGCATGCACACATACTGTCCCTTTCTGGTCCCCTCCCCACCCTCTCTCTTTCTCTCTCTTCTGTCTGTCTTGTCTGATACTCACACACAAGCATATTCATGAAATGTTTGATTAAGTGGAAAACGACCTCATCACTTTGTGTACATATTTTGGAAGGCAACAAAATTGATGATCACAGGCAAAGTGACCGAAACAGAAGATTCCATAGAGATCAACGGACAGCTTCACGTCAAACCATTTGTAGAGAAACCCATTGATGCGGAGGACCACAACATCTTCATCTACTTTCCCCAGTCGGCTGGCGGGGGAAGCACGCGACTTTTCCGCAAGGTGCGTTTTCCTTTATCACTACTTACACAAGTAACAGGCCCAGGGAGACCAGAAAAAGCTTCAGGTTTGAAGAGGTCGAAGTTAGGACAAAATAGAGGAATGGTTTTCATGCGGCTAAAAGTTGGTTTGCAGTTTGATGTTGGTGGGATTTGTAGGGGATATGTGGAGTTTGTGTTGTAGAATTTGGCTTGATACATGTTGGTCATGGCAGGTAGGGTAGTGGGAGAGAGGGTGGTGGTGGAGGGGAGGTCAAACAGTGCTTGTTGATTTGTTGTTTCTCACAAAGGAACAAGTCTGTGGGAATCTGGTAAGCCATGGCACGTGCAGCTGGTCTGTGTTTCCCTGCCTGTCTTGTTCATTTGGTGATAACTGATACCCCGTTGTGTTATTTTTGTTTGTTTTTAATTTGGCTTTTTAAATGTGATAGGAACTTACTTTCTGTTTTGTCGCATGCTTAGTTTTTATTGTAGTAGAATGATGACGATGATGTTGTTGATGATGATGATAGTGATAATAAGAATGATAATAATAGTAATAGTAATAATGATACTAATTCATTCTCATACCTCATAGTCATACAGTTCTACAAACTCATTTGGACTAACTGTACATTACACTACAAGACAGAGTATAATGAAAATAGAAGCACTGATAGAGTATAATGAAAATAGAAGCACTGATATATCATATACAGACATACATGTGTCAGTATATATATGTGTAAAGTTGCCCAAACATGCAGTGATGCACAAATGGTTGGATGCTAACAATGTGTGACCATACAAACACATATATCTATGGCCATAAATATGTACAAATGTCAATAATTACATAACACTTCATGATTGTGGATAAGCACCTATGATATTATGATAATGGAAGACCTGGGTGAACGGCTAAATGTTTAACTGTGACTTGATGTGTGAAAGAGTGGACAGATCCTGTAGATAAGCAAGCCATGTTCATGTGTAAGTTATGTCTTGTTCTGTTAAAATCAGTTTTGTGAATGAATGGATTTTCTCTTACTCAAGTGTAAAAGACTGAAATAGATCATTGCTCTTTTATTTTACATCATTGCTCTTACATTTCTGTTTTCTCTCCATGATCACATTTCGATACCAGTCTTTAAATATATTCAGTTTTGCTTGTTAATTGTTACAGTAGGTGCTTTGCCTATATGTACTAGTAGATTGTTAATGTGATACTTGCTTGAACAGTCTTTTAACTGTTGCGTGTCTCTGGGGGAAAAGCCTTATTAGACTTTGGAGATGCGATTGAGCGTTATATTACTCACTTGCTTGCACTGACAAGCATTTTCACTTCGTATACTCCAAATCAAAAACTGTATATGGGTTTTTGACTTGCTGAGTATATTAGTTAAACAGAGATTTAATAAAAATCTCGTTTTCCTTTCTTAACACTTTCTATATGCTTAAGACACTTTTGACACATGAAACATATTTTGTCTCTTTCTTGATTCATACATGACCTGTTCCTGCAAAATGGGGCCAGAATGATTGGTGTCAAGCCATGCAGCAGCCCAGAAAACATGCTGTGGGTCAGTCGGGGGGTATTCAGTAAACCGATATTTATCATATAGTGAGAGTTCAGAGTAAAATTTGTCCTGGAAATACATTAACCCTTCAACTCGTACACCCAGTCCACCGACTGCAAAAACTTAAACATTTGACTCCCTAACCCTAGAGTTAGGGAGTCAGAGGATTAAGTTTTTGCTTTGCTAGTGTGGTTGACAATGAAGGATGCTGACAGACAGGCTGCGAGAGTCAAAAGGTTAAAGTAGCATTCTGAAATGATATTTCCCCTCTAAACAAACCAGTTAATTAAGCGAAAATCAGAGTTTCACAGGGCTTTGACAATAATGAAACTGTAAAGGGCCTCGGCATATCATATCACAGAGTACAGCAACTTGTGTCTGTAAGTTCTGAAAGTGTAAGAAAGTTCTGACATTGATTGCTAAGGGCAAAACTGGAAAACTTAATGCCTACCTTTAACAGCAGTGTTTCTCGAAATGGCCCTTCCTTACTTACTCCATTTAAATAGCTATAACTTGGGCTCTAGGGATATTAGAGATTTTTTCTTAACACCTTTGGAAAGAGCATTTCTTCTACTTTTCAGGGATGTAGATATCTTTTTACCCACAAAAATGAAGTTTGGCCCCGTTTTGTGTGAATAGGTCACATTTATCATGTCAGTTTTAGTTGTTGTTTTGTTATAGAACTAATTGAAAGAATTATATGATATTTTTTTCATAACAACAGCTTTCGCTTGCAAAGCTAGAACTCTAATGAAACCAAAAATTCTGCTGTATTGAACATTTAGAAAAGCAATCAAATTGTACAAGTTAATAGATCAAAGGTTGAAACAAAAACAATGTGGATCAGCTGTGAAGCCAGAATGATTATCGTTAATAAATTAAAGTAACACATAATCCTAGGAATTTTCTGTATTTATGACTTAGATGCTTTTAATTTGATATTTGCCCAATGTTTTGTGAAGTTGCCCAAATTCTGATTAAAGCCATTAATAAAGATGAATAGGTGAATGACGGCAACAGCAAATGTAGAGAAAACTGACACATCGTTTATGATGATGATCTGGATTTGTTGAAAATTCACTTATAAACAGTGAAACTCTTGTGCACTATGTCCCTTGTGCCCCCCCCCCCCCCCCTTCCTTTAGCCCTCTTTACACTCCTCTATTGTGAAAAATGTCTCTATAATGCTTGCAACCAGTTCTCTATACTCGTGTCCCCCATTTGGCTTCGTACTGTAATAAACAGCCCACCCCCCCACCATTCTTTTCAATAAGCAGAACAGGTTTGAGGAGTGTTTTTTTTAAAGCAAACAAAAGCTAAACTGAAGGGCCAAAAAATGGGGGATATTTCAGTGTAGCAAAGAGGTGAATAGTTTGAACATTTTGTAGTGCGCAACAAAGTTCATTTTCTAAAAAAAAAAAAAAAAAAACCGAATTTTGAAATATAATTAAATTGTTTATTATTTATTGGGGTTTTTTTTTGTTTTTTTTGTTTTTTTTAGATTTTGTGTACTTGGGCAGGAAATTTGATATTTTAGGTGAATGACAGGATTGCTGTGAAAACAAAAGACAGTAGATCACAGTTTCTGTTTTTCTATAAATATTACTGACCGACTGTTTCGATTTGCTTTAACATTCTGTTTTAGGATAGTTACCATAGAAATGCCATATTCTTTTGAAAATTACTGCCTGAAAGTGTTGTTACTTGCTGTAATCTGTTTTTAGACAGTTGATCAAACAAATGCTGTCATTCTAACAAATACTGCTGATTTGAAATATATCTGTTTGCTTTAAAGTGATCTTAAATATTCACTGTTGCCTGTAAGTTCCAACTAGCTGACACAACCTTTATGCCTTATTCTAACAGTAACATTCCATTTTCTTTTTGATTAACAATCCACATTCTTTTTATTTACACGTTTGTTCATGTGCTGACTGAGTAACTTAATTCCTTGTTTATAGTTCAGTGGATGAATTGGTATACCTTCATTGACCGACTTAGTGCCTTGTAGTTGTTCATTTGACTTTATGAAACTTGTTCTCATTTACTCTTATTATATCAAAAAAACAAAACAAAAAACAAACAAACAAAAACAAAAACACATAAACCAGGAAAGTATTTGTTGTTTATAAAAGCACAGATACAGTTTGTTATTTCACAGTGATTATCCCATTGTGTGTTGTGTGTGTCATACCTTGTTCCTCATGCAGAATGACAAATCAGTGGAAATTGTTTTGTAAATCCTTTCACAATTAACTCAATCTTGTTGAAGTTTTGATACCATTTTTCTGTTCGATATAAGGTCTTTTGACACTGTTTTCCCATTTCCCCAAAGTTTGCTTCTCCGCTTTGTCTTTGGATACCTCTTTAGCATGTAAACGTGGTTGCATATTACAGCATTGTTAGGTGGTGTGTCTCACAAACCTTTCCTAGGCGGCAGAGTTACTCACAGCACATACGTGTGAGTGCAGTGTGTAGGAAATAATTGTGTTCAGAATGATTTCAGGTAATGCATAAATTGTTGTTATCACCAACTATTAGTTATTTCTTGCTACAAGTCATTTAACTGTTTGCTCTCAATTAGAATGCATATGACATGTAAGAAAAGGATCTTCCCAGTACAAAAGAGTGATGTATAGCAATTCTTCTTCTTCAGCTTTTTCGTTTTGTTTTGTTTTGTTTTTTTGTTCACCATCATCTTGGTATGGCTGTTTGACATTTAGAACTGGATATTTGTTTTGTTTTTATTGCTTTTTTTCTTCTTTAGTATTGTTTGTCTTGTGATTCGTCTGTTTCATTATAGCTTAAGGGGTTAACATGTATTTTTGTTTGTCCTCTCTGCCACTTATGCTTTGGCAAGCACTTAGGACCCTTAAGAAATGAGGTGCTGTAAAGTAGTCATTATTTACTATTATTCTTATTCTTATTATTGTTATTGTTATTAAGTCAGATGGCTTTGCTTTGTGTTATTATTAATCGGAGGAGAGGACAAAATCAGTTCTCTGTGACTAAAATTGTGTGATCTTGCCAGATATTGTGCGGTAGTGTTCATGATAACTGTGTTGGCTTGTCCCTTTAGGGTGCGCAGATAAAGTATGAAGACTTTCGTTTGTTTATCTTACATTTTCCCACATGAAATATGAGTCTGTAATGACCAGGTCTAGGGAAATGAGATAATGGGGAAGCGATTTAAGATCAGTTAGGCCCCGTTTTTAT
>JAPXFY010000025.1:33057978-33200478 GCA_030674185.1 Monoplex corrugatus | reverse complement strand
TAAAACGTACCCAGTCAAGAGATTGGATTTGGATTAAGAGTAAGTTTTGGTTACCTACCGTAACAGGGCTTGCAGAGATTGCCCGGCCACTTAAACGTGAGTACATACTGAACGACACCGCATGGACCGGTGGACGTCTCATTCTGTACTGGGTGCTTTCTCTAGCCAGTTCGACAAGAGGGAATAGCGAGAATGAGTGGGACATGGCGGTCTGCTCGTGTAGCGCTAGTGTGGTCCTCATGCATCTCTGTGTGTACAAGTTTGTTTTTACTCCAGTCGCACAGGTACTGTATTGCTCAGTACGTGGTTGGTGTACAGTTCTAGGTGGTTGTTTTATGTTTTGAGGTAAATGTTAGCCTGGATATTCTGGAATCACCAGATGGGGAAAATAGGACTGAAGAATTGGCGTCGTTTACGTATTCAAGGAGTATATTCTATTTCTGTTAACATGTATTCTGCATCTCGTCTGTAGTGATTTATTATTTCATCCTTTTTGTTTAAAGGTCCTTATTTTACAAGGGTTTAATTCATTGATGGCCACAGTTTGTATTGTGGTGGAAGTTTCTTGATTTTTACACATTTGGGTCTGTTATTATTATTGTTGTTATTTTTTTTTTTTTCATTGTTTTTATTATTTGATAACAGTTTTTTATATAAACAAATTGGGGTTCGACTGTCCCTTTTTGTTTCCGTTTGATGGAGTGAGAAGTAAGGAAAAGGGAGGAAACAGAAGTAACGACAGACTGCATGATGTAGTAAAGGTTGATGTTTTAAAACTAATAACAATAGTATGTGATGCCTCTGTTGTGAACTAATAAGGAAACATTTGGCATCATTTTATTTCTCTGTACTTTATTCTTTTAGTTGTCTTACTGTATATAAAGATTCTAAATCGCTGTCAATGGATTTAAATGTGAAAATGTATAGATGTAAAGCTCAGTTTTACTCTTTGTAAAGACTTGTTCAGTTTTGACATAGTTGCCAAAATTTGCTTGGGTTGCTTTGGAAAGGACCCATTGATTTCGGTGACTTCAGTCAAGTTAAAGATAACAATTGGGCATATTTTGATATTGTAATATGTATTCTTATGAAGAAGGCAAAAAAGAAAAGAAAAAGTCACATACGTTCAACCACACTAACAGTATTCATTTTACCTCACCTTCAAGACTTTTGCAATTGTTATTGTAATTTTGACAGAAGGGAAATAACATTAAACTTAGGTAACCTTGGCAAGGCAAATCTATGATAAAAGCTGGCCCCCTGAAAACGTCTATAAACAGCACAACTATCTTTTCAGGTACATGATTTTACATTTTATCACATTGAACCAGATAATAAGTTATGTCCAGGGGCACACACAGGACGGGTGCGGTAGTCAAGTGGATAAACATAGGAATTCCAGTTGGAAGGTCCAGGTTCAATCCTGCCTGGGTGCTAGCTACAGCCTTGTGGTTACAAGATTGAAATTGGTCCAGTCTCCCGGGTCAGCATGTGTGCAGACCTACCAGTGCCTAACTGTGTGTAAACGCGTGCAGAACATAAATGATTTACATTGCAGATCCTGTGAATCATGTAGATGTCTGGTGATTTATGGAAACATAAAAAAGACCCAGCATGCAAACCCTCCATGGACGGAATGTTGCAGGCTGTGCGGAAATACTGCACGGTGTAGACAGAATAACATGCATATATGCATCCATGAAAATTGGTATGCTATTTTGAAGAATATTTTTTTTTTTAAAAAAATCTTAACTTCCCTTTGAGACAGCCATTTGAAGTCAAATTTGATAAGGCCCTACATATGCACAGATGAAAAAATATCAGATGACAACGACCATTTTTGTTTTGTTTTTGTAATTGGTTTGTTTTGACTTTTCTTTTAACTGACTCTGTATTTCGTTTTAAAGAAGGAAGAAAAAAAAAACCCACTCCAAGTGTTCAGATTAATTTGTTTCAGCACTAACTGAAGCGGTCTATGTTGTTCCATTAGTTTGAAGTTGAGGTGATGTATTTATAAAAAATGAATGACATCTTTATGGAAATTTCTTAGTGGCTTTAGACCAGTGTTTTTATTTATTATTTTTTCTTTATTTTGTTTTGGTTATAAAGGTAAAGGTGGATTATCCATTTTAACAACTTTGAAGGTTAGTGTAGTCCTGGTCCATTTTACAGGGCTAACTATATAGTACATGAAAGGAAATGTCAGGTCAGAAAAGGGAGATTGTTCAACTGGCTTGACCATCTTGCTGTTATTTTCTTTATATATACATATATGTGTATTGCCAACTAATTTCAGTCTATTTACTAATCCTAAAGTTAAATTTTTGCATGTCTATAACAGCTTGGTAGTTCTTTCTTTTCGAACAAGATTGATTTTAGTCAGTATTGTGTCCTTGAAGGCCAGTGTTCTTATCAGTTATAGGGCGGTTGACTGACATCTGTCACACTTTTTTTGAATTCCCATTTACAGTTGACCCTTTTAGGTTTTGAATAAAGAATTTGTTAACATAAAAGTACACAGGTTGATAAAGATATAGGTCTTTCTAGATCTGGTACATGAGAAACTCAGAAAGTCATGTTTTTATCTCTGTTGTAATTACTTCAGGTAACATGCAGACTGTAGAACCATGCATGTCTAGCCTTTTGACTTTTTCACCTGACCCACTAGCAGCAAAAAAACTTTTAACCCTTTCGTTTCCTCTCCCTTTAGGAAGCTGGTGAATAGGGTGAGAAAATGAAAGGGTTAAAAGTTAAGTTTTTGGTGTGCTATCATGACTTGCGATGCACAAAGCTGGTGTACAGGATGAGGGAGTCAGAGGGTGATGCTGTCATTGTAAGCACACATTCAGCAGTTCACCATCATGGTGCAATATTTGATGATCTTGACATTGAATGAGGCACTGGGGAGAGAGAGAGTGTGTGTGTGTGTGTTTATGTGTGTGTGTGTGTGTTTATGTGTGGTGTTGCATTGTATCATGTTTTGTTTTGCTCTATGTTGACTGACTGTTGTTCAGATTTTGACAGGCTTTGCACAGACCAGCCTGTAGATTGTAACAAAGTTTTGACCATTTCATTTTAATGTCTCTTTCATCAAGAATTTTAATATTGTCTTTTTTTTTAAAATATCATTTTCATCAGAGGTTTAATGTTTTAGAGACTTTCTGATCCACAGTTAGAACAATTAAGATAAAATATTGTATACCATGTTTGAAAGACTAGTCCAGTCACGCACAGATGCATCTTTATGATGTACACGCGCACACACACACACATTCACACAAACACATGCACATGCATACACACACAAACACACATGCGTACACACACATGCACATATATGCACACGCATGCACCCACTTGTGTGCTTATGTAAGTACAGCTTCCATTGGGTGTCTTCAGTGTGCTGTTTTGTCCTCTTTTTCTATTTTCATTGAATGTCAGCTAATGAGAGACAGGTGCAAAGGTCATCCAATGAATAGTGAGAATATGCCCACAAAAATGTTTAAAAATAGAAGGAAAAAAAAAGGCCAGCAGTATCTTTACATTCCTTTATGTAAATCCTGTCTCCTGAATGAACAATCTGCACCTGTTGGGAAGGTCTAAAATGGCCATTGCTAGGCAACCAGAGTTCATATGCCATACCTGCTTGGTTACCTGCCACAGAGGGATTCTTTCAACTTGAGGAACTTGTGTCTTAAGAATAGGTTGGCAGAGACAGAGCATCCCATTGATTTGACTTTGTACGTGATGTCTTCCTCTCAGCATGTACAAGAGGTAGCATCAACGGTAAAGCATTTAACAGTATTTTATCTTTCTTTCGGAGTGCATGTCTTAGTAATTTATCGGGAAACATCACATAGTAGTCTTCATTAGCTGATTGTCCCTTGTTGTCATAGATTTACTGAAGTCATGGTGATCAGTAAAAAACATGAAATCCCCTCATGCAAAATAAAAACAAATGGCACAACCTTGACACAGGTTAATAAGTTCAAATACCTGGGAACGGTCATTTCATCAGACGGCAGAAGCACATCGGAAATAGCTGGCATAATTGGCCAAGCCAAAACAGTATTCAAGAAGATGACAAGCATTCTTACCAACAAATGCCTATCAATTAACATCAGAAAGAGAGTCCTTGAATGTTATATAGAACCAATACTGTTGTACGGATGCGAGGCGTGGACAGTCAGCAAGCAAAGCCAGAGCAGGATCGAGGCAGCCGAGATGTGGTTTCTCAGAAGAATGTTGAGAGTTCGATGGACAGCAAAGAAAACAAACGGGACAGTCTTGATGGAGGCAGACACAAATAGATCACTCATAAGGAAGATTAGGAAAAGACAAGCAACATTTATTGGCCATTGTATGAGGAAGGGGGATTTGGAGCACCTGGTCACAACGGGAAAGCTGGAGGGAAAGAGAGCACCAGGTAGACTCAGGGAGAGAATGCTGGACGGACTTGCAGAGTGGCTGGGGATGAAGAGGGTGGGGGAGATGCTGGGGGCAACGAGAGATAGAGATGGTTGGAAGTCCATGGTCGCCAACACCATGCGGCAGGGCACCTGATGATGATGATGATGATGTCATAGATTTACAGTTTACCGTCATGTTTAGATTTTCTTGCTTTCTTCCGAATTTAATGAGCCTTGGAGAGGCGGGAGTGTGCCACACAGATGACTGTCTCTTTAACGCTGGCTCGTAGATTCTGATACAGGTTTTGTTGTTGACAGTTATCTTGTCTTAAAATGAACTGTCACACTCATTTTCGCACCTGTTTAACAAGTCTTTCTGCAACATTGACACATGCCCATTTTTTTGTTCTTCATTAACTCAGTGCAGAGTCCACCTTCATGCAGCACTTGTCATTCTAAATTTACTTTTTAAACGGCATGAACTGATCCATGACTGATACTGTTGTCATGAACAATCTCTTCATATGTTGTTTGCCTGTCTTTAGTTAGAAACTTTAAACTTGTTGAACGTTTTTCTTATCAGTAGCTTCAGCTGGCCCCCCTGAACTATGCTTGTCTTTAATGCTGTTTTGTCAGTTTTTGAAGAATGACAACCACCTGTGAAAAAGCTTGTGTCTCACACACACTGTGCAGTCCACTTTGTAGCATTTTTATTTTATTATATCAGCTCACTGTTCTTCTGTGCTGTACTTAACCATGGCACTTGCACTCAATTGTTGTTATGTCACGACAGATGGTATTACCATATTTCCTCCTAATTTCATAATTAGATCATGGAATAATTGGGCCAGCTGTGTGTCAGGTTTCAAAGTGCTGCGACAGTTCGTTTATAAGTTTTCAGGACATTTCTTGCTATTTATTGGGTGACCCTCATAGTACTGCTCTGGTCAAATATTCTGATTAATCCACTGTTGGAAGGCTTTTCATTTGTTTGTTTGTTTGTTTATTCATCTGTTTTGAGGGGGGGGGGGGGGGGGTTCTGCTGATGGTTGGTTGGTTGCTTTTTTTTTCTACTCCTGTTTAAAGATATTTTCAACTCAGAATATTGTTTGTTTTAAACTAATTAGAACTTTTTCTTCTGTCGGAAAAGACAGCCATCTTGATCTCTAGCTTGAAATAAGACAAAACAGAAGAAAGATCATTTATTTTAGAAAACCCAGTCACATTGTCCTGATCATTTTATTAGAATTATAACAGTCCAGAAATAGTAAGAAATGTGTGTAGAAACTTTCAGTATGAAGGAGGGAGAGGGAGAACCCTGAAATTTACAACCAGTATTAATTTTTGGAAGAAGCATTTAACTTGTGTATGATGGTGGAAATTCAAGAGTATGCAAGTCAAGTCACTTTCAGAGTATGCAAGTCAAGTCATTTTCAGAGCACTTCATGGATTTTGCCATTGTTTTCTTTAGTCTGTTTTGGCCTTTTGTTTTGTCTGGTAGTATGAAACTAAATGTGGAACACAGGAATGCATTGGATAAGGTTTTAGTAAACATGATATGTAAGTTGCATCAACACTACAGTGAGCAAAAAGGTTGCTTTACGAACTTATGACACGTACCATGGTCATTCTGGATCCTTTTCATCAACTGACATATGCACCACCCATGGTAATGCCGGGGTCTTTTTTCAGTGTAAGTAGTATCCCCACCTTCTGGAAGTTCTGTGCTTGAAATTTCCTCTTTTCTGTCATTCTTTTTGTTTCTTCCTTCATCCTTTGCTTTCTGTCATTTCTTCCTACCATTTTCTGCCTTGCTGGTCTATTCACCTGTATGTGTTCAATAAAGTCTTTTGTACTTTTTCTTAAGATTGATAATTGAGTACATGTATTAAGTGCATTTTCGGCTTTATGGAAGTGTGATATGTCGAAACAGTTTTAGTTAAGTCAGGTCCTTAGTTATGAAATCCAAAACAAGTGTGACTGCCTGTGTTTAAGCAAACAGGAACCAATAAAAACATGAAAATAGAATCAGAATGTGTATTTAATACAACCAGACAAGACAAGTACAAATTTTTGGCCAACTGGTCTTTGTCAAGCGTAAATGTAAGATCACAAATGAACAAACACCAAATACAAAAATTAGGAGAAAAATGAATCCATTTTCCTTTCTCCCGTTGGATGAAGCAGCAAGGAAGTTTTAGTCTTTTTCTCCAAATTTTTGTATTTGTTGTTTGTTCGTTTGTGGTCTTACATTTATGCTTGACGGCCAGCCGAAAATTTGGTCTGTCTTGTCTGGTTGTATTAAATACACAATCTTATTCTATTTTCATGTTTTTGTCTGGGTCCTTAATTACGTTTAAATTTGTATTCAGGTATGGTTTTTAAATCCCTTTGTGATAAATTGGACGGAATGGTCAGCGCCAGAGGCATTGCCTTAGATTATGTGCATGAATGCATTATACGTGTATTTGATTTTCTTTTCCTTTTTTTTTCCCCCTGTTGAGGTGTTGTGTATGTTTTGAAATGATTATAACCCTGATACGGCTCTACGCAGTCAGCTGGGCTTTAAACAAAAATAACAATGACAGTAAGTGACACTTGCAGCATCAGTATTCGCATATATATTCAAATCATAGAAATGCTATCATGAAGTAAAATCTGAAGATGTAATATGTTAAGAACTAGCTGAGGAAGTTTGGTTCTACCATTTTGAACTGCTGTCGTTATGAATTTAAAGCGCTTTGACAGAATCAAACAATTGTTTTCCAAAGTCTGTATGGTTTATGAACAGCTTACTTCACTACAAGTTGTTTTGCGGGATATTATGTGCAGGTTTTTGTCTGAGGGAAAGTAGATGTGGGCGGTAAAGTTGGAGGGTGGGGATTGGTTTTAAATACAAAGGTTGTAAAAATTATATGCGTGGTTAGGTGGTAGTGATGAGTGTATGTGTGTGTGTGTGTGTATGTGGTGTGTGTGTGTGTGTGTGTGTGCTTTCTGTGCGTGTGTGTGTGTGTGTTTTGTGGTGTGTATCTTTTTCTTTGATCATGCTTAGAGTGTAATTTTTGTTTATACATTTGTGTTTTCTCATTTTAAAGGGTAAAAACATGCTTTTATTTGCCTATATTTTGGTGAACATTTCTTTTCTTGAGAAGTTAAAAACACTTGTTTGGGCGTGTATTTTTTTTTTTAATCTTAGAGGTGGACTCAGGAAAGTTTGATGGGAATGAATATAACACTGGTTTTCAGTTCCAGCTAAGCCAACATTAGCAATAAACTAATATCAGCGATGACAAGCTGTATTGAAAATTGGTCATGACTGTAGAATTCTTGATAGTGATACTATAGACATTAAACAGTAACACCCATATGCCAGCAAGTACCTCAAGACCGTGTCAGTACATTGGGCTTAATGTCACAGGCTTATGCCTTACTTACTGTGATTTGGATCTTTTCCATCACGTGGCATCAGTGTATACGGATTTTTTTTTAAGGATCATCACACTCAGGGAGATTACCTTTGTGCTCACCTTTTTTCCCCAGCCCATTTTCTATGCCATCTTAATGGCCACAGAAGCTGGCACAGTTTTTACATTGCGATGATGATGGTGTCGATGAGGATGATAATCATGATGCTATGGAGTTCCTTCTAGGATTGAGACTGTGTGACAGGGCTGTACTCAACGCTTACTATCATAATATATCCTGGCGTCAACCAGGCCCGAGAGATACAAACCCCTGTGGTGCTAAAGGATTGGAGCAACACCCTTAGTGGCACATCTGTGAAGTGGATGAGACTTGACTGTTAGGTCCCAGTCTTCCCAATGAGCCCATAGCACGCCCAACTCTGGGAAGGAGCTGGTTAGAGCCAAAAAATCCCGGAATGATTTTTAAGGGACTGATGGGAATTCGAACCCAGAACCGATCAGTTGGTAGTCCGTCGCGCTAACCACTACACCACGGCAACTGGTGTGTATACGGAATTTATTCCCAGTGTAGAGATGCAATCTTGAGGAACTGAAACTGCTGACAGAGAGAGGGGAGAGGCTGGAGATGAAGAAATGGTTACTAACTGCCATGTGTTGATGACAACACTTCTTCATTTATTTAACCCTTTTCAAAGTGTTGTCCTGATAACAGCATTTAAAGGCATGCTGGGTGTTTGCATGTTTCCAGAAGCCAGCTGGGATCTTTAATGAGATTATTTTGATCTTCTGCATATGTATGTATACATTTTGTCCTTGGAGATTGGAAAAATCCCCACCCTTCACCTACCAAGTAGAAGTGTCAAGACTGATTGAACCTGGAACCTTCTGACTGGAAGTCTTAACGTTTACCCACTTGACTGGTTGACACTTTATTCTTGTACCAGATCAGCACTTTTTCTTCCATGTTTTACTTGTATGAGAACAGGTGTTGAAAAAAACGAGTAATGAATGCTTCACTAAATGTACATGAAGTCTGTGTGGACCTTGTTAGCACATCTGTGATACTGGAGTGACCATTATAAATCCTGGATTTCCTCTGTTTATACGCTGTCCCTTTCACAGCTTATGATGCCTTTGGTCACATATCATGACCTATTTGATTAAAGATGAGCATAAGAATCAGGGTTGGGAAATCTCATCAGATCTGCGGGTTTCTGCAGCAGAAAGAAACCATTTTCTGCCATCTGTTTCTCTCTTCTCTACATCCCTGTCTTTTCCACCCCCCCCCCCCCCCCCCCTCCTTCTCTCTTCAGTATTTGTAAATTTTGTTTGTATGTTTTGTTGTTGTGTTCTATTGTAGAGTTTTATTTTTTAAAACCTTTGAGAGTATCATGGTCTTATTTTTGACACCTTGCTATATATTTTCATTATTTATGACTTATAGCCAGAATGTGCTGTCCACTTCCATCCCCCCCCCCCCCTCATTGTTATCTGAACATAATTATGTTCAAAAACTAGCAAAGCAGATCGTGATTGTGCAAATTTTGTATTTGGCAGTGCCTAAAGTACAAGTTTGGCTGTTTCTTGCACACATTCAACAAAAAAGAAATGGAGTGTTCTTATTTCATTTTTGCCTGATTGTTGCTGGCAGCCCAGTAATGTGAAAATAGGACGACTTCTGTTTCATCACTGAAAACAGTGGATGATAATTTTGTTAGTAGTTTGTTTGAAAGAGACACATCGCACTCAGCATTGCCCTCAGACAGTTCCGTATCTGTTTTACCCAAATTCTTCCAGTGATTATCTGGCAGACTCCTTGAGCCTGAGCAGTACCATGTATGCTGGCAACCAGTTCTTGAAATAGGGAAGTGGGGGGGGGGGGGAAGGGTGCTGGTGGTGAGCAGGACCTGTGAAACACCAAGCTGACACCACCAGAATGATTGGAACATTAATTTAACCCTTTGACTCCCGCACCCTGTCCACCAGCATCCTGAATTGTCAACCATGATAGCAAATCAAAAACTTAACCCTTTGATTCCCTCACCCTATCCACCAGCTTCCTAGGTTAAACTTAAAACTTAACCCTTTGATTCCCTCACCCTATCCACCAGCTTCCTAGGTTAAAGTTTTTGTAGTTGGTGGATAGGGTGCAGGAGTCAAAGGGCTGAGGTGGGCAGTGAACAGGCCAGTTTTTTGTGTGCGGGCTGGGATTGAACATGAGGCATGAGACCTTGAGTCCATGACTCTTATCAAAAGCGCATCCCCCTTTGCCTGAAGAAGTGACTGTTGATGGGTGTTGGAGGGGGGGGGGGGGGCGAGTGTCCACAGAATGGCGGGCGCTGGTGCTCCAGGTCCCGTCCGCACCCTCGTGGTATTTCTTGTTAACTTCGGCTTGTGGCTCGGCCTCTGACTTCAGGGAATCAGGCCTGATGACCGCAGGGGAAGACCTGCTGGCTGCTCGGAAAGACAGCAAACTTGGGATCCCGTTCAGGGCATGTCAGACCTTGCTGAACAGCAAAATGGGATGTGTCTGGAGCATCACGCCTGGCCACTTTCGTGGCCTTTCAAACGGCCCCTGGGATTGAAGTCGGGCATTGTTCGGGGCTTCCTACTGCTAAGCGTCGAGACTGTGGTGGTGGTGGTGGTGGGGGGGGGGGGGGTCTGACAGCTATGCGAGCTGGTGGCAGGGCGGGCTGCCAGGAGAGAGATGACTGGAGTGGGGCGAGAGGGGGGTCTTTCATTCTCTCTTGGTCCAGAGGCTGGGCTAGACCTGTTGGTGCGCGTTGTGGGGCGTGTCTGGGTTTGTCATCTCCTACCACCTTGCCATTCGGTTTGTAAAAAAGGTGGCTGATGAATGGGTCCAAATGGGTCATGCAACGCATGGACAGCCCTCCTTTGCTTGAAGAAGTGACTATTGATTGGTTTCTGGAGCTTGGGGGTTGAGTGTCCTGAGGGTGGCAGGGCGTTGGTGCTCTGGGACCCGTCCACACCCTCGTGGTGCTTCGTGTTAGCTTGAGTCCCTGACTCTTATCAAGAGAGCCACACTGCCCGAAAATGTATGGCACTCATGGGGTTTTAACACGTGACCTCTCCAATATCAGCACAACTTGCTGACCAACTGAACGAAAGGATGGTACTATTGATATAATCAGTGACGTGAATTGATATTAGGCTGTGTCTTTCATAAGTACTTATAAAAACAAGGCAAACTTTATTCCTGACCAGTCCCACATTCAGTTTTCTAGATAACTCTAATTATGACACCAGTTTCCCAGTTTCTGTTGTTTTGGGGCAATAGGGATGTGTGTCTTCATGCCTATTTTGCACATTATGTTTTTGTGCCAGACCTTAGACGATGACTGTACGCTGTTGGTGAGTGGACAGTGACGCCGTTTCTTGCTGTAAACTTCACACTCAGCATCCACGACCACGATATCTCACCCCACCTTGCTCTTCCCTCCCTTCCCTCTGCCAAAAGGTCACTGCTTTGTTTCGAGTGATGGGCACTGTTCCTTGGTAATGATACCTGTTAAACGTCTGAAGTGCAGACAACTAAAGTTTGCTTCTCCACAGCTCAGAGCCAGGTCCTGCGTTGGCATTGGCTGAGATTGAACCGCTTTGTGGTTGGCTGTTTACAACACTCTACACTGGATGTATTTTGACCCCCACCGCTCTCCTTTATCAGATCACCCCCTTCCTCTCTGTCTCTCTCTCTTGCTTTACTCGTCTAGAAGTGAAGGTTATATAAAAGAGCTCATGATACTATATCAATCAGGAAAAAGATTTAGTGATATTACATCGTAATATGATTTTTTGTGAGGTTGTATTCCTGAAATAAGATCGTTATAATAAGAGGGCATGGGCAAGTGGGAAATTTGAATACAGTCATTGTTATAAATCATGTTTGTGTCATGCTGTTTTACGAACTTTTTGGATTCGTTGTACATGATG
Organism: Monoplex corrugatus; assembly: GCA_030674185.1. Classification (NCBI taxonomy): domain Eukaryota; kingdom Metazoa; phylum Mollusca; class Gastropoda; order Littorinimorpha; family Ranellidae; genus Monoplex; species Monoplex corrugatus. The sequence goes on along the minus strand of JAPXFY010000025.1, from coordinate 33,188,693 downwards.
CATTATTAGACTTTTTAATGAAGCACAGAGAACTCGAGCTGTCATGAAAGCTGACTATATTTCACCTTGTTGCAGTATAGTCTGCATCTTCATTGGGCATGCATGCTGGATGTTTTCTTGTTTCTATTGACCACCAGACACTGACGTAGCTGAAAAGATCTGTAATGTACATAATTGGTATTCTGCATGTGTATATACATAAACCCAAGATCTGTATGTACTAATTGGTATTCTGCATGTGTATATTTATACATGATAGGGGTTTAAGGTACAGGCATGTCTGTGCACAGTCATGTTGACTTGGGAGATAGGAAAAATCTGTACTCTTTACTCTTTACCCACCAGGCCAAAGTATCTCGCTAGATTGAACCCAGGACCTCCCAACTGAAAGTCTGATGCTTTACCAACATGAATACTGCACCCATCAGTTCATTGTTTTGGTGTTCTGTGTTTATTTATTAAACATTAGAAATTGAGAAAGGGGTGCACAAGTGTGAAATATGTATTTGTCAAGTATTCACTTTCAGCATTTCACAGATGTTGACTGTCCATAAAGAAATGTGCATTTGTCAAGTATTTACTTTCAGCATTTCACAGATGTTGACTGTCTGTAATGAACACCAAATAGAATTGAGGGGAAGGGTGTGTGTTTTATATGTATCACATTCACATTTGGATAGGGTGAGGGACTCGAAGGGTTACGTTTTTGCTTTGCTGGCATGATCGACAATGCAGGTTGCTGATGGACAGTTTGCAGGTGTCAAAGGGTTAATTTAAACATGAAGATTAATTGTTTGTTGAAGGTTCATGCTGTGAAAGTGAATAAGCATTCTGCTTTAACTGTCTGTAGCATGCATGACCTGAAAATTACCTGTCTTGAATATCTTTAATGTATTGTTAATGCCCAGGGAGACAGAGAGAAGACTTAAGTTGCTCAAGAGGATTCATTGCATTCAGACAGTTCTATATGCGCTTTCCCTTTATCTGCCGGCAGTTATCTTGCAAGCTCGTTGATCCTGCTTAAAACTATGTAATGACATGGTTTTGATTTGGGAGGGGGACTGGACGTATGAAACACAGGCATCACCAGAATGATCGGAGCGCTTATGTGGCCTCAAGCAAGCCAGCTCTCATGTCATGGAGTGGAGTTGAGACATAGGATCTTGAGTCATCGCTGTAACAAAAGAGCTAGCCAGCCGACTTAAAAAAAAAATTTTTTATTAAAAAGAGAAAGAGAAGTGTTGTATGAGACTGAGAGAGAGGGAGGGAGAGAGCGATATGTCTTTTCTACTTTATTTCTGTTTTCTTTCATTCTCTCTAACATCTGACCACCATGGCCCTTCTCTCCCGTTCTGTCGGCGCGATCAAAGGTCGTATGAAAGCGGTCAGTTAAACATGACACAGAACAAGTAACCCTGTGTTGACTTTGTCCTCAGGCAAAATGTTGGGTAACTGTTTTTGAAGTGGTCTTGATAAAAAACTGGTCTGGTATTGACTACTACTACTGTTGTACTTGGCTGGTGTTTGTCGGTAATTTGTTTATCGGTAGTGGTTTAACCCTTCAACTCCCGAACCCTATTTAGTTACTATCTACCAGGTGTCAAAACTTAGCCCTTTCACAATGCAGGAAGCTCATTGGATCAGGAGTTAAAGGGTTAAAACTGTGTCTCGTGAAATCAAATTATAGTTAGTTTATATTCACAGTAAAATGAAGATAGACATATTTGCATATTGATTATTGTAATTTTTTAAGGCATAGATAAGCTTGATAGATTCGAGCTCTTTCGTCTGTTGTTTAGTGTCTTAATAAAGTACAAAGGACAAGGTTCTACAGGTTAGCTGTGTTTATTCTTACGCTTATTAAAGTTTTGAAATAATTATAAGTGTGGGCAAGTATTTGTTTGCAGTTGTGGTGTGAGTACAAAATGTGTGTGTGTATGTGTGACAATTTGATTATCAGTGTCAGTCTGATTGTCAGTATCAGCAAGAAAGATTTTACTGTCGATTACAGATGGATCTTGACCTGCACACCATATTCGTTTTGAACTATATAGCGTCCAACATCCATCTCTAATTATTTAAACTCTCCTCAGCTTCTCCTTCCTGTCAGACATTTTGTGATAGGGACACCTATTACGCTGCTTCTTTACTCCCTTTCCCTTCACTCCCCTCCTCCCCTCCTCTCCCTTTGTCCCTACTCTTAACAGTTACCCTTACCCCTATAATCACATCCTGAATTTCTGATGAAAGGATCCCAGATGATTAACAGAGCAATACACATTTCTTGTCTATTTGTTGTGACATTCTCATGCCCTTCATCGCAGGCAGTATGCAATACATCCATCAACGTAGCCCAAACAGCATGGTGGGATGGTTGTCATATGCATTATATAACTTAAAATGACTGATTTGTTTTATTGGTTTTTGTGTTTGTTGATTTATGTGTGCCTCTCTGTCTCTGTCACTCTCTGTCTCTCTTCGTCTCCTCTGTCTCTGTCTGTCTGTCTGTCTGTCAAGCAAATCATACAGAATCATGCAAGATTGTAATCAAATTTTTTTAAAAATTATTTCATCGAGGATAAGAAAGAAAAGGATATGAGAAACATTTTTAAATCTATAAAAAAAAAAAAAGGGAAAATCTGGGAAAAAAGAGGCAGAATATGAAACATTTGAAGTTTAGTTATGAAAATGCAATTTTCTGCCCCATCTTATAGTGTGTTAGAATCAAAAGGAATGGGAGATTATATATGTTGTGTTGTGTTCTTTAACTGTAGTATGTTAGAATCATAATGTAGTGAGATATTGTATATGCTGTGTTGTATTCTTTAACTGCTGTATGTTAGAATCATAATGCAGTGAGATATATATGCTTGTTGTATTCTTTAACTGTTGTATGGTAGAATCATAAAGTAGTGGGATATCTCCTGAGATGTAAGAGGCCGACATATATATATGTATATATGTGTGTGTGTGTGTGTGTGTATATATATATATATATATATATATATATATTAATATATCAGAGCTGGAATTCGTCGCGGTAAACGAGGATTCCGCGGAATCAATCGAAAATCGCGCAAAAATTTTTTGCGTTAAAAAAATCGTTGTTGTGTATGACACACTGATAACATCTGCTGTGTATGATGATCTGATCTTGTGCCAATTTTATTAAATACTCTTTGATGATATATCATTGTGATTTCAGTGTGTTGATGCCTTTAAATTTGTCTCAGAATGCTCATAATCAGATTTTAGACTGATTTAAAAATTTCCGGGACATGCCGACCCCTGAATTTCCTTTTTTTTCTAGCATCAGCTGTATATATATATATATATATATAATATATATATATATATATATATATATATATATATATATATATATATATATATATATATATATATATATATCGTTGTATTCTTTAACTGTAGTACATTAGAATCATAAAGTAGTGGGATATTATTATACATGTTGTGTTGTATTCTTTAACTACAGTTTTATTTTATTACTGGTATTAGTTGTGTTTGTTTACTTGCAACATGTATTCCATTTTAAAGCTTACCACATGTAGTTACTTACCGCTAAATTATTTTGTTCACACCTTATCCATTTTAACAACGTAGCCCAAACAGCATGGTGGGATGGTTGTCATATGCATTATATAACTTGAAATGACTGATTTGTTTTATTGGTTTTTGTTTTTGTTGATTTATGTGTGCCTCTCTCTCTGTCTCTCTCCGTCTGTCTCTCTCCGTCTCTGTCTCTGTCTGTCTGTTTGTCTCTGTGTCTGTCTCTCTCTCCTCTGTGTCTGTCTGTCTGCTGTTCTCTGTCTCTTCTCTCTCTCACAGTTTTTTTTTTGTCTGGCTTAATACCCTGCATCTTTTCATGATTATAGCAATTAGTTGATGGCCACGCTCACCAATGTATGCTTGTCTTTTGTTTGATGGTGTAGCATAATGCGCTCTCATGTTATGCACTCATCAGGAATTGTTCGCAAAGTTCTTGCTTGTAACCCTAGCTTTGTGCACACATGGGGCTTTCTTTGGTATTTTTTTTTCACTATTGGTGAGACTGCATGTGATCATGTGTCCTCAGCCAGTTTTAAGCGCTCATCCTGGTGATTTTTGTTGGTGCTTTTTGAAATCAAAAAAACTTCCCCCCCCCTCCCCCCCAAACATACACACATGCACGCACGCACGCATGCATGCACGCACCACGCACGCACGCACCACGCACACACACACACACACACACACACACACACACACACACACACACACACACACACACACACACACACACACACACACACACCACACACACACTCCTGCACACATATCTCATATTTATCAGTAATCAATTTGATTTCTTGTGCTGTCTCCTGGATTCATACCTGTCCATTTTCTTCTGTTAGGTTTCTCAAACCAAATGTTTCCTATCATGAATTCATTTACTTGTGCATTACTATTACTAGACAAGTTTCTCTCCCCCTTTGAAGCATGCCAAGTTCATGAGGTCCAACTATGTCATTACTTTTTCTGTCCCACTTTAGCACTAAAATCTCCCAATATGATTGTAACGTCCTGTGATTTACATTGAGACTTGGCTGTCATGATTCTACATAGAAATTGTCAATTTTATCCTCGTACTTGTGGATGTTGATATCAATGGTTTGCTTTCCAGTCTAACTAGTAAAATGTGTTCTGATATGACCCATTATCCTTTGATAGACTTTGACTTGTCAGTGTCCATTAACGATACCTATTCCTCTTTTCATGTGTGTCTTCTCCTGAATAAATGATTTTATGCTTGCCCGATGTTACCATGCATATTCCCTTCCACCTCACCTCCCTAGTCCTTAAATATTGATCTTAAATCATACCATTTCAGTGATTTCTATCTGGGCCATGATTGCCAAGGCCATGCAGCAGGCACATAATGATGATGATGACCATTTCTATTTGGACACTTTTTTTTTCTTAGTTTTCCCTACTGGAGCATTGCTATAACATTACATGGAGCAATTTTTATGTCTTTAAATCTGATGTTCTGTATGTGTTCTAAAGTTGACTTTTTATGCTCAGGCAGTTTTTGTAGCGTGTGTGCGTGCGTGCATACGTGCGTGAGTGCATGTGTATGTGTCCTCAAAAAGTTTAGTTGTTTGTTTGTTTGTTTTTTTTTGGGGGGGGGGGGGGGCACTAAGGGGGACATATATTTCTGAGACGTTACCAACATCAGTACTTTGAAGATCTATTAAATAGCACACAAAAATGTCAAGACCAGAGTAAATGGAGAAGTGATGTTTGCTGCTGTAGCTACCATCGAACCCAATGATGCTGACAGGTGACGGGTAGTATTTCTGGGGAAGTTATCTTTCCAGCTGTATATTTCCATCTTTTCCTCTTTTTAAAGATTTTTTTTCATATCTGTGCATGTGAACATCACATACAGTCTTACATATTATGTCTGAGTATGGTGTTGTCATATTCTGTTCTCATTTTCATGTAGTGGTTCTGTCGCTGGAATTTGCTTTTCCTTTATGTTACATTATACTTGAATAAAGCTTAATGCTTTCTTTCAGCGAGTTTCATGGTTCTTTTAAAGCTTTTTGAAATGCATTGTGTTCTGTACTCCTTGCTTTAAAACCTTACCCTCTGTCTAGCCACCTACACACTCCCTTGCTTTTCCTGTTTTACTGGTGAGACTTCCTTGCTATTTATGTTTTGATGTCTCCCCACCCCCACCCACCCAGTGGTCTTATTCTATTTGGATTGTCGTTTTACATGAAACTTTATGTTATTGTCGGCACAAAATGTTAACCCTTTCGACTCTTGCACACTGTCCACCAACTGCAAAACTTAACTCTTGGACTCCCTCACCCTGTCCACCAGCTTCCTGCAGGAATCTTGGATAGGGTGAGGGAGTCAAAGGGTTAAGTTTTTACTTTGCTGGCATGTTTGGCAATGCAGGATGCTGGTGGACAGGGTGTGGGAGTCAAAGAGTTAAGTATTTCTGTGCATGTGTGTGTGTGTTTTGTATATGTATATGTGATCCGATAATTGGAATTACAGTGATCATGGGAAATATAAGGGATTTTGCCTCAGAAATCCATTTTTAGCCACCACTTGAGTGAAATACAATTTGGGAGAGGGTGGAGGGAGCTAATGAAGTTTCGCTTGTTAATGGACATTGAGTTACTGTGTTTGATCACTAGTTTGTGTAGTTTTCTCATCATTGAAATTGACTCTGTGTGTGTGTTGTGTGTTTGATAGTAATTTTGGAGTGGCATGGACACAGATATTGCTGATGACTGTTTGGAACTGTTGCCAAAACGTTTTTGCATTGAAAGAAAATTATTGGATTTTGGAGTTTTTTTGTGCATGGAATAAGATTTCCAGTTTGTTTGAGTCTGATTGCCTTGCTCTTTGTGTTCATCTTTTATAATAAAGTATCTTCCTTTTTTCATCCTCTTGATTCGGGCAGGGCTGTTTTTGTGTCATATCTTTTAGCCTAATATTACAAATGGATTTGTTGAATAGCTTACCTCAAGCACGGTTGATTTTATCTTTGGCTGTTGTTGATAGAAACAAAATTATTCATTAGATAGCTGAAATGGCACAGCTACCTCTTAATAGTTAATCTTTCCTGTTCCCTTTCACCCCCTTGTAATCATGACAACATTTCTTAATGATAGTAATCCTTATGTCTATTTATTTTGCTCATGTACATATTGAGATTACAGCAGCAGCAGCAGCAGCAGCAGCAGCACAGCATCATCATCATCATCATCATCATCATCATCATCATCATCATTCTGCAGTTAAGACAAACCAACTGTGATACTCCCCCCACCCCCCCCCCCCCCCCTCTCGTCCTCCACCCTTTTATAATCATGACAACATTAACCCTTATTTCATGATGATTTTGCCCCAGTACTTAGATTATAGAGTGATGATGATGGTCATCATCGTCATCATGATCTTCATCATTGCAATGATTCCACTGTTAAAACAATTACAAGCATTTTATTATATACATCTATGTCATGCACTGTACTACCGTTAAAACAATTTCAAGCATTTAATGATATACATTTATGTCACGCACTGTTTGGCAATCACAAAACAGTCTGTCTGCAAGTCACGTTTAAAACGTGTTCAAATGTTTGTGCAGAGTGCTCACAATCTGTATGTGCTGCACAGTAAAACTGAAAAGCGTTGAAGCAGTTGTGCACTTGGAATGAGAATCGTGCATGCATGCATTTGGAATGAGCTATGAGCAGGGTGAAGGAGTGAAAGGGTTAAAGAGGAATGCCACATGTTGGTATGTCTGAGCGTAAAGAGTGTGTCTGTAGTGTGTATTACCTCTGTGTATTTCAGGGTGTGTCTGATCATAAGGAATGTGTCGACAGTGTGTAGTGCTTCTGTGTGTTTCAGCGTGTGTCTGAGCATAAAGAATGTGTCAACAGTGTATTTTGCCTCTGTGTATTTCAGGGTGTGTCTGATCATAAGAAATGTGTCGACAGTGTGTAGTGCTTCTGTGTGTTTCAGCGTGTGTCTGAGCAGTTAAAACGTGTCAAATGTTTGTGCCAGAGTGTAAATCGGTTGTGCTGAATAACTAAAGGGAATGTTGTGCACTGATGGATGTAGTGCATTCTGTGATTATGAGCAGGGTGAAGGGGTGAAGGGTAAAGAAGAGTGATGTCAGACTAGTGTGTTGTTGTGTATTACCTCTGTGTATTTCAGGTGTGTCTATCATAAGGAATGTGTCGACAGTGTGTAGTGCTTCTGTGTATTTCAGCGTGTGTCTGAGCATAAAGAATGTGTCAACAGTGTATTTTGCCTCTGTGAATTTCAGGGTGTGTCTGATCATAAGGAATGTGTCGACAGTGTGTAGTGCTTCTGTGTGTTTCAGCGTGTGTCTGATAAAAGGTAAATGTTGGGGTAGTCTCAGGGCGACAGTGTATTGTACCTCTGTGTATTTCAGATTGTGTCTGATCTGAGTGTAAGGAATATCGACAGTGTGTTGTGCCTGTGTGTATTTCAGGGTGTGTCTGAGCATAAAGAATGTGTCGACAGTGTGTTGTACTTCTGTGTATTTCAGGGTATGTCTGAGCATACAGAATTGTTCACATTGTGTTGTGCCTCTTTGTATTTGAGGATGTGTCTGAGCATAAGGAATGTGTCGACAATGTATTGTATTTCAGGGTGTGTCTGATTATAAGGAATGTGTCGACAGTGTGTAGTGCCTCTGTGTAGTATTTCAGGGTATGTCTGAGCATAAAGAATGTGTCAACAGTGTGTTGTGCGTCCGTGTATTTCAGGGTATGTCTGAGCATAAAGAATGTCTCAACAGTGTGTTGTTCATTGGTGTATTTCAGGGTGTGTGTGAGCATAAGGAATATGTCGACAGTGTGTGTACCTCTTTGTATTTCAGGGTGTGTGTGAGCATGTGGAATAGATCAACAGTGTTAGTGCTTGTGTGATGATTTTGAGAATGTATTTCAGGGTGTGTCTGAGCACAAGGAATATGTCAACATCATGTTGTGCCTCTTGTGCATTTGAGGATGTGTCTTAGCATAAGGAATATGTCGACAGTGTGTATGGTGCCTCTATGCAGTATTTCAGGCTGTGTCTGAGCATAAAGAATGTGTTGACTGTGTGCTGTATCTGTGTATTTCAGGATGTATCTGAGCATGAGGAATGTGTCGACAGTGAGTTGTGTGTTTGTGTATTTGAAGGTATGTCTGAGCATAAGGAGTCTGTCGACAACGTGTAGTGCCTTTGTGTATTTCAGGTGAAGGATCGGAGCAGCGTGTATTCCGCCCACACAAGCCGCGTGCGTCGCAACGGGACCTACTTGTACGAAGACTTCATGCCCACTGATGGGACAGATGTCAAGGTGGGTGTTTTTTACTCTTTCTTTGTCTGTTTCTGTCTTTTTTTTTAGTCTCTCTCAACTCGCTTCACTCCCCTGCCCTCCCCTAGTTTCTCCCTTTTCTTTCTCCACTTTGCCAGTTTGTTCTTTTTACCACTGTATATATATATCTGTCTCTCTGTCTGGCTGTCTCTCTTGCTCTCCGTATTCGTCTCCCCTCCATTGTATCTCTCTTTCCTTTCTCCTTTTTGCCAGTTTGTTCTTTTTGCTACCATTACTCTCCTGTCTCTGTCTCTTCCTCCCTCCCTTCCCCTGCCCCCTGTTGTATTCCTTTTCCTTTCTCCTTTTTGCCAGCTCGTTCTTTTTGCCTCCATTACTCTCTGTCGTCATCTCTGTCTGTCTGTCTCTCTGTGTCTCTGTCTGTCTGTCTGTCTCTCTTTCTTTTCTCCCCCCCCCCCCCCCCCACCACGCCATCTCTCTTGTTTGCCAGCTTGTTCTTTTTGTCACTATTTCTTGCTCTCTGCCTCTCCCTCTCTCTGCCTCTCTATTTCTCTCTCTCTCTCTCTCTCTCTCTCTCTCTCTCTCTCTCTCTCTCTCTCTCTCTCTCTCTCTCTCTCTCTCTCTCTCCAATTGCCTTGCCAATTTAGTTAATTTGGTTCAAGCACCATGCTGATAACACAGGAGTCATGGATTCGACCCTCATGCAGACCACAGACATTATGCAGGATGACTGGCTGTGTTGATAGAGTAGTGGACTCCAGATCTGATGTTTCAGGTTCATCAAAGCCTGTAACATAAAAAACTGGCTGGTTCACTGCCCATGTGAGTGCTGCAGTCATTCTAGCGGTGTCTGCTTAGTGTTGTTCCACATATCCCCTTCTCTTCTGCTTGCCCCCCCCCCCCCCCCCCAATTTCAAGACTTTACCAGTGCATATGGTTTTGCATAGGTTTAAAAAGTCTGCCAGATAAGCACTGGTGTATTTTGGGTTGAGTTCTAACCAACTGAGCTATCGGAGCAACATGGGAGAAGAGTGGCAGAATGGTTCAGACATTCGCCTAGGAGAAAAGAGTGGCAGTATGGTTAAGATGTTCGTCTCTGCCAGTAACTAAACTTGAGGTTCCGGGGTTTGCTCCCTGTACAGGCCTCAACTTTTCTCCTCAGTTTGACCAGAAAATCAAACTGAACGTCGTCTAGTTCTTCAGAAGGGGACGAAAAAAACAAGTTGGACCCATGTGCCTTCTGGCTGCACATGCTAAAGGTCCCACGGCAGTTGAAAATCGTGAAGAGCAGGACATGCCTGGCTGCCTTGGTATAAAATATAAAATATTGGAGAGATAGGTTGCTTACTCAGGTCCCGCCCCTTGAAGACCAGTTAGTCATCTTGCCTTTCTGAAGTGTTGGTTGAAAAAAAAAATATATGAATTTGAAGTGAGGGAGAGGGGATGGGCCCTGTCCATGTGGTGCTGGTCCCTGGAAAAGTTGAGGTCTCTGTCATCTTGCTTCTTTATGACCTCAGGGTTATTCAACTATCTTGGTAGGGTCTCAGGACCTGGCCAGCTCATGGGTTTATGTGCAGGCTTAAGACGTGTGCCATGATCATTCTGGATTTTCTCCATCGCATGGCACCCGTGATAATAATGCATATGGAATTCATACCGAGCACGGAGACATCATCTTGAGAAATTGAAACTGAAGCTTTGGTTGCGTGCGTATGGAATTGTCTGAGCAAGATGAATCCCTCTTGAATATACTCTGTCTCTCAGGCTTGCTCTTTCTTCCTCCCTATTCTTTCTCTTCCGTCTTCCTCTCTTTCTATCAGTTGATCTCTCTCTTTTTTTTCAATCCCCTTTCCTCTTTTCCCTTCTTTTTCTCTGCTTGCCTTTCTCTGATACCGATGACAGCCCCCTTCCTTTGTCATCCCTGTCTCTTTTCTCTCTCTCACTGTTGCAGTCTTTCTTTGTTTCTCTGTCTTCAGTCGTTACCACTTGTGAGACCTATGCCATGTTTGATTTTCAGGTATACACGGTGGGGTCAGACTACCAGCATGCGGAAGCGCGCAAATCCCCCTGCCTGGACGGCAAGGTGGAAAGGGATCAGGACGGAAAGGAGATCCGTTACCCTGTCATGCTGTCAGCCAGGGAAAAACTCATCGCTCGCAAAGTGGTGTGGGCTTTTGGGGTGAGTGTGTTGACCATGTTATATGATTTGACTGGTTTAGGACTTAGTGCAGACCTGCCAACCCTTACGCTTTGAGCGTAATTTCTTACTCTCAGCATGATGGTATTATGCTATCATGGTTGTAAGAAAAATATAATGCTGAACGAAATCAAGCATATGTAATTTTGTGAAAATGTGTATTTTTTTAACAGCTGTCACTTCTTGTGAAATTATTTCATTCACTGCCATCATGTCGAAGCGAAATGTAAATGATTGTGTGGCCTCCTGTTTCAAAAAGCCAAGCCAGTTCAACAAAAATACCAGGAAGAATATTCAGAGAAATGCCCATGCATCAGACCTTTAGTCAGCCAAAACCATGTGCATTGCTGCGTGTGCGTGCTTGATTAAGCTTTTCGCGACATGACACGAGAATCATCACTACGCTCGCTACGGCCGAAATGGCATTGTGGACACATAGTGAGAATCCTCATGACGCCTGTTGTAAAATTAACTGCGTCAGTACGTTACTGGAAATTCCCTCACAACTTGTAGAAACTACACAATGGAACCCTTCTACGTCATCTGATACTATTTTTTCAACTTAAAGGGGACAGTTTCATTGGTTAATTTGTGTTAGCATCAACCAACCCCGATGCTTTGTCTCTTCAAGTTACCCACATCGTTCAGACAGCAGTAAACCACATGGCTAGTCGTACAACTTTCACGGCCGCCGAAGTAACAGAATTGGTCATGCAGGCCGGTTCTGACGATGATCTTGACATTGACCATTATGTTCCATTATGTTCTAAAATGTTGAAATATTATCTTTTATGTCCTTTTTTCCACAGTTTTTGGCTATCATATGCTAAAAATATCACTTTTTATGAATCTCCTGTGGCTGTTTGGGATTTTTGATTTTGACACTTACATTGACATTTTCAAAAGCTCAAAACACTTATTAACCCTTAGCTGTTCACAAAGCCGGTAACCGCCCTGCAGAAGAATGTGCCGATCCGTTCGTAGCGGTTGAGATCGCCCGACCTTTTCCGGCACATGTGTGGGGAATTTCCATCACTACTGGCCTTGCTGTCTTATCACGCATGTGGTTAGAATCTTGGTCAGTCTCGCGTTGAATGTTCTAAAAATAGTATGAGCATTCTGGGATGCAAGGAACTTTCCATTCACTACTGAAAGACTTTGTAATGATGCTGTGCTACATTCGAATGCGAATACTAGGAGCTAGCTTTACATCTAGCAGTGCAAATGCGAAAGGGTTAAATCAATCTTTACAGAAAATATTTTTACTTCACGAGAGAGATAAATGAATGATCTGCAAAAGTTGTTCTAACATTAATAAGCTAGCTTTTATGGCCTATTCAGGAAAATTTTATAAAAATGACCAAAATAGGGTGTCTTCAGGGCAGTTCTGCTTCCTGCCTCCAGTGTGCACAAGGCATAGCAGCTGTAGTGAGACAGCGTTGTGAAAAGTTTAACTGCTGGAGGGAAAGAGAAAGAGAACAACAGGTAGACCCAGAGAGAAAATATTGTACAAACTTGCAGGGTGGCTGAGGACAGAGAGGGTGGAAGATGTGCTTGCGGCGACAAGGGATAGATGCATATGAAGGGCCATGATCGCCAACGCCATGTGGCAGGGCACTTGATGGTGATGATGATGATGATGATGATGATGATGATGATGATGAAGATGAAATTCTAAATTCTGCCAAGAGTGTGTGTATGCGATTCTTACTAGGGAGCAATTGGATTCTTAAAATTCAAATATTGTCTAGCCCTTCTTTTTCTCTCCCTCACTATTTTTCCTTTGTATGTATGGCTTGATTGGTTTCATTGTGCAGCAAAATGTGTGTGGCTTTGACCTGCTGCGAGCCAGCGGCATGTGCTACGTGTGTGATGTCAACGGGTTCAGCTTTGTGAAGACTTCCAGCAAATACTATGATGATTGTGCTCGTATTTTGGGGTAAGTGTAACCGCAAAGAACATGTTGTTTCTCTGTTTTCTCTCCGTTGGGTGGGACTCTGTGTGCTGTCTGTGTGTGTGTGCGTGCGTGCGTGCGCGCGCGCGTGTGTTGTGTTGTGTTGTGTGTGTTTGACAGTTGTTCGTGATAATGTGATGGAAAAAGCGAAGTGTTAATGTTCTGTTTTGGGTCGTGTGTACTTTGAACAAATTGGGTGCTTAAATGTTAATAAGCATGATATTTTCCTTGATTGTGTAATTGAACTGAGTTATAAAATTCAGTAAAATTAGCTTATGGTATGGTTTGAATGTTAATTTTTTTTGGTTTTTTTTGTTTTTTCCTTTTTCTGTAGATTTAACCATTGCATTTGTCGACATTTTTATTTTAACCTGTTCACTGCTTCCAACTGAATATTCGGTCGGAAGAAACTTACACCTCCAGTGCCACCAACCGAATATTCGGTCGGCGACTTTTCCTATTTTTAGTCAGAAAACCCCACACTTTCAGTGACGTATGAGATATCAATGGAAACTTCAGGATTCCCTCTACAAATAGATGCTAATTATGTATGTGTGACATTTTACAGTCTTTTCTGCCCGTGTGGTTGAAAAGGTGACCCCCTTCAGCTGATTACTATTCAGCAACTGCAAACAATGGCAGACAAACTCGCTTCAACACCAAGTGTCGATCGGACCTAAAAAACAACTTATGCAGCAAAAGAAATGGCAGAAATCATTACTTGTGGAGCTGATTCTGATTTGCAGTCTGTCGATAAGAGTGAAAAGGACGATAATTTGGCGCATGCAGGCGATATTTTGGTGTTGATGTCCGAAGTCAGACTTGACCTAGATAAGAGTTGGAGTGACATTACTAGCACTGGCGATCGTAAAAACGAAAATACTGCTGCTCCTGGTGTATTGTAAAGCATACTGAACAAGAAAATATATAGTGTTGTGGGGTTTTCTGGGCTAGATGAAGATAAGTCAAGATGTTTAAAACTCCGTGGCACAGGCGATTCACCTTTTTATTTACACTTTTGCACCAAAAGGGTTAAAGAAGAGGTCATCCTTTTTGGCCCTATCTTTTATGTCTTTTCTTCTTAATCTTTATCTTCTCTTTTTGCTTTTGAATTTTTTAAAACCTAGCATTGATATTGAAGAAATGTGACATGCAGAAGCAGTTTTTGGTGATTTATATCCGTTTATGTATATGTTTTAGTGTCCTTTTTATATTTACACTTGTATTCAGGTTGTTTTTTTTTTTAAATTCCCTGATGATAAATTGGACAGGGTGGTCAACGTTGGATTATGTGTGCAAATGCATCAATATATGTAATTTCTTTTCCAGGTGGTTTTTCTCCAGTGAGGTATGGTGTACTTTTTGAAGTGGTTATAGCCCTGATACGGCTCTGCGCAGTTGGCTGGGCTTTAAACAACAATAACAGTAACAGTGCTACGGCAAGACCGTGTCAGTGGATGTTATCAGAGTGGTTTTTGTTGTATAGGAGAATGATGCTTAGCCCAGCTGACTGCGCCAAGCTGTCTCAGGGCTTTAAACAACAATAACAATAACAATGCAACAGCAAGAACGTGTCAAGTCAGTGTTATCAGTGTGGTTTGTGTTGTACAGGACGATGATGCTCAGGGAAGTGTGCCCCACTCTTCACATCCCCTTCCCTGTGGGGCCTGCTCCTGAAGACATCCCTGTGGTGCCCACAACCTCTGGCCCCATGTGAGTAGACACTGACTTGTTTGTAAAGCAGGCTAGACCTTTCACTCTCTCACCCTATCCACCAGCTGCAAAAACTTATCCTTGCTCTCCCATTTCAGGGACTCTTTCAGTGTAAATTGTAATCCCACTATCTGGAAATCCTGTGCTAAAACTTTTCTATTTTTCTGTCACTCTTTTGTTTCTGCCTTGTTCCTTTGCTTTCACCACTTCCTGTCATTTTCTGCCTTTTCTATCATCTTCTCATATTTTCCGTCTTGCTGGTCCATTCATATGTATACGTTCTGAGAAGTCTCCATACTTTCTGTTAGGATTGATTATTGGGTACATGTATTAAGTTCATTTTTGGTTCTAAGGAAAAGAAGTAATTTTAGATCATTTGGGTAAGATTTTATGTATGTTTTAGTGTGCTTAGTTATTTACTTTTGTATTCAGGTTCACTTTTTTATAACCTGTTAGTGATACATTGGATGAAATGGTCAGTGCCAGGGGCATATTCTTAGCTTATTAGTGTGAATGTATTGTTATGTGTACTTAATTGTCTTTTCCAATTTCCAGGGTCGTTGAGGTGTTGTATACATTTTGTGATGATTATAGCCCTGATATTGTTTACACAGTGGGTGGGCTGGGATTGAAACAACAACAATAATGATAATAGTAATAATAATAATATAATAATGATGATGATGATAATAATAGTAATAAAACCCTATCCACAGCTTTTAGCGTAGAATGAGGGAGTGATAGGGGTTTTGTATTGGCTGATAATGCAGGAAGCTGGTAGATAGGTTGAGGGAGAAAGAAGGTTAGAGTCTTAACAGAGTTGATCATATAGGCTTAAATGGTAAGCGATGAATGTGTAGCTAATTTTCCGGTTTGAATATCAAGAACTTTCAAACTAGTTGTGCAATTGGGATGCTGTTTTACTTTTTGACAATTTTGACATTTTAACAAACACTTATGAATTTGCTTAGTTACTTTTATAATACAGACATGATCATCATCATGTGCCATGCCACACTGTGTTAGCAATCATAGTCCTCCAAACGAATCTGTCTTTTGTCACTGCGAGTATACCCCCTACCCTTTCTGCCCCATCCTCTTAGCAAAACGGTCTATTTTTTCTTCTGGGATCTACCTGATGCTCTTTTTCCCTCCAGTTTTTCTGTTGTGACTAGGTGCTCGCTTTTCTCCTACCATGTAAAATGTCCTATAAATGTTGCTTGTATTGTCCTAATTTTCATTACTGTTCTTTCTGTGTTTGTTTCTTTCAAGACTGTCTCATTTGTTCTCTTTTTTGTCCATGGGACTCTTAACATCCTCTCAGAAGTCACATTTCAGCTGCCTCAGTCTTGTTCTGACTTTGCTTGTTGGTTGACCAGGCTTTACATCTGTTCCATAGTTTTGGTTTAAAACTCTCTTCTTGATGTCAGCTGATAGGCACTTGTTGGTAAAAATGCTTTTCCTATTCTTGAATGCTGTTTTAGCTCAGCCAGTTCTGCTGGATATTTGTAAAGTGCATCTGCTGTTTGGTGAGATGACTATTTTCAGGCATTTATACTTACCAACTTGTCTCAGTGTTGTGTTATTTGCTATCATTGTACATGAGGAGATTGCTTTTTTTTTTGCTTTTTTTTTTTTTTACTGATTACCATGACCTCAGTCTTCTTACTGTTTTACACTAGCTTTTTATTTCTGCTTTCTATGTATTCACGAGATTTTGTAGGTCTTTTTCATTTTCTGCAATTAGAACAGTATCATCTGTATAATGAAGATTGTTTTATCCCAGGGCATTCTTCAAGGTTTCTCATGATGGTTTCACTGTAAAGTGAATTCAGATCTGGTGACAGAGCATATCCCTGTCTAGCCCTTCTTTTGATATTTTGAAAAGAGTTTATATCATTTTCTACTGTCATCGCTGCTATTTGTTCTTAGTACATATTTTTTTTTATTTTTAGACCTTTTCCATCAGTATTAAGTTTTTGTAGTTGGTTGATCAGTTCTTTAGTGTCTTATCCAATCAAAAGCCTTGGTGTAATCAACAAAATATCTATACAAATCCTTAATAAAAGCATTCATGGATACTCTACTTACATAAAAACTTGATATGTGTGCTGTTTTTACCAATATGTAATCAAAAGATTTTTTTCAAGTTCTTTTTATGTATTTGTTAATTTGTGTTTTTTTGGTGAATCTGGTCAGTATTTGTATGTGTCCTTTCTCTGTTTAGTGTCTTCAAAAGCGCAGTGACTCCTGCCAAGATTGTGGTGAATAGGTCTGTCTGTGTCCTTGGATGATGATCACGTAAAAGAAAAAGAACAAAAGAAAAGAGAGGGGAAAATGGTCTCCTTCAATTTTACACGTGCACGTAACATGCATATATACACATATATACATGCGTGCTTGCTAACATTGTTTGACATTTTGCACTGTGTGTGTATATGGTACTAAAATAGTAGTATGTTGGGTTTTTTGTTTTGTTTGTTTTTGATGATGTATTGTTATGTAAAGTGGGACACGTATGTGTTGAAATGGACTGTTTACATTGTACATATAGAATTAGTATTACAGGTATTGTTAATATTGTTATCATCATCATCATCATCATCATCATCATCACCCATTATTATTGCTATTATTATAATAATTATTATTATCATTATTATGTATTTCTTCAGGATGGAGCTTCGGTGTGTTGTGGCCTTGATACGGCATGGGGACCGCACACCCAAACAGAAAATGAAAATGGAAGTGAAGAACAAAATGTGAGTTGTGTTTGTTCTGCTTTGGTAAGCATACTTTGGAATTGTTTTACCCTTGTTTAGAGAGAAAGGGTTGTGAAATTAACACTATTTCAGAGGGTTTTTTCTACGTGAAATTTTAGCCATCAGGACTGAGGTATTTTTGTGTCATTGTGTGTAGTTTATGATTATCTGTCTGTGCATAATTGTATGTGTATGCTTTGGAAACTTGCTAAGTGGAGTGGAGTGAGGGCCCAGTGGTTAAACCACCCACAAGAGCAGCCAGTTATCTGGGGTTCAGGTTCCAGCTGAACATGCATTTTTTCCTCCTCCCTCCACAAGTGAGGTGTTATGTATGTTTTTAGAAGGGCTTTAAACAGTAAGAGCAGTTCTTTCATCACTAGACTCTGATCATTGGTCTGGGTGCTAGTCTTTGAGATGATAAATCTAATTCCCATGTGCAGCATGCACTTAAAGGACATAAGTACTAGTCGGTAACAAGAGAGGTCATACCTGGAAAATTCACTAGAAGATCCTTTTTGATTGATAATGCCAGGGGCATCTCCTTAGATCATTTGCGCTAATGCATTGAGATGTACTTAATATTTTCTATTTTTTTCCTGTTGAAATATTGCTTTTTCTTGTTGAAGTATTGCGTATGTTTTCAAATTATTATAGCCCTGTTAAGGCTCGTATTTAAACAAAAATAACAACAAGAACAGCAGGTAAACAAAATTGCGTGTATACAGGAAAAGGAAAAAAAAAGGAAAAATATACATTGCCATATTATCACAACATACTTTTCCCCATAGAGAGCAAACCACATTTCATGCAGAACTGCATTTCATGCAGGGAAAAAAAAGTCTGATATAACAGAAATCAGTCTGATCCAAGTTGTCTGAATGTCAGGTTCTTTGAGCTGTTTGAGAAATACGGGGGGTTCAAGAATGGTCACCAAAAACTGAAGCGCCCCAAGCAGCTGCAGGAAGTGCTCGACATTGTGCGGCAACTGCTGAACACAGGCTCTGTGGCCACTGATCCTGACCTCCATGACAAGAAGACCAAGCTGCAGCAGATGAAGCTCGTGCTGGAAATGTGAGTTGTTCCTATGCTGTGGGTAGCTTTTTGTCCCATATGTAGGAATGATTGCCGTCAAGAGATTGTGTTGAAGATTCATGCGGGCTAGGTGCTTCTTCTGATAAAACCGTGGACTTGAGATCTGGTCTCTAGAGTCCAGTCCCATTCCGAAACATGAACAGGTGACCTGTTGGCTGCCTGTCTTCATGTTTCCATCATTCTGGTGGCCCTTCCCTATTTCAAGACCTTTCTAGCACATACAGGTGTGTGTAGGCTCAGGGAATCTGCCTGTTAACCCTTTGACTCCCGCGCCCTATCCATCAACTGCAGAAACTTAACCATTTGACTTCCTCACCCTATCCACCACTACGTGCAGGAAGCTGGCGGATAGGGTGAGGGAGTCAAAGGTTTAAGTTTTTGCTTTGCCAGCATGGTTGACAATGCAGGATGCTGGTGGGCAGGGTGTGGGAGTCAAAGGGTTAATTGCTTGCAGATTTTGGTTGAGCACATATGAAATTGTCCAAGTGCGATGAAGCCACCTTGAGCAAACTCCAGCTGAAGCTTCAAAAGTACAATCAGTGATGATGATGTTGGTGAAAACAGGATAGGACACAGTTAAAGTCAGAATGATACTGACAGTAGTGAGGGTGCTAAAATAAGAATGATATTGATGGTATTAGGGGGTGCTACAGTTGCAGCAGATGAACATGAAAGTTTGTCTTTCTGCACTATGGACATTGATCAGTCTGATGTTCATGAATTGATACAGATATAATGAATAAAGCTTTAATTGAAATATCGTACTGTAGTCATAAAGACAATGATGCTATTTATACTTAAAATATTGCAAATTAGTCAAAAAGACAGTGATGCTACATATGATTTAATCAAAATATTGCAAAATAGTCATAATGACAGTGACACTGCATTTTTTTTTATATAAGTTGAATCTCCTACTGAGAATGTAATTATTCTGCAATATAAAAAGACTTTTATATCTTTCTGCAACAGCAGTAGCATTCAGATTAATAGGTAATATACTGCAGTAACAGTGTACATGTATAATATTCAGCTTCCAGTAGATATATGGTCTATAAAATCTCTTTGTATAGATCTTTGAAGAATGATTGTAAAAAACAATTACAGTAGTAATGCATGCTGTGCTAGCACGGAGGACGGTAGTTCGTGTCAAAGATAGTAATAAGGAGAAAACCATTGGATTGATCTGTGAGTTGAGAAGTGAATTTTTATAATCATGCATCATACTTTTCAGATCCTACAAACATCTTTTTCAGCTCTTTAAAGCAGTCATTGTGAATGCATCTATTGATGACAGGGAAAGTTAAAATGGTGTTAGCATACAGCAGTAATAAGAGTCACTGCACACAGGTTAATAGAATTCTACTGTGTAAAAACGGTATTTGCATATGGCAGTAATCAGAATCACTGCACACTGTTTTAAATCTGTCCAGAATTCTATGTATCGTACTGTAGTTTTGTGCTCTGTTGGCCAATGGTTGCCTCAAAGTTTGCACAGTCAGAAAGCAGCTTTTATGGTCAGTTTGCACAGTTAGATAGCAGCAGTCATGGTCAGATTTGAATAATGTTTGAATTTGTGAATAATTGTGTTTGAATTTGTGAATAATTGTGATAACTTTGGTTGGAAGTATTTAAAAAACCTGTTGCTAATATGTTTTGGTCAGAAGCATTATAAAGCTGTTGCTGCTATTTATTTCATTTCACTAGATGCAAGATCATAGAATTGTGCTCTGTGATGTTCATTTTCCTGACAGTAACTAACCCTTGCAAAAATAATTTTGGGGCAGTCTCACTTGCTTGAAGGATTATTTTTTAATGCAGACATTTCTCAATCATGGACGTGGGTATAGAGTAAAGGAAATTATTCATACTAGGTATGAGTATTTTGAACCAGAGTAAAGGTGGATGTGCAAGAGATGGTTGAAATGGATGTGATGTTAAATTCTTACATTGGGTGACCATTGTTGAAAAACTTTACCGGCAGAATCTTGGCAAGACAATGAGGTAACGTTGTTCCAAGTGCAGCTTTAAGATGTGACGATCATTTATAATATTTGTGTATATGGGTGCCTGGGTGGGTTTATTTCTTGAAAATGTGGCGGCAATTTTGGTGGCCTAGCATGCAGATATCTGTGTGTTTTTGTTCTTCCATCCAGGTGACTGGGAGCAGCTGTCATTTTACTTTGATTTTAATTTGATTTAATTTCCCAATTCATTCTTAAATGCTTTTATTTGTGGGCTGTTTAAATGTTTGAAATTCAATTCATATGAAACATTACTATTGCAAACATCAGAATAAGTCATATGAATGTTGTAGACATGAGAATCAATCAGTTGACTATTATTTCCATGGTATTAAGACAGGTTTGTTGTAAACCTGAGAATCTGTCAGTTGACTACTGTTTGCATGGTATTAAGACAGGTTAGCAGTGACCACCTGAATTGGGCCCAAAAGTTGCAGTGTTTTGTGCATGTTCAAAAAATCTTGTGAATAATGCTTTTCTCTTTTCTTAAGTTAAAGATCTTAGCAAGATTTATCCCTGCTCATCATCTTTTCATGAGCTGTCCACTTAATAAATTTACTGCTGTCTGAATTTCTCGGTTGCCAGCATTCTGCAATCGATGTCATTCAAGTCTTGTAAGCTCATCTCATGCCTGCCTTTCTCTTCTTAGAAACACTTCTTTAGCTTCTTGCAGTCGTAGCACATTATCATAAACACCTCTCTCTTTCGCTGGATGTGTCCCACCTTCTTTCAGAACAGCTATTGTTCGACGTCTGCTGAAAAAGAGCAATCTTGATCCCAGCACTGACAAAAACTTATTGTCCTGTCTCTGTTTTGCCATTCCCTTCATAGCTCCTCGAGGAGGTGGTTTTTGGAATAGCTGGATGATCATCTCTCAGCCAACAGTATTTAATCATCCTTTCCATTCTGCTTATAGATTCAAGCCATAGCCCTTTGAAGTTGCCGATGTTCACACGGTTCATGTTTTACTGCTTTCAGCTGACTTTCCTTGTTCTTTTAGATCATTCTGTCACTTTTGATACCATCGACCATCACATCCTTCTCTCTTGTGTGGAGCGTACATTCAGAATCCAAAATTGTATTTTTTTCTTAGTTCCTGTCATACCTGTTTGGTTTCTGTCATTTCTGTCTAATTGCTTTCATTCAGTCATGGTAAATAAGTCCAAGTCTCAGCTGGTTAAATTTTACATATGGGTCTCCGAAGGTTCGGTAGTTAAGCCGGTCTTCACACGCTCTATACCTTACCATTTGCTTCAGTCAGTACAACATCAAATGCCATTTCTATGTTGATGATGCCCAGGTGTATGACAGCACATCTTCTGAAAAAAGGAGTGAACTCAGTTAATAGAGCATTATGCTCATAACACAGGAGTTGTGAGTTCTTGTGACTGGTTGTGTTTCCTGTTGTTACATTACAGATGTAGATACCTGTAGCATGTAACATTACAGTGTAGTTGAGATTTTTCCAGTGACAGACTGCATATGGAATTTATTTTGAGCACAGAAATGTTATCGTGAAAAACTGAAACTGTCAAAAACTCTTGTTTCCATCAAGTCTAACTTGAACACATAGGCCCTGCCTTTTTATCCAGCAGTGATTTCCCCTTCATGCAGCCACTTTCACCCCTGTTCCCCCCCCCCCCCATAGGCATGTGCTTAGCACCCTTAACCCTTTGGCTTCTGCACCCGCCCACCAGTAGCCTGCATTGTCAACCATGCAAAAATTTAACCCTTTGATTCTCCACCAGCTTCCATCTCTGTGATGAGAGTGAATTCCACACGCGCTGACACCACTGATGCTTTGTGATGGAGAAGATCCAAAATGACCATGGCATGTCTGAAGCTTATACTTATAACTACCCTGTCCGCTCATAAGGTCGTGAGGTCCTTCCTAGCGATGGGTTTTATATCTTATCTTTGTATCAGTCTATCATTGGAACAGTCTTGGCTACATTGTAATGTTATGTGTGTCTGCATCTGCAATGTTGTAGAGAGAGAAAAAAAAGGGGGGGGGGGAGAGGGGGGGTAATGGATGAAAACACAACCAGCCACTTCGTATAGATTTACCTCACCATTGTCATATACAGTCACATCACAGAAAGCATACCTAGTCAATACAACACATAACCTCATCTATCCACTACCATGATTAAATAAACATGGCCTGCCCAAGGTTTGAACCCACAACCCCTGTGTTATGAGCATGGCGCTGTTATGGTGCTCCGACAACTGAGCAAAAGAGTCCACTTGAAGAATAGAGAAAATGTGTCAATAAACATTGCCAGATTTGGATCACACTTGTCAACAGATCTTAACAGGTTTGGGTCACCAGTTTATCATCTTAAAGAATTCTAATTGTGTGAGTTTCATTTTCAGAGATGGGGAGCAGTTTTCAGTTTATAACTTCTTGTAGGGTCACGAAAGAATGACTTGTTTTAGCTCAGTCTTTACAGGTTTTGTTACAACTGTAATTTCAAATGAGATGAACCCATTTCAATGGTCACAATTTTGAAATCTTTATATCAAGATGAGGTACAGGAATTTTGGCAGCAGTCTGGGAGCTGTCTGATATTCTGCCTGGGTGTGATGTGTCTCAGAAAGAAAGAAGTTTTTTTGTGTCTTGTCTTTTCTTAATTTGTTTTCTTATGCCAGATAACACATTTCTGACCACGCAGTATTGCTGAGTTCGCTGCCCCTGGATAAAAAAAAATTTGTAAAAATAATGTGTAAAAATAATTGCTTGATACATTGTTCAGTTGTCTGCTGCAAAAAAAAAAAATTGAATATATGTAAGCCCCTAATAGCACCACAAATGTTTTGATTTGTTGCGTTTCATAATGTTCACAAACAGTGAAAGATCATCATCATCATCACTGCCATTTGACACATCACTGTCGCTACTTACGAAAATATTTTCATCAGAATTGTCGCCAGACTCACTGTCGAAACAAGCACTCGGCTCTTCCTCATCTGCATTGCCAAGTTCATGCCTTAACCCTTTGACTCCCACACCCTGTCCACCAGCATCCTGCATTGTCAGTCATGCCAGCAAAGTGAAAACTTAACCTCTGGATTCCCTCACCCTATCCACCAGCTTCTGCAGGAAGCTGGTAGATAGGATGAGGAAGTCAAAGGGTTAAGTTTCTGCACTTGGTGCATAGGGCGTGGAAGTCAAAGGGTTAAGATTTCGGCAAGCACATGTTGAGCTGTGTTTAAAAAAAAAATCTTTTTGCCTTAATTTGAAATAAACAGAACAGTGTAACAATTATGAGTAGTTTTCCCTGAAACTGTTGCATGGTAACATCCTAATTTCTTCTGTTGCCTCTTGCAACAGCCAGAACTTGTTCACAGACGGAATTTTTGTGTGAATGGCAAATTGTCGTTGCGATCAGAAATGAGTTTTTTGTTAGGGAAGTTTTCCAGTGCATGGAGGCCAGGTTTTGGTTGCTTAAGAGGGCTAGCAGGACGCAGTGTACAAATTTGAAATATTGTATCATGGTTGTTTTATTTACTTTTTTGTTAATTGATGTTGATATGTACGTTTTTGTTTCACTTACACACACACACGCACACACATGCACGCATGCATGCACACAAGCTCACTCACACACACACACACCACAACACACCACACCACACCACAACACACAACACAACACAACACAACACACACACAAACTGTAAAATGTGAATGGCTAATTGTTTTGAGACTTAAATCACCATAATGATGACATTTTGTGCCTTAGACCCGCAAGTAAGAAATGAAAATTGACATCCTGAGGATCTTTGACTTGCAGGAGAAATGTTTTTGAAAATATATGCATGGAAAGCAAATGGCAAGTTTGTGCCAAAACAAAGCCAAGAACTGCAGTACCTGGCCTCTGTGAAGAGAAGCGCGGAACAAAAATTTCCAGTAGTCTTTACTATGGCAAGTTTGTGCCAAAATAAAGCCAAGAAGTGAAGAACTGCAGTATTTGGCCTCTGTAAAGAGAAGCGCGGAACAAAACTTCCAGTAGTCTTAACTATAGCAAGTTTGTGCCAAAATAAAGCCAAGAATTGCAGTACCTGGCCTCTGTGAAGAGAAACGCGGAACAAAAATTCCAGTAGTCTTAACTATGGCAAGTGTATGCCAAAATAAAGCAAAGAACTGCAGTACCTGGCCTCTGTGAAGAGAAGTGCGGAACAAAAATTCCAGTAGTCTTTAACTATGGCAAGTGTGTGCCAAAATAAAGCCAAGAACTGCAGTACCTGGCCTTTGTGAAGAGAAGTGGAGAATAAAAATTTCCAATAGTCTTAACTATGGCAAGTGTGTGCCAAAATAAAGCCAAGAACTGCAGTACCTGGCTTCTGTGAAGAGAAGTGCGGAACAAAAATTAATTTCCAGTAGTCTTAACAGTTGTTCTGTTTATACCTTGCTTATGTGATTACTTCTGCAAAGATTAAAGGTGTAGACTGTGAGTGGCGTCAGTAGTTTTGCATTTGACTTCATGGCCAAGCCCCATTCTTGCAGGTACGGTCATTTTTCTGGCATCAACCGTAAAGTGCAGCTGAAATACCAGCCCCAGGGTCGGCCTAAGCGTTCATCCAGCGAAGAGGGTGTGTAAATGTGACTATATGATTTTTTTCCCCCTCTGGTATGATTTTTTTTTCTCCCTCTGGGATAAATGTAATACGTGTCTTCATTAGCTTGAGCTCTTTTTCTTTTCCTCTCTAAGCACTGTTTTTAACATCACAAATAATGTTCACAGTATTTTATGGAGCATTGCAAACAAGTAGAGAAGTGGGAATTTTTCTTTGCTGGCACTATACATTTTGGCTTTTTATATTCTCATGTCCAGTAGAGGGAGGATCAGTATTGAATGAGTTGGTAGCATTGTTTAGTTGAAATTCAGTAAAAATTGGCATAGCGCTTTTTTTTTTATATATAATTTTTTATCCGGGGCTGTCTGCTTTCTCTTGGAAAAGGAAGGACAGTTTCTTATCATTTTCTTTTGGAAGGGAAGGAGGGAGGTGTGCTGATATAGGTGGCATTAACAGATACAGCTTCCCCACTTTATCCCAGCTTTTTTCATTATTATTTCTTTTGTGTTTATTCCGTACCGCATGTTTCATACGGAGACTAGGAATTCCAACAAACTGCTTTGTGGTTTTATGTGCATGCCTGTCAATGGTCTTGGTCCAGTTGCTGCAGAATATGCAGATAATAGTTGAATGTTGTTCTGTTGTGCCGTGGTGTTAAGTACATGTATGAACATGGTCATGTGGGTTTGTGCTTTCCCAGTCCTAGTTATCACCATGTTTGATTGCTTGTTGTAGTACATGGTTCAGGGATGGCATTTTGAGAACGCCAGGCTGTGTACTTTTTGTATGTTTGTGCGTGCTAGTTGTATTACTGTGTTGAACTGACATGATGGTGGGCTTGGCTTGGCTACAAGATATAAAAACACATCTTGCTTCAAGTGGATTTTCCAATTGTTGGTTTTGTTTCAGCTTGTGACATGGCATATATGCTTTGTAGGTATTATATACACTGTAGTTCGTTTTGTTGTTTTATTTTTTTTTTCTAGCCCTTGCCCTTATGTTAAATGGCTTATGTACTTGTTTTGCAGTGTATTGCTTGTATCCTGCCTACTCCCGTTGTCCATGTGTATCATTCAAACAACAATGAGCAGTTTTCCGTGGAAATTAGGAGATGCTGCTAAACTTTCAAGTTTTGAAATATGAACAAGGCCCCGACACTAGCGGCAACTTTGTTGCCATGAACATGGACACTGTATGCTAATGCTGTAGCTCGACTCAGACACTTTGTGCTGATGATATAACTTGACTGATATGAATATTCATAACCCCCCCAAAAATTATTGTCCCCTAACTCTGAGGTTATAACTTAACTGATATGAGCATTCATAAAAAAAAAAAATTAAAAAAAAAAAATTGTCCCCTAACCCTGAGGTCTTCAAGGAGTGATGTGATGGAGTCCTCACCCTTCAGGTCAGCTTTTGGAGGGCAGGTCCCATTCCTCTCCCTTGTTGCTTTACCTTTTCCAACCTAAACAGGGTTAGGCACCCATTCACAACTCATTCACAAGTGGGCTGAAGGCTATGTGCACAGTTTAACAAGCCAGGCTCAAACCTCTCTGGTCAGGCTGGAAGGCAAGAGCTCTGCCAGCATGCCAACCAGTCCTGTGTTGATACACAAAATGCGGATATAATCTTGAAGCTGTGAACTTCGCTCCAGTGCAGATACTTTCCACCTCACTCGGCAAATACAGACATCAGTTTTCTGCCGTGATTTATTATGTAGAACTAAACATTAATGCTTGATTGACCATGGCTATGAAATAGACACAAACACTGTTGTGTTTTTTTGTTTGTTTGTTTGTTTTGAGTGATGCTGTCAAAGTACATACACAGCTTTTGTTACCATTCTGAGAGCAGCATTATCAATTTGAACTTTAATCCTGTGAACTCTGACAAGAATATGATTTAAAAGCAGTGGTTTTGATATGGTGTTTTTTTTTTTAACTTTAATCCTGTGAACTCTTGACATGAACATAATTTAAAAGTGGAGGGAGATATAGTGGTTTTTGAACTTTAATCTTGTGAACTCTGACTGAATATAATTGAAAAGCAGTGGAGTTAGATATAGTGATTTTTTACCTTTAATCCTGCGAACTCTTGACATGAACATAATTTAACAGCAGTGAGTTTGATACAGTGATTTTTGACTTTAATCCTGTGAACTCTTGACATGAACACAATTTTAAAGCAGTGAGTTTGATACAGTGATTTTTTAACTTTAATCCTTGGAACTCTTGACATGAACATAATTTTAAAAGCAGTGAGTTTGATACAGTGATTTTTTACTTTAATCCTGTGAACTCTTGACATGAACACAATTTTAAAGCAGTGAGTTTGATACAGTGATTTTTTTAACTTTAATCCTGTGAACTCTTGACATGAATATAATTGAAAAGCAGTGAGTTTGATACAGTGATTTTTTTCCTTTAATCCTGTGAACTCTTGACATGAACATAATATTACAGCAGTGAGTTTGATACAGGATTTTTGACTTTAATCCTGTGAACTCTTGACATGAACATAATTTAACAGCAGTGAGTTTGATACAGTGATTTTTTACCTTTAATCCTGTGAACTCTTGACATGAACATAATTTTAAAGCAGTGAGTTTGATACAGTGATTTTTTTAACTTTAATCCTGTGAACTCTTGACATGAACATAATTTAAAAGCAGTGAGTTTGATACAGTGATTTTTGACTTTAATCCTGTGAACTCTTGACATGAACATAATTTTAAAGCAGTGAGTTTGATACAGTGATTTTTTAACTTTAATCCTGTGAACTCTTGACATGAACATAATTTAAAAGCAGTGAGTTTGATACAGTGATTTTTGACCTTTAATCCTGTGAACTCTTGACATGAACATAATTTTAAAGCAGTGAGTTTGATACAGTGATTTTTAACTTTAATCCTGTGAACTCTTGACATGAACATAATTTTAAAGAAGTGAGTTTGATACAGTGATTTTTGACCTTTAATCCTGTGAACTCTTGACATGAACATAATTTTAAAGCAGTGAGTTTGATACAGTGATTTTTTTAACTTTAATCCTGTGAACTCTTGACATGAACACAATTGAAAAGCAGTGAGTTTGATACAGTGGTTTTTGAACTTAATAATCCTGTGAACTCTTGACATGAACATAATTTAAAAGCAATGAGTTTGATACAGTGATTTTTAACTTTAATCCTGTGAACTCTGACATAAACATAATTTAAAAGCATTGAGTTTGACACAGTGGTTTTTTAACTTTAATCCTGTGAACTCTGACATGAACATAATTTAAAAACAGTAGAAGGTGATATAGTTGTTAAAACGCCCATATGAACACAATTTGAAAGTAGTGGAGTTTGAAAGAGTGGTTAAAACACCTACATGAACATAATTCAAAAGCAGTGGAATATGATACAGTGATTGAAATACCTACAGGTTCCACATTTGACCCCAGATTCAGTGGTAGTCTGGGTGCTAGCTTTTCAGGTGTAATGATAAATTCAGATCTTCCGTGCACAGCATTCTCCTGGCACACAAAAGGCAACAGAACAGTTGACCCTGACAATGTTGTATAAGAATTCATTCTAATAGGTATACAGGATATTTGTATGCAAATGTGAAAAGATATGGAGGGAAGAGAAGAGGTGGTGCTGCATTGCGACAAATGCTGTCCCCAACAACAGAGAGGAACTTGGTTTTCATAGGGAAAATCTGTTGTGACAGGGTACTTTATACAATATCGAGCAATACGATTTTTATAGCCTTTTGCTGTCAATATGAATTTCACCTCTTAAATTACTTTGGTTTTATGGACTTGTGAGAACCAACACTGCAGATTTTTTTTAAAATGTGAGAATGACCCCTAAAACAACTCCCATATATTTTTTGCAGACTTTTCTCAAATGTGAGAACAACCATAAAACAGCTCCCATGTTTTTTACAAAAACAGTGACTAGAAAATAATGTCCTCCCTCTTTGACAGGTACTGTCATTCCTCTGGTTTTATCTGTAAATACTGTTAATAGTGGCGGTGAGAGAAAGAGATCAATGAATGAACCTACATAGTAATTTTGAAGACCCATTGTTTGCAGTGTGAGCTCTGAGTTAATGTTACGTTGATAAGACAAAGCTGTTTGCAGTGATGGCAACTATCTCTGTGGCTTTTGATCAGATAAGGTTGGTCAGTACGGTAATCTTTTAACTGAAAATCTTGCCAGTTTTAAAGGAGAAAATGAAGAAGATTTCGAGGATCATATAATGCTGCATAGACCAGTGTTTTAAAACTTGCATCTGTGAAAAATTTGCATCAAAGATTGTCAACCCTGCGAGTAAAAATAGTATATCCCGACAAGACAGGGACTCATTTTGACACAGCACTTGCAACAGTTTGTATTGATATTATTCACAATGATATGGGAGCAGATGTTAGAATCGGTGGTGGTGTTGTTTAGTTTGGACATTGTTGACCATGCTGGTAAAGATCTGTGCTTTGATTTGTTACTGTTGTTGTGTGAGACAACAGTGAGTACCAGGTGGCATAATAAGTGGTACTTCAGGCAGCGATGATGTAGAATAGTTTGAAAAGTGTTGTGAATATTGAATGGCATAACACTTGGTACTTTAGGCTCTAATCGATATTGAATAGTCTGAAAAATGTAGTGAGTGTTAATAGCATAATAACTTGTACTTCAGGCAGTGACGATATTGAATCGCTTGAAAAATGTAGTGAATATTGAATGGCATAACAGTTGATACTTCAGGCAGCAACTGATATTGGATAGTTTGAAAAATTTAGTGAAAATTGAGTGCCATAATATTTGGTAATTCTGGCAGTGACTGATATTGAGTGGTTTGAAAAGTGTAATGAATGTTGAATGACATAATAGTTGGTACTTCAGTCTGTGATTGACATTGAATAGTTTGAAAAGTGTGTTGAATATTGAGTGGCATAATAGTTGGTACTTCAGTCTGTGATTGATATTGAATAGTTTGAAAAGTGTGGTGAATATTGAGTCGCATAACAGTTGGTACTTCAGGCTCTAATCGAAATTGAACAGTCTGAAAATGTAGTGAGTGTTAATAGCATAGTTGTTGGTACTTCAGTCTGTGATTGATATTGAAAAGTTTGAAAAGTGCGATAAACATTGAATGGCATTATTGTTGGTACTTAAGGCAGCGACTGGTATTGATTAGTTTGAAAAGTGTAATGAATATTGAATGGCATAATAATTGGTACTGCAGTCTGTGTAATGAATATTGAATGGCATAATACTTATTAATAGTTGGTACATCAGGCTGTGGCTGATATTGAATTGTTTCAAAAGTGTAGTAAATAGTGAGTGGCATAATAGTTGATACTTCAGGCAGTGGATGATATTGAATAGTTTGAAAAGTGTAGCTTCTCATGACATTGATGGGTGTCGAGTGCCTTGAAATGGCTGTCAGTGGTAGTTCAGTGGTGTGTAAAGTGTTATTTGAAACAGCAAAGGATATAGAATATGACTGGCTTGATGAGACTTTTCACGTTTCAGCTATGTTCAGTCAGTGATTTTTTTTAAGTTGGTGACATCGGGAAACCATCTCCATTGGAAGGCTGGTAAATAATAGATGATTTTTGTTTGGTGTGAGCTGCAGAGAAGATATGGCCATTCCAGATTGTGACATAGAAAGAGGTTGATGGGCATGATGGAAAACAGCCTCAGGCACTGGAGAAAAAAGAACATAAAAAAATCAATTGGGGTAGGAGTGGTTTGTGGGTGGAGTGGGGGCTATTTAACAAGAACACCTGAGAGTGCTGGATGGGACCCAGAACAGGGTGTTTCTTGTTTACAGTCCACATCCCACCCCCACACACAGCTCAGCCCCTTCCCTAATTGGATTGTATGTGGATGGGGTGGGGGGGCTGAAAGTATCATTGACAGTTAGGTTATGTTGCATGTCCTGAAAGCCTGGGGTCATTCAGGCGCCATGATGACTTGGTCAAGTTGGTGATGAGTTTCCTCCATTTCTAGTGGTCCTCAGCCACTCACTGGGAACTGCTGAAGTTCAGGCCTGTCCATTCATGGATGTTGTCTTCCTATCTCTTCTTCTTATCCTTGGGACTGTGCCTTGCTGCAGGATGGTTTTTACAAGCCTGAGGTCTCTTTACTTAAAGACAAGGGAAGAAAAGGAATAGGGACTCTCATCATGCATGATTCAGATGGAGTTGAGATGCTGTTTCTGAAATGCAGCTTGCCTAATAGGAACGAAAAATGCGGATGCATATTCTTATGAAAACCCACAGACACATTTGGATTATCAAATCTGCTGACTTCCGTGTAGACTTCAATTGGATGATTTGATGTAGGTTTTTTGTTTTTTGATTTTTTTGTTTTTGCTATGTTAGGTGAGTTCAGTGGTGCTGGGTTTGGAATTTTTGTTCAGGAGTGATCCAAGCGTTTATATTAATAGCTACGTACAGACTATACCCAAACAGCCTGGAATATTGTGTAAGATCGAGCTACACATACAAGTGTGAATGGAAGATCAAGCTGCACGCAAAAAAAACACCTGACTGGTCCATTGAGATGAGCTGCAAGCAAGCAAATTTGGTATGATAGGCTGGAATTGAACCTGAGACAGCAGATGCTTCATGCACAGTTTTTTCTCCATGAGCAGGCCATAGTTGAAGCTGTTCCTGGTAACAGTTTGATGTCTGGTCTCACAGTGTGTGACGTGAAACATTAACCATGATGTGGCTGGAAGATTTTTTTGTTTTTTTTGTTTGTTTGTTTGTTCTGCATAAACATTTTTCTTACTGTCTTGATTTTGAATTTTCGATTAGTATCACTGACACTGTATTGATATGAATTATAATGAAACAGTACTTCTTTTAATTTAATCAGAAGTTGACATGTGGCTTTACTGATTGGTTTTGATTTTCAACCTTACTTCCATTCCAAAAGAGGGGAACATTTCATATGTTAAAGCAATTGTTGTTTGGTTTGGTTTTTTTTGTGGTATTTCTTATGTACACATGCATAAACTTTTAACTGCCTGAATATGTTCTGATCTGAAAGAATCTTATGAAGCCCTTACCTACTGATCTGAAAGAACCTTATGAAGCCCTTACCTACTGATCTGAAAGAACCTTATGAAGCCCTTACCTACTGATCTGAAGAACCTTATGAAGCCTTACCTACTGATCTAAAGAACCTCATGAACCCTTACCTACTGATCTGAAAGAACCTTATGAAGCCTTACCAACTGATCTGAAAGAACCTTATGAACCCTTACCTACTGATCTGAATGAACCTTATGAAGCCCTTACCTACTGATCTGAAAGAACCTTCATGAACCTTACTACTGATCTGAAAGAACCTTATGAAACTTTACCAACTGATCTGAAAGAACCTTATGAAGCCTTTACCAACTGATCTGAAAGAACCTTATGAAGCCCTTACCTACTGATCTGAAAGAACCTTATAAGCCTTTACTACTGATCTGAATGAACCTTATCAAGCCTTACCTACTGATCTGAAAGAACCTTATGAAGCCTTTACCTACTGACCTGAATGAATCTTATGAAGCCCTTACCTACTGATCTGAAAGAACCTTATCAAGCCCTTTTACCTACTGATATGAATTAACCTTATGAAGCCCTTACCTACTGATCTGAAAGAACCTTATGAAGCCCTTACCTACGATCTGAAAAAACCTCATGAAACCCTTACCTACTGATCTGAAAGAACCTCATGAACCCTTACCTACTGATCTGAAAGAAACGTGTGAAACCCTTACCTACTTATCTGAGTCTTATTAAACCCTGACCTACTGATCTGAAAAAACTTATAAACCCTTACCTACTGATCTGAAAAAAACTTATGAAACCCTTACCTACTCCCTTTCCAACCTTCCCTCATTTTGTTATTTTTATTTTCCTTCATCCTATTTGGTTCTTTTTTTTTTTTTGTCCCAATATTTTTCAGCCTGGTCATGCAAAAGTGTATTTATTTCATCTGTCTGATGTTAGAGCACTATTTACAGCAGTGTTCAGTTATGCTGGATGGTATTGTAGTTGATCATTGTCTGTGGCATAATTCTCTGGCAGTACTACCAAGCTGAGTTCATTTCTTTCATCTTCACCCGTTTTGTGACCATCATGAGACATCATCGTGGATGTTTTTCTTCACCATTTCATTGTAGAAATTTTCTACACCATCCCATGTTGAATGTTTCTATCCAGGCTGGTAGATATTTGCAAGTTTTGTATAAAATTAGGAGGAAAGTCATTGTCGCACAGTAATTTGCGAGAGTACATGTAAACCACAATCTGCCATATTCCTTATGAAAAGAAAAATATGCAGGAGGGCTGCTGGCTTGTTGAGAAGGCAACATTACCCTTAACACAACGGCAGTAGAATATGTTCCAGAGGAAAGGACACCACGCTTCCCAGAAACAGAAATTCTCATCTCAAAATGAAAAAGAAGCACTGGAAATTGTGGAGGGCAAACCATCTTTGAATTAAAGGGAGAGATTAAAATTGAGCTTCCAACCTTATAAAGACAAGTGCTCACAGGTAGTGGACATCATTCAGCTAAAGATGGATAGGCCAGTTGCTTAGCCTGAGAAATTCTATGAAAAGATTGAATGTTGTTTCTGAGGAATTCTGTGAAAAGATTGGAATGTTGTGCCAGAACTGCCTTCATGCTTGTGCAGGCAAGTTACAGGTCGTGTAGTGTAAATGATATGTATGGCGATTTATGGAAACAGGAACACACACACACATACACACATACACACACACACACACACACACACACACACACACACACACACACACACACACACACCACTCTCTCTCTCTCTCACTCATTCACATACTCACTCATTCACTGACGAGCATACTTGCAATCCATGA
Organism: Monoplex corrugatus; assembly: GCA_030674185.1. Lineage (NCBI taxonomy): Eukaryota > Metazoa > Mollusca > Gastropoda > Littorinimorpha > Ranellidae > Monoplex > Monoplex corrugatus. Next base: position 33,154,598 of record JAPXFY010000025.1, on the reverse strand, counting down.
ATACAGGAGATCCCATGAAGAATGTGGTAAGGACCGAAGTCAGGGCTGTTTGAATCTCTGAGAACCTAGTCCATTATATTTTTAAAATTTTTTAGTTTTCATTTTATTTATTCATCATCGTCATCATGTGCCTTGCTGCATTGCATTGGCGATCGTGGTTCTTCATATGATTCTATCTTTTGTTTGCTGCAGGTATGTCTCCTATCCCATTTGTCCTCACCTACTCTGAAAAATGTTTTAGTATTTTCTCCCTGGGTCTTCCTGGTCTTTTTCCCCTCTAGTTTTCCAGTTGTGACTAGGTGCTCAAATTTCTGTTGCCTCATAAACTGTCCTGTAAGTGTTGCTTGTCTTTTCCTAATCTTCTTCATTAATGTTCTTTTTTGTTTGCTTCTTGCAAGACTGTCTCTTTGTTTTCTTAGAAACCACATTTCAGCTGTCTCAGTCTTATTCTGAATTTTTTGCTTGTTGTCAAGCTTCATATCTGTACAACAGTATTGCTTTTATATAGTACTTAAGAACTCTTTTCTTGATGTTACTTGATAGGCATTTGTTGGTAAGAACGCTTTTCTGTTTTCATGTTCTTGAATGCTTTCCTAGCTCGGCCAGTCCTGCTGAATATTTCTAATATGCATCTGCCGTTTGGTGAGATGACTGCTCCTAGATATTTAATCTTATCAATTTGTCACAATCTTTTGGCATTTGCTGTCATTTTACATGAGTTTTGGTTGTTTTTTTTTAACTGATTACCATGAATTCAGTCTTCTTACTATTTAGCTCTAGCCATTTATTTCTGCTTTCTACTTCTATTATATTGTATTATATGTCTTATGAATATAACAAGATTTTGTAGGTCTTTTTCATTTTCTGCTTCTAGAACGGTGTCATCTGCATAAGGAAGATTGTTCATCATTTTTCCTTCAACTTTTATCCCAGGGCATTCGAGGGTTCTCAAGATGGTTTCGCTGTAAAGTGAAAACATCTGGTGACAGAACACATCCCTGTCTAACCCCTCTTTTTGATATTTTGAAAAGACTTGCATCGTTTTCTACTGTTACTGCTCTTGTTTGTTCCCAATATATAATCCTTACTGTTCTTAGATCTTTTCCATCAATATTGAGTTTGTTTTCAATTGGCTGATCAGTTGTTCATGTCTTACCCGATCAAAAGCTTTGGTATAATCAACAAGACATATTATCAATCCTTTTTTCAGCTTATTGATCTTTCTGTGAGAGTCCTTAGGATGTATATGGCATTAACAGTTCTTTTCCATTCAACAAATCCACATTGTTCTGCTATTTCTGTTTTGATTCTATTTCTTGTCTTCATCATGATTATTCTTAATAGAATTTTTTGTCACATGACTCATCAAGGTGATTGTATGGTGAAGTTTGCATTTTGTAGCCTCTGCTTTCTTTGGCAGCTCAGTGAAAATTGGTTTTGACATATCTTTAGGGATTTTTCTGGTGTCATAAGTTTCATTTAGGAGAACTGTTTTTTCAATACCAAATTCATTCAGAGTCTCAGTCGTTGCTATAGTAATATTGTCTGATCCTGGGGCTTTTCCCTGTTTCATCTTTTTCATCGAGCTCTAACTTCATGTTTCATTTTGGTGGTCCTTCGAAGTTATTTATAATGATGTAATCTCCCTTCCATCATCGTCAAAAAGGTCTTCAGTGTACTCTCCCCATCTATCAGATATTTTGTCTTTTTTCCATGATAGTTGTACCATCTTTTCATTTGAAGCAGCCAGTTGATGTGCACGTCTTTTTCCTGTTAGCAGTTTCTTCAGTTTTTGTGTACATAAACATGGGGTTTGTTTTGTGTCGGTCTTCTATTTCTTTGCACTTTGTTTCTAGCCAAGCTTTCTTGGCTTCATTGCTTTTGTCCTGATTTCCTTGTCTGTCTTTTTGTATTCTTCCTCTCTTATCCCTTTATCTTTGTACGTTCATCCGTCAAGCTTAAAATTACCTTTGTCATCCAGTGCTTCTTTGCTTTTTTTTTCAGCTCTAGGGATTTCATCACAAGCTTTATTTATCGAGTTTTTCAGATTTGTCGATTGTTCCTCATTGTATCCAACCTTTTCCGGTGCACTGAATTTGTTTTGAATAGATACACAAAATTTTGCGCAAATTGATTCATCTGTCTTTAAGAGTCCAAGATCTAATTTGATGTTATTTTTAGTTTGTTTTCTTCTCTTTAGTTTCAGCCTAAATTTTCCCATTACAAGACAATGGTCGATGTTATAGTCTGCATCTGGCAACATTCTTGCTACCTGTAAAGAATTTCTAAATCTTTATTTATCAGGGTGTAACCAATCTGATTTATTGTGCTGTGCCTGGGTTCATCCATATCCATTTTCTCCTATTAGGTTGTTCAAACCAAGTGTTTCCTATCATGATTCATTTACTTGGGCCCATTCAACAAGTTTCTCTCCCCTTTCATTCATTTCGTATGACATGGCCATGAGATCCACCTATGTCATCTACGTTTTTCAGTCCCACTTTAGCATTAAAATCTCCCGTTATGATTTTGATTGTTTCATTATGAGCTCATATTCATTGAACGTTTGTCAACCATTGAGACATCCATATTGCATCATGGATGGCCTCTTTTGAGATTGTTTTATTATGAGCTCAAATTCATTGAACGTTTGTCAACCATTGAGACATCCGTATTGCATCAAGGATGGCCTCGTTTTGACCAGTGTCATGTTACTTTTGGTCATTTCGCTGGATAGTTCAACCTGATTTTTGCTAGCTTTTTAACCATTTGGTTTGTTAGACCTTTTCATTTCTTTTTTCATTTATTTATTTGTTTGTTTATGTATTATTGTATGATTATTTTTGTTTTGTTTTGTTTTGTTTTTGACTAGTTGTGATTTATTTAAATGTCTGTAACTTTCAAAAACATTTCCATTCTGCATTCCCCATTCCATCTTCTCTTTTTGCCCCAAATATATTTGAGCACAAACATTCATGCAGGACAGTGCTGTGAGCGAATGACTGGAAGCAAGTTGTAAAACATATATATTTATGAAGCAAGTTGTAAAACATATCTATATTATATATAATATATTTAATATATATATATAATAATATATATATATATATATATATTATATTATATATATATATATATATGTATTATTAAATATTAAATATTCATATATATATATGTATTTATACATACATATTTAGCGCTAAAGCATATCATATATATATGTATGTGTATATATATATATATATATATATATATATATATATATATATATATATATATATATATATATAATATGTATATTTGTACATACATATTTAGCATTAAAGATATCAGAAACTGGCGCCTGAATTTCACTTAAAAGAAAGCCCTGGAATCTTGTTGACATAAACTGCTGATCAGACTGGGTGTTTGGTTTGAGAATTGTCTCGAGATACTTTATTCGTAACTGGAATTTTGTCACAAACATCGATAGGAAAGGCTGTGTTTGTAATGATAGATATCTGCTAAAATAAGAAATTGAAAAATAAAGTAAAAAACAAATGAAAAGGAGCAAAATTAAAAACAGTGCAAAAGAAAAAGAACCTGTCCCTGCTTCTCCAGTGTTTACCTCCTGAATAAAGGAAAAGAAGAAGAGCTTTCGGAGCTGTTTGAAGTGGTGTAATGAGCAGTATTTTCAGATTGCTGATTAACCAAATCAGTTCTTCAAAAGAAAGTTTGCTTGCAGCCCTGGAAGTCTCTAAAAGCTGTTGCTGTTTTACAAAGTATCACAACAGAACTCGTGTTGTGAGAACAAGTCGATAAAAAGGAGGACGTGTTATCTTTATAATGATCTCAGGTACGAGTTCACGGGCATCCATCGCAAGGTTCAGCTCAAGTATCAGCCTCAAGGTCGCCCCCACGCTTCTTCCAGCGAGGGTCAGTCCAGTGTTGGCGTTGATGCTTGTGTGGTTATTATTTATTTATTTATTTATTTATTTTCTTATATATTTTTTGTTCTGCTGCGATTTTGTCCGTTCCTACACCTAACAGTTCGTGTCATTTGGACTCGTGACAGTAACAGTTGTACATGGTTGACGTTGAAACTCACATTTAGAGCTAGTCAATGCACATACAGTCTAATTGGATTAGGTAAACCAGCCCATCACATGAATGTGTGAAAAGTCAAGAGTCAGTTGAGTGTTTTCCAGTCAAGAAGCATGTTGTCATTGTGCTTGATGGCAAATTAATGGAACTGCACTGCTTTTTCTGCTGACCTTTGTGAAGAGAGTCATCCTGCCTTCGTTGTTGTTAGCAAAGGTTCTGTGGCAATAGTAATAGCGTTTTCTTCATTTTCGCAAAGCATAACAGTTTGTTTAAATGCACTTGTATTTGCTAAACAATTTTCAGTTTTGAACGTTTCTTTAGCTGATAATGATAATTCTTTTGAACTTTTCAACTAATAATTCATTAGCTTTTTGGTTATACCACTCCAATGATTGATTGATTTTTTTTTATTTAAAAAATGTCTGGTTGTTTTCTTGTTAAAGGTTTGAGATCCACTTTGTAGTTTTATACTCTTTTGAGAGACAGTTCCTGCTGTTTATATATTAGGATGCCATCTGAAACAACTAAGAGGAGTTCTGTTCCAAATAATGCCATCTTCATAGTTTTGATAAGTAACCATACTTTAGTAGATTGTTCTGTATAATGAATGGATAAAGTGGCAATAACTAAGTCTGTTTTGTTACTGAAAGATGACAAGTCAACGTGGCTTTAGATTCTTTTTTTTTAATATTTTTTTTTATCATTTGCACAATGAAAACGTAAGCTACAAGAGCAGATTACATTAATAATAATGAGTAATAATAGGTGCCCACTTCTGGATTAGCAGTATCAAATCAAGTATTGCAACACATGTGCTCAAGATGAACAACGCAAAGCTTAACATTTACACAATATAAATGAACAGCACAGTCAAGCGATGTGCAGAAAATATTTGTTTAGCCCTTTGACTCTCGCACCCTATCCACCAACTGCAAAAGCTTAACCTTTTGACTTCCTTACCCTATCCACAGTTTCCCTCCAAAAGCTGGTGGATAGGGTCAGGGAGTTAAAAGGTTAAGTTTTTGCTTTGTTAGCATGGTTGATAATGCAAGATGCTTGTGGACAGGGTGCGGGAGTCAAAGGGTTAATTATAAACTAGTTATCGTGGTGCAGTGGTTACAGCAGTAGATACAGACAGGAAGGTTGTGGGTTCGAATCCCATCTGTCATTTTTCAGCTCCAATGAGTTGAGTGTGCTGTGGTCTCATTGGGAAGACTGAGACCACAAAGTTGAGTCTCATCCACTCCAGAGATGCGTCATAGAGAGTGCTGCTCAAACATCATGACCAATGCCACAGTTGTCTGTATCTCTCAGACCTGGTTGACTCCAGGATATATTATGATAGTAAGTGTAGAGTACTTCCCTGTCAGCGGTCTCAGTCCTAGATGAAACTCCATAGCATCATGATTATCATCCCCTATTAACATTGTCATAGCAACAGCAGCAACAACAACAACAAGAAAAGCACAAATGGTGCAGCGATCCTCAAAAACAAAAACAAAAGTTGTTTAGTCTCTTCCCATTGCCATCCATGTCTTTTCACATTTGTAAACAGTGTCTATCTGGTGTAGCATAATTTTACTTTTAATGCTTGTGAAGCTTAAATTTCTGGATTGGACTTTTGTCTTCAACAACAGTTGATCACATTTGAACCTGTGTGTTGAAAAAGTATAAAGACTTTAAATTAAAGCACATTACAGATTTCAATCCATCAACAGCTTCTTGCACATTATTGTTTAGGGACTACATATATGTACTGCAAAAGCCTTAAACATAGATCATATTTTCTCACTAGAATACTAATGTGTAAGTATCATATGGGTCCCTGGATTCAGTGACTACTTTAAACACATTATCACGTTTGGATTTCTGGCATTATTTCCACTTAAAACGTAACATGTTTAAAAAAAAAAGATTAGTACCACATTCTGTTGCAACATTATGTCGCTAATGATTTGATACAAATTGAAATGGTTTGGACACTGGAGTGAGTTGTCGCTTTTGAGCACTGGGCTATATGTCAGTTACTTTAACCCTTTCACTCCCGCAACCTATCCACCAACTGCCAAAACTTAACCCTTTGATAGGGTGTGGGAGTCAAAGGGTTAAAGTACCGTGTTTTGGTCGTTGAGCTGAAACTATTTTTAATCTCATTGCATGTTTGGTTCACTGGATTAAACAAAAACTGCTTTGAACACGCTGCACATTTGAGCCTCTGGGTTAAATAGAAGCTGTCATTTGCTATGCTTGATTTAATTTTCAGCATATTCCAGCCAAATGGATCTAATGCACACACACGCGCGTGCGCGCGCGCGGCACACACATACACACGCCATGGCCACACACACACACACACACACACACACACACACACACACACACACACACACACACACACACACACACAACACACAAGAAGTACTTGACAGATTACCTCTTGGTTTAAGCCATAGCAGCAATCTTGCCTTTTCCTTGCTTTAAGACACATTTTGCGTAACTTTGACCTTTAAATTGAATTCTCATTGAGTGTTCACAGACCTCAGGCCTTATCGTACAACGTTATACACCTGATGTGGCTTTACGCGGTCAGCTGGGCTTTAAACAACAATAACAATAACAATTATTGAACAACAAAACTGAATTGAAACAACTCAGCATTGCATTTGTTAGGCTTCCATGTTCTGTGAAACATTTTTGATCCTTGTTGTTTAAATGAAAATCCATCGTAAACAGCTAGGTACTCTCACTGAATGTTTTCCCGTTCCCAGTCACCTTATTCCAATTAAATTAATAGGTTGTGTCTATGAAATGAGTATGGGTGCCATTTCAGATAAGCTCTCGTTCATATTTTGTAAAACTTCATCCATAACCACCACAGAAGTCCTAGTGAACAAATCATTGTACACCTGAATATTACACTAGAGTGCGAACTGGACTTAGGACATGAAGTAATGGGACAGGTTCTAAGAAATCTTTTTGACAGCATATTGATATAGCAGGAATAAGATAAACGCATGATAGTATTACTCTTATTTTCTCTTGCTCTCTCTTTGTCTCTCCCCTCTCTCTGTCTCTCTCTCCCTCTCCCCCCACCTCTCTTCTCTCTCTCCTGTGGTGTCTGTCAGGGAGGTGGAAGGAGCATCTCTTCAGAAAAGTCACAGATGCATAGGTATAATTTTAATGAGCACAGCCCATTATATTGTCACAACAAGCACGACTGTTAAACTGTATGAATACCAGATCCAAAACAAGCGTGACTGCCCGCGCCCAAGCAAACAGGAACCAGAAGAACAGGAAAACCAATATAAGCGCGTATCCAACAAAACAAAACAAAACAAGCGCAAATTTTCGGCCAACTAGCCTTTGTCAAGCGCGAACGCACGGTCACAAACAGATAACAAACACCAAACAATGGATAATAAAAAGGGACTAAAAACTTCCCTGCCGCCTCGTCCAGTGGGACCACACGGTCACAAACAGATAACAAACACCAAACAATGGATAATAAAAACGGGACTAAAAACTTCCCTGCCGCTTCGTCCAGTGGGACCTCTTCCCTGCCGCTGTCCAGTGGCGGTCCCCATGGACGAGGCGCAGGAATTTTAGTCCGTTTTTATTATATAAACACAAACATGGATAATAAACGGGACTAAAAACTTCCTGCCGTTTTTTTATCCATTGTTTGGTGTTTGTGACCGTGCGTTCGCGCTTGACAAAGGCTAGTTGGCCAAAAATTTGCGCTTGTTTTGTTTTTGTTTTGTTGGATACGCGCTTATATTGGTTTTCTTGTTCTTCTGGTTCCTGTATGAATACCACCACTATGCATTGATCAGACAGATCTGAGAGACATTTGACATCTTGAGTTCAATCTCTTTCCACAACACAAGAACTGGTCTTTCTTGCCCTTCGCACTTCCTAATGCTGCCGCCATTCTAGTGATGTAGTGTGTCATAGGTCCCATTCTGACCACCACCACCACCCCTCTCATGTCAGAATGTTGCCAGTGAGCAGGGCTTTGCACAGTTTTAAAGATGAGAGCTGGCAGATTTGGTTGGAAACACACAGCTGTGAGTGCGAGGAATCTGCCAGGAACAAACTTTTGTTTGATTTCTGTGAGGAGATTTTGTTTTAACTTTTGGCCAGACAGGAACTGATCAGTTCTAAATGCATTTGGTTTGTGCATTTGTTTTCTTTTCCGGGTGATCTTTTTTTTCTCCAGTGAGGTGTGGTGTACGTTTTGAGATGGTTATAGCCCTGATGTGGCTAACTGGGCATTCGGGTGGGCTTTAACCCTATCTGCCAACTGCAAAAACTGCACTCTTCGACATTCCCACCCTATCCACCAGCGTCCTGCAGGAAGCTGGTGGATAGGGTGAGGAGTCAAAGGGTTAAGTTTGTGCTTTTGTTAATATGGTCGACAATGCAGGATGACGGTGGATAGGTTGCGGGAGTCAAAGGGTTAAACTAGTGATAACAATAACAGTTCTAGAATTCAACTAAGATTGTTTGATTTTCGAACTTGAAGTTAAAGTAAACAGAAAGTGTCTTAAATGCAAGGAAAATGGATTTGTGTACATGGCTTGACCACCACATCTCATCAAGAACAGAACAAAAACAAAAGATAGTCATGAAAATATAGAGGAGAGTATTCTTCCCTTTCTTGCTTTTTAATTTCTTCTTTTTTTTCTTTGTATAATTTTTGTATGATACTTTGTATGATTAGGATGATTTGTGTAGCATGCTATGATTGCTTAAGTCGCATTGACATTTCAGTAAGCATATGATATGCCGCGCATGGCTGTTGGCTGCACTGTGCCTGTACACCTCCCCCTCTCCCCCCCCCCCCCTCCCCCATCTTCTTCCTGTATGTAATAACCATTTTCTGAAAAGCATGTTTAGAGTGTAGTTTTTATCCCATCCCCACAAAATAATAAATACATTTAAAATAATGACAAATTAGTGAAATGGTAACGATAATACTATAGTTAGAATTTTTTTTTTTTTTTGGCCAGGTTTATTGAGTTGATTATATTCATGTATTTAATTCATTTGCCATGTTTGCTTTTAAGATGTGACTTTGGTTTATGTACTGGTTTTTGTTTGTTTGTTTTTTTCCCCTCAGTTAGTCTCTTTGTTTTTGCCCCAGGGGGATTTGGAGGGGGAGGGGGTTAGATCTGTCGGAAATGCAGTGTCTAGTGCTGTTTCTTATGCAAAATTTTCAGGCCTTTTTTGTGTTTGTATCAGATTAGGAATACAGCTAGTGGCATTTAGAATGTCTTTCTTATGCAAACATTTTCAAGCCTTTTTGTGTTTGTATCAGATCAGGAATACAGCTAGTGGCATTTAGAATGTCTTTCTTATGCAAACATTTTCAAGCCTTTTTGTGTTTGTATCAGATCAGGAATACAGCTAGTGGCATTTAGAATGTCTTTCTTATGCAAACATTTTCAAGCCTTTTTGTGTTTGTATCAGATCAGGAATACAGCTAGTGGCATTTAGAATGTTTTTCTTATGCAAACATTTTCAAGCCTTTTTGTGTTTGTATCAGATCAGGAATACAGCTAGTGGCATTTAGAATGTCTTTCTTATGCAAACATTTTCAAGCCTTTTTGTGTTTGTATCAGATCAGGAAAATACAGCTAGTGGCATTTAGAAAAACATGTGTTACGTGCTTTGTACCGTATTTCCAAATTTTTCTGATATTGACACAAACAAGAATGTTGATGATTTATATTGCAAGAAACTGCAGATAACGATTAGTGCATCGGGTATTTGAGTGCATGACAGTATTTTCTTTTGATGTTCTGTTCTACCTCCTAAGGAGGGGAAAACAAACAGGTTTAACGTGGAGGAGACAGTAGTATGTGTGTTTATTTGTGTGTGTGTGTGCACGCGCGCGTGTGCATATATGCCTGTCTGTGTGGTTGTTTGCATTTGCTTTAAGCTCGTAGGATTTTTTAAAATGTATTTGATGTTTTTTCTTGTAAGCAAAGAAGAAAAGCATATAAAGTCCATGATATGGGGTTTTGTGTGTGTGTATGTGTTTCTTCCCCCTTGGGTGAGAAAAATGTCTTACAATTTGTAATTAAACTGAAAAAAATTGTCCTTTTGAATAGAGAAGAACTGGGAACATTGATGTCAAAGTGCATTTGTCTTAGTAAACAGCTTGGTACTAGATTGATTACAAGTCTGTCGTCCAGTGTAATTTGGTTTGAATGACGATGAGTAATTTAGCGTCTAGGAAGAATGCTACATATTTGATAGTGAGTACAGTGCAGGTTATTGAAAGATGCTTAACTGCTTATTTGATTTCCGGGAATCTTTTTTTTTCCCCCTCTCCCCACTCTTTGCACAGGGTTTTGTTCATCCATCCCCTCGTTTGTATGTGTGTTTTTGTTGTAGGCGTCTGTGTGTGGGTGTTTGTGGAGTATGTCATGTTTTGAAGAGTGCAAGAGTAGTTTTAAAAGTATTGGCTATCTTTGGATGAATATTGGCAAGTTAGTTTATTACAAGGTTTTTTGTGAGCACATTGTGGATTTTTGTTTTTATGCCACACACTTCAGACATTTGCTTAAATGAATTTTCAGTGCGCTTGTTTTTCAGTCTCTTGTTTGAAAAATGAGATATGTCTGTCTGTGAAGAAATTATGTGAACAAGATTTTTTTCTCATCTCTTTTATGGGAGGACCTTTACCAAATTTTGGTCAAAACTGTTTCACAAAAGCAAAGTTTGGCAGAGAAAGCTGCAAGGTCAATGTCACACAGAGCAAAAAATTGCCTAAAATCACCACTTTTTTAGGAAGATGTGCAACCAACAGTTTTTCAGGAATTTCTCACAATATTCAAAATCTGTTTCCATTGTTGTGACAGTCTGCCATTTATTTTCGATGATCCATCAAGTTTTATTTCAACCAAAGCTTTTCAAAGTCACAGTGATCTTGAGAAGGATGAAATCAAGATTTTTTTTTTTTTTTGTTTTAGTAATGATTTTTGTATAAAAGGAGAGGTTGATATAATAGCTTGACTATCTTCTTTATAATTCCAAAATGAAGTAAATTTTGATGGCTGATTTCTACTTTAACAAGGGATGGATTTGGAGAATTGAATTGACTTGGAAATGGGATTGTTCCGTAATGAAATAAACTGTACTGAGTGAATGTTGTTTTAACAGGTGATGCCTTAAGGAGTTCTGAATTGAAAACAGATATTGATCAAGGTTCTTATTTGTATATTATCTCTTTTTTTTACAACCTGCATGCAGAGGAGAGAAAAAAAATCTGTTCAGATTTGTTATCTTAAATTAGATCACATTCTGTTTTCTTTTCATTTTTCTTTTACTTTCATTGGGAAGAAAGGATAGTAGCTGTATTACGTAACAATGTGTAACTAGGTAACCCCTGTCCTTGTTTGTCGTAGAATAATACCAGTTTCCCATATCTTTGAGGTGTTTCTCTTTAACTAATCTTGTTTGTCGTAGAACAATGCCAGTTTTCAGTATCTTTGAGGTGTTTCTCTTTAACTAATGAAATGTGTTTTGACAAGTATGTGCTTTTTTTTTCTGTATAGGCTTTGTCAGCTTTTCTTGTGTATGTAAGTTTGCTAGTCTTGCCCACTGTCTCCCTCTCTCTGTATGAGAGCAAATCTGAAGACATATTTCTTTTGCTCTGTTTGTATTGAGGTCTCATGTGTGAGCTGATGTGCAGCCTGTCTCTTTAAATTAAGTCTTAAGGGGAAATAACAGAAAGTGGTAGTGGGCCTTTTTGTGTGTCTTTGTGTGTAAGTATGTGTGCGTGTGTGCATTTTCTGATGTAGTTGCTGCAATATTTTGGCTTTTTACATTTGCTGAAATTTAGCTGATATCTGTTTCTGTGTGTGTGTGTTTTTCTGTCTTTCTGTCTGCCTCTCTCTCTCTCTCTCTCTGCCCTCTCTCTCTCTCTCTCTCTCTCTCTCTCTCTCTCTCTCTCTCTCTCTCTCTCCTCTCTCTCTCTCTCTCTCTCTCCCCTCTCCTATTGCCTGTTGTTTTCTTCACTTATTGTCTCTCTTTCCCTTGTTTAAAGAACACTAAGCTTTTTTGAAAGAAACTATGTGAAACAATTATTATTTGATTTATTCATTGGTTAAATGAAAAAGACTTGAAGGCATAAATGTCAACTTTTTTTTTTAATTCCCCCTGAATGTCTTTTAATGAGACTGAGAATTGGTAAGGGTCTTGGTCAGTCCTGTCTTACCCTCAGGTATCCTAGTTGGGATATTTCTTTCTTTGTATTTGTCTGCCCCTAATCCCCCATCTTTTCCATGTGTTGGTCTGTTGTGTTTCTTCCCGTCATCGTGTTTTGTGGGTGGTGTGTCTTAAGCCTGTGTGTGTTGGAACGATGTGTTTTGCCTACTTTGGCAGAGGAGGTCAGCTCCCCTCAGGGTTCTACATCGCAAGGACTTGAACCCCTGACCCCTTGCCCGGCTGAGGCTCAGGCGGGCGGCGGGCCCTTGGGTAAAATGTTTCTTCCCTTTGTAATAATCACTTACTCTAGATTTGGGGCCCCAGGTTTGCCCCTTGGATATGCTGAAGCTGATCGTCTGTTAATGATTCGTTGTGGTGGTTTATAATTGACTTGAAATTCGAGTTCATAGAGATGACAACGTTTGATTTTACGCTTTTTCTTTTGTGGATTTATGGAATTCAGTTAAAACATGTTAGAGATAGTGCATGGCGATTATGTGTGTCATGCATGTTGAATAAAAGGTTGCAAGTTCGCTTTCCAGTTACGCTTCTCGATTAAGTCTGTGGTGACGGGAATGTTTTATTAAATTACGTACACATACAAGAGAAAAAAAAATTTTTTTTCATAAACTGTAAAAAAAAAATTTTCGTGTGTAATGTTTTGTTTCTCATGTTGAATTGTTGGTAAGAGAAAATGGAAGCATTGATAGACAAGAGCAGGACTGAAACATAACAGTAAAATAAAAGAATGAGTTAAGGATAAATAGGATGGTAATTACCTGAATGAAAACTGTTTTTGAGGGTACCTCGGCTTTGTAGATCCAAGGGGCAAGGCAGGGCTTGTGTGACATGGCTTTTGCGACAACCAATTAAAACTGATGACCCGTCTCTTATCGTCACACCATTCATGATGTCATCAGTAACCATTTATCACCATGATCATCGCTGCCAGCAGCTTCTGTTCTTAGTAGTCTGTAAGACCTCCCTTGATTTTTTTTTTTTTTTTTTTTTTTTTTTTTTTGGTAGATATGATTTGGTATTTTGTCTCTTTGTATGACTTCTTTTCGTTACTTTGTCAAATTCCATCTACATCTTCTGAATTCTTGATAGTTTTTCTCTCTTCCTTTTTTCCCCTCCATGTCATATCTCCCTCACTCGTTTTTCCTCCCTTTTCCACTCTGCAAAATTCCTTCCTTCCTCTGCATTCTCCACCTCCATCCCCTTCTGCACCCCCTCCTCCCTGCCCCCAAATTTTCAAATAATCCCTATTGGCACAATTTTCCACATAAAGATTGTAGTTTAACATAGGACAGATATGCCAAAGATGACTGCAAGTAGAGTAACTGTAGCAATTTGTGGTGTGGCATTGCATCTAAAAGCACGAACTTGCCAAGTCGCTTCAGGAGAAAATACTGTTGAAACTTGAATGTTTTCAGACATGATTTTTACCACCCTGCCACAGGAATGTGGTCCAGACTGTATGTATGTCTGAGACTGTGGAAGTTACTGGTTGGGAACTTGTTTGCTTGGGGTTTGGTTTGGTTTTGTTTTGTTCTGAACAAGGTTCTGCCGGATGCATTTGTACGCACAGTGTTCTGGTTGTTTGGCCCACTCGGTGCAGATCTTACATTGCTGCATAGTTTGCATACTTTGTCTTTGGTGGGTTGTCCTGCTGTGTAGGCAGTTGATGTTCCTTTTACCAAGGGTGTGTACACTGAGTGTTTTTTGCGTTTCCATAACCACTGAAGGCTGACTTTGCAGGATTTTTAGCTTGCATATTTAGTGTTGTATATATATATATATATATATATATATATATATATATATATATATATATATATATATATATATGATGTATGTAAGCACACAAAGAGGGTTCAGGCACTGGCAGGTCTGTAGGTGACGTTGATGTGGGAGATCAGAAAAATTGTCTCTCTTTACCCGCCCGGTGTTACCAAAGCAGGATTGAAGTCAGACCTTCTGATCGTGTGACTGTCATTCTGACTGACTTCATGCCGTCACCAGTATGTTTTGAAATACCACCCACCCACCACCCAGCCCCCCCGTTTTCAGTTTGATTGGTTGTGTAATGTTTAGGTCTTCTTGTAATATGTACGCAAAGGATAGTTCTCTACACACATGTCTGGATAAGCGCATACACATGTGCGCACACCCGCACGCATTGTGATAGTGATAGAGTAATGAAAGGACGAGTCAGTTACATGATGTTTTCAACATGATGTTTTTTCAAGATTTGATTTATAGTCGTACAATAACACGTGCATAGTTCAAAGTTTTACAATGTTTCAAGATTTTGATTGCTGTGAGCCCAGGAAGCATTGTAAAAGATAGACAGTAATAAAATAAAAAAAACTTCAGTGAGAGATGACAGTTATACCGACAACATAATTGCAAGTTGGAGACGTCTCCACATGGAAGAAGAAAAGAACACATTTACTTGGAAGTTGAACTTTGTACAAATAAAAAGAAGAAAAATTACCATTATACATTGACGTCATTCAGGTTATTTTGGTGCAGAAGGTTTAGTGGTGCAGATGAAAATAACCAGTTATTACCAACTTCTTTCATGAAGCATGTGTGCCATCTGGCATATTCTTGTATTTCTTTTCCTTTGCCCCTTCTTTTATGGTACATTATTTTCTGTAATACCTACATTTAATATATTGCCTTGGCTCTTTAGACTGACTTTTTCATTTAGAGTTTTTCATTCAGAGTAAACATAGTATGCTACTCTTGCAAGCATACATTGTTTTGCCATTGTGTGAACAACATGGTTTTGTCTTTGAGTGAAGTCATTTTTCATGTAACATTTTTTTTAATCTCGGGAGCTACATAGAAAATGGCAGTTGCTACTACCCATCCCTTCCAATGAATTGCAGATGTAACAGGTTTTTGTGGCCTCTTTATAAATCATATGAATGATTTTACGATTCTGAGGCACAGATGATAAGTTTGAGGGATTATTTGCAACTGGGATGTAATTTTAAGACTGACATATCTCCAAATCCATCTTGATTACGTCTTGTAATGTTTTTAACTCGTGCCTGGAGGTACATAACCGTTTAGCGCATTCATTCAAATATGTATGGTTAAGGCATTTGCCAGATGGAGGGGGGGGGGGGGGTTTGAAATAATCTCCCGCATGTTAAGCTGAAACGGCCATTCGTTTTTATGATTGTTACATGGTTATAAGCTTTCATGACCACCAACTATCTTAACTTGATTCTCATGGCAAGTAATGATTATTTTAAGTCCTTGAGTATGTGAGTGTACATTGGCATTGGAGAGAGAGATGTGTACATGCATGTGCCCCAGTCAAAATAAGGTTAGAATGTAAGATTGTACTTGTTTCTTTTTCTGCCCATCCCCACGAGTGCAGCTGTTATAAAGTGTTTATACATCGTCATATTGATTAATGAACAGGATAAGGGAATGCATAAGAAAATGTATGTTCACCAATGCCAGCGTAGTTTATTAGTTCCGTTCAGTTTTCTTTTTTTTTTTTTCTTTCCCTGATTATCATTATTGTTAGTTCATTTCTCTCTCTTTTTATGAATTTTTTCAGTATCTCAGCACTTTCATCTTCAAAAGAAAATTACTTTCCAAGAGTTTGAGGACGTATATGTACATATCATGAATATGTATACCATAATGTTCAGTTTGCTTTTCTTTGTGCACTTTGTAGATGATAAAAAATTGCTTCTGGGTATTTAAATGCTGGTTTATAGAAAGGCACAGAGAGAGTTTGGAGTAAAGGGGAGAGGGGGGGGGGGGGAGCTGTGAAAAATGCATAATTGGTCATGGTTTGATCATGTTTGCTGCTGCAGCTTATTGTTGATGGCTGTGTGTGTGTGATGGCTTATTTCTGATTTTCATTGTTTGTCTCTTGGTTGTCTCTTTCTCTCTCTCCTCCCTCCCTCTCTCTCTCTCTCTCTCTCTCTCTCTCTCTGTCTCTCTCTCTCACTCCCTCCCCTCCTCTTTTTCTCTCCTTCCTCTCTCTCCTTCCCCCTCTCTTTCTCTCTGTGTTTATGTGTGAGAGTGAAATGTATGAGAGAACAAGAGTGTGTGTGTGTGTGTCTGTCTGTCTTTGTGTGTATGTGTGTGTGTGTAAAAAGAGAAAGTGTGTGTGCGAGCTAGCGCACACTCATATTAAATTTCTATCCAAAATTTGGGGGTTTTGTCTGGTCTTTTTTTTTTTTTTTTAAACAACAATTCATATATGTTGAAATTCAAACAATCATCACTGATACTGTTTGTGTTATTTCAGTCTGCTATACAATACATGTACTGAAGTATTTTCATATTTTGTGTATGTGTGTGCGCGCGTGCATGTGTGCATGCATGCAGGCAAGGTGCTGTGTGAATGTGTGTGTATGCATGCATGCACATTATGCAATACATTGTACTTTATTGTTTGTGTGTGTGTGTGAAATGCTGCAGTTGTGTTTATTACTTTGAAATTGTATGTTGGTTTTTCCCTTTCTTCATTGTACTCTACTATTGCGGATTTCTGATAAAGCACCATGAATGGCCTAGTCTGTGGCTTTTTCTGTGTATTTATTGTATTCATTTGTTTTGAAGAGGGTTGAATGAGGTTTGTTTATGTACATGTACCTGGTCTTTTATTTCTCTTTTTAATTCATGAATAGTAATGTCTAGGTTTTTGGATGCTTGCCTTATAAAAAAAAAAAGTACTTTGTACATTTGTAATGATGATTTTTGTTTGATATTTCATTGTGTTTATTCATTGTCATTATTTGAAATGAACAGTTATCTGAATAATAGTCTTACTTGCTCGCTCTCTCTCTCTCTCTCTCTCTCTCTCTCTCTCTCTCTCTCTCTCTCTCTCTCTCTCTCTCTCTCTCTCTCTCTCTCTCCTCCCCTCTCCCCCCTCCCCCTTCCCATATCTCTGTTTATTATGTTTGTCGATAAAGTTTATGTTGAAAAGTTCCCGTAATTGTAGTATGGTTTATTTTTATGTTTAAGCTGTGGAGTCCGTTTTTTGTTGCATTTGTATGTTGTTGTCATATACTCGCATGTGTTAAGTTCAGAACCAGATTAGTTTTGTTTTGATGTTGGTATTGCTGGGGCTGGGTTTTTTGTTTCCTCTTCTTACTTACTAAGTCATTATGGTTCATGTTGGGGGGGGGGGGGGGGGTGAGGGGTGCTAAATGACCTCCTATCTTATAACGGCTTTGACTTGTGTTCTTGTTATATTCATGCATGTTCATGCGTTTGGGGCTACGGACTGTATTGATACCCTCTTGTATATCTTCTTCTTCCTGATGCCACATTTTGTAGAGTATGTATTGTTTTCAAATCTTAGACAGTTTTGTTTTGCATGTCTGCATGTGTTTGACTTGTTTTGTCGCAGTGGAATGTTTACCAGTTTAAATCTTAATTTTCTTATGTATTAGTATTTTGTTTCAATGGAATGTTTATCTGTTTAGAAACCAGTCAGCTATTTTTTTTTCTTTCTCTCGTAATTTGTTGGTAGCAGACTTGTATTATTTCATCTATCGTGTATTGTAGAAGGAATCTTTTTAATAGAAGAGTGGCCTAGTGGTTAACCCTTTGACTCCCGCACCCTATCCACCAACTGCAAATACTTAACCCTTTTATTCCCTCACCCTATCCACCAACTTCCTTAAGGAAGCTGGTGGATAGGGTGAGGGAATCAAAGGGTTTAGTTTTTGCTTTGCTAGCATGGTTGACAGTGCAGGGTGCTGGTGGACAGGGTGCGGGAGTCAAAAGGTTAAAGCATTCACCTGGGATGTTAGAAACCCGGGTTCAGATCCTAGATCATACAGGGATTTTTCTCCCTCCTTTCGTTGGTGGAATGGGTGCTAGGTCTTTCAGATGAGACGATAAAACCAAGGTCCCTCGTCCAGCGTGCATTTAGGTCATGTTAAAAATCCCATGGCAAGAAAGTAGTTCCTGGTCAAATGCCTCGGAGGAAAAGTACACTTTTATAGGTTTAAGAAATATATGCGTAAAGGAAAAAGAGAAGAAGGGAAAAAAAAAGTGTTGCTGTGCTATAATGATGCGTGTTCTCCAGAGAGAGCAACCTGCATTTTACTTGGAATGAATTATAGTGTCAAATATCATTCGGTCCAATCCAATCCTGCCTTTGCCATCTTTGTGCAAGAGACCCGACCAGCTGATACAGTTTGAAGTAGTCAAGAGTATTCCTACATCTCCTCCTCCTCTTCCTCTTCCTCTTCCTCTGACTTGTTTGTTTCTTTGTTCATTAGATTTTGGTTTTCTGATTTAATGACTAATGCTGTTTTCTGGATTCCAATCTGTGAATAGTATGCGCATGTTTGACAGTAATGTTGATTTTTTTAGATTCCTAACCCTACCCACCTTGTTTGGGTTTCTTTTTTTTTTTCTCCTCTCCTTCCTTTGTGTCTGATTCATAATTATTGGGCTTTGATTCTCTGAGTGTGATTTAATCAGGTGTAGTCTACTTGAATGTCATTTGATTGTAAGAGTTTATTGTTACTTTGTTACTGTAAAAGGTAGAGAGAGAGAGAGAGAGAGGGAGAGAGCAATTTAAAAGAAAAAAAGGAAGAGTGAGAAATGTGTTTGCTGGTCCTTCAGTATATGCCCCCCCCCCCCCCCAACCCCCCCCCCCCCTTTTTTTTTTTTTTTTTTTTTTTGGTCCCCCATCCCAAGTAGTTGAGCAGGTTTGGTTTTTGTGTTTGGTTATGACGTTTATCATAGTGTGTTTTTTTTGTTTTGTGTTGATTAGTTTTCAGTCAACATGTGCGGGTATTATTTAAGGGTTCTTCAGCTTTTAATTAAATCAACATCCAAAGGTATGATTCAAGAGTACCCCAGTTTTCAATCAACATCCGAAGGTATGATTCAAGAGTACCCCAGTTTTCAACCAACATCCAAAGGTATGATTCTAGAGTACCCCAGTTTTCAACCAACATCCAAAGGTATGATAAAAGAGTATACCAGATTTCAATCAACATCCAAAAGGTAGGATTCAGGAGTACCCCAGTTTTCAACCAACATCCAAAGGTATGATTCAAGATTACCCCAATTTTCAACCAACATCCAAAGGTATGATTCAAGATTACCCCAATTTTCAACCAACATCCAAAGGTATGATTCAGGAGTACCCAGTTTTCAATCAACATCCAAAGGTATGATTCAGGAGTACCCCTGTTTTCAATCAACATCCAAAGGTATGATTCAAGAGTACCCCAGTTTTCAATCAATATTTGAAAGTATGATTCAAGAGTATACTGTTTTCAATCAAGATCCAAAGGTATGATTCAGAAGTACCCCAGTTTTTAAGTAATATCTGAAATGATTATTCAAGATTACCCCAGTTTTCAATCAACATCCAAAGGTATGATACAGGAGTACCCCAGTTTTCAATCAACATCCAAAGGTATGATTCAGGAGTACCCCAGTTTTCAATCAACATCCAAAGGTATGATTCAGGAGTACCCCTGTTTTCAATCAACATCCAAAGGTATGATTCAAGAGTACCCCAGTTTTCAATTAAACATCCAAAGGTATGATTCAAGAGTACCCCAGTTTTCAATCAACATCCAAAGGTATGAGTCAGGAGTACCCCAGTTTTCAATTAAACATCCAAAGGTATGATTCAAGAGTACCCCAGTTTTCAATTAACATCCAAAGGTATGATCCAAGAGTACCCCAGTTTCAACCAACAACCAAAGGTATGATTCAGGAGTACCCCAGTTTTCAACTGACATCAAAAGATATTCGAGAGTACCCCAGTTTTCAACCAACATCCAAAGGTATGATTCAAGAGTACCCCAGTTTTCAAAAAACATCTGAAATTATTGTTCAGGAGTACCCCAGTTTTCAACCAACATCCAAAGGTATGATTCAAGAGTACCCCAGTTTTCAAATAACATCTGAAATTATTGTTCAGGAGTACCCCAGTTTTCAACCAGCATCCAAAGGTATGATTCAAGAGTACCCCAGTTTTCAAATAACATCTGAAATTATTGTTCAGGAGTACCCCAGTTTTCAACCAACATCCAAAGGTATGATTTAAGAGTACCCCAGGTTTCAATCAGTATTTGAAGGTATGATTCAGGAGCATCCCAGGTTCTCATCTTCTTATTCCCCTCCCCTCTCAGTTTTGTTATCCTTTTCACAGACCCACAGTTTTGAGTTTAAACAGATTGCAATAATGTCTTTGTCAAAACTTCACCACTCAGATTGCAATTTCATTGTCAAAACGTCACCACACCACACCTTGACCCCTTGCTGCAGCTACGTTTATTGCACGTTTGTCACATGTTGGTGCTGTCTGATGCACACTGTGATACTGATGGCTACCCGTAAAAAGTGTTGGGTTTTGATGTCCTGTGTTCAGGTTGGGTAACTGGGATTGGGTAGATAAGTAAACTGTAAGAGATTTCATTATCTCTCCTTAACATTGAGTTAATCGGTAGTCCACTGAAGCGAGTCATTGTGGTATAGAATGAACTCTTCAGTGTGATTTAGCTCATCCACTCACCAGTCCCTTAATTACACATGTTTTTACGTTTTTTGGCTGATGTGTGTTCGTGTGTGGTGCGTTGTTTACTGAACCACAATACAGTGCTTGGTATTGTACTTGACTTGTCTTTTTTTTTCTTTTCACGTTTTTGTTGAGTGTGTTGAAGAAATTTTATTGAATTACTGACCTGCCCCTATTTTTATCTTCTTATTTATTTTAGTATTATTATTATTATCAT
Organism: Monoplex corrugatus; assembly: GCA_030674185.1. Classification (NCBI taxonomy): domain Eukaryota; kingdom Metazoa; phylum Mollusca; class Gastropoda; order Littorinimorpha; family Ranellidae; genus Monoplex; species Monoplex corrugatus. The sequence goes on along the minus strand of JAPXFY010000025.1, from coordinate 33,133,542 downwards.
CATGATCATCATCATTGTTATTATTGTTATTGTTATGTACATATGTATTCAACGACATTGCCACACTCTTTAGTTCTACCTGATGAAAGAATGTATTACGGGAGGAGTGGGGTTGGGGCAGGGGGGTGGGGGCACAAATGAAATGCCCTGGTAGAAATCTGAAGTGGGAAGAAGTAGACGGGCTTTGAACTCATGGAATGCAGAGGTTCACTCTGTGCCGGTTCTGTTCATACAGATGATGCACCCAGGGATCCTTCTCTGCTGCTGATTCTCAAGTGGGGAGGAGAGCTGACTCCCGCTGGCCGGATCCAGGCGGAAAACCTGGGCAAGGCGTTTCGCACCTTGTACCCAGGGGGACAGGGTAAACATGTGATCCAGTGTTCTTAGGTGGTGTTGGGAGTGTCTGCTGTGTGGTTGTTGTGTGGGTATACGTATGAGCAAGTGTGGTACGTGTGTACCTTTGTGTTCATGAATACATGCTGGATAGTGTGTATGTGCATGTATTTTATCATGCTTGTTAGTTGTGTAAATTCCTCCTTTAAGATGCCAGGGGCTTGTCAGTTGTGTATATTCCTCTTTTAGGATGCCAGGGGCTTTCTCAGTATAAATAGTATCCCCACCTTCTGGACGTTCTGTGCTTGCAGTTTCCTCTTTTCTGTCACTCTGTTTGTTTCTGCCTATCTCCCTTGCTTTTGTGTCATCTTTTCCGTTCTTGTTTTTTGCATTACTGGTCAAGTCTCCTGTGTGTTTTACATAAAACTTTACATACTTTCTATTAGATTGATAATTGGGTACATATATTATTTGCATTAATTGCTTTTTTTAGAACTTAACATACTTTCTGTTAGATTGATAATTGGGTACATATGTTATTTGCATTAATTGCTTTTTTAGCTCTTAGGATATATGAACTGTTTAGTTGCAATTTTAGTTTTATGTATGTTTTTATGTACTTAATATGTTTATGCATAGTGATAAATTGGGTGGAATGGCCAATGTCAGGAGAATATCCATAGATTATTTGCATGAATGTAGTGATGTATGTTCTTCATTTTCTTTTCTAAGCTCATCGATGTGTTTAGATGTGTGTGTTTGTTTGAAAAGGTTTTCGCCCTGATATCGCCCTGAACAGTCAGCTGGGCTTTAAATACTAATAAAAAAAAAACCATTGACAACAGTAAGCACAATGATAATAACAGTTTTTGGGAAAAGTTCAGTGCAAATTTATGTTTGTAAATCTGCAGTGCACCATAAGGGCTGCCGTGCATGCACGCACAAGGGCTCAGGAAAAAATCAGAACTTTGAGAAACTTGTTAATTTTTTTCCGATTTACATTGTCGTTTAGCTGGAAAAGAACAAAAGCTGGCCTGTTTGGGTTGACTGCCCCAGCAAACCTCTGTTGCATGGAAATCAGGGCAAAATAGACCAAGCTTGTCTGTGTGTGTATCGGTTCATTGGAAAATCCTAAGGACATAACCTGTGTTGAGTATCTAAGGGTGAGGATTCATAGTCAGAGATCCTTGCAAAAACAGTACAGAGAGCAGTAGCCACGACAGGACAGAACTGGTGTGAAGAAACAAGGTGTCCCTGAAGTACAAACAAGACTTACGTGAGTACTTACACTGCCGCAAGATTTGTGGCACAAATAAGACTTACGTGAGTACTTACATTGCCGCAAGATTTGTGGCATGTCATACAAAGACCCTAATTACCAACCTCTCTTTGGCACACCAGAATCCATTATGCCATTGAGCTTTGAAGGTTTGCCCTTAATAACAAGATGTTGAAATTGCATAGCCATATCCCAAGGCTGGCAGGCCTGCCGAAACGTTCGTTCAGGGAACATTGGAAGGATTTAAATAGCAGTAACCAAGAGAAGACAGTGACCAGGAGACAAAGAGGGCAAATGATGTTAAAAAATGATAGACTGGACTCTCATAAAACACACAGGGAAGCACAGAATGGCTAGGTATCTTCTTGTGGAGCCCCATCAGCCACATAGATCACAGGATAAGGAAAGGTAGTCTTAGCATTGCAGTCTGATTTCTGGGTTTTTGTCAGCAAAAGAATGGAAATTTTTTTTAAGTCCTAGTAGTAAGCCATCTTTAGTGTTTCAGTTTCAGTTTCACTTTCTCAAGATGACGTCTCCGCGCTCGGAACGAATTCCATAAGCTCTAATATCACAGGTGCCATGTATATGGTGATCATGGCACAAGCCTTAAGCCTGCACATAAACCCATGAGCTGGCCAGGTCCTGAAGCCCTACCTAGACTGTGTTTTACCTAGTCTATATGGTAACCGATATCTAAGTGGTTAAGCCATCTTTATGAAACTGTGATAACAATTTCCAGTCACATACTTTTCATCTACTGACTGAAAGTTTCTCCATGAGCATGTTTTTTGCATTCAGGTCAGTTTGAAGCCCCAGGTCTGGGGTTTCTTCGTCTGCATAGCACCTTCAGGCATGACCTGAAGATCTATGCGTCTGACGAGGGACGTGTCCAGATGACTGCTGCTGCCTTCACCAAGGTATGCCTTTAGATCTGTCTCTTGTTGAATTTATTACAAATGAATTGTTAGAAACACAAATAGATAGCACAGGCTGTAAAAATTGAACAGAGTCAACCCTTTGACTCCCACACCCTATCTACCAACTGCAAAACTTAACCCTTTGACTTTCTGACCCTATCCACCGGCTTCCTGCGGGAAGGTGGTGGATAGGGTGAGGGAATCAAAGGGTTAAGTTTTTGCTTAGCTAGCATGGTTGACAATGCAGGATGCTGGTGGACAGGATGCGGGAGTCAAAGGGTTGAGAGGGAGTTGTATTTCTAGAGGGCAGTAACAAGAAGCCATGAGGTTGGTTTATTTGAATACATAGCGTATTGAATTATGATTATAGATTTGAGTACATCGTTAACAGCATATGTAGGTCTGGTAAGGAAATTCCTGTACATTCTGGTTCCTAAGGACTAAATCTTTTTGTAGCAGTAATTGACATATTCAGATATCTGCGTGTAGTTCAGGATGAATTCATGGTTATATTTTTCAGGACATTTGTAACAGGTTCTTCAGGCGCAAAGAGTTTGCGTTTATTCAGGTACACATGCAGATTGTTATTATAATCCATTTGGTATTTGAAGCTTGCTCTCGGTCTCTCTCTCTCTTTCTTTCTTTCTCTCTCTCTCTCTCTCTCTCTCTCTGTCTGTCAGTCTGTTTCCCTCCCTCGCAATATACAGTTTATTTTGTTTGTTAATCTTATGTAATATGCGATCTGATTATTTCATTCTACTTATAAGTACCCCTTCAGTAAGGGCTATGGCCTTTCTTGAATAAACATTGTGAAGTCTGAAGTCTCTCTCTCTCCCCACCCCCCCTGTCTCCCCCTTCCCCGCACCACTTTTCCTATGTCTTAGACTGATGTTCAGGATGATGGTTTTTGTTGATGTGGATAGCCATGGTCTTACATTGTGATTGCATGTCTTGAACCAGGGTCTTCTGGCTTTGGAAGGAGAGCTCACGCCTATCCTGGTACAGATGGTGAAATCAGCCAACACCAATGGCTTGCTGGATGGGGAGGGCAAGACTTCTAAGTCACAGCTTGTGTATGTTGCTTGCTTTTGTTGGATTACATTCTAGATAATGTACTGTAGGAATCAAAGGGTTAATGACGGTACTGGTATTTGAACCAGATGATTACTGTTCCTGTCAGGGAAAGTTACCAGATCTGCTGTTTTTGTCCTAAATCTTGTAAATTTTGTATCCGTGTTTCTTTGTGGGTGGGTGTATGTTTTGAGAACAGCCTCTGGACTGAATATTTGTGTCTGTCATATTTTGTCAATTGATTTTATGTTCTCATTCTTTGTGTGTGTGTGTGTGTGTGTGTGTGGTGTGTGTGTGTTTTTGTTTGCTTGAATGCGGGCAGTCACTTTTGTTCAGATCGAACAAGATCCTGTAAAGTCAGCCTCGTAAAAGGAAAAATAAGTGTATGCTATGTCTTTTACTGTGGCACTGACTTTCTTCATTTTCCCCTGTTTTGTATTTTGTCTTCCAGTATTTGCAAAATGACTGAGTAGTTACTTTCTGCCATGCTGTTGTTTCATTCTTGCTACTGTTATGGATCGTTTAGTGTTTGTAAACCACCACCACCACCCGTAAATCAGTCACTTCTGATTTCATTTTTTTTTAATATTACTCATCCTTCATCTGTGTCTGTCACTGTATGTGTCCAGGGAGAGCAACCTGAATTTCACTAGGTGAATTTATTGTCACAAATAGATAAATGAATAATAGAAAATGAATAATAGATAGTAAGATAAATGATTAAAAGCCTTTGACTCCGCACCTAGTCTACCAGCATCCTGCATTGTCAACCATGCTTGCAAAGCAAACACTTAACCTTTTCACTCTCTCACCCTATCCACCAGCTTCCTGGATGATTGATGGATAGGGTGTGGGGGTCAAAGAGTTAATAGATGGACAGTGGAAGCTGTAGTATGCATGTGTGTAGTAGTAGTAGTAATAATAATGTACTGTCAAGTGTGTTCCACGATTTCCACTCTTTAGACTTGGTTGGTCCTTGATGTGTGTGTGTGTTTTCCCCATAGTATATAGTGACATTCTAGTTTTGTGGTTTAGCAGTTTGTCTTATTATATCACTTAAAAGCTGAATCTAGTGTAATAATGTTCATTCATTTATGTTTATAAACTTGAGCACTTCAGACTTTGCTTTTGGGGCAGTTCAGTTAAAATTGCAGTTACTCCCCAAAGACAGTATGACTGCCTTTAACTTTCTCGCTACGAGCGTTGGGATTTCCCGATCATGTCTCAACAACGCTTGTCTACGAGCGTCGGAGAAATCCAACATTAGTTTTGAAAATTCACGGGGCTTTCAGTATTTCCGTTAATCGAAACTAATAGCCAGAAATAGATTCTTTGGTCATTCTTAGCCTCGTTTCAAGCCATGAGGTCACTGTACAATGCGGTTGGTGTGTGGACAGTGCAAAGTTCACAACCCACTATCTCTGCAGCGAAACGACAACGGAAAAGCAAATGGCTGAACAATACTCAACAAATCAGCGCTGTTCAACATGATGTCTTCCTTTAGTTCATGTGGAGTGTGTGCACATTGGATTTTATGAAATTTCATTCAAAATGTGACTGTAGGAACTGATGTATTGACCTGACTGTGTATTTTGTAAGACATTTTTCACTTGAAAGTATCTCTAATTTTATTTGCACCATTACTCAGCAACCATGAAGGTTAGACAGTTGAAATTTCACCATTTTGTACACCAGTCTTTTAATATATGACTTGCCAAATTTCAAAACTCTCTTTTCATTTGTTTGTATGAGAATTTTTCTCATGACCTATACAAAAGGTGCGTATTAGGGGAACGGCACGGGGTATAATTATACGTAGCGAGTGAGTTAAGGTGAGATAAAGAAAGGTCATACATGTAAAAATCCACTCCCTCTGCTTGGTAAGTAGGTGTGTATAAATTTACATGCTTAGATAGGGAGTGCTGGCAGGAGCTCTAGCCTGCATAAGAGAAGGTGATGATTTTCAAAGAAGTTGATGATAGTCAAAGTGGGTTTCCTTTGTTGTGCACTTTGTAAAGCTTTTTTTTTTTCTTCACAGAATGGGGCCCCCTTACAGATAAGATGTTGTTTTTTTTTCTTCTTAGACAAAATGATACAGTGTTTCATAACGACATTTTTAGTTAGCAGTTATTTACACAAAATTACACAGTGGGACGTAAACTTAATTTTTGACTTGTGCGTTGTTGAATTTTGTGGCAGGGTGAAAGAAAAGCTGAAGTCTATGTTCAATCAGGACCATGACTTCACAGAGATTGACGGCTACAAGGTGAGTGTGGATGTCATATGGCATCCTGCGGTATGGGGCCAAAAACAGTCATCTGTTTGGAGGGTATTATTTCCGCCATTACATTTAACCCACCACCCCCCACCCCCTGCTGTTAACTGGTTTTTCCTGAGGGAGTGAAAGGGTTGAGTTTTTTTTTGTTTGATATCATGGTTGGTAAAGCTGGAAGCTAGTGAACAGGATGAGGAAGTCGGTTAAATGTGCGCGCGCCCACACACACCGCACGCACACACCACACACACACACACACACACACACACACACACACACACACACACACACACACACACACACACACACAGGCGAGTTTGCATTTTGAAAAATTTATACTTTTTCTATCTGAAACCAAAAATCGAAAACAAAATGCTTAAAACAATAGAATTAGGGAAGAGGGGGAGGCTTGGAATGAAAAGTTTACCTCTTACTACTATTAGCTTATTCATTTGCCCACCTATTTCATGCAGACAATGGATCTAACCTTTCTATTCTCTTGTTGCTTTGTGTAGTTAAACCCGACCAACACTCTGGCCCTGACCAATGCCATGGACTTTGTGAAGAACCCTCAGGACATGTGTAAACATGTCCATCAGATGATCAGAGAGATCACTGCCAAAATAAGGGCCCTCAAGGCTGAACTCAAAACACGAGGTTTGTGTTCATGTTGTCATTTTGTCATCAGCTTTTTAAAAAGGGATTCAGAGTCAGTGGGTGTGGAAATTGTGTTGCTTGTGTTGTTTAGTCAGGTGTGATCCGGACTGTAAAAAAATCTTGTGTACTTGTGCAAAATGTCTTGTCTGTGTGTTTTCTTGATTCATATATTTGATTTGACAGGGACTGTTAATGGCATATTTTTGAATGAGATGGTTGGTTTTCACATGACATTTAACGCAGAGAGACAAAGAGCAGGAAAGATTGTAGGCAAGTATTGGTAGATCCCCCTGTGGGGAATCCGGGGGCTTTTTCAGTATAAATAATATCCTCACCATCTGGAAATTCTGTGCAAGAAATTTCCTCTTTTCTGTCACTTTGTTTCTTTCTTCCTCCTTGCTTTCTGTCATTTCTACTACCTATCATTTTTTGCCTTGCTAGTCTGTTCACCTGTATGTGTTCGATAAAGCCTTACATACTTTCTCTTAGGATTGATAATTGGATACATGTATTAGGTGCATTTTGGGCTCTAGGGAAATCAGATATGCGGAAGCAATTTTAGGTAATTTAGGCCTGTTTTTTTTGTATATATGTTTTAGAGCCCTTAGTTATGTTTAAGTTTGTATTCAGGTATGTTTTTTAAATCCCCAGTGCAGTAAATTGGACGGAGTGGTCAGTGCCTGGGGCACTCTGTAGATTATATGTGCAGATGCATTGATGTGTATACTTAATTTTCTTTTCCTTTTTTTTCCTGGTGAAGTATTATGTGTTTTGAAACAGTCATAGCCCTGATATGGCTCTATGCAGTTGGCTGGGCTTTAAAAAAAAATAACAGTAAAAATAACAGTAACAGTGTTGGTGAATCAGTTTCTTTTGATTAGCTGAAAATTTGGATTACCAGGCAATCCAAATGTCTGCGAATTCGCGGATATCTGCGAAAGGGGGAAAAAATTCCTTGGAAGTATGGAGAACCGGGACTGGGATCACCGAAACTATTCAAAACAAGCCGCAAGCGTATGCGCGGTTTTACTTTTGCAACTGTCCGTGAGATTTGCGCATCCTCTTTCACAAGCGTCATTCTCTGTGTTCCATCGACGCATGAGTATACGTAGGGACTTTGTTCCACTAAATGCTTCCATCGCTGACATCGATGAAGGCCTCAAAAATCGCTGGAAATGGGACTGGCTGCCGAAAGTGTACACGGCACTAAGTTTGCTCGTTTCTTCAAGAAACTGAAGATCGCCCGTAAAACATACTGCAAACTTTGCCGCTCGGAAATCAGTTACAAGTCCGGTGGTAAACGAGCACTGGTTGATCACCTGAAAGGAAAGCAGCACAACGACAGGCTCAGGACATCAAATGAAAATTTTCTTTTGTCAGATGAGGCAAAAGAGAATGAGGAAAATTTGCATGTTTTGTTCATTGTTAACAATGCTTGTGCCCTTTTTTTCTTTTATTAAAATACTTCATTTATCTTTCACCAGAGGGGGTTAAATTTCCATTTTCTAGACTAAAATGTCTCAGCTTCTAGGGGGCATTGCCCCCAGACTCCCACCAGGAGCTCTGCCCCTGGACCCCTGACATTTCTTTTCCTTGAAACACATTTGCTGCTTGAATGGACTGCCTGATTACTTCATATAGTGTCAGTGGCAGAAAGTTTTGATGAAAATAGCGTATAGTAGCTATGTCATGATATAAAAGCATGTGTGAATAGAATAGCGTCTAGTACCATATGTCATGACATGAAAGCATATGTGAAAGATGTGTGCCTTTCCTTAAAAGGGTCTATAGTCGATCACATGTTTTAGTGATCCTGTTTGCTTTTGTAACTCATTTGGATATGACGTGACCGAGTTTCAGCTTGTGTTTGCTTGACTTTGATTAAGGTACAGATGCCTTTTTCCCATTTAAAATGTTTGTAACAGCCTGATGTTTAACATCTCTAACCAGATCTTCCACTGTACAATGGAGAATCATGGGAGTTGCTGATTCGTCGATGGGCCAAGTTGGAAAAAGACTTCCAGCTGAAGAGTGGTCAGTTTGAGATCAGCAAGATTCCCGACATCTATGACTGCATCAAGTATGACCTGCAGCATAACCAGAAGACCCTGCAGTATGAACGGGCCAACGAACTCTTCATGTGCTCCAAAGCCCTGGCTGACATTATCATTCCTCAGGTACAGATTGATCTTTGTAAACCGTATAAGTTTATAAAAAAAAAAATCAGTACAGCTAAGCGAAAATGATCAGTAACACCTTATGGAGATTCTTAATCATTTCTGTCTTCCTACATTCCCATGCACATAACAGACATGTATGGCTTGTGCCATCAGTTCGCACCTGATCACCAGGTTGTCGACATGTGCAGTGTCTTGCTTTTGCTGTGAAAAAAAGAAAAGATGAATATGGAATGCAAATCCTGTGACTAGTGATATCGGTGCCAGTGCAAGAAATAACATACTTTGGCTTTGTCCTGAACTCTCATAATATGATTTCATTAACACAAGAGAGGAAAGAAAAAAACTGTTGCTTACTTTCACCGACACCTTGAGGCAAATTAAAAGCCGAACTCAGGAATGTGGTGTCCTGCATAGGCCTGATGGTGTCCAGTTTCTCAAGAGTTTCCTTAGGCCCACTATATTACAGGCACTTGGAACAAGGGAAAGGAACGGTTGAAAGATGCATAAAGGCAGCTGGGGAAAATGTGTGCTCATCACCGATATAAAACAAAATAGGAATTAAACTGTCAGACGACGAGGGTTCGCTGAACCGATCAGGCCTAACAAAAAGTAAGTGAAATTCCTTGATGGATAATATTCGTTTAGGCGTAATATGTGTAAAAATTATAATAAGATTGTGCCTATTATAATTTCTCAAAAACTGGTCATCAAATTAAGTAATGCCTATATGGCTGAAACAAGAAAACTCTCAGCATGGAATTAAACTGGTAGGCACAAAACATGAAAAGTTAGAAGGCCCCAGTCCAAAGATCTGACCCCACATTGACACTGAAATCAGATAGCTCTGTGGTAGAGTAAGTAGTAAGTCTTGGCTTTGCTGTGTGTGATTAATTAATTTAGATATGATCAGGCTGTATGTTTGTGATCCAAAATGTCTGCAAGGATTTCTTAGATGCTTAAGGGGCATCTGTACATTTAGTGTGTTTGTAAGAAGTCATGAACCCATCATGTTGAATAGTCATAATCTCATAGTCAAGAATTGGACAGGGAGGGAGGGTCAGAATGTTAATGTTAATACTTTGGCTTGGAGTTTTATGAGTGGGCTTTTAACCAGAATGTAACATAGATGTAAATGATAAGTGTATACACATGTGTATATATATATATATCAGTTTCAAGCACATAATTTTGAATGGGTATTATCCAAAGTTAGGATTAAAGCAGCTGAAAATTTCAGCAGGAATTCTTTTTGTAGGTGCTATCTCACTTTTTATGAAAAGGGACCACGTTGATGGAACCTCCCGGTGGGGGATGCCAGGGGCTCTTTCAGTATAAATAGTATCCCTACCTTCTGGAAATTCTGTGCTAGAAATTTCCTCTTTTCTGTCACTCTCTTTGTTTCTGCCTTGTTCTTTTGCTTTCTGTCATTTCTTCCTATCATTTTCTGCCTTGCTGGTCCATTCAACAGTATGTGTTCGATAAAGTTTTATGTACTTAGGAATGATAATTGGGTACATGTATTGGGTACATTTTTGGCTCTGGAGAGGTCAGATGTGCAGAGGCGATTTTGGGTAATTTGTGCCCATTTTTATGTATGTGTTGGTGTCCTTAGGTATGCTTAAGTTTTGTATTCAGGTGTGGTTTTGGGGTCCACATGTGCGATGAATTGGACAGAGGGGGGGGGGGGGGGGGGCTCCTTGGATTGTGTGCGTTAATGCATTGATACATGTACTTGATTTTCTTCTCTTTTTTCCTGTTGAAGTTTTGTATGTTTTGAAGCGGTTATAGCCCTGATATGGTTCTATGCAGTCGGTTGGGCTTTAAACAACCGTAACAACATTGATGGAAACGTGTGTGTTTGTATGTGTGCATACAGGAATATGGCATCACAACGGAAGAGAAGCTGCACATTGCTCAGAACTACTGTTCTGCCTTCCTGCGTAAGATCCGCAGTGACTTCCTGCAGGTCATCAACCCCAACATGGAGGACTCCACCACACGCCTGGACTCCAGGTAGACCTACTGTTGGGACTGTTCTTTCTGCTGGAGATGTTAATGGCTTGATTTGTTATCACTGTTTTGTAGCCAAATCAGACCTGTAGTTCGAGTAGAAAACAGTGAAAACGATCTTCACAGAGAGAGAAATAATCAAGCAAATATTGTCTTTACCCATTCAGTGTAAGGCTGAAAAATAAAAGCAAGGATTTCCTCCTATTCTACAGGAACAAACAAAAGGTGTTTCACATCTGTCCTACATTGTCGACTACAGCAGAAAATAAGTGATCTGTCAAAAAAAAAAAAAAAAGACAAGGAAAATTGGTACTGCAGCATTTGCTCAGTGTCTGCTAACCTCAGTTGAGTGTTTGATAAAGTGATAGAGCAGGAGATTTTCTGAAGATGAGATGATTCTATTCATCAAAATATTCAGACAATTGAATGGTGTTTGTTAGTAAACTTACTTATGTTATTTTGCTGTAATTGTTGATTTTACAATCTGAGTGTCAGAACAAAGGTATGGAGATCAGTAACTTGTACTCGCCAGTTATCTGAAGTGCAGATCTTTGTACGTGTGTGTGAGTGTGTGACTGATTTAATGTGTGTGTGTTGTGACAGGTACTCTAAAGGTGTGGCCTCACCAGAGAGGTTTGTGCGGACTCGTCTGTACTTCACCAGTGAGTCACACATTCACTCCATGCTCAACATGCTTCGCTATGGGAACCTGTTTGAAGTGAGTATGCGTGCATGTGTGTGAGAGAGAGAGGGAGAGAGAGAGAGAACATTTGGATTGGACTCAGATTCAAGATGTTTCTTTTCTGAAGCTGACTGCGTGGACTGTGGAAGCAATTTTGATCCAGAAAATGAAAATTTTTCCCCTAAGATTTGTCACAGAATGTCTCAGATTTAAATGCTGATAAATATAGTAACATCATCAAAGCTACGCAATAAAAGTAAAAAAAAAAAATTTTTTTTTAAAGTCTGACGTGGTAAATATATATAGCCAACATGTATTTAAATAAAAACACTGCTTTTTGATGAAAATACTGCTTTTAACAGTACACATTTAGATAGTTGACAGGGTTAGAGAGTAAAGAAAGGATTAGCGAGTACCCTGTAAGCATCTGCTGAAGGATACAGTTGAATTTACATGTTGGACAGATTTTTGTTCTACTTTGTATCATATCAGGCATCTTTGAAATGATGGTGCACCTCACCGTGCGTTAATTGGCTGTTATGCGCTGCTCCTCTGTGGGATGCCAGGTGCTGTCAGTGTAAATAATATCCCCACCGTCTGGAAATTCTGTGCTAGAAATTTCCTCTTTTCTGTCAAATTATCTCTTTTCTGTAACTCTCTTTGTGTCTGCCTTACTCCTTTGCTTCCTGTCATCTCTTCCTGTCAGTTTCTGTCCTGCTGGTCTGTTCACCTGTACGTGTTCTGTAAAATCTTGCTTACTTGCTGTTTGAACTGATGAAAGGGTATGTGTATTAACTTTATTTTTACCTCTAAGAAATGTAATGTGCAGAAGCAGTTAGGTAATTAGGCCTGTTTTTATATATATTTTATTGCACTTAGTTTTTCCGGTTGTTGTTTTTTTAAAACCCCTGGTGATGAATTGGGCGGAAAGATCAACATCAGGAGCATATTCTAAGCTTATGTGTGCGATTACAAATGTATGGTACTTTTTTTTTTTCGAGTTTTTGTTTTGTTTTGTTTTTCAGAGTCAGGGAGGTGATGTGCATGCTTGAGATGGTAAAAGACCTGTTATGGCTTTGTGCTTTCAGCTGAGCTTTGAACATTAATAATGGTAATAATGTTTGCACTTGTCATGTCAGACATTTTGTGTGTTTTTTTCATTGAAGTGTTGATGTTGTTAGAAATATGTTGCAGAAGGTGTCAGACAGCCAGTGGGAGAGAGCGCTTAGCTTTCTGGATGCCACGGCTGAGCTCAACTATATGTCTCAGATTGTCTTCATGCTGTTTGAGGATCCTTCCAAGGTCAGATATCTCTCTCTCTCTCTCTCTCTCTCTCTCTCTCTCTCTCTCTCTCTCTCTCTCTCTCTCTCTCTCTCTCTCTCCTCTCTCTCTCCCCTCTGTATCCGTCTCTCTCATCTCTCTCGCTCTCTCTCTCTCTCCCCCCCTCTCCGTCCGTCTCTCTTCTCTCTCTCTCTCTCTCTCTCTCTCTCTCTCTCTCTCTCTCTCTCTCCTCTCTCTCTCTCTCTCTCTCTCTCACACACACACACACACACACACACAAGATAGATGGATGGACAGACAGACGCGCACATACATTTGCATGTATGCGCGTGCACACACACACGCACGCACGCTCTCACACACTTGGAGAGATGTAATGTCAAATGTCACCTTGAGGGAAGTAAGGATGACTTTAAATGCTCCTTGTGGTGTGGAGCAAAAAACAATGGACTGACAACGTTGCAGTGTTGTCAGAGAAACCATTTACAGAGAGCCAGACTTTGGCATTGTGCCAGTAGAGCTGGAAGAATGTGATGAACAGTTTTGTCTGATGCCCCAATGATTGTTCACGGAGATATGGGAGAAGTAGAAGAAGTCCAGAGCTACTCAGAACTGCAAGAGTGTGTTATGAAGAAATAAGAAAGTGTGTGCTATGGAAGAGTGATATGAAGAAAGAAACTGTGTGCTATGGAAGAGTGATATGAAGAAATAAGAAAGTGTGTGCTGTGGAAGAGTGATATGAATAAAGAAAGTGTGTGCTATGGAAGAGTGATATGAATAAAGAAAGTGTGTGCTACGGAAGAGTGTGATATGAAGAAAGAAAGTGTGTGCTATGGAAGAGTGATATGAAGAAATAAGAAAGTGTGTGCTATGGAAGAATGTGATATGAAGAAATAAGAAAGTGTGTGCTATGGAAGAGTGATATGAAGAAATAAGAAAGTGTGTGCTATGGAAGAGTGATATGAAGAAAGAAAGTGTGTGCTATGGAAGAGTGATATGAAGAAATAAGAAAGTGTGTGCTATGGAAGAGTGTGATATGAAGAAATAAGAAAGTGTGTGCTATGGAAGAGTGATATGAAGAAAGAAAGTGTGTGCTATGGAAGAGTGATATGAAGAAATAAGAAAGTGTGTGCTATGGAAGAGTGATATGAAGAAAGAAAGTGTGCTATGGAAGAGTGATATGAAGAAATAAGAAAGTGTGTGCTATGGAAGAGTGTGATATGAAGAAATAAGAAAGTGTGCTATGGAAGAGTGTGATATGAAGAAATAAGAAAGTGTGTGCTATGGAAGAGTGTGATATGAAGAAATAAGAAAGTGTGTGCTATGGAAGAGTGTGATATGAAGAAATAAAGTGTGTGCTATGGAAGAGTGATATGAAGAAAGAAAGTGTGTGCTATGGAAGAGTGTGATATGAAGAAATAAGAAAGTGTGTGCTATGGAAGAGTGTGATATGAAGAAATAAGAAAGTGTGTGATATGGAAGAGTGTGATATGAAGAAATAAGAAAGTGTGTGCTATGGAAGAATGTGATATGAAGAAATAAAAAAGTGTGCTATGGAAGAGTGTGATATGAAGAAATAAGAAAGTGTGTGCTATGGAAGAGTGTGATATGAAGAAATAAGAAAGTGTGTGCTATGGAAGAGTGTGATATGAAGAAATAAAGTGTGTGCTATGGAAGAGTGATATGAAGAAATAAGAAAGTGTGTGCTATGGAAGAGTGATATGAAGAAATAAGAAAGTGTGTGCTATGGAAGAGCGTGATATGAAGAAATAAGAAAGTGTGTGTTATGGAAGAATGTGATATGAAGAAATAAGAAAGTGTGTGCTATGGAAGAGTGTGATAAGAAGAAATAAGAAAATGTGTGCTATAGTGTGTGCTATGGAAGAATGTGATATGAAGAGTTAAGAAAGTGTTTAATAACATTTACATGGGTGGGGGGTGGGGTGGAGAACCTAGTTTTACTAAAGAAAAAAATGTTATGAACATTTACATGGGGGGGGGGGGGGGGGGTGTGAACCTAGTTTTTCTAAAGAAAAAAATATTATAATATTTACAGGGGGGGAGGGGGGAGAACCTGTTTTACTAAAGAAAAAAAGTTATAAACATTTACATGGGGGGAGGAGGGGGAGAACCTAGTTTTACTAAAGAGAAAAATGTTATAAACATTTACTGGGGGGGGGTGACCTAGTTTTACTGAAGAGAAAAATGTTATGAACATTTACATGGGGGGAAGGGGTGTGGACCTAGTTTTACTAAAGAAAAAATGTTATAAACATTTACAGGGGGAGAACCTAGTTTTACTAAAAAAATGCTATAAACATTTACAGGGGGGGAGGGAGGGGAGAACCTAGTTTTATAAAGAAAAAATGTTATAAACATTTACAGGGGGTGGGGTGGGGGGGGGGGGGGACCTAGTTTTACGGAAGGAAAAAAGTTTTTTATTTGTTTGTTTGTTTTTTATTGCACCAGTATCTTGCAGAAATACGTATCACACATGAAACATAGGAACAGTGTTATGAACAAGAATGCACTGAATATTTTATAGCGCACATGAAGCAGAGAAACAAATGTATTAACAAAATATGAAGCATAGGAATAATGTTAATTCATTCCATGCTCGTTGGCTGCTTTCTTCATTATACTCTCCATGCTGATCATTTATTCTGGTTACAAGTCAAGCAAGAAAAAAAGAACGCAAACACAGAGAGACTTGAAATTCTGTAATAATATGGACCATACTAGGACTGATGAGTGGCAGAGTTTGAATGTAGGCCTACTTTGTTATTGACTGATTTATTATTTATTGAAAAAAGGTTGGGTTTTTTTCACAACTGACACAATGGGGTTAACTTAATCTCATATAATATATTAAAAAAAAAGAATCCATGGACAGTTCCAAGTTGCTAAAATGGAGTGGGCAAATATGCATGCACAGGGGATATTTATTGTAGACTCAGTATCAGTGTCATGAGGCCGCACATAACTGACTTATGCATACACTCACATTCATGCACTTACTGTACTGGCTGCTTGTATAGCATTCACGCATATAGTACTCAAACAAAGACATTCACAGCTTGCATTTTAGGATGATTGTTGAACAGAACTGTACTGTTTAGTTTTGTGCACAATCTTTGAAACATGCACCAAGAATTTTTGAACTCGTATGATCTACGGTACTTCAGTCATAAACAGATGTGCTTACAAGACACACTGTAACATACATTATTTAAGAAAGAGTCAATAACAAGGTACTATCTTTACACTGAACCACTACCACAAGTGAAGTAAAGGAACAGTGTTGATAAGTAGACAGTGTCTGTACAAAGAACCTCCTATCTTTACACTGAACTACTACCACAAGTGAAGTAAAGGAACAGTGTTGATAAGTAGACAGTGTCTGTACAAAGAACTTCCTGTTTCTTTACACTGAACCATTACCACAAGTGAAGTAAAGGAACAGTGTTGATAAGTAGACAGTGTCTGTACAAAGAACCTCCTGTTTTCTTTACACTGAACTACTACCACAAGTGAAGTAAAGGAACAGTGTTGATAAGTAGACAGTGTCTGTACACAGAACCTCCTATCTTTACACTGAACTACTACCACAAGTGAAGTAAAGGAACAGTGTTGATAAGTAGACAGTGTCTGTACAAAGAACCTCCTATCTTTACACTGAACTACTACCACAAGTGAAGTAAAGGAACAGTGTTGATAAGTAGAAAGTGTCTGTACACAGAACCTCCTATCTTTACACTGAACTACTACCACAAGTGAAGTAAAGGAACAGTGTTATTAAGTAGATAGTGTCTGTACACAGAACCTCCATCTTTACACTGAACTACTACCACAAGTGAAGTAAAGGAACAGTGTTGATAAGTAGACAGTGTCTGTACAAAGAACCTCCTGTTTTCTTTCATGAACTACTACCACAAGTGAAGTAAAGGAACAGTGTTGATAAGTAGACAGTGTCTGTACAAAGAACCTCCTGTTTTCTTTACACTGAACCATTACCACAAGTGAAGTAAAGGAACAGTGTTGATAAGTAGACAGTATCTGTACAAAGAACCTCCTACTATCTTTACACTGAACCACTACCACAAGTGAAGTAAAGGAACAGTGTTGATAAGTAGACAGTATCTGTACAAAGAACCTCCTACTATCTTTACACTGAACTACTACCACAAGTGAAGTAAAGGAACAGTGTTGATAAGTAGACAGTGTCTGTACACAGAACCTCTATCTTTACACTGAACCACTACCACAAGTGAAGTAAAGGAACAGTGTTATTAAGTAGACAGTGTCTGTACACAGAATCTCAACTCGAATGAGCGGTACCACATGGAGCTACACTTCAGTCCTGGAGCGTACACCTCATGCGATGAACCCACTGAACCGCGGGGTATGGGTTACCGACCCAAACACTGTCCCCAGGTGAGTTTATCATGTCATGTCAGTAAACACAATATCAGAGCCATAGAGAAGAACACATTCTTTTTAATCTTGTTAACTGGTAACTTTGGGATGTATGTATGTATGTACGTGTGTATGTATGTATGTATGTAGTATATGTATGTATGTATGTATATATGTATACTTGTTTGTATGTATGCATGTGTATGTATGTACATGTGTTATGTATGTATGTGTGTGTGTATGTATGTATGTATGTATGTGTGTGTGTGTATGTATGTATGTGTGTATGTATGTATGTGTGTGTATATGTACGTATGTATGTATGCATATGTATGGGTAGAAAAAGAATGCTATCAAAGCAATAGAGAACCACACATGGTTTCTGAATATATGTATGTATGTATGTTAAGGAAAAAAGAATGCAAGTGCATACAGACTTGAAATGTATTGGTAATATGGACAGTTGGATGAACTGCTAAATGGCAAAGCATGAATGAACTATCTTTGACTGATTTATCATTGGTTGAAAAAGATCTCTCTATATTTCATAATTGTCTCAAGCCAGGGTAACTTAATTTCAAGTAAATGAAGACTTTTGATTGTGGTCTTTTATATCCATAAACACTACCAAACTGTAGAAATGGAATTGGCAAGTGACTGTGCGCAGTGGATATTCAGTGTCATTGTCACTAGACCACATGTAAACTGATACACACACACACACTCACACACACACACACACATACACACACACACACACACACACACACACACACACACACACACACACACACACACACACACACACACACACACACACACACACCCCCCTGCATTGGCTGTTAGTGTAGCACTCATGCATATAATACTCATCAAAAGCAACCAGTGTACGGGTATGTTTGTACTTTAGGATGATTGTTGAACAGAGCTATACCACTTAGTTTTGCTCACAATTTTTGAACCATGCACCACGAATTGTTTAAACTCATGGTACGCAAAAGTGCACTTCCATGATAAAGAGACATACGTATGAAGTACGCCATAGTATATCTTGGTAAAGAAAGAGTTAAACATGATCGTAGTATGATGTTCTCTGTAAACATGTACATTAAGATTGACCTGTAGTATTATTTTCTCTGACAGAAAAGTGAAGAAGCCGATGGGGAGAAAGCGCCACACACACTCGCTTCAGCCTTCATCAATCCCATGCCTTCCTCAGCGGCATCTTTCAAGCGAGGTCTGCGATTGGACACATCTGCCGCGTCAGACCTGGGAGACATTAGTGAATCTGACATGTTTGAGCCCTTGTCCACACCGGAGGCATCACCCGAATCACCAGATTCACTCACTGTGACTGAGAAGGTAGCGTTGAGTGAGAAGGTAAATGTTTGTCTGGTTGATAAGGTAATAGTGCTTTTTGTGATTGAGAAAAAGTGTTGGATTTCATGGTCAGAAGCAGGGAGAATTGGGGATCGAGTATGATCTAAGGGGATGAGGGAGAAAAGAAACTTTCTCATGTCATGAGTACCTGTACATTTAAACATGCTTCAGCTTAATGTTTTGTCACCCATGTTGTTTTGGTTATAACTGTGTATAAATTTTGAAAACTCATACTTGAAAATGGTCTGCCCACAAAGATCACGTTTTGAACTTTCTAGTAAAACCACACACTTCACCACTAATCATTTACCAGTAGCTCTAAAGTAACATAAAAAAGTAGCAAATTGGTGCCTCAGCAGGGATGTCAACAAAGATCCACATCTGGGAGCTTCCAGTGTTGCGCACTGGTGGTCAAGAACAAATTAAACAGTTTTTCAATGCGTGTAAAGTTTAGTCCTGATGTTGAGGTCAGTTTTTCTTTTCTGCATTTTATTTTTATACAGATCTTCACCAAAGTTTCGCAGATTGTCTTCTTTGTACATCTGACCATTATCTATACCTGACCATGATATCAGAAAATTGTTTTAGTTATTTTCTGTGGGGTTCTTTGTGCAGCAAAGTCCTGAGCAGCCGAAAACGTTGAATCGTCTTCCTGGGTCACCAGACCCCAATATACCAGAGTGGGATTGGGGAGATGACACTACTGCTACCAGTACTACCTCTGCTGCTATTTCCTGCTCTGACTCTCATCATGGGCCCAGCGGCGAAGACAAGGTTGGTTCAGATCTCTTCTTCTTTCGATGTTTGTTTCCTAAGACTCAGGATGACGTAGTGTCTTGCAAGTAGTGCATTTAACAAAATGAGAGGAAAAGAAGTGGTTTGACATTTCCGGTTCCATCCTACAGGACCAAGATGTGCAAACGGAAGTCCCATTATCAGGCAGTGTGGAGAAGCAGGCAAGAGAGTTGGAGGCTATAATGGCAGGTTCCAGCCCCCGCACATCATCACAGCCCATCAACATTACTGTTTCACCCGCCAGCAACTCACGTAAGTTCCTGCGACAGGCTTCTGTTGATCAATTTGATTTGAGTTCATGCCCAGTTTCAGTAGTGTATATTTGTTTTTAAATGTATCCTTCGGAACATAACTATATAGAAGAGATTTGGTCTGATTGATTAGCTGTGTATTTGTACCACAATAAAATCCATAGGTCAGATACAGATTAGCCACACTGTTACACGAGTCGCCGATCCATATACATGAATGTAAGTACACTGCATACATCCTTCACAGTAATGTGTTTCAAAGCTTTGTGAACAGCCTGATGCATTGTAGAATGTCAGGACTGACATCAGGACTAACTTTATGCTCTCTCTCTCTTACGAGAGCTACATTACTACCAGACTTGTTTCCTTGTGTAGTCTGTTGTGTTAATGTGATGTTGGCAGCAGGCTTTGGGTCGCATTGGTGCAATCTTAGTGGTGTAAGGGTTAACGTGTGTGCAGTACATGCTGCACACAGTTTATCAGTTTATCACCGTATCTGAAAGATTTGCTACTATTCAAGTCCAGTATAGATAGGGACCAGTTGCTGTGGTGTAGTGGTTAACGCAACAGACTACCGATTGGAAGGTTGTGGGTTCGAATCCCCTTCAGTCCCTTCAAAAATCATTGTGGGATTTTTCGGCTCTAATCGACTCCTACCCAGAGTTGGGCATGTTATGGGCTCATTTAGAAGACTGGTACCACACAGTCGAGTCTCATACACTTCACGGATGTGTTGTTGAAAGTGTTGCTCAAAAACACTGCAGGTGTCTGTATCTCTCGGACCTGGTTGTCACCAGGATGTATTATAATAGTGTAGAGTATAGCCCTGTCATGCAGTCTCAATCCTAGTTGGAACTCCATAGCATCATGATTATATCCTCATCGACATCATCATCATCACATTGTAAAAACTGTTCCAGCTTCTCTGGCCATTAAGGTGGCGTAGAAAATGAGACGAAAAAGGAAAAGGTGAGCACAAAGATAACCTCCCTGAGTGTAATGATAAAAAAAAACAAAAAAAACGTCTCTATATATATATATATATATATATAATATATATATATATATATAAAAAGCCTTGTCTAACCAGCAGGAATCAAACCCAGATTCCTCATATCCTAGGCAGCTGCTTTATCGACCAGGCCATGTTCCTTTTGAGAGTAAAAACTTCTTCACAAGTTCTGATATTCAGACTTTATAAAACATCACTTCTGTAGTTCATACATATTCCTTTGGAAAATGAGATCTGTCTTCTTGAGTTCAAATGTCCTGACTTTATAAGACATAACTCTTTAATATGTACCTCTTTAATAAGAAAAAGAGAAAAAGCTATTTAATGAATTCAAAAGCATTCGTACTTAGAAGCATTCGGACTTTATATAAGCATAGCACTTCTATGGTTGGTTCATTTTCTTTGAAGAGCAAAAGTTGTCTACATGAGTTTAAAAAGTTTGACTTTATAAACGTAGTTTGTCCATTTTTCTTTGAAAAACAAAAGTTGTCTTCATGAGTTCAAAAGCATTCAGACTTTATAATTACATCTCCTCTGTAGTTTGTGAAATATGTTATTAAGTTACAGCATTCATATTGTCGTTTTATCAAAATATTTTATGATTCACATGTGCTAGCCTGATTCTTTTCTTTTTTCTTCCCATGTGTAGAGACTGTGTGCAAGTCCAGCTTGGATGAGAAACGCAGCCGCAGCCTGGAGGACAAAAATGACAGCGCAGCAGACAATGGTAAGGCTTGTCTCTGTGGATGTGGAAGCAGTGAACAGCGTATTTTGATGTTTCCGTGTTGTTGGTACAGTTTGCTGTTTCTATGTTCATTTGCACAGAAAACTGAAAAGTCACATGGAATTCTTGCCATAACATTAAAGGCCAGAATATAGTAATCCAAAATAAGTTTGACCACCCATGTTCAAGCAAACAAGAACCGGAAAAAAAGGCAATACATAACAAGGCAAGATAAAGGTCAATTTTCTGCAAATTGGCCTTCATGAAGTGTGAATGTAAGATATCAATTAATAAATGACAAAGGATAGATTTAAACTTAGGGGAAAAAACAAGAGAAATTCTCCTTTTATTGAGCAGGAGAAAAGGACAGATGAAACAACAGAGTTTTGCTATTTTTTCCCCAAGTTTTGTATTTGTTCTTTGTTATTTGTTCTTTGTTGTTTTATGTTTACATTTGACAAAGGCCAGTTGGCTGAAAATTTATGCCTGTCTTGTTTTGTATATCAGATAGACATTCTGATTGTATGTTCATGTTTTTCTGGTTCCAGAAATGTAGAGTAAGGAGCTCTGTTGTCAAGCATGAAAGCTGTAGGCCTACTTGCTGCTTTTCTTAAATTATTCAGCTTCATCTGCTGTTTGTTGTACACAATATCTGCTTTTGTCAGTTGTATGAAAGTGATATGAGCATGTATGTATCTTGGAAGGAAAGGGGGGGTGGAGGTTTCATGGTGGTAGCAGCACATTGAACTGACCAACTCATCATTCACGTTCTGTGTGGTTTGCTGTTCTCTTCATCTGACTTGTCATAACTGTTTCCTCAGTTCTGTGACTTTCTTCTTTTTCTGATTTGACAGGAGAGACGGAAGTTGTAATTAATCCCTAACGAACAGAATTCTAACATGTGGTTGTTTTCAGGTTTCGTTTCTGTGTGGATTTTTTACAATTTTTCTTTCTTCTTTTTTTTTTTGTTTTGTTTTGTTTTGTTTTTTGTTTCTTTTTCTTTTTTTTTTTTCTGTTCTTTTTCTTTCAGAGTGCCTTTCAGCCTCTTACTCCCACCCTATTACGTCAGTGAAGAGCCACTCCCTGCCGAGCACACGTACAGTGACTTTTTTATTTCTGTGATTTGGGTTTTTTGGTCCTTCCCTAACCTCTTGATCTTGATGTTGCCATGATTTTATTGCTTTCTTTTTTCTTCTTTCTTCTTCTTTTTTTTTCTTTTACTTTTTTTAACCTGCTCTTTGTGTCTCTTTCAAAAGCAAGCACTTGTTTGCACCCTGGGTTTTGTGATGTGGTATGCATCCTGAAGGGGAGAGGTGATGCGTAGAGCATGCGTCTCTCTTCTTTTCTTCTTTTGATGAAGTGGTGTGTGTTGGCACTTTTATTGTCTCTTTTTTTAATGTTTGTTTCTTCTTAACACCTTTATTGCATTCTCTATTCCTATAACCCTGATTTTTTCAGGGATAATGACATGAAGTTTATTAATTGTTTTGGGAGTGAAAAGTAATGACAGGAGGGTTGATCCATAAGTTTTATCAGTTAGGCTGCCATTTCTGAGCTGTTTATGGTAAGTACTTTTAAGTGGCTTTGAGGTAAGATGTAGCCTTTGCGTTCTCAATATGCACAAAATTTTGATGACATGTACCTAGTTTAATTGTATGACATTGAAAATGTGATGTAAGTAAATGTGCATCTGAAAAATGGATCCTGATATAGAACACGCTATGTCTTCACAAGGCTTGAACTTGGATCTGATCAGATTTCATACAGATTTGACGTTTGTGTAGGGAGTGTGTCATATACTAGGACAGATCGCCATTTGGTTTATAATTAAGCAAGATAAAACTGATTTAGTACTGATGTGGACATCCAAGTGAGGCCCAGAATGAGCAACTGATCAGCTTTTAAAGAAAGTAGTACAAGAGGATCCGCATATTTCAGTTCATTACATAAGCAAAACTTAAAGTGTTTCTTATGGCACAGTTGAACTGATTCTCCAGTATGGTCTTGAGGAAAGTGGCAGTCAGGTGAAAACCTTATCTTCTGACAGAGGAGCAGAAAAGCGGAGGGTTCAGAGTACTAAGAGACTGAAATGTTTAAGCCAAAGGGCCCAGAATTACTGTGTGATGTGATCACTGTCTATAGCGTCCTGAGCAAAAGGTCCAGTCAAATGTGGGTGAGCGCTAATGATGAAAGACCGGTAGTTCTGAGACTTGGTTTTCAGGAGAGACTTTTCTCATTTTTCCTTACTCCCAAGGCTCTGTAGGGGGTCAGTATTTTGGGTGAGAAGTCTACTCCTTCTCCTCATCATGTGCCTTGACACATGGCCTTGGTGATCATGGCCCTCCACATGAATATATCTTTTGTCACTGCAAGTCTTTTCTCCTATCTTTCTGTCCTCATCCTCTCCACAAAACTGTCCAGTAGTTTCTCCCTGGTGCTCTTTTTCCTGTCTAGCTTTCTTGTTGTGACTAGGTGTTCAAATTTCTTTTGCCTCATAAAATGTCCGATAAATGTTGTTTGTCTTTTCCTAATCTTCTTCATTTGTGTTCTTTTTGTGTTTGGTTCTTTCAAGACATTTGTTTTCTTTGCTGTCCATGCTGTCTACTCCTACTGCCTGATATCATGAAGAAAGCGTTTCACCCAAATTTGTGCTGTCTATCCATGATCAGCATCTGAATATGGATACCAGCAAAACACTCCTTCCTCATGATGATACAGATGCCCAAATAGCCTTCCTCATCCACCCTACTGTCCTAACCTAGCCCCCATAGACTTCAGGTTGTTTCCCCATCTGAAGCAAAATCTGAATGGCAACAAGTTTTCAAGACTCCAGGACATGGGAAAAGCAGTGAAATCATTGTTTGCTGCAATATCTCAGTCAGACAATCAGAAAACATTTGATTCTTGGCAGAGAAGGCTGAAAGTGTGGAGAGAGGACAGGAGTAGGCCTACTGTGAGGGGCTCTGAAAATTTCATGTATGTTGGATTTCCCATTATTATTATGCTAAGTTAATGTCAAAGACTTTTGGATCAGCCCTCGTAAAAAATTTGAAACTGATTGGAAGCAAACTATAATATTTATCATATCAGTGAGCAGAATATCAGGGTTATACTCCAAGTAGTTTTTGAGATATCTAATAGTAATGAAAGATTAATGTAGTACCATGTCCCAGGAAATAAACTCCTAAGCTTAAGTGCTTTACACTTTTCAGAATATATATAGTAAAGATGTATTTCAACAATATATCAGTGATATAAACATAATATGACAAAAGAAATGAGAAAAATAATGTTCAATATTGTATGGGTATGATATGAGAAAAAAATGATTATATGAAAGAGTGCACATACACCAACACACAGATCCACAGGTACGTACGCATGGATGTAAACAAAGACCTACGCAAGGACTCACATTGGCAAATGCACGTACATTGACACAGGCTGATGAAACATACACAGCTAGCAAGAACATATACAAAAAGTTGAGATCTCTGCCACCTCATTCCCCTATGACCCCAGGGTTATGGAACTGCCTAGATAGATAGGACCTCAGGACCTGGCCAGCTTGTGGGTTTATGTGCAGATGTCATCTTGAGAAATTGAAACTGAATTGAAATAAATAGCATTATTTCAGACAGATAGTAGGATTAATACTATTGTAGCACTGTTTGAAGAGATAAGTTTTGAGAGCTCTCTTAAAAGAGGATAGAGATTGCAAAAGTGCAAAAGGAAGTGAGGTCCATTCAGTGAAGTGAACATGGCAAATGAAATATTCCCCGAAGTAAAGGGTGCTCTTGCATTCGGCAGTAAAGGGGTTAACAGACACAGTTCAGTACACTATATCAACAATAGTATAAATCTAAGGGTCAGATATATAGCCCTTCTATTTTCTGTCTCTGTCCCCCGGTCCTACTTGTGTTCTTGTGTACTATTTCCTGG
Source organism: Monoplex corrugatus (assembly GCA_030674185.1). Lineage (NCBI taxonomy): Eukaryota > Metazoa > Mollusca > Gastropoda > Littorinimorpha > Ranellidae > Monoplex > Monoplex corrugatus. Next base: position 33,108,337 of record JAPXFY010000025.1, on the reverse strand, counting down.
TACATTGTTCTCTGCTTTCTTTGTCTCTCATGTTTCATTCTCTGCCTCTTCTTTTACCTGTATGAGTGATCAATTGGTAAATACCCAGTAAAACTAATCATGTATTACCTTGAAATTTTTACATATATTTGTGCCTGTAGAATAGCAGTGTTAGTTTACAGACTGGTTTTGGGTACAGTATTAGAAGAAAAAAGAAACATTGTCATTCTTATTCCCTCTGTCTAAATTTTAGTTTCTACTGCTTGCTCTTTTAGAAAATGTTTTTAACATGATTAGATAGTTTGTTTTTCTAAAGGTTTTCTTAGCTGCATGCACACACAGCATTTGGCCACACCATGCAAGCATTACGTTCGTGCATAGCCTGCATACTCCGTCTTCAGTGGGTGTGCATGCTTCTGTTTTATTCTCTTCTTAACTCTTTTCCCGCCATGGTCGCAATCAAGCGATTTCCCGTCCGACCTCCATGGTCGCATTTGTGGGACTTGGAAGGGTCATGCTAAACGATAACTTTTCACGCGGGTACAAAGCTTCTGTCAGCCCCACTGGTGAATGCAGGCGACTGTGCCATTTTTAAACTTTACCCAGCGACCTAGTTTTTCAGCAGTAAGGCCAAAGTGTGGCTTTGTTAACTATCAGAATTTATGTCACATTTTTTCCAAAGCATTTTCTCCAAAATGGCTGCAAATCGACACGCATTGTCTACCACTCCGAGTAGAATAAAGAGACAGCTGATTTTGTGTGTAGATTTTCTGTTGCTTTTCCTCATTTAATATAATGATATCTGGCGCACAACTCACAAAATAAGGTCAGTAGTACAACTACTAAACCGTATGAAAAAAAATTGTTTGTTTTTCTTCATAATAAGATTACTGTGGAATAATCAATCAAGCACATAAACATAAGCAAGCATTCATACATAAATACAACATCTACCCTTTACACAGCAAAAAACAAAAAGTAAGTGAAAATCTTTGATAGTCTTTGAGATATAAGCTTTTAAAAATGCATGCTGCACTGCAAAATTGGATGCCCAAAATATACTTGGCACTGAGGAGTGCCATTTCTGGGGAGACTTGGCAGTGAAAGAGTTAAGACACCAAACACTGGCATGGCTTGCACGGTCATTAACATGCGTATTTGATATGTGAATGTTAACTAGGCTCAAAGGGTTGTCCAGTCTGGGCTGTAAGCATTACAGAGCTCTTAATGCATATAAAAGATTTTTATTTTATTCTGTTCTGCGCTCCCCCACCCCCCATACACCACCCCTGTCAACTCGCTGTCTGTCTCATTAGGTTTTATTTGGCCGAATTTTGCGTGGTTTGGGCGTTATACCCTCTCCTCACCCTTCTGTTGCTTTATTTATTTATTTATTTATTTACTTTTTGTTTGAAAAAATGAAAAAAAAGGGAAAGAATAATTTGCATTGAGATGCATGAATATGTGTGTGTGTGTGTGTGTGTGTGTGTGTGTGTGTAACAAAATGTATCTGTAGAAACTTGTGGAGCATATCTTTTGCAAAGTTGATTCATAGAGCCATCTGTGGACGGGAGACCTCACAGATGAGTAAATCTGAACATCATATCTCATTTGTCGTTGAGTTCACATTCTGTTTAAGATGGATTATTTGTACTTGGACAATCATATCTGCACTCTGGCCAGGTCTTCCTGTGATATCTGGCAGGATTCTTTATCCTGTGCAAAATCCTATGGGCTGGCATGATCTTGAGAAAGGAAAGGGGGGTGGGAAATAGGAACAGAACTAGTGAAACACTGATTGTCACCACCAAGGTGATTGAAGGTCTTTACCTTTTGACTGTTTATGAGGGACCATGGTTTGTTGATGCGAATAAACCATCCAATCCAATCTTCTCTGTCTGTCTGTCTGTCTGCCTCTCTCTCTCTCTCTTTCTCTCTCTCTCTCTCTCTCCCTCCATAATAGCGAGGACTAGTTGTAAGATCCAAAGGGAGCTAATGCTACCATTACCGAGTACTACCTAGAGTATATTAACCCCTTCACTTTCGGAACTTTTCAGATTTTTTTGCCAAAAAATGGGTTACATTAGAGAAAAAATAATGAAAAATAATTAATTTACCTAATATCTAATAAACTACATATTTTCTTGAAGGAAAATAAACTGGCTATATATTGCAGATGTTTTTCTGTCAATCCAAGCACAGATAACTCCAGGTCAAGGGGGATAATTTACAGTTACAGTGACCCCTATACCGCGGCTACTTCCGCGGTTGGAAGTGAAAGGTTTAAGTGCTTTCAAGGTTTTCTATCTCTACAGTTTGCATGCTTGCATAGTTCAAGGTTATTTAGAGCATATAGAGCTTGGACATTGTCTTTCTTGCTGGTACATGTAGTTTCAGTTTTATTAAACTTGAGCCCAGCGTTTGAATCTGCTTGCTAAGTACCGTTTTCATTGAAATGGTTGAGTACCATGGTAAAGTTTTGAATGGCTTGAAATCACATGCTGAGAGTTAGGTCCCAGTTATCATTAGTTAAGCAAGAACAGATAGGGGCATAAAATTATTTATCAAGTAATTAAATTGCTTAAATGTTGAATGCTTTGAAATCATGAATTAAGATCAAGGTGTCAACCATTGTTGGTCAAATGAGAGGAGATGAGAGATCAAAATATATATTAAATAATCATATTTCTTATTTATGTGTTTACTCACAAGTAATTTTTTTCCTTTAATGATCAGTGTGTGTGCTTACTGAAGTGTTGTTATGTCAACTAGCACTTACATATTAATTTAACATGTATGTGTAATAGTGTCATTAACTTTTTTTGTTGTTGTTGTTATTTTAACCGCTGTCTTCAAATTATATCACTTTCCTTGCGAATATCAGAAGATTAACTTTCTCAGCCCAAGAATCTTTTTTGTTACATGCTGTTAACAACAATACTGTCCATAACTGATACTCTACATTTCTGGTACGTTTAGATTATTTTGAGTTTTGATAAAAGTACATATTCTACTGAACGATACTGTGAGCATAAATAGCCACAGTAGCAACTTTTATATACATAGTTATCTCTTGTCACAGTAGTATCTTTTGTTATTATGCTTAAACTTCTGTCTTTGTAGCATCAGGGGAGAGAGGGGAGGAGATTGTTTGGTTTTTTTTTCTGTTTCATTTTCAGGTCACTGTGACCAGAATAAAATGTGAAAGCCTTTGAGGATGGATTTCTTATTTTCTTGCTGTTTTGCTTGTTGTCACCAGATTTAGATCACAAGTTGAGCATATTACCAAAAAGGAGTTTATAAGTTTCAGAGCTACCATGGTTCGTTAGAAGGTGCCTGCAGGTCTAATACCTCCGACTTCAGTCTTTCGGGTTTTGTGTTGTGGCTCACCCTTAAAACAGAGCCAGAAGACCTACCCTGTGAGTGTTGGGGACTACGGCTTTAGGCGGCCCATATCCACCTGATGGTTCCATCTTAAAACCTACAGGGTAGTTTATAGATTGGGCTTGCCAAGTGCCATTTTAGGGCTTTAGGTGGCCCTTAACAACAAGATTTTATTTAGCCCAGTGCACAGACACAAGGAAAATGTTTTGGCTATGCATACAATCACACTCACACCTCACAACAATAACAATATTCAACATCATAAAAGACAAATTCGTCGGTCATCCAGAGAATCAAAGAAACACACGCATACAACACACACACACTCACGCCAAGGCGCCCAAATCTGAGACACGTAGCTGGCCACTATTGTTGGTTCTGCCCTGCCAGCTGATTAACACTAATAACAGCGCGCTTCTGTCCTTCCCCTTCCACTCTCCACACCGCCCTCACCCATCCCATGGTGAGCCACAGGCACACATTGAAGTATAGGCTTACAGATTGACCTACTCTGTGCCAATCTCAGTCACTTCCTACACTCAGTCCCTCCCAAGAGATCGCAGCAGTTACAAAGCACTGCTGTAGAGTGATGGACTCTGGTCAAACTTGCCTGGCTAAAAATAGCACTCGCAGGCGATGCCTGCTGGCAGAAAGGTAGTAACTGAAGGGTGTCAGAATGACTGGGAAAATGCAGCCGTGACATACGCATGCACCCACACACGCACTCACGCACACACACATACACCCACACACCCACACACACGCACACACACATTCGGGACTTGAACAACATAAGGTAAAAATTATTCTCTTACATTCACTCCCCCTCCTCACATGCGCAAAACTAAAAAAACCAAAGACAGACGAAGAAGCTCTGATACATAGAAGCTCTGATAATTAACAAAATATTTTGTAAGAGTACATTCTAACGTAAGTTAAAAAAAAAAAATATAAAAAAAAACCACACACGAAACCCCTATAATCCAAGCCTGGGGAATTAAAACAGTTTATCAATTAACAGTAATCACGAACAAATAAAAGACACATAAACAGGGCTGTTAGAGTTCAGCGATTTCGCGGAAATCCGCGAATACAGTGATCCCATTTCAGGGAAAGTCAAAGTGCTTCCGCGAAAGAAAAAAAAAAGCAAAAAAAAAAAAACCAAAAAAACCCAAGAACCGCGATCGACGGCAGAGCAGAGCAGACGAAAGGATGGTCTTAGTTCAAGGGAAACAACTCCTACCGAAGTTGGCCACGAGTTATCCTTCCCACAATTCTGTGCGAAGTTCCGGAACACAAATTGATCCATTGATTTGTTAATTTTTTGTGAACTAAAAATTACCCAGTTTGCTGCCAGGATAGGCCCTCTGATTGGCTTCAAAATGTCATATTTTCAATTTTCGGCGGGGGGCTTCGCCACCCTGCACCCCCCTCCAGGGCGTTGCCCCTGGACCCCACCAGGGCCTGGGCGGCCCCTGGACCCCGGCCAATTTTCAGGGAAAAACAGATTTTACCACTAACAGCCCTGCATAAAGTTCCTTATAGAAACTATGTGATGGTTCCATCATAAGGCATACAGGGGAGTTTATAGGATTGGCCTTGCCAGTTGCCACCCTGCCCTGTCCTGAAATCATGACTGGTTGGTCTGGGATGGATTATTTGTCCAGACAAGCCTGGCTTATTTCACAGCTAGCTCCGGATAGAAACCATGGCTAGCTGGTTTGGGATGGCTTATTTGTCCAGACAAGCCTGGCTTATTTCACAGCTAGCTCCTGATAGAAACCATGGCTAGCTGGTTTGGGATGGCTTATTTGTCCAGACAAGCCCGGCTTATTTCACAGCTAGCTCCTGATAGAAATCATGGCTAGCTGGTTTGGGATGGCTTATTTGTCCAGACAAGCCTGGCTTATTTCACAGCTAGCTCCTGATAGAAATCATGGCTGGTTGGTCTGGGATGGCTTATTTGTCCAGACAAGCCTGGCTTATGTCACAGCTAGCTCCTGATAGAAATCATGGCTGGTTGGTCTGGGATGGCTTATTTGTCCAGACAAGCCTGGCTTATTTCACAGCTAAGTCCTGATAGAAATCATGACCAGCTGGTCTGGATTGGCTTATTTGTCCAGACAAGCCTGGCTTATTTCACCGCTTCATCCATATCGAAAGGCCATCTGTCACCTGGGATGGAGATGGTCACCTCACTACCAGATACAAGAGATGAAATTGTACTTCTCCCACTAATTGTCACTGTGAACAGAAAAGTTTCTTGTAAATGGAAATCTGATAACTTTTTCTCTTGTGAGGTTGGCGGCACCCTTGCTCCCAGAGTTGAAGAGTTGGGTCAGTCTCACAGCAAAATGTTCAGTCGACCTGGTGAAGATCTCAGGATGAGATTGAAAGCTAGTGGAAACTAAATCCACACCACATTTTCTACTAGTTAAATATTGGCTGGGTTTGTTTGTTAGTTTTTGTTTTTTGTTTGTTTGTTTTGTAACTATTGAGGAATGAACGAAAAATCAGCTTTCATTCGCAAACATTGGATCTAATTTGATAGGTAACAGTAAGCACATTATACAATATATAAAAAAAAGTGGAATGACTTAGTAAATGTGGGGATAGGTGCATCGGCGCATTTGGATGGCTGTGCATTGAAATTGTGTAAATCTGTGAAACTTCTGTGCTTTTAGTTGAGCATTAACTGTCTTACTATCATTTATGTTCACAGCATCCTTTCATTGTAACTACAAACTTGTGTGCATTTAGTTGAGTATTGACTGTCATACCATCATCTCTGTTCACAGCATCCTTTCATCGTAACTACAAGACGGTCCACCTGCCGCTGCTGCACAATGAGACGTACAAGCGACGTTCCTTGCCCTGTGTTTTCACCATGGGATTCGTGCCAGGAGCAAGAGGTACTTTGATCTCTTCTTTCTTTGACTGTCCTTCTGTGGTCCTGTGTAAGTAGTCAAGTGCTGCTGTTTGGATAAAAGTGTTTAAGGCAGGTGATATATGCAAGGTGTACATGCTGGTGTTTGGGCGGTGTTTGGATCTGTCGGTCAGACGGTATGGGAAGTACTTGCCATCCTTTCCTTCAGCCATGAAAAGTATTTTGTACAGAGGAGTGAGCCAGGGATGGAGGGTGTTGGTATAACATGTGATGTGTGAGTAGTTTCATTTGTTCGTCATTAACCCAGTAGCCTTCGGAGCATTTTGCACAAAGCATGCCACAGAAATATTGCTGCTTTTGTATATTACGCAAAATAAATACTTTTTCTGTGGACACAAGGTTTTCTAAGTCATTTTGAAAAGTGAAAACAGAATTTTTTTCTTTTCTTTTTTTTTTCCTCATTTTATTTTACACCACAATCAATTGCTTCATTTTTGCTCTCCTGTATTAACGATGCACTGCATAAAGCGCTTTTCAGTGGCTTCAGCTTTGTAAGGATGTTGTCAAAAAGGTGAATAATCAGCTATGATTTAGTCTTCAAAAATAACACAGTTTCTTTGTTGTTGTTGCTGGGGGAAGGGTCTTCATTTCTGTAAGTTTTATGTCACTCCTGGGTATAGGTGCGTAAGTCAGTCTGGGGTAGATTTGTATCATGTGGGTGTCTATAAATCAAACAAGGTGGCTGTCTGTGTGACAGCAGGTGAAAAACGTATGCTGGCAAGGATGTTTACCATATTGTTGGGATTTTGATATACTAAAGAAGAACTGTGCGAATATTTCCACAATGATATCTTGGTCATTTATATTTCAGTGCGATTCAGACATTTATCAAATGTGTAAGCTGGTACTCAGGTGTGGGTTTACGGCCTAGAGATAGGTCAGTTGCCAGGGTCATAGTGACACAAAATATAGTGTGCTAGATTTGGGAGTTTGTTAGTATGATTTGACTGTCGGTTTTCATTATTTAGTTGGGTTTTCTTTTGTTTGCTTGTTTCTTTCTCTATCTTATTTGTTTATTACTGTTTGGGTTTATGCTTATGCTCCAGTGTGACTTAGTTTGAATTAGCATTGCATTTCAGTGCAGACTTTATGTAAAGTTAGGTATTCTGCTTCTCCTTCCTCTTAAAAGATGCAAATGTTCAGATCAGTTTGAGGCAGATGGTGAAACTCCGTTCTCACCACTGTTCAGCTGTCACCTACTTATCTGTGCAAGCACTGGAAGCAAAAATTAGAAACTCATGTATTAACACAACAACTGGTTGTCTTTTCATCCAAAACAGCGCAAACCGCAAGTCGTGAGTGCACAGGAAAGTTGCATCAATGGCGGAGAAAAGGAAAGTGGTCAAGTCACTCATTGTATGCACGTGCCTGCCACAGTAAGAAGGCAAAGTTACTGTTTTCAGGCACTGCCAATCAGGCAGAACAAGCAGGTGACCATTTGTCTTGAGCGTATTTCTCTGCAAAGTTTTACTTCATGACCTAACAAACAGTACAGTGAAAATTGGGTGCAGCTCTCAAAGAAGACACGTTAATCAGTTCAAGTCCCTTTTGTTTCCATCTTCCCCTGAAACATCTTTTCTGTTGGATATGTGAAAAGTGACTGCAGTTTTTACATGTTTCCCTGAAACAAGTCTATGTCAAATATTTTGACTATACGGACAGATTACAATTGTCAGTTTTTCACTGCAGACAAATCCACTTTCAGCCATATTTTCAGTGTGTATGGAGTTTATTCTGAACACAGAGACATAAGAGAAACTGAACTTACATGCTTTCTTATAACATCAAAGAAAGTAATTGCACCATCCCCTAATGTGAATAAATACATTTATTAAAAAAAAAACCAGTTGGTTAAGCAAAAAATAATGATTAAAAATACTGAACTTACATGCTTTCTTATAATATCAAAAAAAGTAATTGCACCATACCCTGATGTAAATGAATACATTTGTTTGAAAAATACAATTAGTTAAGCAAAAACTAACAAATAATGATTGAAAAAAAAACTAACAGGGAAAAGGCTACAAAGAAAAACCAAATACAGTAAGCATAATGGTTTTATTTTTCATAGGGAGTGAGGCTGTTAAGTTTGTACTCATGTTTCTTTTTCTAGTGCTGTTTTTTAGCGCTAGTGATACTAATCAACAGATTTGTCTGTATATCAATGTGTTGCATTCAATTCATTTCTATTTTCTTCTTTTTCTTCTTCAGATTGTAAAAGATTATCTGAGTGTTGGTAGACTTGCTTTGAATGATTGAAATGATGGTGGTGTTAGATTTTGTTTCTTTGTTTTTGTGTTGTTGTTGTTTTGTTTTTATTGATTTATGTATCTGCATGCTTGTCTTTTTTTTAATTTTATTTATGTATGTGCATGCTTGTCTTTTTTTGTTTGTTTGTTTTTTTAAAATGAGGGGCAGGGGAAGGCTATGACTTTGATTTTCTTTTTCTTTATTTGATTATGTGTTGCATTTTTCTGTTTTTATTTGCGTATTGGTGTTTGTTTTTCTGATGATTTCAGTTTTTTTATGAGTGAGAGAGGTGTGTGTGTGTGTGTGCGCGCGTGTGCATGCGTGCGTGTGTGTGCATGAGTGTCTTCCTTCCTAATTTTGTTTTGTGTTACTATGATTTGCAGCTAAATCCGAAGCCAGACTGGTTTTGTATAGTCCGATGTTGTATAAACCGTGGGAGTCGGATAGTCGCCCCAAGAAGAATGGATGTTTGTGCCAGTTTTGTATTAATGTCACCTCATCTAACTGTTGTTTCGTTTTCAGCTGTTACAAGCATGAAACCATATAATGGGTTACAGCCAAGTATGTGCACAGCAGGATTTAATAATACAAATGGAGATAGGGGAAAAACATTTCAAAGAAAAGATAAAGATAGGGGAGAAACATTAAGAAAAAAAGAAAAGAGAGAGAGAGAGACACACTAACAGCATGAACTTGACCAAGAAGTGTGTAGAACATGAGACGAAGTCATATCTCTGGCTTGCAATGTTTGATCATTGGACAGGTGTGTAGGTATTTTTTTGTTAATCGTGATCAGAAGTAGGGTTGTCTTCACTTTTGAACATCCTGGCGCAATCTTTTAACAGTGTTGTTGTTGTTTTGGAAGGAAAGTGTAATTGTGTAAGTGCCTGGCAAGTAAATTTGCCATTTTGCCACAGGGTTTTTTGAGCAGCTCCTCTTTCCCTCTCCCCCAGCACTCCTCATCCCCTTCGCCTGCAAGTTGCTTAGATGCCTTCTGCAGTGTTTCATATTTGAGTTTGTCCTGGAATCATATCTTATGCTGAAAATAGATTCTTAAACACACTTTTTTTTTTCTTTCTTGCATTTAACTAAGCAGGGGAGATTTAGAAATTTAGGGGAAGACCATTTTACTTTCTAAAAAATAAATAAATAAAAAATAACACACACACAAAAACAGAACTGTATCTTGAAAACAGAATCTTCTTTTTTATATGTGTAAAAAATTGTATTTCAGTGTACACAGGCTCAAGCAGCCTTTGCTTTATTGACCTAGCTTTGTGTCACAGTTGTTGTAAATTGCCTGATTGTGTTCTATGTGCTGTCAGTTTCTGCATGGTTTGGGGTTGTTAGCTGTCTGTCAGTTTCCCTGTTGTTGTTTTTTCTTCTTCTTTTTTTTTTTTTTTTTTTTTTTTTTTTTTTTAAGCAGGGGAGGGGGAGGTTTTGTCTAACAGCATTTGCAGCATACCTTGCATGCATTTTCTTTATGATCACTTTCTCTTTAATAGCTGTCTTGTTGTTTTATTTCACCCTGTAGGTTGGTGTGAAGGATATGCATATGTTTTGTTTGATGCTGCCATTGTTCTGTCTTAGCTTTTGTGTGGATAGAGTGTTTTGTTGCGAGTCGGAAATAGGTTGACCTTTCAGATTAATATTGTCATGGCTCTGTTTGATTATGAAATATCAAGTTGCAGTTTCGATATTGAAGTCACTTTTGATGTCATTTTTGTTTCCCTCCTCCATGCCACTGTGGACGTGTTACTAAATTATTGCTTTGGAAACACTCAGCCCTATTACTTTTCAAACCGTAATTGTGGAGTGTTGCCCTTGATTCCTGAGAGTGCATTGACCTTTTGTGGTCGTTCTTCCTCTTGTTCATAAATACCCTAACCTGAGACTGACCAGTTGATTAAATTAATCAAAGAAATATGTTTGGCTTATTTCAGATCTCATAGTCATACTCGTCCTTTTGGGGTTTTTTGGTGGTGGGGGGGGGGGGTTTGTTTTTGTTTTTTTGTATTATCAGTGCTGTGTTTTTTGTGGACTCATGTGGGGAAGTTGGAATCATGTGACTGAAATTTTTTTGTTATTGTTGTGATATCATCAGTTCTTGTTCTTGTTTGTGAATGTAATTGACAGTATGACAAAAGCTGTCAGTGTTGCTCCGTGTGAGTAGAACAGAAGACGGTTGACAGTGGAAGTACACCAAAGATGACGATTACTATCTGTGATGAATGTTGTTTCCCCAAGTGCAGCCTTGGTCATCATTACCTTTTTGTCTCTTACATATGTTGAAACCAGGTACCACTAAACACGTGTCTGGTGTATATGAACATTGATTGCTTTTGTGAACCCTAGTTTGTAAATGTAAGTACTGCCTCCTAATGGACTGTTGCGGTGATTGAGTGATTAGGACCCAGGATTGCCAGTCGGAAGATCTGGGGTTTTACCTGCTTGGGTACACCCTGGTGGGTAAAGGGTTGAAATTTTTCCTGTCTTCCGGAAATGTTTCCAGTCCAATGGGTCAGTGGCCCGTTAGCTCAGTTGGTAGAGCACCATGCTCATAATGCAAGGGTTGTGGGTTCAACCCTCAGGCTGGCCACTTCCTTTTTTGGAGAGAAGAGTGGCAGAATGGTTCAGACGTTCACCTGCCAATAACTAAACCCGAGGTTCCAGGGTTCGCTCCCTGTAGAGGCCTCGACTTTTCTCCTCAGTTTGACTGAAAAATCAAACTGACCGTCTAGTCCTTGTGAAGGGGACAAAAAACGAGTTGGACCCATGTGCCTTCTGGCTGCGCATGCTAAAGATCCCATGGCAGTTGAAAATGATGAAGAGCAGGACATTGCCTGGCTGCCTTGGTTAAAAACATTGGAGAGATAGGTTGATTTCCTAGGTCCCACCCCTTGAAGACCAATTAGCCTTCTTGCCTTTCTGAAGTCTTGGTTAAAAAAAAATTGTTGAATATTAATTGAATTTGAAGCAAGGGAGAGAGGATGGGCGACGCCCTCGTGGTGCTGACCCCGGGAAAAGTTGAGGTCTCTGCCAGTTCTTTCCCCTATGACCCCAGGGTTATGGAACTATCTAGGCAGGACCTCAGGACCTGGCCAGCTCATGGGTTTATGTATAGGCTTAAGGCTTGTGCCGTGATCATTCTGGATCTTCTCCGTAACATGGCACCAGTGATGTTAGTACATATGGAATTCATTCCGTGCACAGACACATCATCTTGAGAAATTGAACAAGAGACTGAAACCAGTCTCCAGTACAACTTATTATGCAGTCCTGTTCATGTGAATACTCTCGCGGATACGATACGCTTGTCAGCAACTTGTGAGCCATGTCAGTTTTATTCTGTGGTTTATGGAAACATGAAAACGCTCGGTATGTGCGCATGCCCACTGAATGGAGTGCACATTCCGTGCAGCAACGTAACGCCAGCGGATAAAAAAAATATATATGTATGTTGTAAGGACAGAATAAGAAGAGAAGGGAATAGCAAGCCATGATGAAACCCTGCTGTTTCATTGATGCCTTTATCATGGGTTTGTGTGTTTGAATTTGTTTCTTCTGTCATACTTCTGATAGCAGTTGAGGTTCCACAGACATTGATTCTGTGCCCATGAAACATCTGTACAAAATGCTGATTTCTGTGAAAAGAACTTAGTGACACTCATCATAGTATTGATTAGATAGACTCTGTTCTGTTTGAAAAACAAAGCTTGGCTGTCAGCTTCCATTAGTTTAGGAATCCATAGGTGGAGACATGCAAAGCTTATTTATCCTAACATGGCAAAAGCATTTCTTGACTAGTTTGTCATTTCTCAAAAAAGATTTCTTGAATTTATATTGGGGCTCACATAAGAGCAGCTGGAAGGGAGCTCATTACAACTTAAAGTGGCTTGCTTAAATGCTGTGGGGAACTCACTACAACATAAGTGGCTTGTTTAAATGCTGTAGGGAACTCACTACAACATAAGTGGCTTGTTAAATGCTGTCCTTTTTAACTCGCACACTTTTGAATAAATTTCTCACAGGAAAGATTTTTTTCTTTAATTTTTGTTGCTGGCGTACTGTCAAACTGTGCATTTACCTTGCCATACTGTGCATTTATCTTGCCATAAGGTGCACCAAGCACATATCTGTGTGACCTAAATGCCAAATGGAGATATTTTGCTAGCAATTAAGGTCACAAGCCAGATCCGATCGGAAGCCAGATCCGACAGGGAATTGTGACTGTGTCCTTTGAATGGAGAATGCTTTGCTTTTATCCGTCACATAGATCACATCTTCAGTGTGTAGAGAAAGGAAGAATTGAAATTTGTCGTAATAATGTGTCCATTTTTAACTTGTGCAGTAATGTATTTTCTTTGTGTGTGTTTTTGCTTTTTTATTATTCTCCCCCAAATTCAGGTTTCTGCACAAAAGATTTGGACAGTTACAATATGCGGTTGAATTTGGCTGATTTGCTGCCGCTTCGATTTTTCTGTTTTCTGGTGTGTGTTTTTGTTTGTTTTTTTGGTGGGGTTTGCTGTTGTTTTCAGAAAGGCCCATGCAGCACAGTAGCTTCAGTTCTCTGTTGAATGAATGGTATGTTTTGTGCTGCAAGCAGGAATGCATTGTGTGAGAGGTAGATAGAAAATTGTATGCAAATGTACATGCACTTGCATCAGAAACAATGTTCGTTTGGAGGAAGGGTACATGTGCACTTGGCAGTGTAATTTCTTTTTCTTTTCTTTTTTTTTTTTTTTCTTTTCTATTTTTTTTTGTTCTTATTTTTTTTGTTCTTCCTGTTGTATTACACAATTATGTATGTTCCTTTATCATTATTTATCTCTGTTTGGGGGATTGGGGATATTTATTCTGTTTCTTGTTCGTCCTCATATGAGTGCAGTGTCTTTCTAGCTTTCGTTAGTTTTGTTTTTTCAAAATTTGTCCAAAACAAAAAATTCATTTTAAAATGGAGAAGGGAGAAAAAGGCCTTCACTTTTCTTGTTAAGACAACCACAGAAAAGCACACAGCAGACCCAGCAGACTATACCGCTGGCTTATCTCAGTGTGATGGTCAGAAGATGAATTTCTGCTGTTTGCTTGCTGCACACATCTGCTGTCGCACTTTGGCTTAGAAAAAAATACGCTTTCAGTGCATAGTCATCCATTACTGATTTCTGTAACACACACAAATGGTGATGGAAATGAACAGACAAAACTGTCACAAAGTGAAACAGACAGAGACTCAGCAACTGTGATGTGAGAAAATTTCTTTCTGGGAAAATTGATTGTGTTGTTTTGTAATTATCTACAGCACAGAAATTACAGCATAAAACCTGCAGCTGTTCAATTGCTGATATGCTTTAGCTAACAACAAATACTTTTTTTATGCTCTTTTGAATGACACTGTTTTGTTTGTTGTAGTAGAGGGTAGAACTCCTGCATTGTCTCTGGTGTTACCGTGTATTGTTATGTTGAATTTCTTTGCTGTTTTCAATATATGCGAAATGTACCACATGGCTTTAACATTTTTTGCTCTTTAAACTGAACTGGAACTTTACTTTGAAAACTGTCTTGTGTGTCTAGCACTTTGATCTACATAGCTCTAACATTTTTCATTTTTGAAACTGAAGTGAAACTGTAATTAAAAAGTGTGTGTGTACGGCATTTTGATTTTCTGAGTTTTAACATTTTTAACTTTTGTAAGTGAAGCGAAACTTTACTGGAAAAAAAAGAGACAGTGTATGACACTTTGATCTATAGAGCCCTAATATTAGTTTTTATTGCTTTTGAAACTGAAGTGAAACTGCTTTTTAAAAAAAAAAGTGTCTGTGTGTATCTGGGAAAAAAGTCAGTGTATGACACTTTGATCTATAGAGCCCTAATATTAGTTTTTATTGCTTTTGAAACTGAAGTGAAACTTTGCTTTTTTTAAAAAAAAATATCTGTGTGTATAGCACTTTGTATTGTTTTGTATTTTTCAGTGTTGATACTCTTTTTTAATACTTTTCTTAAATCCTTCCAGCAGGAGAGCTGTCCCTATTTCTTGCAGTCTTTTTTTTTTCCTTTTTTTAATTTATTTTTTTATTTAAGTTGCATTCTTTTTCCAGTTTGCACTCATGTCTTCATTCTTTTCTTCTCTTTGTCTTATGTTTGCTTTGTGTTTAATCTGATTTGTGTGTGTTGAATGGCACCATGCATTTCTGTTGGTGTTAGGAGGGGCCTGTTTTGCCTTTCCAAGGCTGCTAGGCTCGGCCAGTGCCCCAGATTTTAACTCTTTGCCAGCGCAAGGCAATTGCGGTAGGTAGCAAGCCCTTGTGTTGAATGAGTTTACGCCGCTCCTGTCAGCTTGCCTTGCCCTGCACTAATGATCTGCTCGCACCGTTTGGCTGCCGAGGAGTTTGGTGTGAAAAAAAAAAGGAACAAATATACGTTTTTAATTTTTCCCCTTCCTGCTAGATATGTTTTTTGAAAGTGTATCCTTTTTTTTTTCTTTCTCTGTTCTTTCGAGGAGGGTCGGGGGAGGGCAGATGAGTGATTCAAAGCAATTAATCCGTCTTGATCAGACCAAAATGTGTCAGCAATAAATCATTAAATGAAATTTTACCAGGTTCGGATTATTTGTCTGTTTTTGTGTTTTGTTGGGAATTTGTGAGTCTTAAATCGGCATGGCTCGTTTTAGAGGTTACAACCACCATATTATAATGAATAGGGGTATTCAGCGTTTTTTTTTCCCTTTTGGTCCTGGGTAGATATGAATTAAAGATTGTTGCACTTCAGACTGAGTACAAGAAGTATCCATAAATCTGCATCTTTTATATTGTCATCTGTGCTGGCTGTTCAAACTGAACACAAGAAGTATCCATAAATCTGCATCTTTTATATTGTCATCTGTGCTGGCTGTTCGAACTGAACACAAGAAGTATCCATAAATCTGCATCTTTGTATTATCACTTGTGTTGTTTTGAAGCTCATGATTGTCTGAAATATGGGGACAACTCCTCTCCAAATTCAGGTTATATCCACTGCATAACAGTATAGCTTATGGTAGATGGTGTGTCCTTAAGCCATGTCCAGTTTGTGGGTTCAGGTCTTTTTGTTACTTGCTGCTCTGTTGGTCAGTCATGTGTTGGATTGCCAGCTACCGCTTGGTGACTGAGAGTAGTAAATTTTAGGGCTTGCCGCCGGTCTGCTGATTGTGAAAGTGAGGAACATATCAGTTTGGGCTGATTTGTTTCTGTCTCCTAAGTCAAGGTTATCATGCCATGTTCACTTTAGTATCTGTATTACAGTATGTGTGTGTGTGCAAGAGTGCGTGCATGTTTTGATATTGAGGAGGGTTGGCACATTGACTGTAGATAGGTCATGAAAGATCAAAATATGAGAGTTGACCATTTGAAAAAGCAGTTGAACCAGTTATGTATGTCTGTCTGTCAGTTTGATGAATAATGTAACAACAACAAAAACCACTGTCAGCCAAATGCCAAGTATCAGAGTTTGCACTCTTGGACCATCTTGCGGCAAGACCGTATGGCCTGTTTTATTCAGCCAGTGTCTGGCACTGTAAAGGGGAGAAGGTAATAATGTTGGTATGGCTTGACCACTGTATTTTTAAATTTAATCCTCAGGGGGTTGGTTCTGTTTTTAATCCATGAACATAATTTCCTGATCCTATTATCTACAATAATACATATGAAAGACAGATAGCCAGCTTGCAAGGTCTCATTTGGAGCGGCTACAACCAGCTTTAACCTTTTGACTCCTGTGCCTTGTCCACCAACATCCTGTATTGTCGACCATGCTAGCAAAGCAAAAACTTAACCCTTTGATTCCCTCACCCTATCCACCAGCTTCCTGCAGGAAGCTGGTGGACAGGGTGAGGGAATCAAAATTTTTAGTTTTTGCAATTGCTGGATAGGATGTGGGAGTTAAAGAGTTAAATTAAAGTAGTATTGCTGAGCCAGCTTGAAGAGTATATGATGTCTGAGCAGTTTTGTAATGGAGTGGAAATCTCTTGACAGCAGAGCTCCAAAACCGACCCTGCAGGTTGACTACTTTGATTCTGCTGTTTCGAAGTAGACTCTTTGTTTGGCTTATTCATCAGTGTTTGTATTTGTTAACAGGATGTTAGAAAATTGGATTGTTAATCTAGGTGTTTAATCACAGTAGGATATGTGTTTGTACCGCTGAACACTTTATACCAAACTGATGTTGGTGACCTAGCAGTCAAACCATTTGACTCCCACACCCTGTCCGCCAACTGCAATAACTTAACCCTTTGACTCCGTCACCCTATCCACCAGCTTCCTGCAGGAAGTTGGTGGATAGAATCAGGGAGTCAGTGGTTGAAGTGTTTGCTTTGCTAGCATGATTGACAATGCAGGATGCTGGTGGTCAAGTTGCAGGAGTCAAAGGGTTGATAGAGATGATTTGATAACATTAGGATGCTTGTTTCTACTTGTGAATGTGTTTTTATTGACAGAAATGTGGGACAGTTCATTTTTAATTGTACAAGTTTGTGATTGTTATCTGTGTGTATGGTGCTTTGTTTGTTTGTTTTTGTTTAGAAGATGTGTTATGACCTGTGTTTTTGAATGTTATGTTTCATAATTTTTTCACTGAAAAAAAGTTTTGTAAAATGCCATGTATATTATTACATTTATTGGTGCCTGCATTGGGCTGCTAAACTGTCGTTGCTCATTTTTCATATACATTTGTACATTTAATGATACAGATTAATCAGTAGCTTTCCAAGTCTCCCAGTTGAGAGAAATGTGTCAGTAGAAAGTCTCTGTCTGATCAGTAAAACATACTGAAGATTTGGAAGTCACTTTTTGTCTGTAAAGAAACCAGCGTGGGACCAAGGGCATATAATCGGATTTATAAAAGTTAAATTGATAATTGGTTGTGTGTGTAGGGCAGAGCAGAGGGTAGATTTTGCCTTGTTTTTGTTGATTTCAATGCAAGTATTTTAATGATAGTTCAGTATAATTTTAGGAAATTGTTTTGAACTTTGTTGTATGAAAACACTATAAAAAGACACTGCTTTTGTTTGTTAACCTCTGCATGCAGCCTACCTGTAGATTATGCAGATCAGCTGCAAAGTGCATGATGAATTTGTATTCTGATATGTAGTAGTTGTGTGCCTGTACTGCACTGTTTCAGTTCATACCACCATCTAGTGCTTTGCTTGATTTATTTGCTACTCTTCTATTAACCTGTGTGCCGTGGTTCTGTTCTAAACGTCTTTTTCACATCTGGTGAAAAACGGTTGTATGCCTCAGCATGACTTACGTTATTTTTCTTTGTATACATCTGTTCTTCTTCCCTGATGATTCCACATTCATCCACACATATAAGTATGTAGGAATGATTACGCATAATGTTCAGATTTCAGACCAATGTACACAGATGCAATAGTCGAATGGATAAACTTTGGACCTCCATTGGGAAGGTCCTATATTTATTTCGCTTAGACACCTTCATGTATGGGGTAGAGGGTGGAGATATTTCCGGTCTCCCAGGTCAACATAAGCGCCAACCTGCCAATGCTTAAGCCCCCTTCATGTGTATATACGCATGCAGAATATCAAATATGCATGATAAAAAATCCTGTTCACTAGTTTTAATTCATCTCGTTGGCTGGTTGGTAGATTCATGAAAATACCTGACATGCACACCCATCAAAGGTGCAGACCATGTAACAACATACTGTGGTGTGGTCAGTTCACCTCACCGCTGAGTTCTACATACTCTGTGAAAAATCTGTGTGTAAATCTCATTGAGACCAAATGAGTTTGGAGAATAGTGCTACGTAGGGACAAGTAGATTGTGTAATAGCATACTGTGGTGTGGTCAGTTCACCTTAAGGCTGAGCTCTACATACTCAGTGAAAAATTTGAGTGTAAATCTCATTGAGTCCTCAGTGAAAAATTTGTTTATAAATCTCATTGAGTCCAAATGAGTTTGGAGAATAGTGCTGTGTAGGTACAAGTTATGTAATGATAATAATGATATGACTTACCATTGGTTTGAATCATTGCAGCAACCTCTCCCAACATCCCACCCTCCTATTCCAATTTGTCCTTTAAAAAAAGTGTTTTGATTTTTATAAATGTGTGTATATCTTGTGTCTCATCTGTGAACTAAGGAATTTTCACCTCTGTATGGAAATATCTTGGCCAACTTTGAGACCTGTAGGCTTAATGAAATGGAAAGTGACAGCTGTTTGTCAATTGAAACAATCATGATCTAGCATTTGGGCCCCTGCAACCCAAAATATGACATGTGAAAAGTTTTAATGACAGTTTTCTGAAAATTCAGTTACAGAGGGAGATTAGCCAAGATTTTGTTGTTTGTAGTAGCATTTTGGTTAGCAAGAGTTATAATTTTGTCAAGTTTTTTTTAAATAAGATCAGTCTGTTTTCAAGATCTCAGATATATATATATGGCCAGCATATGTGTGTGTGTGTGTGTATATATATATAGGTATATATGTGGGTATATATATACATATATATATATATATATATATATATATATATATATATATATATATATATATATATACAATGATTCACATTTTCTGAACCCCCAATAGGACACAGTGTCCTGGACATAGAAAATTAATAGGACACAGTGTCCTGGCTATGAAAAAACAATAGGACACCATTTTTTCGCAAAAAAACAAGTGTTTATTTAAAATAAGTCCAGTAATGCAGAACTCTGATATACCATAAAGCATTTGCAACAAAAAATTACTAATTTTTAGTAATTACATCTTAAACAACACACAAATGAAATAATCAACAAACAGTTATTGTAAGTTAATACTGAAGTCGCACCTTGCTTCAAAATCAGTAAAAAAAAAAAACAACCCAAAACACTTGGCACAATCTGGCAATCACATTTGAACATAGTGATACTGAACAGTGAATGAATTTTAATAACGAAAACTAAGTAGCATCTTGCTATAAAATAAGATCTGACTGAGAAAACTTGGCACATTCTGGCAATTTTGAATAATATCTGTTAAGTCAACAACACGTGTATCGCAGATACGACCCGGACCGGCTGAAAATAGATCGCGCACGCTAACGGAGAATAACGCGAGTCTCTGATTGGCTGTTCGGATAAGTCCCCGATAACGTGCGAAGCTAAAAATAGCACACTCGCGGAGCGCTGGGCGATGGCTGACATTGTGATAGGCTGTCCACTGTCACTGTGTCAGCGGCTACAAGGGCCTCGCACAGCCAACGCTGCCGTTCAACGCGCTCGATAAAACACTTGGCGTGTCCGCGACTTCCATGTAATAATCGGACACGGGTCCGCTCGGATAGCATATCAATCGGACAGCGGGTCCGCTCAGAAGCAAAACAATCGGTCATTTCAAATTTCAATCGGTCAATGTCCGGAGTCCAAGGGAAATGTGAAACACTGTATATATATATATATATATATATATATATGTGTGTGTGTGTGTGTGTGTGTAGAGAGAGGGAGACAGAGAGGTGTGTGTGTATGTATGTATGTATGTATGTGTGTGTGTGTATGTATGTATGGGTGTGTGTGTATGTATGTATGTATGTGTGTGTGTGTATGTATGATGTTCGAGTTTTCTTTTCCCCTTCTCCTCACTTGCTCTTTTTCAGTTTAATGTGTTTGATTTTCATTAAGTTTTGTTTTTTATTTTGGATTTTTGTTTTGTTTTTCGAAGGGATGTAGTAGGGAGTAAGATGCCACATATGTGAGGGTTGAAAAAAAAAACAAAAAAAAACAGAAAGGCCTTTTTGTTTTGAAAAGAAACCTAAAACATGAAGCATACCTAATGACATGAACCTGTGGTACACACATAACCTCAGGTTGTCTGCTGTATCAGTTCTGGTCTTTTATTTTGTCTAATTTTTCTTGCAGATAGATTTCTTTTTCAGGTAATGTAGATAAATCTTGAATATAAGTGGTATATTACATGGTTAGAATATATCTTTTTCTGGTAAAATAGATACTTGAATATAAGTGGTATATTACATGGTTAGAATATAAATGGCATAGTATGTGGTTAGAGTGTACTTGGCATGTTGTGTGGTTTATGAAGAAATATTTTAACATGGAGCTGATTTTATTCTTCGATCTTGACGTGCATAAAATGACTGAAGATGGCTCCAGGGATCAGCAGAACTTTAAATCAGTAACTCCCTCCCTCACCCTATCCACTTGCTGTACAAACTTAACCCTTTGACTCCCTCAGCTTGTCCTCCAGTTTCCTTCAGAAACCTTGTGTGTAGGGTGGATGGAATGAAAGGGTTAAGTTTTTGCTCCATTGTTATGGCTGATAGTGCAGGGAGCTGGTGAGTAGGGCAAGGAAGTGGAAAGTTGAAACCAGAATTGACAATGATGATCAACAGTCGTGTGTGTGTTTGACAGAAATGTGAGTATGTGTTGAACTTAGTGTGGATATTCAAAAATGATTTAATGTATCTTCATTGTATTTGAACTTAGTGTGGATATTTAAAAGTGAACTAACGTACCTCTATTGTGTTTGGAAGGTCTTTTAAGGTGAACTTAGTTTCCATACATTGAGAATATATTAACAGTTTTCTAGTATCAGTCAAAATTGTTACATGGTATCAATTAATTAAACTACATGTGATTTTTGTGTGGTTTTTGTTTATGTATTTAGTGTCAAGCCTTGTATCAGTGTGTGTCTTCTTGTTTGTGAATCAGTACATGTTATTCTTGTTGATGGGCTTTTTAAACTCATGACCCTGGTGAACGATGTGTGCAGCCCTCGAAGGGTTCAGCTACGTGCCACAGTTACATCCCTTGGAAACCCTGCACAACACGCTGACCTTTCGTGAGATCGATGACTTCCTGGGTCGCATCACCATCACCCGCTTCCCCATGCCCGCCATATCACCCACCCTGGTGGCCAGCAAGCCCTCCCTCATGCTTATCTCCCCTAGCAAGTGTGAGTTGTCCTCCTCCCCTGCGTCAGGGATCTCTGAGACCTGTATGTGTTGAGAAATACTTTGTATTGCAGTGGTGTAGGCTGGTGGGGGAGGAACAGGTTTTATATGTCAGCAGTTCTGTGACATTGTCCTGTGGTTGCATGTCAGGAGTCTGCAAGACTTGCTTATGCCATTTGTATGTTTTATTATGTATGGATTCGGGGGGTCCCCCCCCCCCCCCCCCTTGGGGATGCCGGGAGCTCTTTCAGTATAAATAGTATCCTCACCTTCTGGAAATTCTCTGCTAGAAATTTCCTCGTTTCTGTCACTCTCTTTGTTTCTTCTTCCTTTGCTTTCTGTCATTTGTTCGTATCATTTTCTACCTGAATGGTTCATTCACCTGTATGTGTTTGATAAAGTCTTATGTACTTTTTCTTGGGATTGATAATTGGATACATATATTAAGTGCATTTTTGGTTTTAGGGAAGTGAGATATGCGGAAGCAATTTTAGGTAACTTAGGTCTGTTTTTGTGTATGCTTTAGTGTCCCTAGTTATGTTCAAATTTATATTGAGGTCTTTCTTTTTTTTAAATCCCCTGTGTGATAAATTGGATGGAGTGGTCAGGGGCATGTCCTTAGATTATAAGCACGAATGCATTGATATGTGTACATAATTTTTTATTTTTTCTTTGTTTTAACCTGTAGAAGTTTTGTATGTTTTGAAGCGGTTGTAGGCCTGATATGACTCTACGCAGTCGGCTGGGCTTTAAACAACAATAACCATAGCAATTCGGGGTTGGAGGGGAAAATGCTGATCCGTGTCTTGTGGCAGTATGTCATCAGTTTTGTGTGAATGACATGTGTTGACATTTGCTGGTACACGTTTATAGTAATAACAATTTTTAACTCAATCGAGTCGCAGTCTTCAGGGTCATTCCGACCCCTCAAATCACGCGATTTTTAGCACTTTTTTTTTTTTAAATATCAAAAAACAACCAAATAACTTAGACAAAGTAAAGTGATAACAGAAAGACCAGGATTAGATCTTTACAAATAATCTTACCTTATTTATGGTATTCCATATACTTGTAAGTGATGAGGTATCCAAATAGGTATCCAAAGGGGGGTAAATTTTTTTTTTTTTTTTTGATGGATATGAACACACACTGTGAAACAGTTTTAGATGAAGTCCAGAACATAATTTCCATGCTATGGATGTTTTAAATGACTGATTTCACATGTTGGAAAACACAAGATTACTGGTAGTTGTCACTTTTTGCGTACAGTTGCTCAGCACAAAAATATTCACAAAATTGTGTAGGTTCGACTTGCTTTCCTTGACGCCATTTGCGAAATTCGCGGGTAGCGCTGAAAAAAGGCTACTGTTGTCTTTGTTTCACATTGCCACAAACGGTCTAAGGGAAATAACTGCTGTAAACATACCCTAGTTTCAGTACCCAGTGGGTTTTCCCTATAACCGACGCTTCTGACGTTAAAAAAAAAATACGAATGTCCGCCGTCAGTAAATTAGACCTCACGTCTCCAAGCAGTAACGGCAAGTGTCGGCGATTTTTTTACTGGCATGATGCGATTGAGTTAAGTACTGGTAATGCCTACTGTTGACTGTTTCATGGAATTTGATAACCCTTTCAGTTTTTTATCCTGTCCACCTGCCAGAAAGGAAAAAAAAACAACATATTTTCACTCTGTTGCCCCATCCATCTATTTTCTGCAGGAGACTGATTGATAGAGTGAAAGGGTTAAGTTTTTGCTTCACTATCATGGCGTCTAATGTAGGGAGCTGGTGGATAGGATGAGAGAATGAAGGGTTAAGTGTTTGCTTCACTATCATGGCTTGTAATTCAGGAAGCTGGTGGATAGGGTGAGGGAGTGAAAGGGTTAAGTGTTTGCTTCACTATCATGGCTGACAATGCAGAAAGGTGGTAGATAGGATGAGGGAGCGAAAGGGTTAAATGCCAGGCTAGATATAAGTGATAGTAATAAACGAAGAGTAGCCTACAGCCCTGTCACACAGACTTAACCCTTTCAGCCCTAAGTACTGCTAGACCTCTGATACCCTCAACCCTGAGTATTTTTTAGAGAAATTCTAGCGAAAAACGGTGTCTCAAAATAAATCCTTCTAATGCTTAAAAATTTGCCAGGAAGAAAGTATAGGGTGTCTGGAATTCGATAATATAAACAGGATGTGGCAGAGGAGAGTAGGTGCCGGTAGGTCGCATACCGCATGCCAGCACCATACCAGGCCAGGTCAGCCGGACATGTCAGGCCGCTCCTGCGGCCTGCCGGGTCCAGAGGTATTAATTGCACTGGCCGCTGCATCGGCCAGCCGGGTTCAAAGGGTTAATCCTAGATGGAACTCTGTAGTATCATGATTATCATCTTCATCGTCATCATTATATCGTTGTAAATTTTGCCACAGCTTCTGTGGCTTTAAAGCTCACTTAGAATATGGGAAACCCACCCCCACCCCCTACCCCAGAAAAAAAGGATGAGTACAAATAAAACTGTCTAAGTGTGATGATCCTTTAAAACAACCCCTAGGAAAGTGATTTCATTCTTGTTGTCAAAATTGAAGTACTTTTCAAATATAGGAGTTAATTGTTTGTCATTATTGCTGCATGCATAATATTGAAGAAAAAGAAGAAAAACAAATATTGAAGAACAAAAATATAGGTCATTTACTCATGCTCAAATGTGGCTTGGTTTCAGGTTGTGCATTTGCGCTCAAGTGCAGCATGGTTGATGCACTTGTACCAGTCACAGTAAATTAAAAAACACTACAAAACTGCTCTGTAGATGTATAGAGAAGATCATGAATAAACTTGAATTTTGGAACTTAACATGGTTTAGGAATACCCTTCTGTTTTTTTGTTTGTTTGTTTTTTATACAACCAGTACAAAGCAGCTTTGTGGTTTCCAGTCACATCTCCACATTTTTCAAGTTATTGAGTACACTTAATTGCATCATAAGTGGGCTTGGCTGCTAAATATCTTTCATGTGATGATGCAGGGAGTGTACAATGTATGCTTATGGATATATATGTCGTCACTTGCTCCTGAACAAATTGAAACTGAAAACCTGAGAGAGTCTTCTGGGAGATGTTATAGTATCCAAAGACTTGATAATGGGTGAACTGACTGATGTTAGCAGACAGCATTTGAAGTGTCTGATGCCCTGAAGGTGTTCACAAAGGGGATATTTATAAGATAAGTGAGTTGACTGGTGTATCCTGAAGATCCCCACTGTTACATGAAGTTAGTTATAGGGTAAACTCGAGAGTTGCAGTCATCCTGCAGTGCAAACCCACTTATAGTGAAAAGACGTTAAATTAAAGAACGAACCCAGGTCATGTGCAGAGCACATTTCATGAAAAGATACCTGATCTCCTTCCCATATCAGAAGTCACTCACCAAGTCCAGGATGATAATAATGAAATTGTGCCATTGATGTGGAAGTCTCCCGTCAGTGATTATATGTTCTCCTCTGAGGGGTCAACTTCTTAAGCAAACTGATCTC
The DNA here is from genome assembly GCA_030674185.1 of Monoplex corrugatus. Lineage (NCBI taxonomy): Eukaryota > Metazoa > Mollusca > Gastropoda > Littorinimorpha > Ranellidae > Monoplex > Monoplex corrugatus. The sequence continues at coordinate 33,083,306 of JAPXFY010000025.1, read as the reverse complement.
CTGTCTTGTCAAAATGCATCTCCCATGGATGGCTACATTAAAAGAGGGCTGGCCTAGGAGAAGGACTGTCAGTCACTGCTGCTTGCTCCAGCACTGGTTCTGCCAGTATCAGGCCATGTGGACTTGGTTGCAAGGCTGTGCCAGGAGGATTTCAACAAGCTGCACACTTTGAGTGGAAGCCATGTTCAGGGAGATAGCTGTGAATAGTCTTGTGTACTGGCATCAAGATGGACAACGTACATCAGCCTGATCAAGGTGATGAGTGATGGTGTCTTGCAGAGATCTGGAGAAGGATGTATTTTCTTTTGGTGACATTTAGGCGTCCTCAGCAGGGTTATTCTTCACTGCCTTTGGCATGAAACTGCTCCAACAGTCTGAAATGGTCCACATGGAGATGTCTGCCAGCTTCTGACTTGAACATGCCTTTATGAATCTGTATCAGGCATGGGCCATGTTTTTGAGACATGTTGGCTAAGGCATGCTTGTTTTCTGCCCCGTCTGCGACTAACCATGAGTGAAAAGCGTTAACATCTTCCAACACCTGCTAGTGCATGCCATTCACTTTTCCCGCACCCGTCCTGCTTAACAACAACAGGTCAAAGCTGATGGGAAATGTCACCATTTTTACAGGTGATCAGCAGCACACATTCTGGCATTGACTCAGAATGCTGTGGGACAAATGTGGAGCATGTCAGTTGCTGGATGCTCAAGGTATTGTGTAGTGTGTATGCTGCTTTACAATGCTTTCATTAAAAACGCACAGTGTGTACAGTGGCCTTTGTTATGTCCAGAATGTATCAAAAACCACTTAATTTTCAGCTTTTTTTCCCCTGTTATTGTGAATGTGTTGAAATGGCTGTAGCTGTGATATGGCTTTACGCAGTTGGCTGGGCTTTATACAGAAATAACAATAACAATTAAAACTTCCTCATATTTCTTGCAAGTCTTATATTTGATGAGGCCCAGTTAGCAGGATTCTGTTATCTTTCCTTCAAAGTCTTATGGCATGGACAGTATACTCTCCTCCTTTATCATGAATTATGTATTGTACGGTACCTACTTCTAAGTTATGTGTGTGTTTTGAGCAGTGCACGTATAAAAAAACTGCTGTCAATGAAGCAATGAGTAATATTTTCACAACAGGTTTTGTAACTTAAAATTCTGCTTGTCCATTGTTTCTTTGTCTTGCTATCTGGAGTTTTCAGGGGGGAAAAAAGGTAGCAGGTTATATGAACAATGTTGGTGTTTTTGTACAATGGCATACAACCAGCAAGTAGGCTATCAAGCAAGCATGATTAATTGTTCAGTGTGTCCTTTCCATTTGATTTTTAATAATCATTGACAGAGTTGTGGAAGCTACGTCCTCAGAATTTGATATGACTTTGGCTGATTATATGTATTGTGGCTGATTGTGGTACGATATCAGTTGATTTCAGTAAACTTGATTTTTGAATGTTTCAGATGACTGGGTAAAATTTGAGGATTAGTGTTTTCCTCAGGATCAGTACCTTTTATGTACGTGTCAGAGGTTGGTTATGTTGGATTTCACCCTGTGTCTGGGCATTTGTTGTTGATTGAGGTAGTAATACATTATCTGGTTTCTTGATTTCATATGTTACAGGCCTGCTCACTCATGATGGACGCTTTCTTATTTTCAGACCCACAGAGCTATCCCCCTTCCAGTAACTCCAGCTCAGGCCCGTCTTCCCCCAACTCAGCCCCCACCCCCATTGACTTCCTCATGCGTATCTACATGGAGCGCAGTGACGATGGTCAACGATCTGAATCCGATTCCTCCACTTCAAGTCGCCGTGACAACCAGGGCACTGTTCAGACGGTGAAAGCAGAGGAAACAGCGGGCAAATCACTTGAGGGTATGTTCCCAAAAAGTTTTAAAGTGTAAAGTGTGAAGGATATTTTGTTTGTGTTTTCTTTAAACAACACTTTCAGTTTAATTATGTTGTATGGCTGTTTTTCTTGGGTGGAGGGGGGGGGGGGGCTGTAAAACCAAGTTAGAGCGTTAAGATATTTAGGGGTTGGTTGGTTGGTTTGGTTGGTTCTTTTTTTTCACCCCTTCATAAATTTAGAAGAAACTTAAAAACTGGAGAAGAAACAAGTGCACAGCGCTGCTTGGTTGAATCGGGGGAATACAAAGCGTGTACAAGGTGTTCCAGTATTCCTTAGAATCCAGGCTCTTGGCTAAATGATGTCAGATATAAAATAGTTTTTCTTTTTTTTCCTAGGATCATTGCACTTGAGGAGGTTACCTTTGTGCTCACCATTTTGTTTTCCGATCTTTTTTTTTTTTACGCCATTTTAATGGCCACAGAAGCTGGAACAGTTTTTACAATGTGATGATATTGATGGGGATGATAATCATGATGCTATGGAGTTCCATCCAGGATTGAGACTGCGTGACAGGGCTGTACTCTATGCTTACTATCATCCTGGCGTCAACCAGGCCGGAGAAATATAGACACCTACATTGTTGGTCAGAAGATTTGAGCAACACCCTCAATGACGCATACGTGAATTGGATGAGACTCGACTGTGTGGTCCCAGTCTTCCCAATGAGCCCATAGCACGCCAAACTCTGGGTAGGAGCCCGTTAGAGCCGAAAAATCCCACTATGATTTTTGAAGGTACTGATGGGGATTCAAACTCACAACCTTCCAGTCAGTAGTCCGTGAACCACTACACCACGGCGACTGGTCAGATATAAAATCATGTTGTCAAAGAGCAGGCTTCCATGAGTTTTAATTCTAAAAAATGAAGTGGCACAGATAGTGGTTTTCATACAATCGATTCTGGAAGATACTGACCACACACTGTTTGAAAAACTGTATCATGGAGCTCACAAATAGTGATTTTGGAGCCATGATTTAGTATGACTACAAGAAAAGGTTAATGGTGATTGTGATTCATATTGAAAGTTTGGTAAAAACATTTGGGGTGATCACTTCATGCAAGTTCATTTTGTGCAATTGGTACAATGATTTCAAGCAGGGTAGACGGAACCTGGAAGATGATACCCACTCTGTTTGGCCTGTTACAGCCGTTACCCCAGAAAACAGCAGCAGTTTAGAGCAGCTCGTAAGAGAAGATTCTTGAATCACAGTCAGAAAGATGAAAAATGTGAAAGGTGTCCTGGGCAGTTGAAAAGATCTTGCACAAACATCTGGGGTCCCCATGCAGTGTGTGCCATATGTGCTCAATGAGGAACAGGGAGGGGTAAGAATGGTGCCTGAAAATTCTTGGAAAATGTGACAGTGGACAGTTCAGATTAACATGGAAAGCCATGTGTGGAGATGAAACGGGGTTTTACCAGTACGACTCTGAAACCAAACAACTGTCCTTTCTCTGGGTGTTTCCAGCCCCTCCGGCCAAATTCAAGACTGTAAAGCACGGGAAGACAAATGGCTGTATCTTCAGTTGCCACTATGTCTCTTCAGGACAGCTGTACAGTCACATCCGATAGGTATGTCCACCACTGCTTGCCTAAAGTGTTCTAGGCTTGGCACAGACACAAGGGTCGCAGTGGACTCATGCTGCACCAACGACAATGCGCCTGCGCGTACAGCCTTTGCAACAACAAGGTTCTTGGCTCAGAGCAAGTGCTGTTGTTATTTCATCTTGCCTGTTCTCCAGACCTCTCCCCTCCCCATGCTACTTGTTCCTGCTCCCTCCTGTGAAGAAACGACTGTGCAGGGCATGGTTTGAGAGTGGTGAAGATGCTGTTTGAGCCTTCAGGAGAGAAGTAGATTGTGTACAGTCACACGGTCCCAGACCGGGATGAGTCGGTTTAGGAGGATGGCCAGTTGCTTGTCTGCTCAGGGAGGGTGCTTCAAGAAAACTGGCTGGATTTTCAGTGTGTGAGATTCTAAGTAATATTGAAACACTCTTCATAACTGAACAAATTGGATGTAAGCACCACATGTTGAGCTTTTTCTGCAGTCTCACTCAACACTCCGTCAATACTGCATTTTAACTGTGGAAAATGTCTTAAAAGAAATCTTGCTTAAATATGTTTTTTGTTACTGTTTTGGTGTGTGTGTGTGTGTGTGTGTGTGTGTGTGTGTGTGATCCAATTTGATTTTCAGAACTCCTGTTTTTCTTGAGATGAGTGTGACCTAAGCATGTGTCAGCTGTGTGATGATCAGTGTCAATGTTGCAGGTAATGGGAGAAGGAGTCCTCCACAAAACACCTGTCCTGTGGAAAGCAAGAACGGGTCTTCCACTACATCCCAACCTGCCTCCACACAAGTCCCAGAAAGTAACAGTCAGGTAGTGGCTGGGCACATCTCACACACAACCGACACTTCTGTCACAGTGGCAGGATCAGGTCACCCCAACACAGCACCCATCACAACGAAAGTTGCACAGACTCTGTCGGCAGTGGCAGGCAGTGCCTCGGACAGTGCCGTTATATGTGATAAACACAAGCTTTGTGCCTCTGCAGAATCAGAAAAGGCGTCATTGGATGGAAAAATCAGCTCTGGCGAACAGCAGCCTAGCCAGAAGTCAGACCAAAAGATGCCTCCGTCACGATTTGCTGTGTCAAGGATTTCAGATAACTCTGCACCTTTGTCTCCGCCTTCCTGTAAAGATAAAGAAGAGGAAGCAGATCACGTTTTGTGATGTTAATTGTAGTCTTAGATTGTGACAAGACTTTTGTGATGCCGGTCGTGGTCTTACTGTGTGACGAGTCTTTTATTGTTTCATGATGATGATTGTTAGTCTGAGAATGCAAAGACTTCAGTTATTCTGTTACGATGTTTGTTGTGTTAGAATGTAACAAGACTGAAGTGTGTGACAGAGGTTTTTGTGTGTAGCACTTTTTCTTTCTATTCAGAAGTCATGACACTTGACAGTGATGTGCGACAGTGAATGAGTGGAACTGGACACATCACTGCATACGCTGTGTGCAGTCGTAGCTCTGAATGGATAAATTTGAGACACTAGGTATCTGCTGATTCATTAACACGCCTGGGGTTGAAAAAGTGTGTGGATTGACTTGCTTTGGGAAACCAGAATACCTGAGAAATGGGATTAACATTTGAAAACTGCTGTGATAACGGACTCATTCTCTTTTATTTTGTATCTGCCTCGCATGTTTTCTCTCCCTCACCACCATTCCAGTGGAGAAACGAAAATGACATACTGGGCCGGTCTTTGCTGAACGAAGTCATCTCTTCTGATTGGGTGTGAATGTCTTTTAATTAACATAGAACATAGTGATTTTGAACATATCAGGAATGTACTTCTCAGTATTCGGTCACAACTTCTGTAACGTAATGTAGAGCAAATTTTCTTTCAACACTTGGTTTGTTTGCAACTCCCCTCATTCATCCCTTTCCCCCCCTCCCTCTCCCCTCTTCACATGTGGGTTTTGTTTGTGTGTTGAGTTTTATTCCCACATCTGTTGAATATGTTCTTCATCTTTTGAGAAAACAATCATCTTTTCATACCATTTTTTTTTTTCATACCATGTAGCGTTTCATACCATGGAGTGTTCATATGCATCAAAATTTATTTGATGTTGAAACTTTTAATGTTAGTCCTAACCTCTTTAAAAAAAATTAGACCAAAACTAAAGCAGTATCATGTTTTTGGGTGCAAGTCGGTGAACGGTTTTTGTTTTTTTTTTTTAGTCTACCCTAGTACCTGGTGAACATTTTGTTTCAGTCTGAGTGCATATTTTATGAAATAGATGAAATATACATTTCCCCCATGGAATTGATTGGAATGGCAGATCCCCCCACCTCCATCCACCACTCCCCAAAATTGGATAAAACAAAAACCAAAGAAAAAAAAAATCTGTCATAAGTCATTACTGTTACTTGGAGAATGGCTAACAATCAAAATATTATAAACTGGAATGGACTTACTGAGATTTTTTTTTTCTATTATGAATGTGCACTTTCTGCTGGCAAACGTTTAAAACTTCCATGAAGTTCAAGAGATCATATTATGTGGAAATTAGATGTTTTTTTTAAACTGCACACAGTTGTATAACTGGGATTTCCCTCATTATATCTTCAGACATTAAACATTTAATTTGTTTTCATGTCAACTTTAGTATCTGCCTTTCTGATTACACAGATCAGAAATTTTGAAGAAGAGAAACAGTTTAATGAAAGTAATTCTTGCTATAATTAAAGCTGCTGGCCATAGGAAAACAGTTGTACATTGTTCAGTGGATCCTGATGCAGTATAACTGTTTGCTTCTGTTCTTGCCTTGGAGGTAAGGGGGACCGTCATATGAAGAAGATGACAAGGGCCAAGATAAATTATTCTCCCAGTTCCCTTTCCCCTAAAAACTGATACTCCATACTTGTTGATTTACAAAAACAATCATCACGTTATTTAGTTCATATGATTTTTGTGTTAACAGTTTTGAGAAAAAGAATGTTTTTATAAACGGTTGCATGTACACCAGAAAGATGTAATGTTACAGACCCACAAGTAGATATATACCACACACACACACACACACTCACTCACTCATCATATCTGTTGTCTCGTAGTCATAGTGTTCTGACTCATCAGTCAGAACAAACTGGAGTGAAATCCTGGTGCATATTATGTGAAATGTTTTAATGGACCTGGATGAGCAATTTCAGGGATGTGTGTATAATTGTTACGCACTTGCATTTTGTGTATGTGCATGTGTGAAATGTGTATGAGGATGAGAGATGTTTTTTGTTTTTTTTAAAATGCTTTGTGTGCAGTTCTATTTTTGTAATAAATCAGAATTTTGGACAATCGTTAAGTTTTCTGTGAGCGTGTGTGTACGTTTGCACATGTGCTTTTCATTGTTGCATGTTTTGTAAGGTTTTTTAGTTTGTTGTTTCATTTTGTTTGGGGTCAGATGTTTTCTTTGTGATTGGATTTTATTGTTACTGTTATTGTTGTTTGTCCCCTGTGGGGATGCCAGGGGCTATTTCAGTATAAATAGTGTCCCTGCCTTCTGGAGGTTCTGTGCTTGAAGTTTCCTCTTTTCTGTCACTCTCTTTGTTTCTGCTTTCTGTCGAATCTGCCTATCATTTTCTGCCTTAATGGGCCATTCACCTGTATGTGTTCGATAAAAGTCTTACGTGCTTTTTCTTGGGATTGATGATTGGATACATGTGTTAAGTGCATTTTTGGCTCTAGGGAGGCAAGATATGCAGAAGCAGTTTTAGGTAATTTATGCCTGTTGTTATGTACGTTTTGGTGTCCTTATGTATGTTTGTATTCAGGTGTGTGGACGGAGTGGTCAACGCCAGGAGCATGTCCTTAGATTATGTGCACGAATACATTGATATGTGTATTTAATTTTCTTTCCTTTTTTTTTTCTGTTGAAGTTTTGTATGTTTTGAAGCGGTTATAGCCCTGATATGGCTCTACACAGTCGGCTGGGCTTTAAACAACAATAACAATAACAACATTGTAGTTTAACCCTACCAGACCTTAGCCCCTGAGCGTAATTGTGCCCCCTGCCTGGCCTCCTGAGCAAAATTTTGAAAAAAATGTATATACGTTAGAAAACTGTTCATATCATGCACACCAATGGTTAGAATTATATGAAACGTGGAGAGTTTGTAGAAAATAGGCCTATCTTTCATCTAACGCCAGTCCAACCCTCAATCACACAAGCATCTCCCCTATCACTTGGTTGGGGGGTACGGGCACGCCCCCTTCTTCCAACACTCTGTCTCGACCTACTTCTTTCATTGTCAGAATCATCACTTTCACTCAATGCTTCATCAACGTAATCATCGTCACTTGAATCGGAAACGTATTCCTGATCAAATTCTCCAATCTGCAAAATGTCCACCACTTGTTGAACTGTGAAGCGAGTTGGCCTCGCTCGTTTACCTGTTGAAGTGCTTGGTTCATCACTAGCTCGCTTCATGGTCAATTTTGCACCCAAATCACCTCAAAATACCATCAACACAAAGGCAGACAGTTGCAATAGGCTGAACACACGCTCACGCGACGCTTAGCAACGGTCCGGTAGCTATTTTTAGCTCTTGATAAAGTGACGATCGTGTGAGTGTGCTATTCCCGCTATAGCGGGAACTCGGTATATAGTCATTTTCGTCATTCCCGCAATAGCGGGAACTCGGTCTGGTAGGGTTAGAGTCCAGCCGACTGCATACAGCCATATCAGGGTTATAACCATTTCAAAACACACAATACTTCAACAGGAAAAACAAAGAAAAGTATACATATCAATGCATTCACGCATATTTATATAATCTAAGGAGATGCCCCTGGTGTTGACCACTCTATCCAATTTATTGCACAGGGGATTTAAAAACACACCTCAATACAAATTCAAGCATACCTAAGGATACCAAAACATATATAAAAACGGGCATAAATTACCTAAAATTGCTTCCGCATATCTCACCTCCTTAGAGCCAAAAATGCACTTAATATGTGTACCCAATTATCAATCCTAAGAAAAAAATATGTAAGGACTTCATGGAACACATACAGGTGAATGGACCAGCAAGACAGAAAATGATAGGAAGAAATGACACAAAGAACAGGAAAAGACAGAAACAAAGAGAGTGACAGAAAAGAGGAAATTTCTAGCACTAGATTTCCAGAATGTGGGGATGCTGTTTATACTGAAAGAGCATACAGACTTTCACATAAAATATGTAAGTCTGTAGCTTGCTGGGTTTCTTATTTTCTTTTCTGTACTTTTTTTTTTTTCCTTTTTCCCGTATTTCAAAACAGTTTTTCTCTTGCACCTAGTAAGTAAAACAACAGCAAAACCCCACGTCATATCTTCACAGATATTGTTTTCGACTAACTCTGTCAAAAAAAATTATAAAAATTTTGTCTGGCACCAAAAAGGAAAAAAAAAAGGCCAGACTGGCAAAACATTGTTCCGGAGCGGACAGTACATCCTCATCCCAAAGTTTACTGTCTCACCACCCTGACATCAAGGTAGGGCAGCTACATCTCAAGGATTTCATGGGGAGTCTCTTTAGAAAAGGTACAGCCTGTATGCATCAGAAAAAAATGACAAAGATGGAATACTTAAGGTATGTAGCACAACACACCCAGAATAATGGGGCTGTTTACTTTAACACCTTTTCTGCAAATGCTTTTGGCTTCAGAAATTGTCCAGAAAAACTTAAAAATCATGCCTACGATTTTTTTGGTTCATGTCTAAAACTACAGAAATACATATGGAATGAATACAAATGATCAAAACTTTCTTTTTGTAACAATAAATAAAAGTGATTAAACATTCTTTGTGTAGCAGCATACTTTGCTAATCTTGAACCAGGTTTCATACAATCTTCCTAGTATTCCATGCTCCTTTTATTCACATTTCTCTCTCTCTCTATCTCTCTCTCACACACACACACACAACACACACACACACACACACACACACACACACACAGTCAGACACACTCGGAGAGAGAGGATGCAGAAAGAGAGAACAGAATAAGAATGTGCCCTGCCTCTTTAACATCCCACAGTGACATGCAACACCACTGAGCTGGCTGTACTCAGAAAAAGAAAGCAAGCTGTCTGGGGATTGAGTTAAACCTTATAACTTAGCGGTCAATATTTCTGCGAAACTGAATGAAACTATGGCCACTACAGTACCTGATGTACGACATATGTCAAGCATTGGCGATCGTGAAATCATGACATGTTGGTCAACTGCCCACAGACACAGACAAGAAGTTAATTAAATGAAACACTCATTCATTTTGGTCTGGCACAAACCAGAACAGAAAATACCATTAACAACTGCTATTAAGTATTGTTGTATTTTTAATTTAGCTTGTCATGCTTTTCAATGTATCCATTCCATGATTTTGCAAACAAGAGAAGATTAACAAACAAAAAATCTGCATTTATGAAAGATAAAGGATTTCCCATAATCCACCTGTCTAACGCACTATGGCCAGCTGTATAACCGGTCTTGTTCATAATCCACCCGACTACTATGCCTATCAAATACACTATGGCCAGATGTACAACTGGTCTTGTCCATAATCTACCCAATTACCATGTTCATCAAATACACTATGGCCAGAAGTATAACTGGTCTTGTCAATAATCCACCCGACTACCATGCCCATCAAATACACTATGGCCAGACGTATAACTGGTCTTGTCCATAATCCACCCGACTACCATGCCCATCAAATACACTATGGCCAGATGTATAACTGGTCTTATTACAATCCACCCGACTACCATGCCCATCAAATACACTATGGCCAGATGTATAACTGGTCTTGTTACAATCCACCCGACTACCATGCCCATCAAATACACTATGGCCAGATGTACAACTGGTCTTGTCCCTAGCTCTTCCCCAAACCCTCCTCTCGTGGCTGTTTGCTTCCATAAGCACACTGCCAACCCTCAGGATGAAGGGTAGGTGGTGGTGTTGGTAGAAGTTAAGTCCAGCTGTGTGATGTTAGACAAGACATACAGCAGCCAAAGGAGACATAAACTGCACATTTACTAACTGGCAACAATACCTGATCTAGACTTCCAACTGCAAGGTCCAAAGTTGGACCCTGCCCGCTGGGTAAACAATGGAAACTGTTCTGTTTTCCCAGGTCAACATATGTGTAGACCTGTAAGATCCTGGACCACCCCCCCCCCCCCCCCTGTCATGCGTATACTACATGCATAATATCAAATATGCACATAAAACATCCTAATGCTAACCTGCCATGCCAGTTTTGAGTGGCTTAGAAGTGGAAACATGAAAATGCCCAGCATGCACACCAAAAACAGAGTACAACTGCCTACATGGTGGCTTGAAAAACAGCCGTGTACATGAAAGCCCAAGTGAACGTGGGAGTTGCAAACTATGAACATGAAACTGAAGAAACCAAATCGTCGTGCCTAAGTGACTGTCAAGCCTTTCAGGTTCAGGTTCATATTGCTTATAGCCCAGCCGACGACTAAAGCCATATCAGGGCTAACACAAGCCTTTACTGACTGTGTGTGTAATGTCTTGTCATCTCTTGAATCTGAGCCATTACTCGAGTTTTGCACAGGCACTGATTTCCAAGCAGCATTACTGGAAACTTTTCATAGCTCCAACAAAGGATGAAACTGTCGTCATATCATTTCTGTCCTATTTCTGTGTACAAAGTCTGGGATAACTTTACATTTTGCTGTGATGATACATTACAATGGGATGATGTTCATGATGCTATGAAATTCCATTCATAACTAAGACTGTGTGACCAGACTGTACTTCGCACTTTCATGATATAGCCTGGCTTCAAACCAGTTGGAGAGATACAGACACCTGCAGTGTTGGTCTGGAAATTTGAGCAACACCCTTGGTGACACACCTCTGAAGTGGATGAAATATGTCTCACGTACACTTCTAAAACACACACATACACACTTCTTGGAGCATTCAGCAAGTTGAGTACACCTCTGCAATGAATTCATCTTGTACCATGGTGCCCAGAAAGTTTTGCGCTTTCACCAAGTCCAGTGACTTCACAATTCGCACGTTGGCATCCAGCCCCAGAGATCTGGACCAGTCCACTATCATCATGCCATGTGACATTTTCCCTCCTAGTTCCACTGTGGCATACACTGATTCCACTTCCAAGGCAACATTGGGGTCCACAGCAAGAGCAACAGCATAAGCACTTCGAGCGACGTAACCGTTTTTGTGATTTTGCTGCAACCAGGCCTCATCACCAGAATTCCGCAGAAACTCGGACTTGACTGTGCCAATGTGTAGGTAACTGTAGAAAAATTCCTGCAGAATGGAAGGAAAACCATTCTGATTAATACATATATCAAAACACCCACATATCATATGATTATCATTACTACAATATATCAGAACACCAAGGTATCATTGTTATCGTTATTTTTATCTGAAGCCTAGCTGACTGCGCAGAGCCATATGAGGAACATAACTAACTAACTAGGCCTTGGGAAAGCCAAAGAAAATGTAAGCAAAATCACCATACTTATGTACATACATACACACACATGCTTTTCAAAAACAACAACAAAAAGTAAAATATGTAAATGTACAACAAAACTGCACACACACACACACACACACACACACACACACACACACACACACACACACACACACACAAAACCAGTAGACAACATCCCAAGCCTAGCATCCAGCAGGAGAAAATGACAGGTGTAAAACTGTGTACTGTCTTTTAGTACTGTGTGTTGTGCATTAATTCTTTTTTGTCTTTTGTATATGTTTGACAAAGACCAACTGGAAAACAATTTGCACCTGTCTTGTTTGTTACATAACTATGCGTTCTATTTTTGTGTTTTTCTGGTTTGTATTTGCTTGAACATTGGCAGTCGCTTTGATTCAGATTTCGATAATATTAACAGTTTCAAGTTAATCCTAAAAAGGAAACGAACTCCAGGTGTAACTCGCCACAGTATGCTCACAGACGGTGATGTCCTTTATTGTGTTGTCTGGGCAAGGTCTTGGGGGCCCCATCAAATTGTTTAAATACAACACAGATGGATGATACCAGAGGTCAGTTTCAAATTAATCCTAAAAAGGAAACAAACTCCAGTCTACCTTGCCACAGTATGCTCACAGCAATGATGTCCTTTGTTGTGTTATCTGGGCAAGGTCTTGGGGCCCCATCAAATGTTTAAATACAACACAGATCGATAATACTAGAGGTCAGTTTCAAGTTAATTTTGAAAAGGAAAAACTCCAACCCTGACTCACCCCAGTCAGAGGATGTCGCATGCACACTTCGTAAGGCAGCAAGGTGATGTTGGACATCTCTTTCAGAACAATGTACGCTGCCTCTGGATCATGGAAAAAATTCTGTTCAGCAGACAGAGTGGCGCTGCCTCGACCTGAACATCACACAACTGTACTTTTAATGGTTATTTGTAGCTAGGAGCCTTTTAACCCTAAACCCTCTGACTCCCACACCCTATCCATCAACTGCAAAAACTTAACCCTTTGACTTCCTCACCCTATCCACCAGCTTCCTGCAGGAATATGGCGGATAGGGTGAGGGAGTCAAAGGATTAAATTTTTGCTTTGCTAGCACAGTTGACAATGCAGGATGATGGAAGACAGGGTGCAGGAGTCAAAGGGTTAAAACTACGTCATTCAAATTCAAGTTCATATTGCTTATGGGCCAGCCGACTACTAGAGCCATATCAGGGCTAACACCACATCAAAAAACGACAATCTGGTTAAGATAAAAGACAACAGTTAAAAACCATGCTCACCGTTAACCTTGCAAGTCTAAAATGCAATTAAAAAAAAAAAACATGTAAAATCATGTCAGTTGAAATCTATTGATCTCTTCTAAAAACTGGAAAATTGCATCTAGAGGGACGTCTCAGAAGAGGTTCTCTGAGGTGTATGCTGTGTAGTGCTTCTGTCTCACATCGTACAAGTCCCAGCAATCAAGGAGGAGGTGTCTGAGGCTCAACGGCTCGTCACATGTTATACACCACAGTGCTTCTTCGTTTTTAAAGAAGGTATGAATGAGTGTAGAACGTGTGACCCGTGTGTAACCTACATAACACTTGTCTCTTTCTTACAGTTCCCTGCAGCAGATGGCAGATTTTCTTTCAAGATAGGGCAGATTTGGAAACGCTTGTTATCTGTCTGTTCCTTCCAATCCTCCTGCCACATATTTCTCACGTAACTGTGTACTTTCGATTTGACATCTGTGTAAGGACTGTAGTAGTGGGTAGGATGAAACACTGCAGTGCTTCTCTTACTCTAGTGGCTGTATACTGTTATAATATAAAACACGACTCTGTCTCATGAAATTTCAACCATCATGAAAATACAACTGGGTGCACAAAACAGAAAAAAAATAATATGTAAAGCATGATTTTTCTGCTCCATTTTATTTTGACAATAAAAACTGCTCTAAGGACTGCACATAAGAAACGGTGCTTTCAACTGAAAATCTGCTCGTTCAAAAAACAAAAAAAAACTACTTTCAAACTTTCCAACATCAAACAGCATTCTCAAAAGAGCAAAGTTTGACAAGAAAGACAACTTTTACAGAACTAAGTCTGTTCATATGCAGCTGCAGTTGCTTCCCATATTGAATGGTACATTTCTCAGATGCAATCATATAACAATTATAATTTTGTTTGGCACTAAAAGGGTTTTAACAATTCATGAACATACATAAACAATGGTACATAAGAGTAACAGTTACATCATATGGTTGTTCAGTTAGTAAGCAACACACTAACACCACAAAATGTGTACCTTCAATGTTGCCACCCAGGATGCAGATGTCTTTCAGTTTGCGAGCTACCTGTGGGTCCAGTCTTAAGGCTAGTGCCAAGTTGGTCAGGGGGCCCAGACAAACCAGTGTTATCTGACCTGAAAATACATCAACACCATGACATAATGAGAGTTTGCAAACATTTATATCCTTTTAGCTGATAAACATCACACAGAGTCCAATTTCAAGAACCATTGAAAATGTGAACCAGAAAAAACGAAAAAAGAATAAGAACAAGTATTTAATACAACAAGACAAGACAGGCGCAAATTTTCGGCCAACTGGCCTTTGTCAAGCGTAAGATCACAAGCAAACAAACACCAGATACAAAAATTAGGAGATAAAGACTGAAACTTCCACGCTGCTCTGTCCAGTGTGAGAAAAGGAACATTGAAAATATACCAAGTAAACTCTGATCCAAGCAAGCTAAGCTGTCTCCTGGCCTGAACTCCACAGTAAACGTGTTTCTTTCCACTGCTATTTATCCCTGATAAGCTGTGACTTTGGCAGACAGTCAAGCTGGAAATTCTAGACAACCCAGGGAAGACGGTCTCAGAAAGTTTAGGAGAATTTTTCATGGCTTCAACTATGGTCAGAATGATATAAAGGTCTATGAACATAAAGAGGCCTAGAATCATGCCTGTACTGCCTTCCACTTTCTGTCAAGTCTTCCTGAGATAAGGGGTTATAGCTTCCCTTACCAACTGAATTAAAAGGGAGATTTTAACTTGCCATTCCTTTACTAAGACAGCATGAACTATTTTGTTTTTAAGAGAAATTCCTGGATTATTTCATAGGCACTCTAAGCAAATCTTTCAATGATAATCAGGCATACTCTTCAACCTGTCAAAATCCTATGCACTGGCAAGGTCTTAAAATGGAAAAGGGGATACCTATGAAATATTATGCTGACATTACCAGAATGCCTGAAACATCAATTTGGGCTGCAAACGGGCTAATTTTTTTCTCTCTCTTTTCTTTAAGGAAAATTACACATAATATGGAGATTTCCTCTGTACTCTTTTTTTTTTTTTTTTTTCAGGGGGGGGGGGGGGGGTCCCATTTTCTGAGCAATCTTAATTACCACAGAAACTGGCACAATTTTATGATGCAATGATAATATGATGATGACGAGGATGATGATCATGGTGTTATGGGGTTCTAGGACTGAGACTACGTGACAGGACTGTATTCTATGCTTACTATCACAATATACCCTGGAGTCAACCAGGCCGAGAAATACAGACACCTATGCTGTGTTGGTCAGACGATCTTTGAAGGGAATGATAGAGATTCGAACCCACAACCTTCCACAACATACAGCCTGCACAGTGCAAGCAAAAACAAGGTGTTGCGATCATTAAATATTGTGACAACTTATCAAAACAAATCTGTGTTTGAGTCCTTTTCTCCCACTGGACAAAGCAGCACGGAAGTTTTAGTCTTTTTCTCCTAATTTTTGTATTTGTGGTTTGTTCTTTTGTGATCTTACGTTCACGCTTGACAGAGGCCAGAAGGCCAAAACTTTGCGCCCGTCTTGTCTGGTTATATTAAATACATGTTCTGATTCTATTTTCGTATTTTTTTCTGGTTCCTGTTGAATTGAACAAGGGCGGGCGCACTTGTTTTAGATTTCGATCTGTGTTCTACAAACCTTCTTTTGATTCTTATGAAATACTAAATATAATCTGACTTCTGATTTCACACAAACACACATGCGCACACCGGTACCTGGGTACTCGTTGACAAAACGAATCAGAGCGGACACTGCGTGTTCAGCTTCTGTCTGCCTGGCATCAGCAGGGGTCTCCCATGCTGCACCGACCAGATTGTCGTCTGTGTGAAGACTGTCACCAACCAAGGGCCTCTCGGCACCACGAAACACAGGAATCTGAAGGGAACGCAGGTGATTCAATTTTTAACTTTTTTCTTTCGTCTCATTTTCTAAGCCACCTTCATGGCCACAGGAGCTGGCACAATTTTTACAATGCAATGAGGATGATGATGATGAGGGTGATATAATCATGATACTGTGGAGTTTCATCTAGGATTGATACTGCAGAACAGACAGTATGCCACCTTAACGCCACAGAAGCTGGCACAATTTTTACAATGCAAAGATGATGATTGTGAGGAAGATGATACGCATGATACTATGGAGTTCCATCTAGGACTGACACTGCCAAACAGGCAGTACTCTACGCTTACTATCATAATATATCCTGCCATCAACCATGCCTAAAAGATGCAGACACCTGCAGTGCTGGTCAGAAGATTTTATCAACACCCTCAATGACTGCATCCATGAAGTGGATGAGACTCAACTGTGTGGTCCCAGTCTTCCTGATATATCCCACAGCACACTCAATCACGGGAGCCAAAAAATCCAATAAAGATTTTTCGAAGGGACTGACAAGGACTTGAACCCACAACCGTCAAGTCGGTAATCTGTTACACCACAGCAACCGGTTTCAATTGCTAACTGTCCTACAAGGAGGGGGGGAGGGTTGAGGGCTGTAGGGGGGTGGGGTTATAGGGGTATATTCTGTGTTCAAGCTCGGTCATGCCTGAAATGATCAGCATATCCATCTACAATGGGTGCTGTGCTCAAGTGGGTAAGACGCTGGACTTCCAATCGGAAGATCTGGATTCAATCCTGCATGGGTGCTTCCTGCATAGTACATGTAGGTGTGGCTGGGTCTTTCAAACATTCCAAATTAAAAAACAACATCATTATGCAACTGATAGGTCTATAATCTATTTGAATGAATACCCACTTTAATCAAAAACAAAACAGAAAATTGAATTAATACCTACTATAATCAAAAAACAAGACAAAAAAACTGAATTAATACCCACTTTAATCAAAAACAAGACAAAAACTTGAATTAATACCCATTTCAATATAAAAAAAAAGACAAAAATTGAATACCCATTTTAATCAAAAACAAGACAAAAAATTGAATGAATACCCACTATAATCAAAAACAAAAACAAAACAACCAAAATAAACACAAACCCACAAACACACACATACAGAGAGACACCACCAAATGATAAAAAAATTTTCATACGTCTTCACGATTGCAGGTCTTGAGAACACGCAGGGCGTTGTTGCAGGTGTGTTCAATGTTGACCACACCACTGACACAGGTGATGGCCTGGATGTCCACGTCAGGTCGCGTCACCGCCATCATCACACCTTGCGTGCAGTCCACGCTCATGTCCACGTCCAGGATGATAGCCTGTCGCTGATTGGTGATCACCCGAGTCCTGCGTTCCAGTTTAATTTTTTTCATTGCTGGCGGTGTGTTCACAACAACAGGCTGCAAAATAAAGTTTAAGGATTTTCTGTTATTTTTTTCACTTCAGCTTGTTTCGGTCCGTTGTTGGACATAAGCCTTCCTCATTGCACGCCACTGTTCCCGAATTACTGCTGTCCTGGTCCACTGTTTGTCAAACTTTTCTAGATCGTCTTGCTATCTGGTTCCCTGGCGACCTCTGTTCCTTTTTTTGGCTTTGAGGGATCCAGTGCGTTTCTTTGGGGGTCCATCTGTTATCAGATCTCCTAATGACATGACCAGCCCAGTTCCACTTTCATTCACAAACTGTGTCTAGTATGTCTTGGACCTTTCGTCTTACCCATGCCGCCATTTTCGGGCCCTTTCAGGTGATTCCCATCATGATTTGTTCGTGGGCCCTTTGCATTTTTTCTATCAATGTTAAAAGAAGAATGGGTTACATTTCTGGGGTTACGTTTCTGAAGTGCCATTCATAACAGCAGCATATGATATACTATGCAAACACTACTGATGGGCATAGTAGTCAAGTGGGTGAATGGCTGGACTTTTGATCAGAAGGGCCCGGGTTCTTTCTGCCTAGGCAAGTCCATCTAGAGTGGAAAGGATGGACATTTTTCCAATCTTTCTGGTCAGCATGTGCAGACAGTCGTGATGGAGGCAGACACAAGATCATTCATAAGGAAAATTAGGAAAAGACAGGCAACATTTATAGGCCATCTTATGAGGAAAGGGGAATTGGAGCACCTGGTCACAACAGGAAAGCTGGAGGGAAAGACAGCACCAGATAGACCCTGGGAAAAAATGTTGGACGGACTTGCAGAGTGGCTGAGGACAGAGAGGGTGGAAGATGTGCTTGCAGTAACAAGGGACAGATGCATATGGAGGGCCATGATTGCCAACGCCATGTGGCAAGGCACTTGATGATGATGTGCAGACCAGCCAGTGTCCAATCTCTCTTTGCACGTGGAATATCAAATATGCATGTTAAAGATCCTATAATTCATGTCCATGGCTGCCTTATGGAAATATGAGAACACTCAGCACGAATGCATAAGATGGAGTGTGCTGCAACATTACATACCAAATGCACAGTGCAGGCTAAAAAACATGCATACATGCATCTGAAGAAAAAATCGGAACACTAAAATGAAATATATGTATGCATAAATACTATGAAAATGCTAAAAAAAAAAAATCAACAGATCATTGTTTACTTGTAACAGAAATCCACATTTGGTGTGTGTGGTGTGTGTGTGTGTGTGTGTGTGTGTGTGTGTGTGTGTGTGGTGCGGGGTGTGTGCGTGGGGTGGTGCGTGCGTGCGTGCGTGCGTGCGTGCCTGCGTGCCTGCGTGCGTGCGTGCCTGCGTGCGTGCCTGCGTACGTGCGTGTGTGTTTCTAATTAACCAGGGAAAAGAGAGAAATGTGTGTCACTGTGTGTGTAAGCGTGTATCAGCATCACATATGTGCACACATGATCATACACATGATAAAACTAGTACATGCTGGTTTTCTCTCTGTGTGTGTGTATGTGTGTGTGTGTATGTGTATATGTATGTGTATGTGTATGTGTATGTGTGTGTGTGTGTGTGTGTGCGCGCGCGCGCTCGAGTGTGCATGGGTGTGTGTGCATGAGTGTGCGTGTGCGTGTGTGTGTATATGCGTGCTCCCAGCAGACAACTGGTAGATAGGGTAAGAAGTGAAAGGGGTTATGGTTCTGCTTTGTTTTAACATCTGACAATGCAGGAAGCTTGTAGATACGGTGAGGAAACCAGGGTAAAACAAGACGGATAACGTATCATCATGTCTACTCACCATGGTGGGGTTATGCTCGCTGTGTGTACGCAAGTGGCGCTGATAGGTCAACTTCTTTTCAAACTGCTTGTTGCAGATGTGACAGTTGAAGATGACCACTGGCAACATCTGCGAGCCGCTGGAATGGCCTTCGTCACCCACGCCCATGTTCATGACTGACGTCTGTGTCTCCATGGCCTTCAAAATAGCAAAGAAGTCCGTTTCAATTCATGAAGGCTATCACACAACTATGTCATGTACCACAGTAACTTTAACCCTTTGACTCCTGCACCCTACCCGCCAGCTGCAAAAACTTAACTTTTTGACTCCCTCACCCTATCCACCAGCTTCCTGCAGGAAGCTGCTTGACAGAGTGAGGGAGTCAAAAGGGTTAAGTTTTTGCTTTGCCAGTATGGTTGACGATGCAGGATGATGGTGAGCAGGGTGCGGGAGTCAAAGGGTTAAAGGTCATCTCACAATTCTGTCATGTACAACAGTCAGTCATTCTCACCTGCAGCAGCATTGTTGGGAGCTCTCATGTCTATGAAACATGTCAGAGCTAAGGTTATGTTGACAACCCAAGAAAAGTATTTATAAAATTATGTCAGAGCTAAGTTATGTTAACAACCCAAGTATTCATAAAATCATGTCAGAGCTAAATTATGTTAACAACCCAAGTATTCATAAAATCATGTCAGAGCTAAGGTTATGTTAACAACCCAAGAAAATTACACACCACACACACACACACCCCTGAACAGAAAAGAAACCAGGTGTACAGTACTGCCAAATACAGGTACCAAAGAAGCATTACTATCCATGAACGGACACTGCGACATAAAGTCAGAAAACGAAAAAAAAAAAAAAAAAAGAAAGAAAAAAGAAAACATACATAAATGAAAGAAACTTTAACATAAACCGTCAAAAAAACAATTTCTGAGGACAAATAACCTGATGAGATGCTTGTTCTTCTTCATGATTCTGTGCAGTGGTCTCTGATACCACGGCCACTGTCTGACCATCTTCCGTCTGGTTTAGTGTGATTTCATGGATGACATCAGAGTTGGACAGCCCTTCCTGGGCAATGATGCTGTTGATCTGCACATCAAACATGTCACTGCCACACTGATTTTTCTATACTGATATATGATGTGAGCAACACTTCTGACTATGAAAATAGCATATCTAGTACAATGTGAAGAAGACTGAAGCCATGGTAATCAGTAAAAAACATGAAATCCCCTCATGCAAAATAACAGCAAACGGCACAACCTTGAGACAGGTTGATCAATTTAAATATCTGGGAACGATCATTTCACCAGATGGCAGATGCACATCAGAAATGGCCAGCAGAATCGGCTAAGCCAAAACAGTATTCAAGAAGATGAAAAGCATTCTTACCAACAAATGCCTATCAATTAACATCAGGAAGAGAGTTCTTGAGTGTTATATAGAACCGATAATGTTTTACGGCTATGAGGCACGGACAGTTAACAAGCAAAGCCAGAACAAGATTGACGCAGCAGAGATGTGGTTTCTAAGAAGAATGTTGAGAGTTCTATGGACAGCAAAGAAAACAAACGAGACAGTCTTGAAGGAGGCAGACACAAGATCATTCATAGGGAAGGTCAGGAAAAGACAGGCAACATTTGTAGGCCATTTCATGAGGAAAGGGGAATTGGAGCACTTGGTCACAACAGGAAAGCTGAAGGGAAAGAGAGCACCAGGTAGATCCAGGGAAAAATATTGGACGGACTCACCGAGTGGCTGAAGACAGACAGGGTGGAAGATGTGCTTGCGGCAACAAGGGATAGATACATATGAAGGGCCACGATCACCAACACCATGTGGCAAGGCACTTGATGATGAGTGCAAAGTGGCACATGCCTTTACGATATTTACAAACATGCCTTGAAAGCATCATTTAGCAACGGACAATGACCCATGTAAGATACTCATTGATGACTAAGGCCTACACAAAATAAAGTGGTGAGGAAATGCCTGCATGGGATGATTGGATGAGTTTAATTATACAGCAAGAGACTTGGTAGGTGAGAGGTAGAGCAAATCTTCCGATCTGTTTGCATGACTTTGTATGCGAGCAAATCCTGGTCAGGGAACTACATAAGTGGCTATATCCTCCTTGTTTCTTGTTTCTCAGTTCCTGCCAGCTGCCATGCACTTAGGTGATCAGAGGATTTGTGATTGACAATGTTTCCTGTCACTTCACTTTATACAGACTACATCACTGCAATATATGTTCAACTGTCTGATCCTCTCAACCACAGAGGCAGGTAGGTGAAGTCGTCAGCCTGAACTTGCTTTTTATACTGAGAAGGAGCCAGTTGTAGCCAGTGTGATGCCTTGTCAGGACAGATCAACAGATCTTTAATCTTCTCAAGCTACATGGATAACTGACAGTTAATCATGAACAAAACATTGCTAACCATTTCACTCCCGCACACTGTCCACCAGCATCCCTAACGAAGCAAAAACTTAACCCTGGTGGATTAGGTGCAAGAGTGAGAGGGCCAGTCAAGAAACATACAGCTTTAATTAATGTGATCGATTTTAAAAAGTGAGATAAAGAAAATATATACAGCCTCATGTTTGTGTACCTCATGTTCATATGGCAGTCCTCTTTGTCACGAGAAACAAAACTGCAGAAATGTTCCATTTTTTTTACTGTGATTGGTTGTAATTTTTTCCCCTCCTTTGTCGGTTACCACATGCACCTGAATTATCAAAAAAAGGAAAAGTTCATCTTGAATCACACCAGAGAAAGAGAGACTGTGTGTGTGTGTGTGTGTGTGTGTGTGTGTGTGTGTGTGGTGGTTTGTGGTGCGTGTGTGTGCGTGCGTGCGTGCGTGTGTGGTGGTGGTGGTGTGGTGGTTGGAGGAGGAGCGAGGTGAGTGCGAGCGGAGAAGCGTCGACAGAGCGACGAAGCGAGCGTGACGGACGTGCGTGCGTGGTGCGTTCGTGAGCGGCGTCCCATCAGTGCGTGCAGTCCACGGCTCAATGGCTGGGTGTTGTAGCTGCGTATGGTGCTGGTCATTCGTGCTTGTCACGTATGAAAGTGTGTGTTGTGTGTTTTGAGTGTGTGTGTGTGTGTTGTTGTGTGTGTGTGTGTGTGTGTGTGTGTGTGTGTGTGTGTGTGTGTGTGAGAGAGAGAGAGAGAGAGAGAGAGACAGACAGACAGACAGACAGACAGACAGACTGACAAACAGAGACAGACGAGACAGAGAGAAGAATGAACAAAGAAACTTACAGCTGAAGCAGGCAAAGTGCCATCAGTGATAATCTCAGTTCCACCCAAGGCTTCCAACTGGCCTGGAGATGTTGTCACCACAGTAATGGTCTGATTCAATTCTGATCTCTGTCACAAGTAAATGAACAAAGATGTTTGTTTTTAAGATGTTATTTTCAAGGATTGCCTCGCCTGTTTCTATGATTTTTGTTTGCCTTTCTGCACCACATGAAATGAATGAGAAGATGATGCCACTGAATTCACACTCAAAGAAGTTAAACAGTCCTCATTTTTCAATCAATGAAAGTGACAAAGCAAAAACTGAGAATGAGATAACGAAGCTAAGATGTAATATCACAACACACACACATACTCTCACACAAAACACACACACACACACACACACACACACACACACACACACACACACACACACACACACACACAATTCTTCCATCCTACCTACCCTCTACCCCACACACATAAGCAATTCCCCTACCCCTATACTGCCTATCATACTTCTAAAGTTTCCAAACCAGATGAAACAAATGTTCTCTTCACTACTAATATGCACATGCAACAGCTCTTGTTATTAGATAATCAGGAGCATTCTCACAATTCTTTGCCGAGGAATCATTTCTGCACTACTCTGCGTTCCTTAGAGACACGACAAGCACTGCTAGAGAAATGTACGACACCATTCAGAATACAGCAAACAAACTGAAAACGAAAGAAGAAAAAAACAGAACTAATGTACACTGGTACAAAACAAAACCTAGAAACAAGTAGCCTCAAAGACCACAGTTTACTGCAGGCTGAATTACAGCCTTCAGCAAATCTCCAGGGAATCTCGGTGTTTTTCTTGATGCATCCCTGTCCATAGGAGCTCATTTTAGTGCCTGAGCAAAATCTTTGTATTTCCAACTATGCAGAATAAGCAAAATACCCCCAATTTCTCTCTACTGATGCTACACACAAGCAGAGTAGACAACTATGACTCTTACAGTGGAATTCCACTGACATGGATAAAAAACATGTGAAATTAACGTGTGAAGAGTTTCTTCAAAATTCGAATGTGAAGAAAAAAGAAGCTATCCACCCACAGACACAAAATTTGCCTGCCAATTTTCATTGAAACCATGGCACCAGTACAGCTGAAGCAAGTACTCCCGAGTCGAAAAGAGAGAATTTTGATTGCAGTCCTGTTGTTTGGAAAAGAAATGAAAAGCAAAAGAGGAAGCATCCATTTTAGATGAACGATATTTTGAAGCTCAGGCAGCAGTGGGGTGCTTACAACAATTTGATCTAGGAGCTTGGTCTTGATGGAGATCTCCTAAAGAAATACATACTTGTGTTCAGGCAAATTCTCGTAATACGGCTGTTGGCTTTTGAACCAAATCAATCAGTTTTTTCAATGTTTTAAATCAATCACTTTTTCAATTTTTTAAATCAATCACTTTTTCAATGTTCCAAATCAGTTTTTCAATGTTCCAACTCAGTTTTTCAATGTTCCAAATCAATCAGTTTTTCAATGTTCCAAATCAATCAGTTTTTCAATGTTCCAAATCAGTTTTTCAATGTTTTAAATCAATCAGTTTTTCAATGTTTTAAATCAATCAGTTTTTCAAAGTTCCAAATCAATCAGTTTTTCAATGTTCCAAATCAATCAGTTTTTCAATGTTCCAAATCAATCAGTTTTTCAATGTTCCAAATCAGTTTTTCAATGTTCCAAATCAGTTTTTCAATGTTTTAAATCAATCAGTTTCTCAATGTTCCAAATCAATCAGTTTTTCAATGTTCCAAATCAATCAGTTTTTCAATGTTCCAAATCAATCAGTTTTTCAATGTTCCAAATCAATCAGTTTTTCAATGTTCCAAATCAGTTTTTCAATGTTTTAAATCAATCAGTTTTTCAATGTTCCAAATCAGTTTTTCAATGTTCCAAATCAATCAGTTTTTCAATGTTCCAAATCAATCAGTTTTTCAATGTTTTACGTTCTGTTAGAATCGTAAAGTTACTTTTTCGGCAGAGGAGCGTTTCAGCACAAATGTGCCCTGCCAACTTTTTAGCAAAGGTCATCTGAGAAAGTCAACAGTTTTGCTCCCTCTTGCGAAAGATAAGTTTCAAAGTGAACATCGTGTGAAGCTTGTGTGAAATTCAGGTCTATGAATTTATATGACAAAAAGGTTGATGCAATTTTTTTTTCTTCAGTGCAAAGTTTGCATATAAAATTTGGATCAGTTTTTAAGGTCAGTGGAATTTCAGCTTTAACAGGACTTTCTGATGATGAGCTGTTCAAATTCCAATGAGTCCAAAACAGTGCAGCTCAGCTGACTTGTCCTAAAGGACAGCAAAGGGTGCAGTGCAAAAGCACTCTTGCAAAAAACTACACTGCCTTCCAGTCAAAGCAATAATTGAGAACAGAATTGGCGCACTCTGCTTTCAATGTCTAAATCAGAATACCATGCCAACATAGTCTGAACTCCTCTGCTCTACAAACCTTCCAAACCTCTCTAGTCTCAAGGTGCTTTCCTCTTAACCATACCCCCTGTTCTCGCTAACGACTAGTCGAAAGAAATCCTTTTCTGTTTCTGGCTTACTTTCAATAAGCACCTCAAAACAACTCTTTCAGAAATCTTCAAAAATCAAAGAGTAATGCTTGTGGCTGTTCTACTACTTCTAGGTCTAGTTGTATTGCAGTTTGTCTATCGGTT
>JAPXFY010000025.1:33017978-33052978 GCA_030674185.1 Monoplex corrugatus | reverse complement strand
GTGGAGTTTTTTTTTTCTTCGCATCATTATAACAAAAAAAAGTTTCTGATTTGCTCATTGTGACTTTGCTCACTGTGACTTCCTCATCTATATAAAAGAAGCTAAATCTGCCTATTTATTCTGTTGTTGCCACAAAGAAGCTGTGAATGTGATATGACTGTGAGTGCCTTTTAATCTATAATGACTTCATGATTGTAACTCTTGTCTTAGCTGGCTTTCTGACGATACCCTGTCCAAACTCCAGTGCAAAATGGTGCAGCTCCACATGTCTTACAGGTGAGGATGAAAACTACACTGGCTTCCAGCCAGAGCAAGAACTGAGCGAGTATGAAATTGCCACCCTCTACTTTTAGTGTCTAAATCTGAATACCATGCCAACATGTATGTCAGAATTCCTCCTGTCCTATAAACCATACAACTTACAAGGCTCTCAGGTCTCAAGGAGCTTCTCTCCAAACCATACCTGAGGCCTCTGTTCTCTCAATTCCTTGCAGAAAGAAATCCTTCTCTGTTCTTTTGTCAAGTAGTTTAAGACAAATCAGTGTCTGCTTACTAAAAAAAAAAAAAAAACACTTAAAAATATCTTTTTAAAGAAATACCTCCAGAACTGCATGGATTAATTCTTGTGATTTTCCTAAGTGCAGTCACATTGTGACTTACCTAGATACTTGTGTGTGTGTGTGTGGTGGTCTTTGATTTAATGTCTATTCAGTCTAAAGTGATTTTAGACAAAAAAAACAAAAAAAAAAACAAAAAAAAAGGATACATGAGGAGAAAAGAGGATTAAAGATTGAAACAGCAAAACTGGCTAACCATAGCATTGAACATGAGAAGTAACAGAACGTTAAAGATAATTCGCTATAGGACTTTTTGACAGGCTAACAAAAAATTCATAAGTTAAGGATGATGAGGCAAATATGTCAGAAATTGTCTTCGTTAATAGCGTAGGTATATGTCGTTTTACCCGAACACATGAAAGAATATGACTATGTGTTTATCTTCTTTCCACACAGACACACTACATTCCTAGTGTATTTTGTTTTGAATGCATCAAGTTTCCACCTATACATAAGGGATTGTATACTTCTGCTGGCAGGAAACTGCTTCGGTGTTTTGCTAATTTCAAAGTTCATGTAACATTGTTCATACTTTTTCTGTTTATCTTGAAACTGCTTCCATACATAGGTGTCCACTAAGATATAACACTCATGCAATGAGAGGGAAAGTTGTATATGATTTGAATCTGGGGAGCTCTTTGCCCCCCATTTGGCAGCCCTATCAACCATATCATTGTAATAAAAAGAACTATGAGATGGTATCCAGCAGAAAGTAATGTCAGTGCCTCTTAAGGATAAACTATTAATCAAGTGAGTAATTTCCAATATCATTTCAGATCTTGTTTGTAATTTTGATAATTCAAGAGCTTTAAGTACAGATTTTGAATCAACGCAAAAGAGTATCTGGGGAATCGTCCTAAAAAGATTTATCATATAATTCAAAGCCATTAAGATTGCAAAGAGTTCTACAGTAAAGACAGATTTATTAAGTCCTATATAGAAAGATTTCTCAATTTTGAGAGCAGGTATTAAAAACGCTGAGCCTGCTTGTCTTTCAATTATTGATCCATCAGTGTAAACTTTCAAATGATCGGAATAAAAGTCTTCTATATGACTTTTAACTTGACTAGCCAGTAAGCTGATATTATCTTTTTTTTTTAAGTCAGTGTGTGTGTGTGTGTGTGTGTGTGTGTGTGTGTGTGTGTTGTGTGAGTGTGTGCGTGCGTGTGTGTGTGTGAGTGTGTGTGTGTGGTGTTTGTGTTTGTGTGTATGTGTGCACGTATACATGTTTTTGTGTTTGTATGTGTGTGCATGTGAGTGTGAGTATAACGTTGTCAAAAAACTTGTATTCAATTCTACACAAATTTCTTCCTTATATTAAGTTATATGCACTTTATACAAGTGGTAGTGTTATTATTATCTGTTGTTGCTGCATTACTTTTTGGACCCAGT
Organism: Monoplex corrugatus; assembly: GCA_030674185.1. Lineage (NCBI taxonomy): Eukaryota > Metazoa > Mollusca > Gastropoda > Littorinimorpha > Ranellidae > Monoplex > Monoplex corrugatus. The sequence goes on along the minus strand of JAPXFY010000025.1, from coordinate 33,050,969 downwards.
AGCCTCCCCCACTGCACCCCCAATGTATGTATGCATGTGTGCTGGTGTGTCTGCGCTGAACATGTGAGTATGCACCCAAAAGACTATTTATCAGGTGAATAAGACTACATTTTTTTTCCCTAAAACATTTTTTGTTGACAGGTCCTAGTGGTGGTCTGTCAGGTTCGACAATGACAACTATGTCAGTATGTGCAGGGGTGAACTCGAAGGTGACTGTAGAATCCAAGGTGGGAACGGCAAAGAGTTGAAAGACGTCCGCAATCAATGGGAGCAACTCAGCAGGGAAACTGGCCTGTAGGTTGGGTGCTTCTACTGCTATCTTCCTTTTTGCATTGGCCTCAGTGATGCTGTCGCATCGGTTATCTTCGCGCATCAGGGCACGCCATCCATGATCCAGTTCAAATCCATTCTATTGAAGTGGGGCTAAATGGTCTTCTTTCGATTTCACAGACAGTATATGCCCTAAACAAATCTAATGTCAAAAGCCGTTTAAGAATCATGCAAAATTAAAGATGGCTGACACGATTGTGTTGAAAGATACAGAAACAACTGAGATATTCATTTTGCAAGCACTGTTTTCTTTTCATTATCACACTGGCAATGTGTTACTCACGTCGTCACCGTCCTTTTCGTCTGCTGGGATGCCAACAATATCACCCTCGGAATCTTCAGATTGAATGAGTCTGAACTTTTTCTGACGAACCCAAAATCGAAATTTGCTGGATGCCTCCGATTGCGGATTTTTCAAACAGCGGATGACTCGGTTACGCTTTTCGTTTGTTATTGTAAAGCTGTTACTGACTTTGTTAGCCTTTGAATTGACGTATTCCACAAATTTTGATTTAAATTCTTGATCCGAGTCCACCATTTTTGAATTTCCCTTTGTATAAAAACAACAATCCTCCATAATACGAACCCAATCGGGGAAGAATGAAGTCTCGAAGAATATCGCAGTCTCACACGTTTTCTGTGACGGTATTGACGAGGGCAAGCACAGGCACTTGAACCAAAATTCCCATTGTGTCTGAAAGGCGCCATAATCAAGTGGATAAGACGCACAGACATCTTATAGATGCCTGTGGTAAGATGTCAGACTTTCAATCGAAAGGTCTCGGGCTCGATACTGCCTGGATACCTCTTTCCAGGTGGCTAAAGAGCGGAGATTGTTCCTGATCTCCCGGGCCAACATGTGTGCAGACCGGTTTAAGTACCTCATTTCTGGATCTGAATCTGGCTGTATACGTCGCTGAAACCAACTTGTTTATGTTGCGACGGAAAACAGGGGGGGGGGCACAAAAAGCTAGCTAAGTGTGGAGCTGTCGGATCGCTGCTACTTTTCGCTTTGCACATACAGGCAAGCCTGTACATTACCGGCCCTGACACTACAAGAGGTAGTGCCAAGCCCACAAAAACAAACAACAAAAAACAAAACGACCCCACCCCCACCCTTTCCCCATCTACCTAACCTAACTAACTAATATGCAGCGTGGATTTAGTGGAGGGCTGCAGAACTGCCCACCGCTGCTGAGAATGCGGCGACAGTACTGGCCTGGACTGTTTCTTCTTCCAGGTGATTCCATTCCCCGATGGTCTTCATAAAGAAGGAGCTTCTGTACTGCTCTGAAGTGCCATCTGGAATATTGTAGCCCTTGGTGTTGTTGACAGCATGGCGAGCAACAATGTTTGTAGTCTCGCAGTCCTTAAGTGTTGTGGGACGGATTTTCCTTCGAGTTTTGTCTTCTTCTTCTTCCGTAGAGCGACCACAATCAACACACTGATTCTCCTGCGCTTTTGAAAGGGGGGTCTACCGATCAGCGCTTTAAAAAAAAACACACACACACACACATTGCCAGCCCTGCTGCCACCAGGGCACACCAGACAATCTCCGAGTCTCCTCTCACAAGACCCATCCACACACATAGCCAGTCTTGCCGCCACCAAGACACATCATTTGGTCCAAAAGCAGTCCCCTCACACACATGATCCACTATTTTTCATCTCTCTTTTTAACTTAGTTTTGGTTGATGTCTACATTTTTACTCCGCCATTTCATCTCCCCTGGGCCCCCCAGAGCCAATCCCCAGAGTAACCCAGTTGAGCCAGGCCGAGCTTATTGATTTCAGTGTACCATCCCCGCCCTTCCCTTCTCTCCCCTCCTTCCATCTGCCTATAGCTCATTGTCGTGTCTGCTGGAGACCCCTTGCGAGCGCGTCCAGCGCAGTGTCCTTCAGGTGGTGGTTTACTCTGATCCTGAATGTGGCTACGGTCTCTGCATCCACTGTGGGAGCTGGTCCCATTCCCTGATGGTACGTGGCAGGAACGAGAAGTGTCTGTATCTGTTGGCACCCTGGAAGGTGATGCGCTGGAACTGCTGGTTGTGGCCTCTGCGACTGTGCACAGGGACAAGTTTCATCTTGGTTTTGTAGACTCGAGCGAGGTCGTGGTGTATTTTATACAGCATGGCGAATCGTGCTGCCTGTCTCCGTTGCTGCAGGGTCGGCCATCCCAGCCTTTCCAACATCTATGTCACACTGGCTGTCCTGTGATATCGGTTGGTGACGAACCTTGCTGCTCTCCTTTGGATGGCTTCTATCTGGTTTATGTCGCTCTCAAGGTAGAGGTCCCAGACTGAGCTGGCATACTCAAGGAGTGGCCGCACAAATACCAGGTAGGCTTTCTCTCTGAGCCTAATGGAGGCTATCTTGAGGTTTCGGTGGAGAAATCCAAGGGTGTGTCCTGCTTTTGCCACTATGCTCTTCACGTGTTTGTCCCATTCCATGTTTGCCTGGAGGATGATGCCTAGGTATTTTGCTGTTTGCACGGTCGCTAGGGTATGGCCATGGAGCTTGTATTCACTTTGAATGGGGTTTTCATTTCTTGTGATCGGGAGCGTAGTGCATTTGTCAGGGTGGAATACCATGTCCCATTTCTTTTCCCAAACCTCGAGGTTTTGCAGGTCTTGCTGGAGCTGTTGTACATCGGCATTTGCTGTTATTGTGGAGTATATTGCAGTATCATCAGCAAAGATTCTTACTTTCGAGCTCAAGTTTTTTGGCAGGTCGTTTATGTAGGCCAAGAACAGACATGGTCCCAACACTGAGCCCTGTGGTACTCCAGACTTGATGTTGGAAAACTCTGCTTTCTCTCGTCAACAACAACTGCTTGGCGTCTGTTGTTTAGGAAGTTCATGATCCATCTATGGACGTTGCCTTTGATGCCATAGTCATAGAGTTTGTGGAGCGGAAGACTGTGGTTTACCTTATCAAATGCTTTCGCGAAATCAAGGATAAGTATGTCAGTCTGAAGCCCATCTGCCAAGTTTGAGGTTAACTCTTCGGCTAGTTCTAGCAGCTGTGTCTCACAGGATCTATTTTTCCTGAAGCCATGTTGCTGGTATTTCGTTGTTCTCCAGGTGTGCCATCAAGCTGTGAACGACAATATGTTCTAGGAGCTTGCATGCGATGCAGGTTAGGGACACTGGTCTGTAGTTTGCTGGGTTGTAGTGCTCATCCTTTTTGAAAATAGGTGAGACTAAGGCATCTCTCCAGTCTGAAGGTACTTGACCAGTGTGTACGGAGGACTTGAAGATGATGGCGAGGGCAGGAGCTAGCTCTGTAGAGAGCTCTTTGAGTAGTCTTGAGCTGATTTCATCTGGACCGCTGGCTTTGTCTGGTTTGAGGTTCTTCAGCAGTCTCCGTATCCCATCTTCTGTGACGTCGATTTCCTCTAGCACAGTGAAGTTTCCTTCTTGAGTGCCGCACTTCTCCTCGTATTCATCACGGGAGTACTGCTTACCATCACTGAAGGCTGTCTGGAACTGATGGTCTAGTAGCTCAGCTTTGCCCTTAGCATCCGTAACTAGTCTTCCATTGGCCTTAAGTGGTGCTATCCCAGAGTTGGTTGATTTCTGTTTTTTTATATATGTCCAGAACTTTTTGTACTTGGGTCTGCTGTGCTCAGTAGGCGCATCTTCTTCTTCTTCATCTAATGTACTACTGATGTAGTCCCAGAAGGCTCTCCTCGTATGTCTCTGTGCCTCTCGTCTGCATGCTCTTGCTTCGATTCTGTGGGTTTCACTTCCACTCTTGCGCCACTTTTTGTAAGCTCTGTCTCTTTTGTTTGCTAGATGGCGAAGTTCTGGAGTTATCCAGGGCTGTCTTGTGTTTGTCCTTGACCGCTTTTGGGGGATGTGCGCTTCGGTAGCTTCGTTCCAGGGGTCAGGAACTTCTCTGGTGGCATTGCCTTGATGAGCCCATTTTGTGTGACATACGCATGCAGAAGTATGTATGGTCAAGATTTATAGATCTGTCTAAGTTATGTCGATGTCTGATGACTTATTACGCCTATGAAAACTTGGAGACACCCAACATGGATGCCCACTGAAGACAGAGTATGACTGTGCAGCAACGTGCCGCCTGCACAGTGTGGGCAAAACAATGTGAATGTCTGAATGTGCACACACACACATGTATCTGAGAAAGATTGGAACACTTTTCAGAAAGATCAACTTGATCTTGATCTTGATGTGTACCATGTAGAAACTGCTTTCTTATTCTCTGTCTCAAACTCACACACACACACACACACAGACACACACACACACACACACACACACACACACACACACACACACACACACACACACACACACACACACACACACACACACACACACACACACACAGAGTCCAAACTTGCACCAATATCTGCGAAGGAGAGAGAGTGAATGCCCGCCTTACTTCTAACTATTGTCACTGTCTTTATACAAGATTTATATATGCATTAAGTATAAATAGTTGAATTGAACTGAATCAAGTTTTATAAAGTACTTAACAAAATGGTGCAATATATTACAACTAAAATGAAGACTTAATTTTTTTTTAAAATGTGCAGACCAATATAAAAGATATGTTCACGCCATACTAATCTCCATTTTGCACAGTGTGTGCTTAGTTGTAATCTTTACTTCTGACTAATGATGTTAACCAGATTTACAAGAATGGATTTTCCAACAGCAGTTAAGGCCTGATGATCTGATGGTATGTCTATGAGTATGACTTTCTCAATTTGATGAAAACTATATAAAACCACTAGCAGACATCAACAAGAGAAGACTATGTGTCACGCAACAAGAACATGGACCTCATGGCAACCGTCTTTCAAGGAAAAACAGTGGCAGAAAGGCAGACCTCCAATCTCATACATCGAGAACATAACGAACATTAGTGGCATAAATATTCAAGAAATTGTCCACAAAAGTCAAGACAGAGCAGCCAAGAGGGAGATGGTGGCATCTAGATGTGCAGCAGCTAACACCGAACCCGGTGACACAGACAGGTGAGAATCTTGTGTGATAATGAGGAAACGAAGATAGCCTTAAAAGTGGAGTTCCCTTGTTTATTTTAGGAAGTGTCACCCATAATAATGATGTCATCGCTGATAGTCGTCATTTGACGTCATCGCTGATAGTCGTCATTTCCGCTTCGTTGATCTGGTAACCACCAAATAATTTAGCGAAAAGGAGCGACTTTAAATCGTATCCTTTTTGGAGGCAACATTTCAGGTAAATGTGTATAGTATTTTATCGATAAATAAATGGAATTTGTAAATAGTTAAGATTAGGAATCATTGCGATGATCGTTGTTATGAAAATATCAACACCTCCAAGGCAGCGATCACCACAATCTAAATTTAGATTTATTTCATCAATATTTTGAAGTAGTGATGACCACTGCCATGGCTGTTGCCCTGGAATAAGCCATTCTGTTGATTTGTCGCCATGGCAGTGTGTACATTGTTGTCAAAGAAATTGTTGGGTGCCTCAAATATAAGCAGATCCTCTTAGAGACACAGCAGCAGATGACGATGATGAATGATTAAATCGTTGAGACGTCCGTCCGATCCACCGGTTGCCTGCTTTGAGTCTGGAATGTGTGATGCATTGAGTCTGTCAGCTTCTCCGAACTCTTAGGGTTCATAAAACCCACCTCATCTGCGCCCCACAACACTTGATTTAAGCACAGCTTAATTATCATAAGCAGCCTCCAGTCTGTGATGGAATTGTGGTCCAGTGGAAGGATTGTTGTTTGTACTAAAAGAGTGATTTTGTCACTGTGCAATGGAACAGTTTGTGCTGAGTTGTAATCTTTATCTCAGACAGATGGTAACCAGATAAAAAGAATGATGGATTTTCTAAAAACAGTTAAGGCCTGATGATCTGATGGTATGGCTATGAAAGATACTACTTGGTGTACAAACACACACACACATACACACATGTATACACACACACACTCATACACACACATACATACATGCACACAAACATACACTCACGCACACACACACACACACACACGCATACTAACACACACACACACATACACGCACACACACACTCAAACACATACACACACACATACACACGCACACACACACACACACACGCACACTCAAACACATACACACACACACACATACACACACACACACACTCACACAAATGCATTTAAGTTAGTGATCTTACGCTTGACAAAGGCCAGTTGGCTGAAAATTTGCGCCTGTCGTGTCTGGTTGTATTAAATATATCTATGCATTCTGATTCTTTTTTCATGTTTATTTCTGGTTCCTGTTTGCTTGAACACGGGCAGTCACACTTGTTTTAACAATCAGCAAGTTAACAATAGTTTTTATTTTAATTAAATATTAAAATGACCATCCCAAATACATGTATTATGTAAATTATACATCATTCTTATACAGTGGTATTCTTCAAACTCATTTGGACTCACTGCATGTTACACATAATCATTTTTAGAGGAGCACAGAGAACTCAAGCAGTTAAATGAGCTGACCATACGCCGCTACATTGTTGCACAGTCTGCATCTTTGGTACGCATGCACGCACACTTGGTGTGTTTATGTTTCCATAGGCCAGCCACTGACATAACTTTAAGAGATCTTTGATGTGTATATTCAATATTCTGCATACATGCACACACGAAGGAGGTTTAAAATCCTTTGATTCCCACATCCTATCCATCAACTGCAAAAACTTCACTCTTTGATTCTCTCACCCTATCCACCAGCTTCCTGCAGGAAGCTGGTGAATAGGGTGAGGGAATCAAAGGGTTCAGTTTTTGCTTTGCTGGCATGATTGGCAATGAAGATTGCTGGTGGAAAGGGTGCGGGAGTCAAAGGGTTAAGCACTGAATGGCACGCATGTTGACCTGGGAGATTAAAAAAATCTCCACCCATTACTCATCGATCATCAGAAGGAGGTGTCTGGACAGATCGAACCCAGGACCTTCCGATTAAGAGTCCAGTATTTACTCACTTGACTACCGCCTTAATTGATTTGTGCTTCATTTTGCTGTTTTGTGTTATAGGCTGTGGGATGTGGAGTTGTGTTCTGTTGTACTGTGGTTTTTGTGTGTATGTGTTGTGTGTGTGTGTGTGTGTGTGTGTGTGTGTGTGTGTGTGTGTGTGTGTGTGTGTGTGTGTGTGTGTGTTGTGATACATTCTTCTGTATCTTATCACAATCATTTTTTTTCTGTGTGAAATTCTGGCTGAGAATAATAACTTCATTACAGCACCATCTTTTTTATTTTTTTTAGCTGTTTGTGTAGATCTATGTGTGTGCTTTTTTTTCAATCTCCATTTTTGAAAACAAAAAGTAGGGAAGAGATTGTTTCATATCAGTTCATGAGATATTAATGTGTGCTTGACAGAAATGTGTTGGCAAAATTTTCTCAGCCGTTTCTGGCTAGATTCTTACCAGATTTGTGTTAAGGGCTGTTGGCAAGCTGAGAACGCACAAATTTGGGAGCCATGGTATCAAGGTCAAGATCACACTGACCCCAAAAGCAACAACAACAACAACAACAAAACAACAAAAAACAAAACCTAAAATCAGTCATTTTTATAGAATGTGTGTGACTAGCTGCTTCAAGTGACCTTCACAAGTACAAGATCTAGATTTTCTGTAATCTCTTTCAAGTGTCCTTGACAAGTACAAAATCGAGATTTTCTGTAATAATTTGTGTATGAAAGCGGAGATGAATGGCTTGACCATTTTGTTACCTTTTCTTGCAATCCTATCAGAATGGACTTTTCCACAGAATTTTGCTGTGAACAATCTATCCGTTCGTACAGATTCTTTTATGTGAGCCGAACGCATGATTGAAATGAAATCTTGGTTTGCCATAGATCTCTCTCAAACCATTTGCATCACTTGTCACTATCAAAATGGGCTCTACATGGTCCCTACCATATTCTGATAACCTTTTCTTGGATGAAGTAGGTCTGTATTATTACCCACAGTTGACAAAGACCAGTCTATAAATAACATCAGCAAATCACTTTAAAATCAATCAGAGGTAGGGGAGGCACTCTCATCAAAAGACTAGATCATCTGTTCAAACTTATATAATTACACCTTCTGAAATCAAAAGGACCGCATCATCCATTCACACTTAGGCAACTGCAGCTTCCTAAGAGACCAGATCTATGGTGAAAATTTAAATAAAAAAAACAACAACAAAAAAACAGCTATGACCTTCAGCCTCAAAAGGTTATATCTTAGACTAAATATTTCAATCCAAACTTTAGTGGAGTTCCAAAAATAGAGAGAAAGCCTATATGACATTTCTTTTTCTTTTCTTTTTATTTTAAATATGTTTTCATACAAAGCCACAAACAAATTTGAATGACGGTTTGGTGTGAATCATCTTTTATTTTCTATTTTTCCATTTAGGGTCTGCAGCTGTCACATTGGTGTGAATCATCCTTTATTTTGAACTTTTTAATTTATGGTCTCCTGGAAAAGGCCGACTTCCAATTCAGCGGCGGGGCGACCATCCCCAATCCAGATGGGTAACAGGTGGTGGTTAGTGAAGCCCTTCAGATATGGAGGGTGGCTGTGAATAAGCTAGCTTGCTAGCAAATAAACAGTCCCGGACCAAACTGGCGGTGTTCCTATCAGGACAGGGAGGGGTAGCAGGTGGCGCTGCTATCCATAAAAAATGCCCCAGGTGTCCTATGACGTGTTCATCAGCGGGTAAGGGCAGCTATAAGCCCTAGCTACGGGGTGGGATCCCCAGAGAAACAATCCCCCCTGAGCTCCCGGGGCAGGACGTACGGGCCAGGAGCTAAGGGCGGGGCAACCCCTACAGAAAACCTAGAAGACTGAAGACAAAGGTACCGGGCCAGCGTACGCCTTCTAACAAACCACAGTACCATGCATTTATCGCATAATGGCTACACACCCATCCAGTTCAGACGAGACATCATCCGGACGCCAAGAAGAAGAAGAAGAAGAAGATTTATGCTCTGCAGCTGTCACATGCACTTGATATATATATATACAAGGTCATTTACGATTTTGACCTTTTTTTATTTGTTGCTTTGTTTTACCCTGCCATGAAGTCAAGCCAAACCAACTTAAGCTGTGATCAAAGCAGACAGTAGGCCTACAATCAAATAATCATAATTCTAGTATTCACGTAAAAGTACAGCAACATGCAAAATAAAATCACCAATCATTCATTTACAGTAAAATATAATAAAAGTGAACACACACACATGCGCAAACACAATCACTGTAAAGTTTTCAACGTTTAATAGCAATCAACAGAATCAATTAATCAGTCGAACACACTTGAAAACATTTGTTTCCACACACATATTGATGCACAAGCGTATACCTACACATACACATACACGCTCGTGTACACACACACACACACACACACACACACACACACACACACACACAACACTGTGTGAAGTCAAGCCAAACACTGTTTCCACACACAAATGCCAATGCGCAAGCATACACACACACACATACACACACTCGCGCGCGCGCACACACACACACACACTGTTTCCACACACGCATGCCAATGCACAAGCGTACACACACACACACACAACATACACATACACACACTCACACATGTACACACACACATGTACACACACACACTAACACACATACACACACACACACACACACACACACACACACACACAGTTACCAATGACCTCATCAAAGACGTCAGGGTATACATTATCTTAAGGTTTGTGTCATCCTCCTTCACTTTTCACAGGTTTGCTAACTGTATCAACAGGTAGGCCCCTATATAATACAGTCTCCTTCTGATCTCCACATGTTCACTTTTACCCTCTTGTGTTCTCCTGTTCTCCTATTCCTCCACACACACATGATTCAAATTCCTTCCTCATTGTAACAGATTTTGGAATGAAATTTTGCAAGCATCCAGGAGTTCTACTGTTGAATAGATGACAATGTTTCCCTGATGGCTGGACCTCAGACTGGTTTACAAGCACATGAATTTGGTTACACGTGACCATCTTAGCTTTACACACCACATGCTGGTTTCCAAAGACATGAATTTGGTCATAATCATCCTAGCTTTTCACACACCTCATACACGTTAGCCTTACACTCTACACACTTCATACTGGTTAACAAGGATATGAATTAGGTCACACATGACCATCCTAGCTTTACACACCACATGCTGGTTTGCAGAGACATGAATTTGGTCATAATCATCCCAGCTTTTCACTCACACACCTCATAGCCTACTCGTTAGCAAGGACATGGATTTGGTCACAGACAACATCCTAACCTTACACTCCACACACTTCATAGGTCCTACTGATTTACAAGGACATGAATTTGGTCACACAACATCTTAGCCTTACACACCACACACCTCATGCTGATTTACAAGGACATGAATCTGGTCACACACAATCATGCTAACCTTACACTCCACACACATATTGATTTACAAGGACATGAATTTGGTTACACACAACATCCTAGCCTTACACTCTACACACCTCATACTGATTTACAAGGAAATGAATCTGGTCACACACAATCATGCTAACCTTACACTCCACACACCTCATACTGATTTACAAGGAAATGAATCTGGTCACACAACATCTTAGCCTTACACTCCTCACACTTCATACTGATTTACAAGGACATGAATTTGGTCACACACAACATCCTAGCCTTACACTCCACACACCTCATGCTGATTTACAAGGACATGAATCTGGTCACACAACATCCTAGCCTTACACTCTACACACCACATACTGATTTACAAGGACATGAATTTGGTCACACACAACATCCTAGCCTTACATTCTACACACCTCATACTGATTTACAAGGAAATGAATTTGGTGAAACGATTGTCCTAGCTTTACACTCTACACACCTCATTCTAGTTTACAAGGACATGAATTTGGTGACACACCATCGTCCTAGCCTTACACTCCACACACATCATACTGATTTACAAGGACATGAATTTGGTCACACATAGTCATCATAGCCTTACACTCCACACACTTCATACTGATTTACAAGGACATGAATTTGGTCAAACAACATTGTAGCCTTACACTCCACACACTTCATACTGATTTACAAGGACATGAATTTGGTCACACAACATTGTAGCCTTACACTCCACACATCTCATACTGATTTACAAGGACATGAATCTGGTCACACACAATCGTCCTAGTCTTACACTCTACACACTTCATACTGGTTAGCAAGGACATGAGTTTGGTCACACATGACCATCCTAGCTTTACACTCCACACACCACATGCCGGTTTGCAAAGACATGAATTTGGTCATAATCATCCCAGCTTTTCACTCACACACCTCATAGCCTACTCGTTAGCAAGGACATGGATTTGGTCACAGACAACATCCTAACCTTACACTCCACACACTTCATAGGTCCTACTGATTTACAAGGACATGAATTTGGTCACACAACATCTTAGCCTTACACACCACACACCTCATGCTGATTTACAAGGACATGAATCTGGTCACACACAATCATGCTAACCTTACACTCCACACACATATTGATTTACAAGGACATGAATTTGGTTACACACAACATCCTAGCCTTACACTCTACACACCTCATACTGATTTACAAGGAAATGAATCTGTCACACCAATCTGACCTACACCACACACTCATTAAGGACATAATTGTTCACAAACACTCTACCTACCACACACCAATACTGATTTACAAGGACATGAATTTGGTAACACACATGTCCTAGCCTTACACTCTACACACCTCATCAGATTTACAAGGACATGAATTTGGTGTACACACATCATCTAGCCTTACACTCCACACACATCATACTATTTACAAGGACATGAATTTGGTCACACACATCATCTAGCCTTACACTCCACACCACTCATACTGATTTACAAGGACATGAATTTGGTCAAACAACATTGTAGCCTTACACTCCCACACTTCATACTGATTTACAAGGACATGAATTTGGTCACACACAATCGTCCTAGCCTTACACTCTACACACTTCATACTGGTTAGCAAGGAATGATTTGGTCACACACATCATCCTAGCCTTTACACTCCACACACTCATGCGGTTTGCAAGACATGAATTTGGTAATAATCATCCTAGCTTTCACTCACACACCTCATAGCCTATCTTAGCAAAGACATGAATTTGGTCACACACAACTCCTAGCCTTACATCCACACACCTCACACTGTTTACAAGGACATGATTTGGTGACACACAATCTCGTAGCTTTACACTCCACACACCTCATACTGGTTTACAAGGACATGATTTGGTCACACACAATCATACCGTAGCTTACCACTCTACACACCTCTACTGGTTTACAAGGACATGAATTTGGTCACACACAATCATACCAGCTTTACACTCTACACACCTCATACTGGTTTACAAGGACATGAATTTGGTCACACACAATCATACCAGCTTTACACTCTACACACCTCATACTGGTTTACAAGGACATGAATTTGGTCACACACAATCATACCAGCTTTACACTCTACACACCTCATACTGGTTTACAAGGACATGAATTTGTCACACACAATCATACCAGCTTTACACTCCACACATCTCATACTGGTTTACAAGGACATGAATTTGGTCACACACAATCATACCAGCTTTACACTCCACACACCTCATACTGGTTTACAAGGACATGAATTTGGTCACACACAATCATACCAGCTTTACACTCTACACACCTCATACTGATTTACAAGGACATGAATTTGGTCACACACAATCATACCAGCTTTACACTCTACACACCTCACACTGATTTACAAGGACATGAGTTTGGTCACACACAATCATACCAGCTTTACACTCCACACACCTCATACTGATTTACAAGGACATGAATTTGGTCACACACAACATCCTAGCCTTACACTCCACACACCTCATACTGATTTACAAGGACATGAATTTGGTCACACACAACATCCTAGCCTTACACTCCACACACCTCATACTGATTTACAAGGACATGAATTTGGTCACACACAACATCCTAGCCTTACACTCCACACACCTCATACTGATTTACAAGGACATGAATTTGGTCACACACAATCATACCAGCTTTACACTCCACACACTTCATACTGGTTTACAAGGACATGAATTTGGTCACACACAATCATACCAGCTTTACACTCCACACACTTCATACTGGTTTACAAGGACATGAATTTGGTCACACACAATCATACCAGCTTTACACTCCACACACTTCATACTGGTTTACAAGGACATGAAGTTGGTCACACACAATCATACCAGCTTTACACTCCACACACACTTCATACTGGTTTACAAGGACATGAAGTTGGTCACACACAATCATACCAGCTTTACACTCTACACACCTCATACTGGTTTACAAGGACATGAAGTTGGTCACACACAATCATACCAGCTTTACACTCCACACACACTTCATACTGGTTTACAAGGACATGAAGTTGGTCACACACAATCATACCAGCTTTACACTCCACACACTTCATACTGGTTTACAAGGACATGAATTTGGTCACACACAATCATACCAGCTTTACACTCCACACACTTCATACTGGTTTACAAGGACATGAAGTTGGTCACACACAATCATACCAGCTTTACACTCCACACACTTCATACTGGTTTACAAGGACATGAAGTTGGTCACACACAATCATACCAGCTTTACACTCCACACACTTCATACTGGTTTACAAGGACATGAAGTTGGTCACACACAATCATACCAGCTTTACACTCCACACACTTCATACTGGTTTACAAGGACATGAAGTTGGTCACACACAATCATACCAGCTTTACACTCCACACACTTCATACTGGTTTACAAGGACATGAATTTGGTCACACACAATCATACCAGCTTTACACTCCACACACTTCATACTGGTTTACAAGGACATGAAGTTGGTCACACCACATCATACCAGCTTTACACTCTACACACCTCATACTGATTTACAAGGACATGAAGTTGGTCACACACAATCATACCAGCTTTACACTCCACACACTTCATACTGGTTTACAAGGACATGAAGTTGGTCACACACAATCATACCAGCTTTACACTCCACACACTTCATACTGGTTTACAAGGACATGAAGTTGGTCACACACAATCACACTAGTTTACACTCCATCTAGCATCTGTACAGCTGACTCGAACTTTTCTTCCTTGAACCCACATTCTTTCCACTGACAGTGACCAATCTGTCCATTCATACAAAATACTTACGTGTTTAAGGGTGAAAAACAAGGTGCTATGGAGATGGAGAAATTTATGTGAGTGTGCGTCTCATGTACAGTGGGAAGTCAAAAATTCAAAATATAATCCCCCCCCCCCCCCCCCCAAATTCTTTTCTTTCTTAAAAAAATGTGTGATAGTATTTGATGTTACTATATCAGGTTATTATTTATAGTACTCTTTAACAGTATTACCTGGACATGAATCTCAGTCTTAATGCTGGAATAACAGAAAGGAAAAAGGAGGCGGGAGGATGAATGTATGCGTAGGTGGGTGTATGCCTGTGTCGTGTTATAGCATAAATCCCATTGCAAGCAACAGTGAAATTTTGTGTGTTTATGTAGAACATAACTGTACATCTTGTTTTCCTGGTTGTTCTTCTAATTTGTAAAAAACTTCATACTGAAAAGAAAAAAAACTCCACCTTCTCTGCATAGGAAAAAGACAGAAAGAAAAAAATCGGTAAAATGAGTGATGAATAAAGCACTGATTTTAAAAGACATTAAAGCCTTGACAAATATTTCCTGTCGCACTGTTTTCAGGGGTGTGCATGCTCAGTGCTCCACACAGCCATAAGGCATTGAACTCTGACATAGCTTACAGGATCTTAAACGTGTGCATCTGATGTTTTATGTGTCTGTACACACAAAGGAGGCTCAGGCACAAACAGGTCTACATATACATTATTCTGGGAAATGGGGAAAAATCTCCACCATTTACCCAAGAGATGGGGAAAAATCTCCACCTTTTACCCATTCGGCAACATCCTAGCAGATTCGACCCCAGGCCTTTCAAATGGAAGACACAAGCCCTCGCCCAGCTATGTGTTATTCTGAGTCCATCCATCCCTTCTTCTTGTTCTTTTTCACTGTTGCTTCCAAAACGAATCAAAAAGTCCAACTAAAAAAGCAAATTTATGACAAAAATGGTATGTTTTCCCAATGAGAATGTATCCTGTCTGTGTAGCTGCCTGGCACTTACCCTGTTCCATGGTCGCAGTGTGTTCCAATTTTCTATATGGTTCATCACTTAGTTCTAAAAAAAAAAATCATAAAAACAAACAAACAAACAAAATCAAACCATTCACTCAGCACTGGCAGGCGTAGGTATCCTACATAACAGTGTAGACCTCCATGGCTTCAAGATCTTCAACTGTGCCGATCAGCAAACTCTGAATCTTCCCGAGGTCCAGCGATTGCACCACCTCCACATTGGACTCAAGCCCAAGTCTTTTTGCCCAGTCCACAACCATCATGCCTCGGGAAAAAGCACCGTTCAGCTCCACAGTAGCGTACAATGTTTTTTTCTCCAGAGCAATAGTCCTGTCTGCCACAACCGCCATAAGGTAGGCACAGAATGGAGCGTAGCCATTCTGCTGATGTTCTCTTAGCCAGTTCTCATCCCCCATGCCACGGACAAATTCTGACTTGGTGGTGCCCAGGTGAACCCAACTGTCGAAGAAGTCCTGTTGAAAGCAAAGAGACGTTCTGATTAAATTACGATGGAAAGAATCGACAGCTGAAGTAAGGAGCAACCTAGAGAATGTCACATTTTGCGTGCCATGTGAATATCATTATATACATCGGTGTAGGTCAAATTGTGCAGCAACATGATGACCGCACGGTGTAGACAAAATTGTGCCGCAACATATTTCCTCCACAGTGTAGGCCAAATTGTGCAGCAGCATGACGCCTGCACAGTGTAGGCCAAATTGTGCAGCAACATGATGCCTGCACAGTGTAGGCCAAATTGTGCAGCAACATGACGTCTGCACAGTGTAGATCATATTGCCGCAACATGATGCCTGCACAGTATAGATCATATTGTGCAGCAACATGATGCCTGCACAGTGTAGATCATATTGTGCAGTACAGTGATGATGCATTGCACAGTGTAGGATCATATTGTGCAGCAACATGTGCGCCGTCTGTGCACAGTGTAAGTCACATTGTGCAGCACATGTGCCTGCACAGTGTAGCATTGTGCAGCAACATGATGCTGCACAGTGTAGATCATTGTGCAGCAACATGACGCCTGCACAGTGTAGATCATATTGCAGCAACATGATGCCTGCACAGTGTAGATCAATTGTGCAGCAACATGTTGCCTGCACAGTGTAGATCATATTGAAGCAGCAAACAATTCGCATGCCTGCACATGTGGTAGATATCAATTGTGCAGAAACATGTATAGTCCTCCGCACAGTGTAGCTGTGCACAAATTGTGCCAGCAACACAGATGCCTGCACAGTGTAGTCAAATTGTGCAGCAAATGATGCCTGCACAGTGTAGTTCAAATTGTGCAGCAACATGATGCCCGTTACATTGTGCAGCTCAAATTGTGCAGCAACATGACGCCTGCCAGTGTAGGTCCAAATGTGTGCAGTAACATGATGACCCGCATTGTAGGCCAAATTGTGCAGCAACATGATGCTGCCAGTGTAGCAAAGGTGCAGCAACATGTGAGCGCAGTGTAGCAAGGTGCAACAACATGATGCTGCAGTGTGGGCCATACAACATGCTCAGATTGCAAAACACACACACACACGCACACACGCACGCACACACACACACACACACACACACGCGTGCACACACACGCACACACACACACACACACATACATACATACATACACACACACACACACATACACAAAGGAAAAGAAAAACAAACAAACAGAAGCCCCTCCAACTTACGCCGGTGAGTTTATGGCGGTCACACACTTCATAAGGAAGCAACGTGATGTTGGGCATCTCCTCCAGTACCGCATAGGCAGCCTCTGGATCATGGTGAAAGTTCTGTTCTGCACACACACTGCTGTCTCCTCGTCCTGTTTGAAAATAATGACAGTAATAAAAGCCAGTCACCATGGTTCAGTGGTAAACACAACTCACTACAGACAAGAAGGATGTGGGTTTGAATCTCTATCAGTCCCTTCAAAAATATTTGTGTGATTTTTTTGCTCTAACTGGCTCCTATCAGGATTCTTAGTTTTAAATCTTTGGGAAGCCCTCTGTCTTTCCATACATCATTTAACAGGACCATTTTTTTGTTTTGCCATGCCAATTCTTGCTTTCACATCTTTGATGTAGGAGCCGTCATTGCTTTACAGATCCTAGATACTTGAAACGTTGGGCATTTTCTGAGTTTGTTTTATTTATTTGAATGTTTGGATGCTACAGCCCTATAAAGATCAGAGCAACTAGACTGGTTAATCTAAATTCAGTGTCAGAATAGGCGTGCGCAGGGCTGAATGAAAAAACTGTGCTGATTTTGTTCTTTTGTGTTTAAAGAGAGATAACCAAACTGGTTTATCCAGATTCGATGTCAAAATAGGCATGCACAGAAGTTCTCCTTCATCCACGCTGAGCTGAGCTGAACTAAACAAGTCATGCCGATTTTCTGTTTCTGTGTTTGAAAAATATTCTATTGGATATATGCATGTACATTATGCTGTGTGTCTTAAGTGGGTAACAAATGTCAGAAAGAAACACACACAAAAAGTACAACATTTCTACAAACACAAAAAAAACACCATTATATTTCTCCTACACCCCTGGAAAACACAGAAACAAGAAAAAATGATCGAAAAGAAGACATTTCTAGCAATGATTTTAGCAGAATTGGGGGATGATATTTATACTGAGAAAATCCCTCACCTATCTACAACAGAGTGAAAAAATCAACAGATGTTAGAGGAAACCATATCATGTCACTTTGGAAATATGGATACATTACAAATCCCTGATATGCTTACTAAAATGTGAGTTCACAGAAACACTGCATTATCACATACATACCTCATAACATATATCTGAGGATTACAGAGAATCCGATGATAGCATCCGTATCTCACAATGCAACCAACAATGCTTTGAGGCTTCTTTGAGCAACATTCTTATAGCTAGTCCTCATACACTCTGCCAGTGGTAGGACTTTAAACTCAACAAAACAGAACAACGACCTCATAACATGGAAGCTGGTGGATTGAGTGAAGCAATGAAGGAGTTACAGCCATCTGAAACTGGAACTCCTGTTGGACAGACAAGACACAACAAACACTACAATTCAGGCACTCACCTTCAATATTTCCACCCAATAAGAACACATCTTTCAATTTCCTCATCACGTTGGAGTCAAGTCGCATGGCAAGGGCAAGATTGGTCAATGGACCCAAACACACCAGAGTAATTTTCCCTGTAAGATTTGTAATCCAGCAGTTACCATCAGAATATCTATTTCAATTGTATACAAGATATTTACACCATTTTAACCATGGTTAAAACAGTTTCAATGGTCTGCCTGCTTTTTGACACAAACACTATTACACAAAATCCAGATTTTGTATGAGTCAAGGTCATTGTGGTAGACCGTCACAACAGTGAAAGCAGATTCTATATACAGTGGTGTGTGCGTACAACAAAATTCAAGAGAGATGGATACGTGTTTGCTATAGCAGTAGTCTGTAGTAGATACGAGTGATAAAAATCAGTTACTCTCAACATCAACTATTTCATATATCATCATTATAACACTTATCAGTCATTTTTATGGCTCAGTCATTGAAGAATCTGAAAAGAAAACACACACACAACACACAACACACACACACACACACACACACACACAAACACACACACACACACACACACCACACCATCTAATATCACTTATAGTGAAAAGACGTTAAATCAAGCAACGAACGAACACACACACACACACACACACACACACAACACACACACACACACACAGTGTACACACATTGCTGCTGCCATTATGTCACCAGCATGGCAAACAACTGACACAGACCAGCCAACAAGTCCTGAGTGCTTTTCTTTTTAATCAGGACAGACTACACAAACCACACCTTACCCTTGGGAAACAACGCCTCGTTTATGTAAAGAGGAATTCATTCTGTGTATAAAAGATTTTGTTTGTAATACTAATAGACAGCACTTTACATGAGGGAAAGACAAGGCAGTGGGCAGGGAAAAGAGAAGTATGTTAGTAGGCCTACCAGAAATTTATTGTAGACAGGTTCATTTTAGGTGGTATTCCATCGTATTGCCAGAGATTCCTGATAAAGTGATGTTCACACATCTTCCTCATAAAATGCTGATTTTAGTCACTTTTTTTGTTTGTGTGATTTGACCTTGCAGTTTTGTCTTCCAAAATTATAAAATCCAAAACAAGTGTGACTGCCAATGTTCAAGCAAACAGGAACCAGAAAAAAACACGAAAAAAGAATAAGAATGCGTATTTAATACAACATGACAAGACAGGTGCAAATTTTCGGCCATCCTTTGTTAAGCGTAAGATCACAAACAAACAAACACCAGATACAAAAATCAGCAGAAAAAGACTGAAACTTTCCTGCTGCTCCGTCCCGTGTGATAAATACAGTGGAGTACCCAGGTACACCTAAAATGAACCTTTCTACAATAAATTTCTGGTACTAACATACTTTTCTTTTCTCACATCGGGACTGAGCAGCAGGGAAGTTTCAGTCTTTCTCCTAATTTTTGTATCTGACGTTTGTTTGTTTGTGATCTTACTCTTGACAAAGGCCAGTTGGCTAAAAATTTGCGCCTGTCTTGTCTTGCTGTAATAAATATGCGTTCTTGTTCTTTTTTCGTGTTTTCTCTGGTTCCAAAAATTATGCTTTCATGACCTCTGAACAGTTCGCTGCTTCAACCACAGTTACGTAAAGGTCTACTCACAGAAAATGTAGAGGGTTGACAAAATTTTGTTCCCACATTTTTGTCACAGAGACAGATAAACACAGACACACACCACATGGGAGATTAAAAAAAAGAAAGAAAGAATGGAAAAAAAAAAAGAAGAAGAAAAACTTCAATCATTAATGATAAAAAAAATAGGGGAACACCCGGAATGTAAGCCCACTGAAAACACCACCTTGAAAAAATTGAAAGTGGGTCTTACCTGGATTTTCGCTGATCAGGCGGATCATGGCTGACACAGCATGTTCGCGTTTGACCTGTGAGTTATCCATCACCTTTGGCCATGAGGGACCTGGAAGCTCAGTAAGAGAGCGAGTCTTCTTGTTTATCAGGGCCGCTCCGCTCCACAAAACACTTGTACCTATTGCAACCGAGCATCATCATGTCTATATGTTTTTAAGACTATACTTACAGAGCAACTCAAATCTTAATAATGCTACACTATGTTATTGTTTTTTAAACAATGCTACACTATGTTATTGTTTTTTAAACAATGTTTCTAATATGCTTTTCATTTTACAAAGACATGCTGCAGCAATGAAAATGCAATTACATGTGAACTTCTTCCATCTACAACAAAGTGAACAAACTTGAACAAACCCACAAATGTTACAGGAAATCATAACATGTCACTTTGGAAATATGGATAAATTACAAAATGAAAAAAGTTATCACATTGCCACTACATATTTATAGTCATATTTTATTTGCAACCATTCCAAAAAAAACTTGATATTGCACTCTCCAACTCAAGTCTTTCCCATATACATAATCATATCGGATGAAATCTATCTATCTTATGTAAAAACTTGATACTGCACTCTCTAACACAAGTCTTTCCCTTATACATAATCATATCAGATGAAATCTATCTATCTCATGTAAAAACTTGATACTGCACTCTCTAACACAAGTCTTTCCCTTATACATAATCATATCGGATGAAATCTATCTATCTTATGTAAAAACTTGATATTGCACTCTCCAACACAAGTCTTTCCCATATGTATGCATTTAATCATATCCGATGAGATCTATCTCATGTAAAAACTTGATACTGCACTCTCTAACAATCTTTCCCTTAAACATAATCATATCGATGAAATCTATCTATCTCATGTAAAAACTTGATACTGCACTCTCTAACACAAGTCTTTCCCATATGTATGCATTTAATCATATCCGATGAGATCTATCTCATGTAAAAACTTGATACAGCACTCTCCAACACAAGTCTTTCCTTTATACATAATCATATTGGATGAGATCTATCTATCTCATGCAAAAACTTGATATTGCACTCTCCAACACAAGTCTTTCCCATATACATAATCATATCGGATGAAATCTATCTTATGTAAAAACTTGATATTGCACTCTCCAACACAAGTCTTTCCCATATGTATGCATTTAATCATATCCGATGAGATCTATCTCATGTAAACACTTGATAATGCACTCTCCAACACAAGTCTTTCCCTTAAACATAATCATATCAGATGATATCTATCTATCTCATGTAAAAACTTGATACCCGGTACTGCACTCTCCAACACAAGTCTTTCCCATATACATAATCATATAAGATGAGATCTATCGATACTCCACTCTCCAACACACAAGTCTTTCCCATATGCAAGTAATCATATCTGGTGAGATCTATCTATCTCATGCAAAAACTTGATACTGCATTCTCCAACACAAGTCTTTCCCATGTGTATATATATAATCATATTGGATGAGATCTATCTATCTCATGTAAAAACTTGATACTGCACTCTCCAACACAAGTATTTCCCATATGTATAAATGATCATATTGGATGAGATCTATCTATCTCATGTAAAAACTTGATACTGCATTCTCCAACACAAGTCTTTCCTATGTATATATATAATCATATCGGATGAAATCTATCTCATGTAAAAACTTCATACTGCACTCTCCAATACAAGTTTTACCATATGCATTTAATCATATCAGATGAAATCTATCTAAAATAACCCATATTTATTTAATCATATCGGATGAAACCATATGCATTTAATCATATCAGATGAAATCTATCTAAAATAACCCATATTTATTTAATCATATCGGATGAAATCTGTTTATCTCATGTAAAAACTTCATACTGCAGTCTCCAACACACTTCCAAACCCGAACTGTAGTGACCTCACTATGATAGAAGGGCATACAGGGCCACAGAATCTGGGAT
This sequence comes from Monoplex corrugatus, assembly GCA_030674185.1. Lineage (NCBI taxonomy): Eukaryota > Metazoa > Mollusca > Gastropoda > Littorinimorpha > Ranellidae > Monoplex > Monoplex corrugatus. The sequence goes on along the minus strand of JAPXFY010000025.1, from coordinate 33,028,286 downwards.
GGGACAATTTCTCTAACAATGTAATGATCATGTGAATGGGGATAACAGCAATGATGCTGTGCAATTCCACACTGGACTGAGGCTGTGTGACATGACTGTACTCTACACTTACTTTCATAATGTATCCTGGCTGTGTGACATGGCTGTACTCTACACTTACTTTCATAATGTATCCTGGCTGTGTGATATGACTGTACTCTACACTTACTTTCATAATGTATCCTGGCTGTGTGACATGACTGTACTCTACACTTACTTTCATAATGTATCCTGGCTCTGTGACATGACTGTACTCTACACTTACTTTCATAATGTATCCTGGCTGTGTGACATGGCTGTACTCTACACTTACTTTCATAATGATCCTGGCTGTGTGACATGGCTGTACTCTACACTTACTTTCATAATGATCCTGGCTGTGTGACATGGCTGTACTCTACACTTACTTTCATAATGTATCCTGGCTGTGTGACATGGCTGTACTCTACACTTACTTTCATAATGTATCCTGGCTGTGTGACATGGCTGTACTCTACACTTACTTTCATAATGTATCCTGGCTCTGTGACATGACTGTACTCTACACTTACTTTCATAATGTATCCTGGCTGTGTGACAGGGACTGTACTCTACACTTACTTTCATAATGTATCCTGGCTCTGTGACATGACTGTACTCTACACTTACTTTCATAATGTATCCTGGCTGTGTGACATGGCTGTACTCTACACTTACTTTCATAATGATCCTGGCTGTGTGACATGGCTGTACTCTACACTTACTTTCATAATGTATCCTGGCTGTGTGACATGGCTGTACTCTACACTTACTTTCATAATGTATCCTGGCTCTGTGACATGACTGTACTCTACACTTACTTTCATAATGTATCCTGGCTGTGTGACATGGCTGTACTCTACACTTACTTTCATAATGTATCCTGGCTCTGTGACATGGCTGTACTCTACACTTACTTTCATAATGTATCCTGGCTGTGTGACATGGCTGTACTCTACACTTACTTTCATAATGTATCCTGGCTGTGTGACATGGCTGTACTCTACACTTACTTTCATAATGTATCCTGGCTGTGTGACATGGCTGTACTCTACACTTACTTTCATAATGTATCCTGGCATCAACCAGGCCCAAGAGAAATGGTAGAGCGAAAAATTTACTTAAACCTATCATTGCTGAAATGTATTATTCGCATACACTGACTGAGTGTTATGTCTCCGTTAGTTTCAATCCTCTGTTGTTATCCTCATACACACACACACACACACACACACACACACACACACACACACACACACACACACACACAAACACACACACTCACTCTCTCTCTCTCTCTCTCACTCTCTCACACATTTTCTTACATGTATGCGTGCACCACACACATAACACACATCAACACACACACACACACACACACACATCACACTCTCTCTCTGTCTCTCTCTCTTCTTTCAACACACAAATGATACTTTCAAGACACACACACATAGACACACACAGACACACACACACATAACACACACACACCATACACACACCACTACACACCACTCTCCTCTCTTCCATTTCACCTACCACAATGTATACTTACACAAAAGACACACAAACACACACACACACGCACACACACACACCACACACACACACACACACACACACACACACACACACACACACACACACACACACACACACACACACACCACACACACAGAAGATACATACACGGACACAGACACACGACAAAAACAAGCAACAGCCACAAAATGTCTTACATCTTCACGACCACACACGCCGAGGACGCAGAGAGCATTGCTGCAGGCTCTATCCACACTCACAGCCCCATTGACGCAGGTCACACCAAGCACCGTGAGATCAGTCCGGCATGCCGCCAGCATCAATGCCTGTGTGGCCTCCACCCCCATGTCTCCGTCAATCAGTATCTGACGACCCCGTACCACTGTGGTGAAGGATCGACGTTCTTGTTTAACGATACGTTTTTCAGGGGGCCTGTAAGGGGGTCTGTATGGGGCCACAAATGGCTGCAAAAGTAAGGCATAAAAGTCAATAAAAGTTCTTTTGCCATTTTTTTCAAACTTGCTGTTGCTTGCTTACTGGGTGTTTTCATGTTTTCATAAGACAGCCACTGACATGATTTACAGGATCTTTAAAGAGCACAGCTGAAATATGTAGGCCATGCAATCAGAAACACCAAAACAGATTTGATATCAACGGTCCTGCAGGGGAAAGTTGAGGTGAGGAGAAGAAAGGGACGACCACACACCTCCTATTTCAACAACATCGCTGAAGTCTATGGTCTGGGGATCCAGGAGGTTGCTAACAAATGTCTCAATCGTGTGACCTGGAGAAGACCTGAGACGTCAAGCATGGCTCCTACCACCGATCCAGCGAGGGAAAGAGGTGAGAAGTGAGGTGAGATGTAAAATGCATAATCGATTTTCTGTAAGCATATATATATGCAGGTAGACCCAGGGAGAGAATGCTGGACGGACTTGCAGAGTGGCTGGGGATGAGGAGGGTGAGAGAGATGCTAGGGGCAACGAAAGATAGAGATGGTTGGAAGTCATGGTCGCCAACGCCATGTGGCAGGGCACCTGATGATGATGATGACACACATGAAAAGAGTTTAGGCAGACAGGTCCGCGCATATGTTGACCTGGGAGATCAGAAAAATCTCCACTCTTTATCCATCAGGCAGACATGTCTAAACAGACTGAACCTAGGACCTTCTCATTGAAAGTCTGATGTTTTAGATAGAGCCTGCCACTCGGACAACCACTAAGCCTGAGGAAGGTTCCATGAAGGGAGTCAAATGTTTCCTCCCCGGCAAGCCAGCAAAATTCGGTACGAGAGTCATTCTTTTACATGAACAAGTCATAGTTGGGTACCAGTCTCATCTCATCTCTGTCTCATCTGTCAGCATCACCGGGTGTGGTGTTGGCTGCTGCAGTCAATGACACCGACAAGGTCATCCTCCTCCATTTGTTCCGGTCTTCACTGGAGCCCTGTTGACTTCATGGATTCTCATGCCGCTGGATTCGGTGATGTTGCCAATGAGAGAAGCTGGTGGTCCACCTCTTTTTCTTTTTGCCTCAGTCTTGCCTCGAAAGACAGTCTTCATCAGGTCAGCTTCTCTGTTTTGTAGCACATGGCCTACATATCTTAATTTTCTTTCAGTAATTAATGATAGAAGTTTTCTTACTGTTCCCAATTTGTTTAGTATGCTTGCCAGTCTACACTAGAAAAACAACAACAACAACAAACAATACTAAGATGGTTGAACCATTCTAACAATCTACTTCTTGTACAAAAATTATTACAGAAAATCTACATTTTGTATTTCTCAAGGTCACAGTAATCCTGAAGATGCTTAAGAAACAAGGACAATGATAGGCTGTCACAACAGTGAGAACAGAATGTAAATACTGTCAGAAGATCCTAATGAAATGCTGTCCACACATGTTCCTCAAAAAGTACTGATTTTAGGCACTTTTTTGGTTCATGTGACCTTAACCTTGGCACTGACTTCCAAATTCATGCATTAATGACTCTTCAATACTTTTGACTTCAGCAGCTGAGGAAATCTTGCTAAACTGTGGTAGCAGTTAACACATTTTCTCCATAGACATGATCATGGACTATCTGTGACAGGGATGCACTCTACACTTACCAACACAATATTGCTGGCTTCTGTCAGGCTCAAGAGACACAGACACCAGCATGTTGGTCAGACAATTTGAGCAACACCCTCAATGGCGCATCTCTGAAGTGCATGAGACTTGACTGATGGTTTCCAGTCTTGTCAATGAGCCTGAGATTCCGTTGTACAATTAAGAGATTGTGTTTTCTGTAGTTTCAGATATGTCTTAACCCTATCCCATTCACTCTGGCTGCATCTGGCCAAACACAGTTTTCCCGCATCTGTTCACCCCTGCCGCGTCCGGCTGCATGTTTGCACACTATGGCCAGTACTTTTCCATCACGCTGTAACCTTGAGCTAGCTTACTCTGTATGAATGAAAATTGGTGGGTAGGTCCAAGAAGGACCAATGAACTATTAACACTAAATTAAGGTGCCACCACTGGCATCATTCACAAGAGAGAAGAAGGAAATGACCGCATTCCATTCTTGTCTTTGTGTGAATGAGAAAGATGTGATGCAGCATGAAAAAGTAGAATGGGGGGATTATACAGAGAGGAATTAGAAGTTAGTTTGAGATATAAATGGAGCAGTTATGGAAAGAGAAAATGAAAAGAATCATATGTAGAAATTGATGTTGCTGAAGGAGACGATGAGGAGGAGGAAGTCGAGGAAGAAAGCGACCTGAATGACAATGTGCCATTAGCAGAATTGCAGAGACGTGGCGACGCCTGCTGCAGCAAGCCAGGTGAAGAATTCTTCCGAAAACTGGCCCTTCACCCACGTTACCGTGAATGCAAAACCTTTAGATTATTTTTTTTATTTCTACGAATCTTTTATTCAAACGGCGGCAGAGAAGACGAACAAGTATGCAAAACAGATGATCGTTGCTAAAGGCTTGGATGGTGATTCCATTGTGGAGTGACACATCAGTGCTGAAATGCATGCCTACCTGTCGATCCTTATTATGATGGAATCAACCGCAAACCACGGATTGATTTGTATCGGTCGACTGATCCACGATTCAGAGACCCTTGGATGAGCAGTATTCTGCCTAAAACAAGTTTCTGAAAATCAATCAGTATTTTCACCTGCGTGACACATGGAACCACCTGGGCGTGACAGTGTGAACTACAACCCTCTGTACAAGATCAGGCCTTTCACTGATATTATCCAGCAACTGTTCAAGTCATGATACACATAGCTTTTTTTTCTCCAGAAAGTGTACAAAGTAGACTGTGTAGCAGTGTTAGTTTGTAGTGCTTTTCTGTTCTTTGACTGAAAACACATATAGTTGGTGACATGGATTTGGTGACACTGTGACAATTCACAAACGTCTGTATGTAATGTTACACTGTGTATCTTTACAAACATCATGATGTCACCTCGAAAACACCGGGGACATGTGACAATAGAGGGGACAACGACACGACATTCACAAGTGAGACACACATATTGACATGCAAACCAAAGTATGTTCACTCATAAACACCTCTGCAAAAAATTTTTGCTGTATCACAAATGACGGCTGAGTAGTGCTGTATAGCATATATGAACGATATTTTCCTTAAAAAAAAAGCTGAAAAACCACGGATACTAGGGGAAGTTTCTCTGCGCGACATGCAAATGCCAGAGGGTAGAGAGATTCGTTGTACTTACAATTCTGGGATTGTGCTCTCTGTGGTTTCGGATGTGTCTTTGGTAAAGCAGCTTTTTCACAAAGGACATGTCGCAGATGTGACAGTTAAAAACCATCTGGACGTCACTGGGAAGTGTCTCTGATATTGTCACTGTTGCTGTTGCTGTGGACTGAAACAAAAGTATTAAAAATATTGACTTCCTTCAGTTTTACCATCTGATTTTCACGTCTATGCAACATTAGTGTACTGCTTTAACATGAAACACCACAACAATCAAGTACACCTTATCCTGACATTCATGTGTGTGTGTGTGTGTGTGTGTGGTACTGTGTGTGTGTGTGTGTGTGTGTGTGTGTGTGTGTGTGTGTGTGTGTGTGTGTGTGTGTGTGGTTGTGTGTGTGTGTGTGTGTGTGTGTGTGTGTGTGTGTGTGTGTGTGTGTGTGTGTGTGTGTTGTGTGTGTCTGTGTGCGTATCGCGCGTATGTGTGTGTGTGGTGTGTGTGGTGTGTGTTGTGTGTGGTGTGTGTGTGTGTGTGTGTGTGTGCATGCGTGCATGTTGCGTGTGTCTGTGTGCATTGATGCATGTGTTGATGTGCGTGATGCTGTGTGTGCTTGCATGTGTGTGTGTGGCGATGCGTGCATGCAGTGTTCGTGCATGTGTCGTGTACTGCAATGTGTGGTGTGTGTGGTGTGTGCGTGTGTGGGTGTGTTGCGTGTGGTGTGTGTGTGTGTGTGTGCTGTGTGTGTGTGTGTGGTGCATGTGTGTGTGTGCTACATCGCAGATACATGCAACACAGTCAAAATTACGTCAATGATGAAAGACTATTTCTGCAATAGGTGGACAGGGCAACAACCAGACAGTGGATAAAAACAAACAACACAAATAAACAAAACTGTGCCAATGACTATCATATAAGGATTCTAACGCAGAAATGCCTGGCTGAGCTGACCCTCACTTGCAGTCATGCGTCCTTCTGTAAAGTGAACGAACCAAGAGATGGTGGAGATTTTTACAATCTCCAAGGGTGAACAAACTAAAGAAGAGACATGGACAGAGCAGAAGGAAAGCTTCAGTCTTTTTCTCCAAATGTTTGTATCTGGCGTTTATTTGTTTGTGATCTTATGCTTGACAAAGGCCAGTTGGCCGAAAAGTTGCGCCTGTCTTGTCTTGTTGTATTAAATACGCATTCTTATTCTTTTTTCGTGTTTTTTTTTCTGGTTCCTGTTTGCCTGAACACGTGCGGTTATACTTGTTTTGAAACCAAGAGTTGGTGAAGATTTTTCCAATCTCCCAGGGTGAACAAATCAAGGAAGAAGGAGATTTTTCCAATCTCCCAGGGTGAACAAACCAAGAGAAGGTGGAGATTTTTCCATTCTCCCAAGGTAAACAAACCAAGAGAAGGTGGGAATTTTGCCAATCTCCCAGGGTGAACAAACCAAGAGTAGGTGGCCATTTTTCCAGTCTCCCAGGGTGAACAAACCAAGAGAAGGTGGAGATTCTACCAATCTCCCAGGGTGAACAAACCAAGGGTAGATGGGGATTTTTCCAATCTTCCAGGGTGAACAAACCAAGAGAAGGTGAAGATTTTTCCAGTCTCCCAGGGTGAACAAACCAAGAGTAGGTGGAGATATTTCCAATCTTCCAGGGTGAACAAACCAAGAGAAGGTGGAGATTTTTCCAGTCTCCCAGGGTGAACAAACCAAGAGAAGGTGGAGATTTTTCCAGTCTCCCAGGGTGAACAAACCAAGAGAAGGTGGAGATTTTTCCAGTCTCCCAGGGTGGACAAACCAAAATTAGGTGGGATTTTTCCATTCTCCCAAAGTAAACAAACCAAGAGAAGGTGGAGATTTTTCCATTCTCCCAAAGTAAACAAACCAAGAGAAGGTGGGAATTTTGCCAATCTCCCAGGGTGAACAAACCAAGAGAAGGTGAAGATTTTTACAATCTCCCATGGTGAACAAACCAAGAGAAGGTGAAGATTTTTCCAATCTCCCAAGGTAAACAAACCAAGAGAAGGTGAAGATTTTTCCAATCTCCCATGGTGAACAAACCAAGAGAAGGTGAAGATTTTTCCAATCTCCCATGGTGAACAAACCAAGAGAAGGTGAAGATTTTTCCAATCTTCCAGGGTGAACAAACCAAGAGAAGGTGAAGATTTTTACAATCTCCCATGGTGAACAAACCAAGAGAAGGTGAAGATTTTTCCAATCTCCCAGGGTGAACAAACCAAGAGAAGGTGAAGATTTTTCCAATCTCCCATGGTGAACAAACCAAGAGAAGGTGAAGATTTTTCCAATCTTCCAGGGTGAACAAACCAAGAGAAGGTGGGGATTTTTCCAGTCTCCCAGGGTGAACAAACCAAGAGAAGGTGAAGATTTTTCCAATCTCCCATGGTGAACAAACCAAGAGAAGGTGAAGATTTTTCCAATCTCCCAGGGTGAACAAACCAAGAGAAGGTGGGAATTTTGCCAATCTCCCAGGGTGAACAAACCAAGAGAAGGTGAAGATTTTTACAATCTCCCATGGTGAACAAACCAAGAGAAGGTGAAGATTTTTCCAATCTCCCAAGGTAAACAAACCAAGAGAAGGTGAAGATTTTTCCAATCTCCCAGGGTGAACAAACCAAGAGAAGGTGAAGATTTTTCCAATCTCCCAGGGTAAACAAACCAAGAGAAGGTGAAGATTTTTCCAATCTCCCAGGGTAAACAAACCAAGAGAAGGTGAAGATTTTTCCAATCTCCCAGGGTAAACAAACCAAGAGAAGGTGAAGATTTTTCCAATCTCCCAGGGTAAACAAACCAAGAGAAGGTGAAGATTTTTCCAATCTCCCAGGGTGAACAAACCAAGAGAAGGTGAAGATTTTTCCAATCTCCCATGGTAAACAAACCAAGAGAAGGTGAAGATTTTTCCAATCTCCCATGGTAAACAAACCAAGAGAAGGTGAAGATTTTTCCAATCTTCCAGGGTGAACAAACCAAGAGAAGGTGGAGATTTTTCCAGTCTCCCAGCTCAATGTGTACACTCTTGCCTGAACTTTCTTTGTGTGTACATGCAAGGAGCACACCAATGTTACACATCAACGGTAGGCAGCCACCTCTTTGATGTTAGTATGTGATGTGACCCTTAGGCGAATGATAAGCTGTGGGATTACTTATTAGATAATAAGGGTCTAAGTAAAGCTGAGGGGTTTTACTATCAGCCGATAACGGTCATCGAATATTCTGATAACTTTGAATTCATTTTAACAGCTTTCACTGGAAATTCCCAATGGTCACGTTTCATTTTATAACCTGCCTCGGAGCCAGCATAAAAGGTGCTGAAGACAGAGGGCAAGGAGGAGGAGCCAGGCAGACAGAGACAGAGGCAGAGAGAGACAGAGATAGGACTCCACAATACAACGTGATTCTCTCTGTTCTCTTACTCTTTGGCGAATAGCGCTGGGGAGTTGCTCTTTGGCGAATAGCGCTGGGGAGTTGCTCTTTGGCGAATAGCGCTGGGGAGCAGTTAGCCTTTCATATGTGTTTTTAATGTATTGAAATTGTACAGGAAATAAAGTTTTACCATGCTTTGAAAAAAAATACAGTGGTAGACAAAAAGGAATATTAACTCAGTATACACCGTGCTGTCTATTGAGAGACTGTAGTGCAACACCAATTAGGCATGGCAATCTTGTGAACCATGTCACTTTTCAGCAGCTAAAGGAAAGACAAAAACACCAAGCATGCGCACCTACTGAGGCATAGACGCAGACTGTGTGGCAATTCAACACCATTACAGTGAAGGCGAAAAAACTGTGCATACACTAATTCAAGGAAACACTGTTTAGAATGCAAAAACAAAAACAACAAACAAATAAACGAAACAAACAAAACAGCTGTAACAACACTCACACAAGCGTTCAGTCTTCCACCACAAAATCCATGTTCATTTTTCATAAAGCGAACAAAGTAACAAACACAACATTTCACTTACACTGGTGTTCAAGCCTTCTACAACAGAACTGTCAGGCTCAGACTGACCCTCGCTCGTATCCATGTGCCCCTCTGCCTCCCCCACCACTGTTTCATCCTTTAGTGAGGTCTCCTGTTCTTCCACTCCATTTTCCTGGCCTTCCTCGACTGCACCTGGCTGTATTACCTGTTAACAATGAGTTGTAGGAGTAGTAGTTGTTGTTGTTGTTGTTGCAGTAGTTGTTGTTGTTGTTGTTGTTGTAGCAGCAGGAGTTACGCGCTACACATCTCCACGGCTAGCTGAGCTTTAGGAAGGCTATTCAGGAAATGAGCTCGAACTTAAAATACTGCAAACACTAATTTGGCCTGTTGTGTTATAAGGAAGTGAAGGATGCACTCTTAAAGCTGCAGATGAAAACAGAATCAAAAGTGCAGAGATGTGGTTCTACAGAAGACTCCTAAGAATAAGCTGGACTGAAGGTCAAACAAACCAAAGCAATTTGGACAAACTGAACAACCTGAACTTTGGACATGCTATGAGACATCAGAGCTGCCATGTAATGAAGACTGTGGCCCAGGGCAAAATGAAGGGCAAGAGACGACAAGGAAGACCGTCGACTTTCTATGTAGAAAACATAGCCAAGTAGATGAAGTTAACAAAAGATGAAATCTACAGAAGGACCATAGACAGAAGGGGATGGAGACAGCTGACAGGGTATGTATCAGCAGCTACCATCAAGAATGATGTCGCTGACATGTGAACAGGTGAACCAGGAGGTTATGGCAAGAACGTGCCATCGGATCTGTCGCAAAGATTTCTGTGTATCTCTATACACAGAGTGTATACACTCAGCAATCCTGAGCGTTTTAATGCGAGGCTTGGGCTACCTACCTGTAACACATTCAACAACTGGAAGCTTCGTAAAAGATATCTGCACAAGATCTCAACATCACATGGCAAGATCAGCTGCCCAATTTTCAAACTCTAAAGAAGTGTGGCTTGCCAAGCACTGAGTGTTTACTTATCAAATGCCAGC
>JAPXFY010000025.1:32910478-33012978 GCA_030674185.1 Monoplex corrugatus | reverse complement strand
AACAATCTGAAATTCGACCACACTTGAGCAATAAAGATAGAAAGTAAGAAATTAAAAAAGAAAATTAACAACTGAAAGGTATAGTGCCACAGATCTTCCAGACAATTACTTTTCTTCACCTTACAGCTCTGAGTTTGTAAATCCTTCATTTAATATAAAAAATAATTTCAAAAAACACTTTTCCCAGGGCCAATATCTCCTCCATCTCAGCGCTTTATCTTCTTGAAGTTCTTCAACCCTAAACTGGATCAAGTGCCCATTTACACTATATATCACAGATGAACTAGAGGCTGCAAGCACAAAATTAAAAAAAAAAAAAGTATAATCAAATCAAAGTTGAACTTGTCTGGCATGATGTACATATACATAAAAAATTAAACCAAATAGATTATAAGTGCCAATATTTCAAGTTAAATTATTTTCTTTCACACACACACACACACACACACACACACACACACACACACACACACACACACACACACCACACGAACATACTGATAAATACAATACAAACTCTATTATGTCAAACAAGTCATAAACACAAGCACATCAATTTCATTACACATCAGAGACAATCCACTGGGTTTTGTTGTTGTTACTGTAATTTGTTTTGTCTTCTTGGTTACTTTTTTCTTATAAACTTAATCAAGTATTTGTGGTATTCTTAAACTAAGAAATAGTTTATAAATTTCAATAATTTTCTTTAACCCTTTGACTCCCACACCATATCCACCAGCTGCAAAAACTTAACTCTTTGACTCCCTGACCCTATCCACTAGCTTCCTTCAGGAAGCTGGTGGATAGAGTAATGTAGTCGAAGGGTTTAAGTTTTTACTTTGCTAGCATGGCTGACAATGCAGAATGCTGGTGGTCATGGTGCAGGAGTCAAAGGGTTAAAAGATCTGATATTCTTTACGTCATTTTGTTTCATTTCATCTTTGGCCCTTTTTACTTCACATTAAACGTATTGAACTTATGGCTATATGCATGTTTTGATAATACAAAAAAAGAATTCATACAGTCTAGTGGTTCTTAATTGTTTGATTGAAGCTTTATCTATTGACATATAAGCACACAAACACTTGCATCATGTGGTCATTCACATGAACAAAATCTTTTTTGAAAACTCTTCTCCAATTTCCATGGATTTAGATTAAATCTTTGAATAAATGCCAATATATATTTACATCATTCTTAGTAGTAGTAGTAGTAGTAGCTGAGGGCTAGCTCGAAGCCTAGGCCTTCTGGCCTTTTAACGCCCTATCTTTTTTGTGTTTACGCTTTCTTCTTCGGGGTCTGAAAAGCATGCCTTAATATTCATACTTGAACAAATCTGCTTCAGTCTATTTTTTTAAATAAAATTTTGAATTCTGTGTCATCATCCAGGAAATTTTTGAATTTGTTAATGCTGTTAGTAAATTTAATTTCAAAAGGAATTTTATTCCACAATTTAACAACTCTGTTAGAAAAACAAAATGCTCTTGTGTTAGTATTTCTGTGTTTAACAAATATTTTACCTTCAGCATTCCTTGTTATACTAGCTTGTGGAAAGGAAAAAAATGTTTCAACTGATAGCTTATCCATCCCATTCATTATTTTGTATACCTGTATTAAATCCCCCATAACCATCCTACCTTTCAGTGAATGAAGTTTTAAAAACTTAAGCCTTTCTTCATAAATTATATTTTTACACTCTATAAGTAACCTAGTTGCCCTTCTTTGTACATTTTCAATCATTTTTGACTGTCTTATCAAATACGGATTCCAAACAACACTTGCGTATTCTAAATGTGGTCTAACAAAAGCCTTATACAACATTAAAAATGTATGTTTATTCATGTACGAAAATGTTCTTTTGATAATTTCTATCATTTGGTTAGCCCTATTTGCTACTCTTTTAATGTGCAGGTCAAAGGTTAATTCACTATCAAATGTAACTCCCAAGTCTTTTTCCGTTTCACACACACTAATTTTCTGTACATCATTTCCAATTTTCATGAAATACTCTTGTCTAATATTCTTCTTACCAACATGCATTACATGACATTTTGAAACATTAAAATATAAATTCCAAGTATCTGACCAGTTTTGTAGTATTAGCAAGTCCTGTTGAATTAAATTAACATTGGCAACCTTGTCATATAGTTTTGTATCGTCACCAAAAAGTTTGCAAGTACAGTGCAGTGAATCAGGTAAGTCATTTATAAATACTGTAAACAGGATTGGACCCAGTACACTACCCTGAGGGATCCCACTTTTTACTTTTGTTTCTTCTGATTCAGCATTTCCTACCTTTACCCTCTGCTTTCGATCATACAAAAAATTTTGGATCCATTTGAGTGTATTTCCTGTAATACCATAAGATGTTAATTTTATGAGCAGTCTTTCGTGAGGTACAGAATCAAAAGCTTTTCTAAAATCCAGATGCATGATATCGAAGGGGTCCCCATTGTCCATCATATTGTTGAAATCCTCCATAACTTCTAATAATTGGGTTACACAGGATTTTTTCCCTCTAAATCCATGTTGACATTTTGCATAAACTTTATTACTTTCAAAGTGAGAAATGATACAATCTCTTACTAGTGATTCTAGTACTTTACAAACAATACAAGTTAAACTTACAGGTCTATAGTTCCCAGCGTCACTCCTATTTCCTTTCTTAAACAAAGCGTTAACATCAGCTGTTTTCCAATCCTTTGGTAACTCACCTGATTCTAAGGACTTATTAAATAATATACAAAGTGGCTTTGCAAGTTCTTTACTTACTTTCTTTCGTATCCTAGGGGATATCAAATCTGGTCCTTTAGCTTTATTCGGGTTTAGTTCCTGTAACTTTTTTTCTACCGCAGTTGGAGTAACTCTGATATCACATAATGATATACCATTTGACTTTGAATTTTCTATTAAATCTGGTAATATATTGACATCTTCTGTTGTAAAAACGCTAGCAAAAAATTTATTTAAAACTTCAGCCTTGTCTTTATCTGTAACAACCAGTTTTCCATCATTGGTTTTTAAGGGGCTAATACCTGTATTAACTTTTGTCCTTTCTTGAACATATTTCCAAAATTTTTTCAGGTTACTTTTACTTTCCTTAGCAATATTTTTCTCGTACTCTGAGTCTTTTCTGGTTTTCTTCAACAATTTGGCACATTCATTTCTTACTGTTATATATCTATCATAATCACTACCTTTTTTGGTTCTCAAATATCTTTTATATGTATTATACTTCTTTTTATTTTTCCTAAGAGCCTTTATATGTAACCATATAGGTCTGAAATGTTTATAATTACTAACTTTAACTTTTGGGACACATTCCTCAACACCATCATTTAACACCATTTTTATCATACCCCAAGCTCTCTCAACATCCATACTGACCAAGTCACTCCAATCTTCATCCTTCACAATATTATTACGTTTTCTGTAATCACCCTTATTAAAATCATACTTGTATTTGTCTACACTCTACTATAGGTGCTTTATACATTGAGACATACAATTTGAATTTCAATACGTCGTGGTCACTTTTACCAACCGGTTGTAAATGCTCTATATCTGAGATTAAGTTTTCTTCATTTACTAGTACCCAGTCATCCAGCTTATTGTTTCCCTAAATCCCTCCCTACTTTAGTCTCTTATCAGCATATAAGGTCTTGCACAAGCTCAGCGAGTCTGCAAGATAATTGCTGGCAAATCTGAGTGGATCGCATATATCTAACTGCCCGAGTGTGATCAAAACACTCTGGAACAAACAACTCAAAGTAAAATTTAATACTCATGCTTGGTTGTTGTAGGAATACATACAGCCAAAACAAATTTCCAACTATATAAGCCTAAGTAATCTGTCATGCTGGTCAAAATACTGAGTAGCCTATCTTGGCCATGTTCTTATCAATATTCTATGTTACCAATTTCAACTTCATAATGATAAATCATAATTATGTCCATCAGGATTAGGCTAATAATCTTCTCATGTGTCCCAGATGTTGTGCCATATATTATTATAAACATGTTTATCACCAACTGAACTGATATAAACTACTCTTTTTCCAACTGTTCTAAAGGTAACAATTTCCATGGGCCATCTATAAGACTGGCCTAGCAGGACCTAATTCTATTATCCCTATATACTTTTCAATTTATTTTTATTTTCGAGCACCTATTGTTGATTCTTTCATAGGACGTACTGTTTCAAGGCTGGATATGCAGGATATACTGGAACTAAAATACTGGTATAAAGAAACTGGTACCGGGTATTCTCTTTTTGGACACGACACTCTGACTGGATTGAAGTTCGACATGTCATTGATTTCAGTGTGACTTAGCTTAAAAACAGTGTTGAGTTTTAAATTCACTCTCAATTGCAATACCGTTAAGCTGTCTTACCTCACCAGACGACTCGTCCGGCACACCTAAAAACACCTCTCCGTCCTGTTGGAGAAGTTTGTACTTTCTTTCTTTAACCCGGGATCGGAATCTCTGATTCGGTTCCGATACTGGGTTCTGCAAGCACCGAATGATTCGTTCCCGCTTCTCAATTCTCATTAAGCTGCTTGTTTTACCGGCTTCTGCCTTTGTGTTGTTTACAAGTTCCATAAATTTTGCTTTGAATTCTGCATCTGACTCAGTCATCTTGCAAACTTTTACGATTTTAGTTGTTTTCAAAGCTACTTTTTGAGTTTTCTGTCACAGTGAAACGAAGTCTCACCCAATACCGTATTGTCTCGTGGACATACGAGGTGAAAGTTAGTTCACTTCCGTTTCAAACCACCTGTTTCGTTTCGGTTTCTGTTTCTCACTTTCTGTTCTGTAATCGCTAAACCTCCCCTCAGGAGTTTCGTTTGGGCAGTCGAAATTCGGCAGGCACATAAAACTCCATACGATGTCTTGGTTAACGTTTTCCAGATGCGAATATAGTAATAATAATGACAATAATAGTGATGGCAAATGTAAACTTATAGTTATACCATCCGTTTTTTCTTTGCATTCGGAAATCGGGATGCTCTGTCTACCTCCCACAAGTCTCAGTCATTGGTCACAACAAATCGTTTGTCTTTGCCGTACACCTAACCCACAGCCACGCCCGTTTTGTGGTTTTCTGTACCATATTATCAATGAAATTTTGCGATTGTTATCATGGGAATTATGGGAGTTCAAAATGGGATGGTTTACATAGCCATAGTATGATAGTATAGCGCAAACAGTTCATGTCAGATAATGCCCATTGAACTTTACACACACACACACACATACAAAGGGAAAGGTTGCCATGTCAATACATTAATACAGCACAAACAGTTGGATACATACATCTATACATGGTGTAAGCATGTTGTTTTGTCCATAATGTGCAGACGGTATGTTGCTGCGCAAACTATACACTAGGGTCTTAGGTGAGCATGCATGCTGGGTGGCTTTGCTTCATTTTGTTTTGTTTCTGTAGGCCACTGCACACTCATGTAACACAGGGCCTACATCAAGATCTGTAATGTGCATATTTGTTGTTTTCCATGTGTACTAATGCACATGAAGGGAGTTCAGGCACTAGCAAGTCTGTACAAAAGTTGACCTAAGAGATCTTTCAGATCACTTTTTTCCCCCTTGTTATTATAGCCCTAATCAATGAACCTTTCAAATCAGAGCCTTTTTTGTTTTGTTTTTTGTTTTTTGTTTGTTTTGATCCTTGTTATTTTAATTATGTGGAGCCCATATGAAACTTATTTTAAATCACACACACACACACCCACACACACACTTAAGTTTCACACACACACACACCACACACTTAAGTTTCACAAACACACACACTTAAGTTTCAATCACCACACACACACACACACACACACACACACACACACACACACACACACACCACACACACACACACACACACACACACACACACATACACACACATTATAGCAGACACAACAGAGGCATTTATTCTACTGCCTCATAATCACTTTTCTTGATTTGATTCAGTTTCGCTATGTAACGCATTTCATTTGCTTAGAATAAGTCTGATTGTCATATAGCAAAAAGATACAGTTTGAGAAGGAAAATCATAAATGGATGATGACATATGCTTAGCTCTGGATGTTCATTTTTGAGCCTCTAAAATATAAAATGTCATTATGTGTGTCTGTATGCTGTATGGAGTTCATATGTCGGTGATGTCTTTTCATATGTAGGCCTATATGACTTTTTTGTTATTTTTTTGATGCCATATTGTCTTCTCTGAAGACCTTCTGTTGTCTAGCTCTCCCTAGAGTTTCTTTCTACCCATGTTTGGTGTCCGTTTGATGGAAGCAACAAGTGAATAAAAAAATGTTTACTAAAAAGAATGTTTATTAAAAAATGTCTGAGAACAGCAGGAAAGATAATTATTATGCCTTGGCCATTTTGCTTCTTCACACATACATTCTTGTCTAAGGTCTGGACAGTTACATAGAAGTTCAATGTATGTAATGAAGTTTACAT
The DNA here is from genome assembly GCA_030674185.1 of Monoplex corrugatus. Lineage (NCBI taxonomy): Eukaryota > Metazoa > Mollusca > Gastropoda > Littorinimorpha > Ranellidae > Monoplex > Monoplex corrugatus. Next base: position 33,006,489 of record JAPXFY010000025.1, on the reverse strand, counting down.
GGGTCTGTATTACATATGGTTGCACATGGCCATGTTAGAGTCATTGGAGCACATACTTGCACATTCATATGTGCACATGTGAATGTGTGTCACATATGCATACAAGAATGCATGTGCGTTGCCTTGTTCTTTTTGTTGTTGTTGTTGTTGTTGTTTGTGTGTGTGTCTGTGTGTGCATATGTGCCTGTGTGTATTGTTTTAACTGCATCCATTTTGTTTTTCCCCCACCCCACAAAAAACAAACAAACAAACAAACAAAAAACATTGAAAATGATCAGCAAAATTTACAAAATTTGCAGATGAGGCAAGAATCTCCAGCCTGACCATATCTGAATGGATTTGAACATATGCTAAGTGCAATAAAGTCTTTCACAGCATTCTGCCCTGCACACACTCACTCCTATGCACCTCTGTCCTGTGTGAGACCAGGAATAATGTAATGCATAGTCTCTTACTGATAGAATGATGCTAATATTGTTTATAAATAGATCCAAGTGTAAGAATGTATACCAGTACAATGTTTAATGTTTGTTTATTTAATCTGTTTTGTTTTGTTATTGTTTTTATCATGTCAATGTTGTTATAATTCTGTGTGCAAAAGAAATCACTCTCCAATGTAATATTCATTCAGACACAAAAAAGCAAAACTGAATGTTTTCCAACTGTGCACCAACAGAACCGTCAATGCATTTATTAACTATAATGCACAGCATGTGGCAGCTTGAAACTTGGAGCAATAACTCATTGATGAATCACAACACTACATCTTGCCCCATCCAAAAAGATACTGCATTCTAAACATTCTGTGAAACTGAATAACAAAACAACAACACTGATTGTATGTATTCAAATCATAACTACAATCTTGCTCCATCCAAAACATACTGCATAGGCTACATCTGTGAAAATTGAATAACAGTAACAATGACATTGACTGCTATGCATTTGAATCATTACAATCTTTCTGCTGTTATGCATTTGAATCATTACAGTCTTTCTGAATCCAAAAAGATACTGCATACCAAATATTCTACGAAGATACATAACAAAAATAGTGACACTGACTGTTATGCATTTCACATATATGTGACAGGCGCAATAGTCAGATGGCCAAGAAGTCAGACTCCCAAATGGAAGATCTGGTTTGATCCTGCCTGGATATTTTACTATCTGGTGTTTAATAGGCAGATATATTTCTGACTTCAGGTCAACTGTCTGCAGATCTGTTCATGCTAATCCCCATTTGAGACTATACATGCATGTAGAACATCAACATGCAAAAAGTACAGATTTGAAGTCATGTCAGTGTCTAGTGGTATATGGAAACACCCAAAATCCTGTCCATGATAATGGTAGCCTGCTGACTGTGCAGCAGCATATGCCTACCCAGTGTGAGCACATAAAGTGCATATACACAATTCAAATGTTAACATCCCCCCCCCCCCTTGAAAATTATTTATCAGAAGCTATTCCTGAGCAACATATGATCCAGGTATGGTAAAACAATGTCCCCACACCTGGCATCCCTATCTTTCTTTATAGTTACACTGGCAAAACCCATTACTTAAAACTGTAAATGATCACTTTTTGTGCCAAACACACACTCTCCCTTGACAAGGAAGTAATACATGACAGCATGTGACAAAGTAAAGTTAATTCCCCTGTTCCTACCATTGACAATGTAGGCCTACACGCCCTATGCAGAACTATAACTGAAAATGCGCTGATCGTATTAAGCAAAATAGGATTGATTCAAACTACCATACTGAGTTGATAAGACAACATAGTAAGAAATTTGTATACACAAGATCGTTCTGGTAGGGTCATTTTAATTTCATACATAAATAATCACCTTTGCCTCCCTCCCCTCTCTCTTTTTCCTTTGTCTCATGGTTTTATGTGTGTGTCTAAATCATTTACTTGCACAGACATTAAATCAACTACCACTGCCACACGCATACTTAACACACATACACATAGGCCTACATAGAGACACATGCATTGTACATCTCCTTACCCCAAATGACAAGGTGATGAGTAGCATAAGACACTTTAAAAAGATGGTGCAAGCCAAATTAAAGTTCCCCTTCCTCTAAACAACCTGCACACACCAGAGCAAGGCATAATTGCAAGACACTGAGTACTTCTTTTGTGTTCTATACTTCTGAGTATTACAGATGTAGGCAAATAACTGACCATGCTGACCTCTTGAACTAGATGTGTGGACTCAAGATCAGATGCCCATGTTTGATCCCAGCCCACAACATAAGACTGCCCTTATTTCCCTATTTACAAACTTAAAACAGAAACATACTGATTCACTCTGTATTTCACAGTGCTAGGCATTTACTGCACAGTCCCGTAGGTCGTTTCCTTTGATTCGCCCAATTGTTTGATACCTGTAACTCCACCTTTTTTTGTTTTCCCAATGCTTTTCATTCAGTAAGACAACCCTCTGCTCTCCCTTGTACCTCACCAAATCATAACAGATCACTTGTCATACTCCAGCACAAGACTTACATGCTCGTAGCACACAGACACATAGACTCACAGACAACACACGCCGCGTGCGCGCCACACACACACACACGAGAAGCCTGACCGATATTAATGTTCTGATTGGTTTTTCTTTGTTTGTGAATTGTTTGATGTTACCTAATTGATACAAATCTTCATGATTTCTTAGAAACCTCCCCTCCCACCACCCACCCCCCTTCTAAACCACATATGTAATAATGTTAAAAGAAATAACGAACAAAACCTGCCCTTTGCTGCCATTCTAATGCTCCAATCATCCGGTGCCATCCAGCTTAATGTTTCATAAGCCTTTGTTCTCCTCCTCAGTCTGTCTCCACCCCATCCCCCATTCAAATCTGCCAGCATGCAGGATTTTGTGCCAGTAACACATTGCAGACTGAGGTGCATGCATATATGGAAATGTTCAAATTGATGAATCCCTCTGAGTAAATTCAAAACTCAGTTGACCTACATAAGCAAATATTATTGATCCAATGTAAGAAATCTTCACTCAAAATCATTCATTAGAGGATATTATGATCCCTAAATGCCTCTAACTTAAGCATTTGTGACTTCCTGCTGGGGTGGAACTGTTAAAAATTAAAGTTGGTAAAGATCCATCCATAAAACGCGGAGAATTAGCCTATTTGTTGTCTAGTTTTTCTTCATAGACACACACCGTCCCCTCTGTTCTTTTTCTTTATGTTGTTTAAAGCCCAGCCGACTGCACAGACCATATCAGGCTATAAGTACCACTTCAAAACACACAAAACTTCAACAGGAAAAAAAAAAAAAAATTAAGTACATATATCAATGCATTCGCGCACATGCTCTAAGGACATGCCCCCAGCATAGGACCATTCTGTCCGATTTATCGCACAGGGGAGATTTAAAAAACACACCTGAATACAAATATAAGCATATACATAAGGACACCAAAACAAAATAAAAACAGGCATAAATTACCTAAAATTGCTTCCGCATATCTCACCTCCTTAGAGCCAAAAATGCACATATTAATACATGTACCCAATTATCAATCTGAAGAAAAAGTATGAAAGAGTTTATCGAAAAAATACAGGTGAATGGACCATTAAGGCAGAAAGTAAGTAGAAATGACAGAAAGCAAGGCAACGAGGCAGAAACAAAACAGTGACAGAAAAGAGGAAATTTCTAGCACACAATTTCCAGAAGGTGGGGATACTATTTATACTGAAAGAGTCCCCAGCAACCCAACAGGGGGGCATCCCCTTCTGATTACTATGATCATAAATAATCTCTACAGTTGGATGGCAGGGAGAGACTGAACAAAACAAAAGAAAAAGCTGTGGAGATTGAAATTTTGAAAACTCAAGTCACACACAATCCAAACCATTACGAAGTAAAACTTTATTTCAAATACAGTCAGTACTAACATTCAAAAATTCACTTGGAAACAAAGTTTTCATTTATAAATAGAACAATTCAGATGAATTCATACAGAGACACATACGCCCCTTTGAGACACACACACACACACATGCGCGTACGCACACACAAACACACCCACACATATAATATTTACTGAGTTGTGTTATATAATATATATGTGTATGTATATATATAACATATAATATATATATATGTATATATATAGATATATATATATAATACATATATATATATATACATATATATATATATATATATAATATCCTATACATATATATGTAGGCTACACACACACACACAACACACACACACACACACATATATATATATATATATATATATATATATATATATATATATATATATACATACACATATACATATATATAAATATATATATATAACACAACTCAATACACAATACAATCTATCTCTACCTTTTTCACATGCACACGCAGGCACACACACTCACAAACCCAAGTAAGCATGAACTCATGCACATGATAAATCAACATTATATCACATCTAAAATTATATCACATCTTGAGAAATGTCTTGAACACTCTAGCCACCACACAAAGACTAAAGAAATTGTAATGATACCGGTAATTCCTATTTAATATCCGTTAAATTCTGAGCCAGGCAAATCAGTCTTAAAAGGAAATTACAATCTCTCAGAACACAACTCATAGTTGATACAAAACACATTGTTATTTAAAAATTACTTTTACACACACACACACACACACACACACACACACACACACACACACACACACAGAATATACACACATATGGTTTACAATTATTCTACATTAATAAAATGCACCTGATACACGTACAGAATCTAAATACCGACCATCTAACATTGAAAAATACAACTATTCAGCATGGCAAAATACCAACAATTTCAACATTTCAAATACTTTAGATGAAATATAACGTCTGTGTTTGGAAAAAAAAATCTACTAAATATCATTTGTGTACACATTTGTATATGGTTGTAGAATGTGGTGTGAGTGTAGGCCTATATACGCACATGTGCTTGTGGTCCTGATTTTTTCCAAATGATTCATGAATATAATGACTGATGTATATTATCATCGTGCAACAAACTCACTTGTCAGTGTCTAATTTTGATCCTGCCGACAGAAACAATTTACAAACACAACAGCCTATTCATTACAACTTAGTATAACAGATTCAGCTTCTTAGGGATCTGCCACAATCTGTTATCTCTCTTCCTCTCTCTTTTGTTTTGTTTTGTCTTTGGAGTAATAAATACTTAAAAATTAACAACACATTACTATAATCTTCAGAATTCTGAAGCTGGCTGATGACTACAACCATGGAAAAGAAACTGTCACAAATATAACATCAAGCCAACAGGCCAACCAACAGCCGACTGCATAGAGCCATATTACAGCTATAATCATTTCAAAACATTCACAAAATTTGATTGAAAAAAAGAAAAGGTGGAAAAAAAAAAAGTAGGCCTACACATACCAACGCATGCACGCACATAATTTATTAAGGAGATGCCACAGGCGTTGATCATTCCATCCAATTTCTCACCAGAGTATTAAAGAAAAACACCTGAATAAAATGTGAACATAACTAAGGACACTAAAGCATACACAAAAAGCCTAAATTACCTAAAATTGCTCCTGCAAAGCACATTTCCTTTGAGCCAAACATACAGTCAACACATGTCACCAATTATCATCCTAAGAGAAAGTATATAAGCCTTTACAGAGCACAGACAGGTATATGGATCAGCAAAGCAGAAACTGATAGGAAGAGATGACAGAAAGCAAACGAGAAAATTTCCAGCACAGAATTTCCAGAAGGTGGGGATACTATTTACACTGAAAGAGCCCTTGCATCCCAAGGGGGGACTATCACAGAAAAACACAGGCTTGCAATGACCAATCACAGTGACCATTAAACAGACGCGCTTTTATGCCTAATATGCCCAGAATGTTCATATATATATTATGCACTAGATTTAGCTCTCAGTTCAAACCAGCATACAAGACGTCAGCTCCACTTCAACTGAAACAGTTGTCATGTAGGCCTACACTGAATATTTTTTTAAAACACACACACACACACAAACACACACACACACACACCTTTATCTATATCTATACATAAGGCATATATATATAATATATATATATATATATATATATATATATATACACACACACACAGACACAGACACAGACACAGAGACACAGACACACACACACAGACACACACACACACTCACACACATCAAATCCACTCTTGGTTAATTTGACTGTTTTCCTGTATGTGAGATATGTACTGACTGCCGACATGTCACACATTAAATATATCTACAATACATAATTAATTTAAAAGCCTGATCAGGAAGTATCTCTCTGTCGAAACAACTGCAAAACTCGTTCTCTCCTTCATAATGTCTCGCACTGACTATTGCAATTCACTCCTGTCTGGTCTTCCTGCCTCCACCATTCACATCCTACAGAGCATTCAAAACAAATTAAAACAATACTGCACGCCTTGTACTCAAAAAGAAAAAAGCTGACCACATATCTCCTCTCCTGGCACAACTTCACTGGCTCCCTGTATCAAAGCGCATACAGTACAAACTAGACACCATGTGCTACAAAAGCCTCAATAACGCAGCCCCCGATTACCTGTCAAGCCTACTTGAGATCTATGTTCCCTCACGTACCCTCTGCTCTGCCTCCGATCCTCTGACTTTTCGCTTTCCACGCACTAAGCTCAATACCTATGGTCCATGAGCCTTCTCTGTTTCTGGTCCACTCTCCTGGAACAAACTTCCTCTCTCAGTCTGTCAGCAACCTACTTTTGTCTCCTTCAAGTCCGCTCTCAAAACTCACCTTTTCTCCTCTGCATAAAATCCTGACCTCACTCAACCCCCTCTGCAGCCTGCCTCCACTCGGAGGAGAATCACATTGTAATATATAATTGTATATAATATGCTCTCTATAATTTTCCATTGCTTTTATTCTTTCTCCCCATTTATAGCCATGCGTGTGTGTGTGTGTGTGTGTGTGTGTGTGTGTGTGTGTGTGTGTGTGTGTGTGTGTGTGTGTGTGTGTGTGTGTGTGTGTGTGTGTGCGTGTCTGTTTCAGCGCTTAGATTTGATTTTATCATGATTTTGCGCTATATAAATATTGTAATTATTATTATTAATTATTATTATTATAATTAGGCATTAAAAAAGTGCCTGGGGCAAATCAGGCATGAGGGCACTTTACGCAGGAGACAAACAGTCAGCATGAAGGGCATACATCTGTCACCCTGCCTTCGTCCAGGAGCAGAATCTGATTTACCTTTCTATTCCTTTCTCTCTCTGCACCAGAAAGCCACAGTGAGAGGAAATGGGTTCACACTGTTATGCTCTGTTATGCTAGAGTCAATGTCACCTCATGTCCTTCATAATAAGAAAACATTTATAATCTCTAGAGACTGTGTAAAGTTGTCTAGATCCGTATGGTTTAAACACATACAACAATGACAAACAACATGATTAGATCCAAAAGCATCATTATCTTAAAGAAAAAAAAGTAGGCCTGCTGTCTTGTAATCCTTAGGCAATACTAAAACACATATTACATACGTAATAATAAGTAGGTCTACTGTTTTGTAATAGAATAAAACATATATTATTTTCCATTTTTCTGACTGACTCCAAGGTTCTAGAAAGTTTTTCAACAATTAGTCTCATATTGTCAACTTGAAATATAAACAATATCTATTAACACACACAAGGCCCATTAAACACATACAAAGCATCACACACACAAGCCACACGCACACAAACACATGGTCACACACACACTCACACACACACACACTACACAGCCCAACAAAACAACCATGTGGTATGAAAGAATACCAAAGTTACCAACAAAACAAAAACAAACAACAACAAAAAAGAAAAAATCAGACATACACACACGTATGCACGGGCATGCACTCACACAAACACACACACACTACACAGCCCAACAAAACCACCACATGGTGTGAAAGAATACCAAATGGCAACTGCATTTTACTTATGGCAAATGATTACAGTTCTGTAAATTGCTACTGGCAAGTGAAAAATCGAAAGGCTTCTCACCAGGCCCTTGTACTGTATGTAGGCTAATTTTATTGTCTGGTAGTTTTAACAGATTAAGAAGTTAACAACAATGCGGAGCACCGCAAAAGCGACACGAACAGAAACTTCTTAACACAGACATATATATTATGATTATGTCAAATCAATGGGATTCCAAGACAAAATTAAATTTGATTTGTTGTGAAATGATAGCCAATCATGATGTACCATTTTTACAGAAAAACAAAATCAACACAACTTCATTTTGTAGAAATTTCTGTGCTTCACTCAAGTGAACAGAAAACAAAAGCTGCCATCTGACCAGTAAACATTATCATCATTTCTTTTCCCCTGTCACCTGGCATAAGGGTAAAAATCCTTGTACTGAGTTACATCAATGTAACAGTCAGGTATACTTACTTTTGCATATATTTGTTTGCTTGCTTGTCTTTCTTGCATTGACAGAATAGGCTGGCGAGTATAAAAAAACCCACCTGTTTACTAGCCAATGGCGATTTAGTCGATACTTAAATCGCACAGGGCTGGTTAACCAAAAAAGCGCGCGCGCACACACACACACAGAGAAATACATTCAGACATACACAAACGCACATACACACAACAGACATATATATACATGCATCACTGCATGCACATAATATACTAGATATTTGGAACTGAACTAGTTCTGGATTGGAAAAACAGTGCAGAGGTCTAGGGCACACAAAAGATCTGAGCGGTCCAGAGGCAACACCCCATGGGGGGCCTCCTTAAGCTGGAGAATGTGGCACTATATGGAAACACAAAAGACACAAAAATTAAAATGACATTAAAACAAAAATGCCCAGATGAATAGATCTGTCTTATGGAAATGAAGAGTAGAAACATGGCATAAAATATATCTGCTGAAATAAAGACATGCTTTGTTGAAGTATTGTACAATCTTCATCAACAGAAGCTTAAAATCCAATACATTTTTCCAAACTTTCAATCTTATAAAATATCTACATTATCAACATTCTGTATCCTACTGTATCAAGCTCTTTTAGTACATCTACTGGCAAGACTGTCTTTAATATATGTCATTAATAACTCAAAAAAGATTCATTGTCACACTTAACTAGTATTAAGCATCAGTTTCTTCCTGTCTTGGACTTGTTCGGTGTAGGCTTCTTTCCTGGCATAGAGTTTGAATTAATGAAAAACATAACGATTAAGGACACAATCATAGACCCTGTCACAAGTATTCGCATTTTACGCTCCATTGATTCACTTGCCATTTCCCGCTCCATTTGTTTCATGTACTCTCGTTCAGCTCTCTCTTGCCTTATAGCCTCACCATAGTGCTGACGATAAAATTCATCAAAGTTATATTTGCTTGTTCTACCAGTTGGAGGTGCCTGCCGCTCAAATCCGAAACCCTCTCGCTGTCGGAAAGATTGAGTGTAGTCGCCATCATCATCTGGTGGTGGTTCATTTCTCGAGTAGATTCCATGATCGTACATTCGACGTTTCTTGATGTTGCCAAGGATCTCGTAGGCTTCGGAAATTTCAGCGAACATTTTCTTTGATTCGTCCTTTTTACTGATATCAGGATGATATACTTTTGACAGTTGGTAGTAAGCACTTTTTATTTCCACTTGCGTCGCCTTTGGGGACACACCCAGCACGTCATAGTAATAAGTTCTGGATCGAGCGTTCGTACCAAAGCAACGACGCTGATAGTCTGCATCCTGTGAATTTATAAGGCCTCCAACTGGTCCAAGTCTCAGTCTGTGATTGTGGGTTGTCAAGGTTAGACATGGTGCTGAAGCAAACAGACTGCGACTGGCTAATGAAAATGTTGACCTCGAATTGCTTGTTTTACTGACATGATGTGTCTCTGCCTCGCTTGATGGTGATACACGTCCTACACCACGCTGCACATGCTTACAAAAACTGCGACAACGCTTCATGTTGACCCTCTGAAAAAGTGAAAGTTCCGAAAGGACATTTCTTCCGCCGGAAACGACGTAAAGTGAAGGTCTTACGGATGTCTTAATACTGAAATGTAGAAATAACATTTTGAAATAATTGCTATGATTTATAACGGCACTTTCTGTTTATTTGATACAACTCATAATTCCTTCAGTATGAAAAAGAAATTATGAATAAATCAAAGCATACAAACTGCTAGTTCTTTTAAAATTTTATCAAATTGGGGTTGATTTGTGTTAACAGTCATCAGAAGTAGTACCACGAGGAAAACAACATGGCAGCGAGAGATAGACCTGAGCATAAAGCTCCACCAGAAATAGTAAGCTTGTGTGTGTGTGTGTGTATATATATATAATATAACATGTGCTTAATATAACATGTGCTTAATAACAAGCCTTGTTGAATCGATGTTGTGTTTCACTTTGCAAGGGTTAAGTTTAAAAACTTTAGTGATCATATCATAAACATACTTATTATACTACTGAAGTGAATACTTACACTGATAGTAGCCCACTCAACTGGACACTGGTTTATTGGGTTATGTCATGTGAAGAACGGACTTAACTACTTTTGACATCGGAATTGCAGACTCAGACGAGCGAGTACAAGAAGATCTCCACTCCCTTACCGCCTGGGAGAAGAAGTGGTCCATGGAGTTCCATCCACAGAAGTGCTCAACGCTGAGTCTCTCGGAAGCGGAACAAGATCGCCCCTGCGTATGAGCTACATGGACAAAATCTTGAAAACGTCAACACCACTAAGTACCTTGGTGTCAGCATCCAGGACAACATGCAGTGGGAATCTCACATTGACTCCATCACAAAGAAAGCCAGCAAGACCCTAGGCTTCATCCGGCGCAACCTCAAGATTGGCAACAAGAAGACAAAGGAAACTGCGTACAAAGCCCTTGTTTGCCCACTTCTTGAGTACGCAGCCACCGTCTGGGATCCCTAACTGCAAGCAAGATTGAGGCCCTTGAGAAGATCCAACGAAGAGCAGCAAGATGGGTCTCCAATCGCCACCGCCAATCATCATGCGTGGACACCATCCTTGACTCCCTCAACTGGCCTTCCCTGCAACAGCGTCGTAAGAAAGCCCGCTTGGAGATGTTTTATAAGTTCCATCACAGTCTCATCTCCATTAGCTCCATGTACCTGCCCAAACCACCTGACAGCAGGCTGAGCTCTAGGACAAACAACAACCTGAGCTACGACATTCCTACCTGCACGACACGGTACAGGCAGATGACGTTCTTCCCGAGGACCATATCTGAATGGAACAAGTTGCCTCAGGAGGTTGTGACAGCTGAGTCACTGGACTGCTTCAAGTCCAGACTGGCCTCCCATCTCTAGAACCTGTAACAACCTCCCCCCCCCCATCCCTCCCAGTCATTTTTCCATCCCTGACCCCTCCCTCTGTTACTTTTTCACCATCACCCCCACCACCCCTCACACCTCTATTGGACCTAGCCAAGTAGCGGTGATGAAGGCTGAGGCACTGCTGGTAGGGGCTTGACCCCGGGTACCTTCAAGGAAATCAGACTGGCTCAGTTGGAGTTGCGAAAATGTTCCAAATCCTCACAACAGCGCAATCTTCGGCAATCTCCCCAAACTACGACAAAACCATCAGCAGAATGATGTTGGCCGTATAAAGGAAGAAGAAGAAGAAGAATGATAATACTAACCCGACCCACATCCTTAACCCTCACTGTTTTGGGTTGGCAGTATTATTAAGTCCATGGTCGCCAACGCCATGTGGCAGGACACCTGATGATGATGATGATGAGTATTATTACGAGTATATTCATGGAGGAAACTGATAGTGAATCTTCAGGCCATTGTAACGGGTGATTGTCAGATGAGTTTGTGGTTGGGCTACTGCTGAGACTAGGGCCGATTACATCGTCATAGTGCCATTACACAAAATCCATGTACGAAATAGGACGTCAAGTCATAAATTTGAAGCACTGAAACGAAATTCACAAGTTTTTAATGTAGCTGGGAGGCATAGGGGTCTTTATTGTAGAGCTGATAGTGACACTGCTGCTTCTTGTAAAACCATTTAGTCAATAGACCCAGACTAACAGTAACACCATCAGCCCTGGGTAAAAGATGCCATACCAATTACCTATATGGCAAACATGTTTCTTTTATATTAGGTAGGTGAGGTTCTTGCAACACAGGCTGGGAAGGTGCATGTCTTTTTTCCGCTTCATGGCGTAAGTGGCTGATCAATAAGGTGAAGTAGAATTGAGTCTTTGAAGTTTTGAGGTAATCTTTCCATAGGCAAGGTGAGGTAGTATTGAGTCTTTGAGATAATCTTTCAATTTCAATTTCAATTTGGAAGGTCAGCCGTCATCATTGACTATTGTTGACCTGTGTGTGCAGAGGCGTAAGAAAAAAACAAAAATAGGTCTATTTGGGACAACAAAAGGATAGAGGGGGATCTAAGGTGGCCTCAAAACCCCAACTGCTTACCCCTGAGTTCAGCTCCGGGGCAGTGTGTTGCGGCAGGCAAAAAAAACAAAAAACCCAGGTATCTGGACAGACTTATCCGGTAATCGTATTCGTAGCGACCCCCAGGTCCTTGGACCCCCTGGACCGACACAACCCTATCCTAGTTGGGGGGGGGGGGGGGGGGGGGGGGGAGTCTAAGTTGGGATTTTGTTGAGCTCCCTCTTGAATGATACCATTACCAAGGAGGGAGCCTCTGCTGCTGTTCCTGGCAGGGAGTTCCAGGCGGGAATGGTTGATGGGAAGAAGCTGAACTTGTATGGGTCAGAGGAGGAGCTGAGATGAACAAATTTGTGTCTGTGGTTTGATCTTGTTTTGGTGGGTCCTTTCTTGAGGAATTTGTCTGGAGGGATGTCCACAGTGCCATTAACAATCTTAATTCTTATACATGAAAGTTAGCCTTTGCCTGTTCCGCCGTGATTTAAGGGATTCCCAACCTAGTTCTTGCAGCATGAATGTTACGCTGCTGGTCCAACCATAACCATTGCATACATAACATGCTGCTCTTCTTTGCACCATTTCAGTCTTTTTCTTTTGGCCTGCTTTGTATGGGTTTCAAACTGATGAGCAATACTCCAGGTGTGGGCATACAAGGGCAATGATTGACATTTTCTGAACCCCCAATAGGACACAGTGTCCTGGACATAGAAAATTAATAGGACACAGTGTCCTGGCTATGAAAAAACAATAGGACACCATTTTTTCGCAAAAAAACAAGTGTTTATTTAAAATAAGTCCAGTAATGCAGAACTCTGATATACCATAAAGCATTTGCAACAAAAATTACTAATTTTTAGTAATTACATCTTAAATTAAACAACACACAAATGAAATAATCAACAAACAGTTATTGTAAGTTAATACTGAAGTCGCACCTTGCTTCAAAATCAGTAAAAAAAAAAAACCAACCCAAAACAACACTTGGCACAATCTGGCAATCACATTTGAACATAGTGATACTGAACAGTGAATGAATTTTAATAACGAAAACTAAGTAGCATCTTGCTATAAAATAAGATCTGACTGAGAAAACTTGGCACATTCTGGCAATTTTGAATAATATCTGTTAAGTCTTAAACAACACAAAAAAAATGGAATATTCACGCAGTTATTGTAAGTTAATACTGAAGTCGCACCTTGCTTCAAAATCAGTAAAAACAAAAACGACTGAAAATAGATCGCGCACGCTAATGGAGAATAACGCGAGTCTCTGATTGGCTGTTCGGATAAGTCCCCGATAACGTGCGAAGCTAAAAATAGCACACTCGCGGAGCGCTGGGCGATGGTTGACACTGTGATAGGCTGTCCACTGTCACTGTGTCAGCGGGCGTGTCGGCGACTACAAGGGCCTCACACAGCCAGCGCTGCCGTTCAACGCGCTCGGTAAAACACACTTGGCGTGTCCGCGACTTCCATGTAATAATCGGACACGGGTCCGCTCGGATAGCATATCAATCGGACAGCGGGTCCGCTCAGAAGCAAAACAATCGGTCATTTCAAATTTCAATCGGTCAATGTCCGGAGTCCGAGGGAAATGTGAAACACTCAAGGGTTAGGTAAGCATTGGTTTTGGTGGTTTTAGTGGATGTTTTCAGATTTCTTTTCAGAAAGCCTACCATGCTGTTGGCCTTGTTGGTGACTCGTTTCATGATCTTTCCAGTTAAGGTCACTTCTTATGTCGACACCAAGATATTTTGAGCTGTCAGTGTGTTTGACAGTGTGTCCTTTTAATTTGTAGTTGAAGTTGATGGGGTTTCTTGATGTTGAACAAGTCAGGACATTACATTTTTCCGGGTGAAAGTCCATCCCCCAACGCTGCTTCCACTCGGACAGTGTGTTAAGATCTCGTTGGAGCATTTTGCAGTCTTGGATAGTCTTATGGTGGAATAGACTATACAGTCATCAGCGAGCCATCTGATGTTGGCCTTGATGTTCTGAGGCAGGTCGTTGATGAAGATAAGAAATAGGATGGGTCCTAGAACTGTCCCCTGTGGGACTCCGCTGATGACAGGTGCCGGCTCAGATTTTTCACCGTCAACTATGACGATCTGGGAGCGGTTGGAAAGAAAGGCCTTGATCCAGTCCAACGTCGATCCTCGTATACCATAATGGTCCAGTTTACGGAGTAAGCGTTTGTGAGGGACCTGTTTTTTCACCTTGGCTACTTGCTGTCTCATAGCTTGCACTCACGTGTTGTTCACAAACAAGAAACATATCTCTTGACCAGCGCTACAAGAGGCTGCTTTATTAATGATCAAGGGTTATCACTGAAACACTTCTTATTTGCTTTATTTAGAGTACAGTGTTGAGTGTACTGTCATGAAAATTTCAGTGAATGTCTGAAATTGATTCATCTATAACAAGATAGACCCTATCAATTTTGGACATTATATATTTTTAAACAAAGTAAGCTATTTTTCAGTTATTGTATATGTTTGGTTAGGATTGTACACTATAGACTGACATTGAAACAAACATGTAGGCCTAAACAAAGACATGTATGCACATTTGCATCATGAGTACATGTCCTTATTCTAGAGAAAGATTATGTTTCCATGAGTATGCTTTGATCTTGATAGTATCCAGTAAAGCCATGAAAAAGACACGTCCACATGTATCCACAGACACACCCACCCACCCACACAGTGACACACTGACACACTCTCAAGACTAGAAGTGGTTGGTGGAAACAAAAAGGTACACAGAGAGATAGAGAGAGAGAGAGAATTCATAGGAACAGACTTGCACTTGCCTCAAGTGTTGGTGGATTATTTTTATTTTGAGATCCATTCCCTCTTCAGCCCCTGCCTTATGATGTGACCCATTATCACTGTCACTGTATCGGAATCAATTCCTCAATTTCTGAATCTGGTTTAAAATCTTCTCTGTCCATTTCAGCAATAAAACTACATTAGAATTCTTCGTTATTGCTATCATAATTCATAATCAGTTCAGCGACCTTTTCTGCAGTCAGTCCTATCTCGGTCCATCTTGATGTTGATACTATATGATTTTTAAAACAAAAAAGCAAGTTTGAACAGCCAGAGAAAATGCATGAGTGTGCTCTGGAATCCTAAATAGTTTAGCTGAAAACTTTAATTTTACGTTGTGGAATAGTGCTTTGGTGTAAGTATGGTCTTACGTGATCTACAGAGACGTAAACATGGTAAGAGATACCATGTTCCCAGGATAAAATGAGTTAAAATTGTCGGTGAATTTTAGTTCTTGTTGACGAGAAATACTAAGTGTGTTGTTAATGGTCAGCGATGGTGCATTTTGTTATGTGACAGTAATTCTTAAGTAGAGAAATGGTTTAGAGTAGGTTTCCTGTGAATTTTGTGTACTGATATGACATGATTGGTCTCAGTCCAACCCCAAACCGAAGCTTTTTCAGGGTTGGTTTGTTCCCTCAAGTGCCAATCCAGAGGGTGATGGTTACTGTAGGGCTAATGCAAGGGTTGGTTATTGTTATCAGAAGTGTAGAAATTCATACATTTCTTCTTGGGCAGGATATACAGGAGTGAGTGAGATATAAACTTCCTTTACTGTTAATATCACTATTAGTATTACAAATTACAATGCATTGTACCTTACTATTAGTACTATAGTAGTATAATTCATAAATCTCTGCTTTGTTTGTTTCAGTTCTACAATGAAGAAGAAGCAAGAAAATACACTTCAAAGTGAGTTGTATTCGTCAGATGCAATTTTGTTCAACAACAACAGTTACAGTACCATAACTAATAAGTATTTTGGTAGTAGTGGCTGGATGAAGATTCTTGTGGTTTATGTAGAGTTGGTTAAAACAGAGAGAAAGATTCAAATTTTCAGATTTTTAAAATATTTTTTAATCGCTATTTCACTGATGTTTATGGTAAGGTAATTTTTCAGGTCTGTGATTTGTCATTTATAACATGCACCACAATAGTAAAAAAGTTAACTCGTGGAGCAAAAACAGTGTTAAAATTTGTAAGTGAACAGCAGTTTTGCATTGAAATAAGGAGAAAAAAAAAGGATTAGGAGCAGGAACCTCCCCAAATTACTAAGTTACTGATATATTTTTGATGGCTGTAGTGGTGACTCAGCTTCCAGATGTTTTGTTTGTTGACTTTGAAAGTGAATGATCGAGGACAGAATTTTTGTCTTTAAAGTTTAATGGACATTTGTCTTTAATGGAATGGAACTACTTTCAGTTTCATTTTAAACATTTTTTTGTAATACAGTCATCACTTATGCTGCATAAATAAATTATCTACACTTATGTTATTTATCAGGACAAGAGGAAGCAAAATTTTAGATAATGGTATTGCTTAGAAGCGATGTCATGGGGACACAGAAATTAGAACAGTGATGTACCTCTGCATGAAATTCATTGGAGCAAGGGATACCATTCTAAACAGCACTGTTACCACTTTACAGAGTTTATCTGGCTCTTGACGGAGGACTCAGGATCTCGTGTCTCAGTTTCAGTCGCATCTTGCAGCATAAAAATTGGCTTGTTCGCTGCTCATCTTAATCATTAATGCTCCAATCATTCTGATGGTGTCAGTGCTTCATAGTCTTATTCCTTTTTCCATTTCAAGATCTTTCAGTGCATAAGGTTTTGTGTAGGATCAAAGAGTTTGTCTGATAATTCTGGCGGTTCTAGGTGGAGGGCATATGGAATTGTTCAAATGCAATTACTCCCTCCTTAATCCGGCTTTGATTATTCATTTGATCAAAGGTCAGTTTTCACTTTCTGTCTCACTTTCACAGTTTCCATGACACTGACAATGTCAAACCTCCATTGTGATTTGAAGATACAGGGTGTGCGTTTGTGAGTGGTACAGTATTAGTTAGGCTTTTCCTGCAGTTTGTACGAAATTTTGCTAGATCATTCCTTGGTTATATACTATGGAATTGTCACTCAGACGCATGAAAGAATCTCAAATCAGAGTCACACATACAACACACAGAAGCCTACATATGCTCTATCTCCAATAAGAGAGAAGTAAAATATTTTAACTAGTTCAAATAGTTCTGTTATTGAGTAGATAAATGTTCACATCATGAATTTCTAATACTTTTCTTAACAAGGCTTACTAGATTACATTACATCTAATAGTATTGATTATGATAATGCGTAAGTTTCTTTCTCACTCCCTGTAAATGTGTAATGTACTGATTTATGTGTATTGTTTAACTGTTCACTTTTTTACATTGAGATGTCCATGCCTATGAGCAGACATGCGTGTTCATGTGCTCCTATACATGATTTCATGTTTTTCAATGAGTGAGAGAGATTGTGTTTGTGTGTGTGTGTGTGTGTGTGTGTGTGTGTGTGTGTGTGTGTGTGTGTGTGTGTGTGTGTGTGTGTGTGTGTTTTGTATGTGTGTGCGTGCATGTGCATGTGTGTGCACATGTGCGTGTATCTCTGTCTGGGCATGAATGTTAAATAATGTTCAATGAATCGGTGCTGGAAATTGTTGCCATTGAATTTCTCTTTTTCTTTATAAGTTTATTTCATTTGTTTGTTTATCTGTGTGTTAATTAATTTTGAAAGATATTTTTTCCACATGTGTGAATGATGACCACTATGATATACTTCCATGTGTGTGAATGATGACCACTGTGTTTTTATTTGTATTTTAGAGAAAATGAAATGGTCTGGATTGACTAGGCTTGACTGTGTATGTTGACAGTTCTCGTATGATGGAGATCCAGGAGAAACTGTCAGAGAGGGCCATAGAACTGTTGGCACTACCAGAAGACACACCATGCTACATATTAGACCTGGGGTAAGTAAAATTTCCCTGAAACCAGAAAAAACATGAAAAAAAGAATAAGAACGCGTATTTAATACAACAAGACAAGACAGGCGCAAATTTTCTGCGAACTGGCCTTTGTCAAGCGTAAGATCACAAACAAACACCAGATACAACAATTAGGAGAGAAAGACTGAATCTTCCCTGCTGCTCTGTCCAGTGTGAGAAAAGGAGTCAAATATGCGTTATTCTTTTTTCGTTTTTTCTGGTTCCTGTTTGCTTGAACGCGGGCAGTCACGCTTGTTTTAAAATTTCCCTGGGTTGAATCGTAGAGTGCAGAGAGCTACAGTAGGCCTACCTGTCTTTATCTTGTTCCATATAGTAAGAAACTCTGGGAGAGCTGGACAGCAGAACGTCCTCAGAAGATCCAATCATTCCGGTGGTTTCAGCTTAGTTTTTCACACATCCTGGGTTACATCCTGTTCTTCCCTCTCCCCTCCCCATTTCCAGACCTCACCAGCGCTTAGGGTTTCATGTAAGTTCAGAGAGTCTGCCAGATAATCACTGGCAGATTTGGGTGGAGCACATGTGGAATTACCCGCAAACGATGAATGCCAGATGAACAAACTTTAAGCTCCAAATCTTAAACTCTGTTTGGGCAGGTGTGGTTCAGGATTGAGCGGAGAGTGTCTGACCGAGAATGGCCATGTGTGGGTGGGGATGGACATCAGCCCTCACATGTTGAGTAAGTCATGTAGTGTACATATTTATTTGTTTATTTGTTTGTTTGTTTGTTTGTTTGTATGATGTTTTATTTTATTGTTTTCATTGCAGTTTTCTGTCTGCTGTGGAATGTTGTATTCTACATTGCGTGCTCCTGTACTTGATGTATAAAGTGCTATTGTAAATGACATACCAATGTAAGATAATTAAAAATCACTTTTAACCAGTCGCCGTGGAGTAGTGGTTAGCGCAACGGACTACCGACTGGAAGGTTGTGGGTTCGAATCCCCATCAGTCCATTCAAAAATCACTGTGGGATTTTTCAGCTCTGACTGGCTCCTACCCAGAGTTGGGCGTGCTATGGGCTCATTGGGAAGACTGGGACCACACAGTCGAGTCTCATCCACTTCACGGATACGTCATTGAGGGTGTTGCTCAAGTCTTCTGACCAGCACCACAGGTGTCTGTATCTCTCGGGCCTGGTTGACGCCAGGATATATTATGATAGTAAACGTAGAGTACAGCCCTGTCATGCAGTTTCAATCCTAAATGGAACTCCATAGCATCATGTTCGTCATCCTCATCGACATCATCATCATCCATTGTAAAAACTGTTTCAGCTTCTGTGGCCATTAAGGTGGCGTAGAAAATGGAACGAAAAAAAAAAGGTGAGCACAAAAGGTAACCTCCTTGAGTGCAATGATACTATTGAAAAAAATTATAAAAAATTAAAAATCACTTTTCATTGCCAGATCTTGTGATGAGTGTATATATGTTTCTGTTGTTTGTTCTTCATGCTACCTGTATTCTCTTCCGCTCCTTTGATTCTGTATCTTTTAAATTGATGTGTGTGTTTTGTTGTTGTTGTTGCTTATTTCCTTTTGATTATTATGATTACAAATTCTTGCCGCTACCACTGTTGTTATGTTATCATTGTTGTTTTTGTTGTTGTTGGTAGGGTTGACA
Source organism: Monoplex corrugatus (assembly GCA_030674185.1). Lineage (NCBI taxonomy): Eukaryota > Metazoa > Mollusca > Gastropoda > Littorinimorpha > Ranellidae > Monoplex > Monoplex corrugatus. The sequence continues at coordinate 32,986,495 of JAPXFY010000025.1, read as the reverse complement.
TGTATCTGCTTGTCTGCCTTTGCCTCTCATGCTGTTGTAAAGCACTTGACCATTTGACATATAGCAGTGAATATTTTATGATAATTATATTTTTGTAACTTCTTTGACATTGGCTTAAGTTTTTGCTTCGCTAGCATGGTTGACAATGCAAGATGCTGGCAGACAGCGCATGGGAGTCAAAGGGTTAAAAGACCAGGCCAGAGCATCGGGTTTTTGTGCAAGCACAAGGAATCTGTCAGATAAATTACTGGCAGATTTGGATGAAGCACATATGGAGTTCTTTGAGTGTGATGAGTCCATCTTATAAATTATACTCAGAAATCAGAACTTTGGAGACAACATTCACAACGTAGCCAAAGAAATAAGAATGCGTCATACCATGCACTGTTATGTGCAGTGTTTTTCCTAATAGTGCAGTTTGATAAGAATACTCTCCCTGACATCTTGGAAGTACTTCCATGGTCAGTTGCTTTGCTGCTTGTTTTGAATTTTTTTTTAACTTGATGTTAATATGAAATCCAAAACAAGTGTGACTGCCCGCGTTCAAGCAAACAGGAACAAGGAAAAAAACATGAAAAAATAATCAGAACGCGTATTTAAAACAACCATAAGCGCCTGTGGAGGAGATGCTTGGGGCAACAAGAGATGGAGACAGATGGAAGTCCATGATTGCCAATGTCATGCGGCAGGGCACCTAATGATGATGATGATGATAAGCGCCTGTCTTGTCTGGTTGTTTTAAGTACGCTTCTGATTCTTTTTTTATGTATTTTTCTGGTTCTTGATGTGAATAGTTTTTTACATAACTTGCACAACATGTGAGGGCTGATGTGCATTTCCAATCCAGACATGTCTGTTTTCTGTTAGACAGTCTGCTGGGACAAGATGGTTCAGGGTTGATTAATTTGTACGGGCATTCATTTTTATCTGTCAGTGAGTCCTCGATTTCTAATCTTTTTTTAATTTTAAATTTTTTTTTATTTATCTGCTCACCTGTCTCACCTGTCGGTGTCACTAGGTTCAGTGTTGGCTGCTGCACTCTTTGATTTGACATTGCCCCCCCCCCCCCCCCACCAGTCGGCTCTGTCTTGACTTTAGTGGACAACTTCTTGAAAATGTAGGTCACAGATGTTGGTTATGTTCTTGGTGTATGAGATTCGGCGTCTGCCTTTCTTCCTTTTAGCAACTGTTTTTCCTTGAGAAATGGTTGCCATGAGGTCTGTGTTCTTGCACTGATAATAGTGATATTGGTTTTGTTGTCGATGTATGAGATTGGAGGTCTGCTTTTCTTCCTTTTTGCCACTGTTTTTTCCTTGAAAAATGGTTGCCATGAGGTCTGTGTTCTTGCACTGATAATAGTGATATTGGTTTTGTTGTCGATTTATGAGATTGGAGGTCTGCCTTTCTTCCTTTTTGCTACTGTTTTTTCCTTGAAAAATGGTTGCCATGAGGTCTGTGTTCTTGCACTGATAATAGTGATATTGGTTTTGTTGTCGATGTATGAGATTGGAGGTCTGCTTTTCTTCCTTTTTGCTACTGTTTTTTCCTTGAAAAATGGTTGCCATGAGGTCTGTGTTCTTGCACTGATAATAGTGATATTGGTTTTGTTGTCGATTTATGAGATTGGAGGTCTGCCTTTCTTCCTTTTTGCCACTGTTTTTTCCTTGAAAAATGGTTGCCATGAGGTCTGTGTTCTTGCACTGATAATAGTGATATTGGTTTTGTTGTCGATTTATGAGATTGGAGGTCTGCCTTTCTTCCTTTTTGCTACTGTTTTTTCCTTGAAAAATGGTTGCCATGAGGTCTGTGTTCTTGCACTGATAATAGTGATATTGGTTTTGTTGTCGATGTATGAGACTGGAGGTCTGCTTTTCTTCCTTTTTGCTACTTGTTTTTTTCTTGAAAAATGGTTGCCATGAGGTCTGTGTTCTTGCACTGATAATAGTGATATTGGTTTTGTTGTCGATTTATGAGATTGGAGGTCTGCCTTTCTTCCTTTTTGCCACTGTTTTTTCCTTGAAAAATGGTTGCCATGAGGTCTGTGTTCTTGCACTGATAATAATGATATTGGTTTTGTTGTCGATGTATGAGATTGGAGGTCTGCTTTTCTTCCTTTTTGCCACTGTTTTTTTCTTGAAAAATGGTTGCCATGAGGTTTGTGTTCTTGCTACTTGTCACATGGCCAATGTATTTTAGTCTTTTCTTGTTGATGTCTGCTAGTAGTTTTCTGGTTGTTTTAAGTTCTTCCAGGATACTTTCATTTTGTTCTTCTATATGCTAGTTGACTTTAATTGTTACAAGTCTTACTGACCGTGGGCAGATGTGGCCAGAGAGCGGGAAGTGGAGGGAGACATCATGGAGGCCGACATGGGCAGGGAATGCCTTTCAGACCTGGCACTTTTGATGGAGTTATCAGGTGTGTGTGTGTATGTGTGTGTGTGTGTGTGTGTGTGTGTGTGTGTGTGTGTGTGTGTGTGTGTGTGTGTGTGTGTTTCTGTAGGTATGTACACCAGATTGGGCACTTTTGATGGATCTGTCTTTGTGTGTGTGTGTGTGTTTGATATTATGATATACGTGCATGCGTGTGTGCATGTGCATGCTTGTTTCTGTTTGTGTAGGTACTAGGTGTGTACACCAGACCAGGCACTTTTGATGGATTGGTCTTTGTTTGTGTGTGTTGTGTGTGTGTGTGTGTGTGTGTGCATGTGTTTTGATGGAGCTGCTGTATATCATAATTATGTTCATATGCTGTTTGTGTGTGTGTGTGTGTGTGTGTGTGTGTGTGTTTAGTTCTGTATGTGTAGGCCTGTGCACCAGACTGGGCACTTTCGATGGATCCGTCGTGTGTGTGTGCGCGCGCACGTGCATGTGTGTGCGTGTGATCATGATATGTGTGCATGCATGTGTGCATGTGCATGTTTGTTTCTGTTTGTGTAGGTGTGTATACCAGACCAGGCACTTGCAATGAATCTGTCTTTGTGTGTGCGTGTGTGAGGTGTGTGTGTGTGTTGATGGAGCTGCTGTATAGCATAATTATGTTTATATACTGTTTGTGTGTGTGTGTGCGTGCATGTGTATGTGTGTGTGTGAATATGATACATTTGCATGTGTGTATGCATGGCCTCTGTTTCTGCTTGTATGTTTCAGATCAAGCATTCATAATTGGGCTGTCATATGTATATATGTATGTATACATGTGTGTGTGTAATGTGGTGTGTTTTTTTTTCCCCTGAATTTTACATTGATGGGTTTATTGATGTTTGACAGCATATCAGCCTTACAGTGGTTGTGCAATGCTGACAAGAAGAGTCACAAACCCCAGAAACGCTTGTACATCTTTTTCTCCACCCTGTATGCGAGCCTGGTGAGTTCCTTTGCTTCTCTTGCATGCTCATGTCACCAGCTTGTTTTGTTGAATATGATGCCATGGAATGTATGAGCAAGACACGCAGAGAGCACTTACCTTTATAAAAGATGTAGTAAGTGTAGTCACACTATCTGTCCATCTGTCTATCTGTGTGTCTGTCTGTCTGTCTGTCTATCTATCTGTCTATAATTATCTATCTTCTATCTGTCTATCTAGCTATCTATCCATCTATCTATGTATCAATCTGTCTGTCTCAGTGTCTGTCTATCTTTTTCTATCTATTTATCTATCTATATCTATATGTATCTGTCTGTTTATATATTTTATAATTGTCTATCTGTCGTAATTATCTATCTATCTATCTATCTATCTATCTATCTATCTATCATCTATCTATCTATCTGATCTATCTATCTATCTATCTTCTGTCTGTCTGTCTGTCTTGTCTGTCTGTCTGTCTGTCTGTCTATCTATCAATCTATCTATCAGTCTATCTGTCGATCTATGTATCAGGTTATTTGTCTATATCTATCTATCTATCTATTCTATCTGTCTATCTATCTATCTATCTATCTATCTACCTACCTATCTGTCTATGTACTGTTTTATCTATCTACTATTTGTCCGTTTCTGTGTGTTGCGTGCATGTGTGCCCACGTGTTTGCATGTTTGCTTGTTTGCTTGTTTTTTCTGTACATATTTATGTTTATTCAACAGAGTCGAGGTGCTCGTGCTGTCTTCCAGTTCTATCCAGAGAACAGCTCCCAGGTATGCTCTGATGATTTGTTGATGATTGTTAGTGTGCTTTCTCATCAAAGATTTTAGAGTTTGGTAGACAAATTAGAAAGTGGAACCAGAAAAAAAAAAAAAGAAGAAAAAATAGAATCAGAATGCATATTTAATACAACCAGACAAGACGGGCGCAAAATTTTGGGCCAACTAGCCTTTGTCAAGCTTAGACATAAGATCACAAACAAACAAACACCAATTACAAAAATTAGGGGGAAAGACTGACACTTCCCTGCTGCTTACGTCTTGCGTCTACACTTGACAAAGCCAGTTGGCTGAAAATTTGCGCCTGTCTTGTCTGGTTCGTTTTTCGTGTTTTTTCTGGTTCCTGTTTGCTTGAACCGAGCAGTCACACTTGTTTTGGATTTCAAATTAGAAAGTGGTCTAACATCAATGTTTGCCTCATGAAACATGGATGCCTCCTTTTCAAGAGCTGTCAGGGACAGAAGATTGAATATAATCAGCAAGATATGAGGGTGGTGTTTTGAATATATTCAGCAAGATGTGAGGGTGTGGTGTTTTGAAATATTAATCAGCAAGATATGAGGGTTGGGTGTTTTGAATTTATTCAGCAAGATATTAGGGTGGTGTTTTGAATATATAATCAGCAAGATTATGAGGGTGGGTGTTTTGAATATAATCAGCAAGATTCGAGGGTGGTGTTGAATATAATCAGCAAGATTGAGGTGGGTGTTTTGAATATAATCAGCAAGATATGAGGGTGGTGTATTGAATATAATCTGCAAGTAGCGAGGGTGGGTGTTTAATAAACAAGCAAGATATTAGGGTTGGTGTTTTGAATATAATCTGCAAGATACGAGGGTGGGTGTTTTGAATTTAATCAGCAAATGAGGGTTGTGTTTTAATATATATCAGCAAGATTGAGGGTGGTGTTTTGAATATAATCAGCAAGATGTGAGGATGGGAGTTATGAATATCAAGATATGAGGGTGGGTGTTTTGAATATAATCAGCAAGATATGAGGGTGGGTGTTTTGAATATAATCAGCAAGATATGAGGGTGGGTGTTTTGAATTTAATCAGCAAGATATGAGGGTGGGTGTTTTGAATATAATCAGCAAGATATTAGGGTGGGTGTTTTGAATATAATCAGCAAGATATGAGGTGGGTGTTTTGAATTTAATCAGCAAGATATTAGGGTGGGTGTTTTGAATATAATCAGCAAGATGTGAGGGTGGGTGTTTTGAATATAATCAGCAAGTTATGAGGGTGGGTGTTTTGAATTTAATCAGCAAGATATTAGGTGGGTGTTTTTGAATATAATCAGCAAGATGTGAGGGTGGGTGTTTTGAATATAATCAGCAAGTTATGAGGGTGGGTGTTTTGAATATAATCTGCAAGATACGAGGGTGGGTGTTATAATCAGCAAGATATTAGAGTGGGTGTTTTGAATATAATCAGCAAGATATGAGGGTGGGTGTTTTGAATATAATCTGCAAGGTGCGAGGGTAGGTGTTATAAACAACAAGAAAATGAGGGTGGGTGTTTTGAATATAATCTGCAAGATACGAGGGTGGGTGTTTTGAATATAATCAACAAGATATGAGGATGGGTGTTTTGAATATATTATTAATCAGCAAGATATGAGGGTGGGTGTTTTGAATATAATCGACAAGACATGAGGATGGGTGTTTTGAATATATTATTAATCAGCAAGATATGAGGTTGGGTGTTTTGAATATAATCGACAAGACATGAGGGTGGGTGTTTTGAATATAATCAGCAAGATACGAGGATGGGTGTTTTGAATATATTATTAATCGGCAAGATATGAGGGCATATGTTCTGAACATAATCAGCAAGATAGGGTGGGTGTTTTGAACATAATCAGCAAAATATGAGGGTGGGTGTTTTGAATTTAATCAGCAGGGTGTTTTAAATATAATCAGCAAGATATGAGGGTGGGTGTTTGAATATAATCTGCAAGATGTGAGGGTGGGAGTTATAATTAGCGAGATATGAGGGTGGGTGTTTTGAATATAATCAGCAAGATAAGAGGGTGAGTGTTTTGAATGTAATCACAGAATATGAGGATGGGTGTTTTTGAATATAATCAGCAAGATATGAGGATGGTGTTTTGAATATAATCGGCAAGATATGAGGATGGGTGTTTTGAATGTAATCAGCAAGATATGAGTGGTGGTGTTTTGAATATAATCGGCAAGATATGAGGATGGGTGTTTTGAATATAATCAGCAAAATATGAGGGTGGTGTTTTGAATATAATCAGCAAGATATGAGGATGGGTGTTTTGAATATAAATCAGCAAGATAAGAGGGTGAGTGTTTTGAATGTAATCAGCAAGATATGAGGGTGAGTGTTTTGAATATAATCAGCAAGATATGAGGATGGGTGTTTTGAATATAATCAGCAAGATATGAGGTGTGTGTTTTGAATATAATCAGCAAGACATGAGGGTGGTGTTTTGAATATAATCAGCAAGATATGAGGGTGGGTGTTTTGAATATAATCAGCAAGAAATGAGGGGGTGTTTTGAATATAATCAGCAAGATATGAGGGTGGGTGTTTTGAATATAATCAGCAAGATATGAGGGTGGGTGTTTTGAATATAATCAGCAAGATATGAGGGTGGATGTTTTGAATATAATCAGCAAGACCCGAGGGTGGGTGTTATAATCGGCAAGATATGAGGGTGGATGTTTTGAATATAATCAGCAAGATCCGAGGGTGGGTGTTATAATCAGCAAGATATGAGGGTGGGTGTTTTGAATATAATCAGCAAGATATGAGGGTGTGTGTTTTGAATATAATCAGCAAGATATGAGGATGGGTGTTTTGAATATAATCGGCAAGATATGAGGGTGGGTGTTTTGAATATAATCAGCAAAATGATGGGTGTTTTGAACATAATCAGCAAGATATGAGGATGGGTGTTTTGAATATAATCAGCAAGATGGTGGGTGTTTTGAATATAATCAGCAAGATGGTGGGTGTTTTGAATATAATCAGCAAGATATGAGGATGGGTGTTTTGAATATAATCAGCAAAATGATGGGTGTTTTGAACATAATCAGCAAGATATGAGGATGGGTGTTTTGAATATAATCAGCAAGATGGTGGGTGTTTTGAATATAATCAGCAAGATATGAGAGTGGGTGCTTTGATTATAATTAGCAAGATGGTGGGTGTTTTGAATATAATCAGCAAGATATGAGGGTGGGTGTTTTGAATATATTATTATTCAGCAAGATACAAGGGTGGGTGTTTTGAACATGATCAACAAGATATGAAGGTGGGTGTTTTGAATATAATCAGCAAGATACAAGGATGGGTGTTTTGAACATAATCAACAAGATATGAGGGTGGGTGTTTTGAATATAATCAGCAAGATACAAGGATGGGTGTTTTAAATATAATCAGCAAGATACAAGGATGGGTGTTTTGAATATAATCAGAAAGATATGAGGGTGGGTGTTTTGAATATAATCAGCAAGATATGAGGGTGGGTGTTTTGAATATAATCAGCAAGATATGAGGATGGGTGTTTTGAATATAATCAGCAAGATATGAGGGTGGGTGTTTTGAATATAATCAGCAAGATATGAGGGTGGGTGTTTTGAATATAATCTGCAAGATATGAGGGTGGGTGTTTTGAATATAATCAGCAATATATGAGGGTGGGTGTTTTGAATATAATCAGCAAGATATGAGGGTGGGTGTTTTGAATATAATCGGCAAGATATGAGGGTGGGTGTTTTGATATAATCAGCAAGATTTGAGGGTGGGTGTTTTGAATATAATCGGCAAGATATGAGGATGGGTGTTTTGAATATAATCAGCAAGATATGAGGGTGGGTGTTTTGAATATGTCATTAATCAGCAAGATATGAGGATGGGTGTTTTGAATATAATCAGCAAATATGAGGGTAGGTGTTTTGAATATAATCAGCAATATATGAGGATGGGTGTTTTGAATATAATCAGCAAGATAAGAGAGTGGGTGTTTTGAATATAATCAGCAAGATATGAGGATGGGATAGAAGACGTATCTTGGAGGTCTATGTACTTCCTGAGGCACAATATAGGAAGAAGTCCTTCCGGCACTGAGGCACTGCAGATGCAGAATTTAAGGTTCCCTCCTGTTTAGGAATCATAGGAGCTATCTGATTTGCTTTTGTTTAGTTAGGGGTTCTTCTTTTCCGGCATGCTCTCTTTTCCTCATGAAACTCTTTCTTATTTCTGCCTTCCAAACTTTTTACCTGTATGTCTTAAAAATTCTCTCTGTAGCTCAACAAAGAAGGAATATGACTGTCTTTTAGGTAGGAAAAAGAACTGTCATTACTCATACACCTGAAAATCCACTCCCTCTGCTAGGTAGGTAGGTTAGTTTGGATTTTGGATTTTGTTCAAGAGGAAATCATTGCACTCGGACAGTTCCATATGCACTCCACCCAAATCTGCCAGCAATTATCTGGCAGACTTCTTAAGCCTGCACAAAGCCCTATGTGCTGGCAAGGTCTTGAAATTGGGGACAGAGGGGGTGGGTGACTTATCAGACACTAAGCTGACACCACCAGAATGATGGAAACATTAAGATGGGCAGCGAACAGGCCAGTGTTTAACCCTACCAGACCTTAGCCCCTGAGCGAAATTGTGCCCCCTGCCTGGCCTCCTGAGCAAAATTTTGAAAAAAATGTATATACGTTAGAAAACTGTTCATATCATGCACACCAATGGTTAGAATTATATGAAACGTGGAGAGATTGTAGAAAATAGGCCTATCTTTCATCTAACGCCAGTCCAACCCTCAATCACACAAGCATCTCCCCTATTACTTGGTTGGGGGGTACGGGCACGCCCCCTTCTTCCAACACTCTGTCTCGACCTACTTCTTTCATTGTCAGAATCATCACTTTCACTCAATGCTTCATCAACGTAATCATCGTCACTTGAATCGGAAACGTATTCCTGATCAAATTCTCCAATCTGCAAAATGTCCACCACTTGTTGAACTGTGAAGCGAGTTGGCCTCGCCCGTTTACCTGTTGAAGTGCTTGGTTCATCACTAGCTCGCTTCATGGTCAATGTTGCACCCAAATCACCTCAAAATACCATCAACACAAAGGCAGACATTTGCAATAGGCTGAACACACGCTCACACGACGCTTAGCAACGGTTCGGTAGCTATTTTTAGCTCTTGATAAAGTGACGATAATGTGAGTGTGCTATTCCCACTATAGCGGGAACTCGGTATATAGTCATTTTCGTCATTCCCGCAATAGCGGGAACTCGGTCTGGTAGGGTTAATGCTGCAGGCTGGGGTTGAACTCAAGATATCAGATCTTGAGTCCATGGCTCTATCATAAGAACCAGCCAGGTTTGTATGAATTTATATATTTGGATAAGGAGTGCTTGTAGGAGCTGTGGCCTATGGAAGAAGAAGTTAAAAAAAAAAAAAAAAAGAAGGAAGGATTCTAACGACCCTGAGTTTTGGGTGTGCTGGTCCATTCTGTTGAATAGTAATGGACAGGAGATATACTGTCTGAGTATTAACATTGTGTTTTTCTGTTGGCAGGTGGAGTTGATCACCAGCCAAGCCATGAAAGCTGGGTTCACTGGTGGTTTGGTTGTAGATTTCCCTAACAGTTCAAAGGCAAAAAAGTGAGTGTGTTACGTGTGTTAGTTGCATAGCGAGTGTGTGTGTGGTGTTTTGTGTGTGTGTGTGATGTGGTATGTGTGTTTGTGTGTGTGTGTGTATGTGTGTGGTGTGTTTGTGTGTGTGTGTGTGTGTGTGTGTGTATGTGTGTGTGTGGCATGTATATGTATGTAAGTGGAGTGTGTGTGTGAGTGTGTGTGTGTATGTGTAAGTGGCTTGTATATGTATGTGAGTAAGTGGAGGGTGTGTGGTGTGTGTGTGTGTGTGTGTGTGTGTGTGTGTGTGTGTGTGTGTGTGTGTGTGTGTGTGTGTGTGTGTGTGCGTGCGTGTATGTGTGTTTTATCATGTGAACGTGTGTCTTCAAAAGAAAGAAACGTTTCAGTCCCATAGAATGTAATAATTTTCATGCAGCATAATGTAACCGTGAAGGCACCCTATAACAGTAAAAGTTTATTTTGTAATGGACATGCAGGCTGTGAAGCACATGTGCTTGGTTTTTAACCGTTGGCTTTGGCAGGGCAGAACCAACAATTAGTGGCCAGCTAAGGTGGCTTGGATATGGGCGCCTTATAACAATAATAATAATTAATAATAATTACAATATTTATGTAGCGCAAAATCTTGATAAAATCAAATCTAAGCGCTGAAACAGACACACACACACGCATGCACGCACACACACGCACTCACGCGCACACACACACATGCGCGCGCGCACACACACACACACACGCACACGGCTATAAATGGGGAGAAAGAATAAAAGCAATGGAAAATTATAGAGAGCATATTATATACAATTATATATTGCAATGTGATTCCCTTCCGAGTGGAGACAGGCTGCAGAGGGGATTGAGTGAGGTCAGGATTTTATGCAGAGGAGAAAAGGTGAGTTTTGAGAGCGGACTTGAAGGAGACAAAAGTAGCTTGCTGACGGACTGAGAGAGGAAGTTTGTTCCAGGAGAGCGGACCAGAAACAGAGAAGGCTCGTGGACCATAGATATTGAGCTTAGTGCGTGGAAAGCGAAAAGTCAGAGGATCGGAGGCAGAGCGGAGGGTATGTGAGGGAACATAGATCTCAAGTAGGCTTGACAGGTAATCGGGGGCTGCGTTATTGATGCTTTTGTAGCACATGGTGTCTAGTTTGTACTGTATGCGCTTTGATACAGGGAGCCAGTGAAGTTGTGCCAGGAGAGGAGATATGTGGTCAGCTTTTTTCTTTTTGAGTACAAGGCGTGCAGCATTGTTTTGAATGTGCTGTAGGATGTGAGTGGTGGAGGCAGGAAGACCGGACAGGAGTGAATTGCAATAGTCAATGCGAGACATTATGAAGGAGAGAACGAGTTTTGCAGTTGTTTCCACAGAGAGATACTTCCTGATCAGGCTTATACGATGGAGGTGATAGTAGCAAGATCTGGCAGTTTGAGAAACAAAGTTGTTCATGGAGAGGGTAGAGTCAATGCAGACACCAAGGTTTTTAGCTGAATCAGAAATTGGGACTGATGTGTTACATAATGGGAGAGAAAGAGGAGGCAGCTGAGAAAGTTTCTGACGGGTGCCAATGAGGATAGCTTCTGTCTTGTCATCATTTAGCTGAAGTTTGTTGTATGTCATCCAATTTTTAATGTCCGAGTAACACTCAGTGGTGCGAGTCAGGAGGCGCTGTATATTGTCAGGTGAGTCACTGTCTTGAAGTTGGGTGTCATCAGCATAGAAGTGGTGTTTTATAGAGTGGGAGTTGATGATGGTGGACAGGGGGGAGGTGTAAAGAGTGAAAAGAACAGGGCCAAGGACAGATCCTTGTGGAACACCACAGGTCAGGTATGCAGGTTGAGAGTAAGTGCCATTGATGAGAACGGTTTGTTTTCTGTTTGATAGGTAGAAAGAAACTCTAGAGAGAGCTAGACAACAGAAGGTCTTCAGAGAAGTAACCCCCTTTAGACAAGTGTTTCGGCCCTGAATTCCTTACACTCTCGGGGGGCCGGGCCACATCCAGGTCATGACTCCTGGATGCCCTTCTGCTGTTGTCTATTTTTTTTTTTTTTTTCCCACGCCGGGGATCGAACCTGGGCGATTCTGCACTTCAGAACTGCGGTACGCGGTTTTACCAATGTGCTAACGGGGCACACATCATCTGTAGGGAATTTAATCCTTATGAAGTTCACTTTTTTGGTTCCTCCTTGCCCAGATCCAGCTTGAGCTCCTTTCTGCTGCCTCTGCCATCGCTTTAAGGGCTCTAGTCCTCTTCTTCCCAGAAATGGCGAGTTGTTTCATGAGATCATAAGCGGAGGTGCCCACAAACCCTCTTGCCCCGACCTCTATGGCGAAGATTTTGACCCGCAGACCTGCTTTCTTCAGGGTGCTGGCAAGACCGGCGTATTTTTCGGTCTTGTAGATATGTGCTTCTTCCATTCTGCTTTCGTATGGCACAGTGAGTTCTATCAGAATCACTTGTTTCGAGGAGTCAGAGTGGAGAGCGATGTCTGGTCTCATGCCTGTCTTGCTGATGACATCTGGGTAATTTCTCCACTCTGGGAGGTCTGCTGTACACTCCCAGTCGACTGCTCCATCCAGAAGACCCTTTGGCACTGTGCTGGTTGTCATAGCACTTTCGGGCCAGACCTGTTTCCCTCCTGCTTTGTAGAACGTTGTCATAGCAATTGGTGCGTTTGGGGTCATGGTTTTTTCGCTAACCACATCTGTGATCACTTTCAGAACTTGGTTGTGCCTCCATGTATACCTTCCTTGGGCTAGCGCTACTTTGCAAGAGCTTAGGACATGTTCCACTGTTTGTTTCTTCTGACAGAGCGGACATGCTGGGTCGTCTGCTTTCCCCCATTTCACTAAGTTTGCATTCGAGGGGAGCAGGTCATATACAGATCTGAGGAGGAAGCTTATCCTTAGAGGAGCCATGTGCCACATATCGTTCCAGCTGAGACTTCTTTGGAGTGCACTGTCCCATGTTGTCCATTGCCCCTGTTGACCTTGCTGGACTGCCTTCTGCACTCTTTTGACATCTTCTTCTTCCTTCAACTCCTGTATGATCATGTCTCTTTTTTCCTTCCCTTTGGCTTTGGACCACCACTGCATTTTTGTTGCTCCCAGTCCCTGTCTGTTGGTTTGCGTGTGTCCAATTATTTCTTTGATGCTGAGGTTTCTCTTGGCATTGTTTACAGCCTCTTGGACTTTCCACTTTCTGCCAGTTCTCAGCTTTGGATGAACTGATCTCACGATATTGTCTTCCGATTCCTCCAGCATGCTCAACAGTCTTGCTTTTCCAACTTTGTATTCCTCCACTATGGATTTGAGAGGTAGCTTCAGCATTGCTTGACGACAGTAGAATGCAACATCAGTGAGACCAGGTGGGACACCGAGCCATTTTCTTGTGTATTTGTTGATTTTGGCTTCCATTGCTTCGACTGTGCTGGTGCAAATGTCATAGATTAGCAGTGGCCACAGCAGCTTTGGTATCAGCATGAACTGTAGACACCAGACTTTGTATTTGCCTGGCAGTCCGCAGTTATCTATTTTCTTCAGGCCTTCTTCTGCTGTTTGCTTGGTTTCACATCCCCTTTGTGTGTCTTTCAGGGAGTCATCATACCATCTTCCGAGACTTTTTACTGGCTCTTCTGTGACAGTGGGGATGGCTTGGTTGGCTACCATGAATTTGACTGAATCTGCCACTTTTCCTTTTCGCAGTGAGAGACTTCGGGATTTCTTAGGTTTGAACCTCATTCTTGAAGAGGCCACCAGCTCATCCAGCTGCTTTAAGATTTGGTGTGTCTCTTCCTCATCCGTGGACAAGACTGTTGTGTCATCCATGAAAGCTTTCAGAGGAGGCATCTGGTATCCATCTCCCAGATTCACTGGACCTGAACTCTTCATTGCAGCTTTCAAGATGACTTCCATTGCCAACACGAACAGTATGGGAGAGATTGCACAGCCCATTGCAATGCCCACCTCTAGGTCTATCCAGTCCGTGGTGTATTCTTTGGTAGAGAACCGCATTGAGAACCCTTGGAAATACTTCCTCAGCATTGTTCGGATGTTTTCTGGGATGTGATACATTTCAAGAGCCAGCTGGATCATATCGTGTGGAACTGATCCATATGCATTCGCCAGATCAAGCCAAACTACGTCAATGTCTCTCTTCTCTGTTCTTGCTTTTTGGATGGCATCCCAAATCAACGTGGCATGTTCCAAGCATCCAGGCATTCCTGGTATGCCTCCCTTTTGGACTGACATATCCAGATACTTGTTTTCAGTCAGGTATTTTGTCAATCTTGCTGCCATAACAGAGAAGAAGATTTTCCCCTCGACGTTCAGAAGTGATATTGGCCTGAACTGATTGATGCTGCTGGAGTTCTGCTCCTTCGGAATGTACACTCCTTCAGCTCTCATCCATTGGTCGCTGATAGATATGAAGTGAACCAGGAGAGAGCAGTGTCAGAGATGCCAAAAGTATGATGAAGTCTAGAAAGGAGAATACTATGATGAATGGTATCAAAGGCTGCAGACAGATCAAGGAGTGTGAGGAGAGAGACTTTGCCAGTATCAGTTGCAAGGAGGAGATTGTTGAGATTGTGTAGCAAGGCAGTTTCAGTGCTATGGCACTGGCGGTAGGCTGACTGGAAAGGATTGAGGAGATTGTTGGCAGACAGGTGAGAGTTCATTGGTTGAGGACAACTTTTTCAAGCAGTTTTGACAAGAAAGAGAGATTAGAGAGAGGCTGGTAATTTTTCAGTTCATTTGGGTCTAAATTGTATTTCTTGAGGAGAGGGTGAACAATAGCAGACTTGAAAGAATCTGGGACAGTTCCAGTTTGGAGAGAAGTGTTGATGATGTCAGTGATGAATGGGAGGAGCGTAGGGAGACAGTCAGAGTAGAGAGAACCTGGAAGAGGATCAAGTTCGCAGGTTTTGAACGACATGGATCTGATTGTGTTGAGAATTTCTTCCTGTGAGACTGGGGTAAAAGTAGTAAGAGGTGTGCCAGAGAAGGAAGGGTCAGGTGGGCATGGTTGACAGGGTGTCCTGTCAAGCCTGTCACGAAGAGTTTGTATTTTGGTGGTGAAATACTTGGAGAATACAGATGGGAGTTCTTCATTTGTGTGTTTTGTTGGGAGAGGTAAATCTTTTCGTGTGCCAAGGAGATGATTCATGGTTGTAAAGAGTTCTTTTGAAGAAGAGGCATTCAGGATTTTGGTTTGGAAATAGCTTGTTTTTGCAGATGGTGGATACTTTTGTTTTAGAGGCTTGGAAAAGTTGCCTATGTACAGTGAGTTTGGATTTGCGCCAGCGGCGCTCTGCTCTGCGGCGGGCACGTTTTGCACAGGCAATCTCATGAGTGAGCCAGGGGGTAGGGGGGCGGTCAGGTAAAAGACGGGTTGTGGCTGGAGCATGAGTGTCCAGAAGATGGTGGAGAGTAGTATAGAATTCATCGGCAAGGTTGTGTGACTTTTCAGAAAGGAGACGGAAGGCATCAGATGAAAATGTGGAGAGGTCGATAGATTTGAGATTGCGTCGAGTCACTGTGCGCATGGTATGGGAAGGAGGAGGAATGTCAAGAAAACAGAGAATTGCAGAGTGGTCAGATGGAAGGGCTGAAGTTAGACAGGTAGAAAGAACTAAGCAGTTGTCAGTAGCTGAATTGTGGTGATCACGAGAAATGATCCAGTCAAGAATGTGACCTTTTTGATGGGTTGGTTCAGAAATGTGTTGAGTCATATTGTGATTGGACAGAGAGTTGATGATATGTCTTGTGTCATAACGGTGAGTGTTGTCATAGTGGACATTGATGTCACCTAGAATGATGAGATTTCCAGGTAAGAAGCAGTAGTAATCAAGAAGTTGATCAAAGTCAGAGAAAAACATGGATGTGGTGAGCTTATTGGCAGAGCTAGATGGAGGTCGATAGACACAGGAGAAGGTGATGGGGTGAGGGGTGGATTGGAAGGATACTTCAACGTGCTCGAAAGAAGGATGGGAGAAAGGCAGAGACTGCGAGAAAGACAGGCGGGAATGGAGTGAGTCGTTGTAGAGGATGGCGATACCACCACCTCGGGATGAGCGATGGAAAGAAGCAAGCCTGTAACCACTTGGAGTGAGACTCGCATGTATAGGTTCATGACCAAGGGGGTTAAGCCATGTTTCGGTGATAAAAGCAATATCAACATGCTCATCTGCGATAAAGTCAGCAATGACATCGGCTTTGCCATCAGTGCATGTTGACTGAGCATTAAAAAGGCATAGTTTTAGTTTATCACAATGCGGCGGCCGAGGTGGAGACGAAGGCAGCACCGACGGGACAGAAGACGAAGGCGACATCAGCAGGGCAGAAGATGAAGGCAGCAACGACGGGACAGAAGACGAAGGAGGCAATCGCAGGACAGAAGACGAAGGCGGCACCAGTGGGACAGAAGACAAAGGCAGCACCAGCGGGACAGACGATGAGGGCAGCGCCAGCGGGACAGAAGACGAAAACGGCACCGGCGGGACAGAAGGCGAAGGCGGCACCGGCGGGACAGAAGGCGAAGGTGAAGACGGCAGAGGAGGAGACGAAGTTTGCAGCAGCAAGGTTGAGTGCAGGGACAGTGGAGGAGACGAGGAAGCAGAAGACAAAAAGTGGTGTCGGACTGGCACAGCAGGAGGCAGATTGTGCCAAAGTCGGTGGAGACGTCCACCACGACAGGATCGCGCAGTGCGGGGCTTAGGACACAGCCCCAGTGTTCGTATGCGCTGGTAGACACCTCCACCGAGGTAGCACTTGCTGTGTTTAAAAAGTGTCAGTCCAATTTGTTTTATAAAAGACGGGTCCATAATTGCGAGCCAGTCGGAGAGGAAGATACTTGCAGGTTGGTGTGTGGGTTGGTCAGTTCACAACACTTAAAACCAGAGAACACAAAGGTTTAGGAAAGCTGTAGCGTTGGGCGAACACAGTAGGCTAAAATGTAAACACAGTTCACAGATAAAATGTCCGACTTGAGCGGCTGAATTAAAATGATGAAAAGTAGGTATAAAAACTTTAAAATCAGATTATCTGGTAAAATATTCAAAATTTAAAAAAAATATTTACATCACCGTGTGTCGGGATTTAAAAGCAACAAACTGATACAAAATTCAATGCATAAAATCAAATAGAACCACAATAAAATCAGTGTAAAACACCACACACACTTTTGCTGCCTGCTGGCGCGACATCTACTCACACAATCTATCCTTGGCGTGAGAGTGTGTGTGTGTTGTGTGGTGTGTTTCTTCGATTCCGTGGATGACCGACAAATTTGTCTTTTATGATGTTGAACATTGTAATTGCTCTGAAGCGTGAGCGTGATTGTATGCATAGCCAAAACATTTTCCATGTGTCTGAGCACTGGGCTAAAATAAAATCTTGTTCCTGTTCTTCTCTTGTTTAACCTTGTCCTCTTAGTCTACATACTCATTTTATTGTATTTAACTCATTTTGATTTTAATGTGCATATCGCGTTGCATCTTTAATCAAATTTTTTCTATACCTACCAAAGTTGTTTTTTAATGAGTTTTGCCCTTTTTGTCCATTGTTAAAAGTCCTGACCAAGGCATCTGACTCTTATGATGTGCTTTTTTAACCGTACATTTTTACATTTTTAGAATTAGTCATTATCTTTGATATTGTTTCGACAAAGAGGGAGGGGGAGAGAGATGAGGGGAGGGAGAGGGGTGAAAGAGAGAGTGAGAGAGAGTAAGAGCATGTGTGTACATTTGTTTATGCGTTCTTGTGCCTATATGTATTTTAATGCGAATGCCAAAACAATTTCCCATTGTGATGGTTTGGGCTAAATATAATTCTTGTATCTTGTAAAATTAGACTTGGAATTGTTTCTAACGTGGTGTTAGCCTTTGTATGGCCATAATGGTCAGCAGGGCTATAACACAATATAAGCAACATGAACTGAAATGAATTGAACTTTTCTCTCTCTCTTAGTGCTTCGTACATCCTTTATTGGTTCTTTTTATGACAGAATAGCAGTGTTTATACAAAGTTAATTTATTATCTGCTTCATGATATAGACAGGTGATGTTTTCCTCAGTGATTGACTTTTAGTGGTCACATATGTCAAGGTGTAAAAAAATGATGGAACTATACAACAATAATGTGATTAGGGAATGTACTGGTAGCGGTCTCACTCTTAGCAGATGAAGTCTTTGATGACAGTGACCACTCAGCTCTCTTTTTATGCCTTATCTTCTCCAATCTTGTGTTCCCCCATGGAGATGCCGGGGGCTCTTCCAGTAGAAATAGTATCCCCACCTTCTGGAAATTCTGTGCCAGAAATTTCCTCTTTTCTGTCACTCTCTTTGCTTCTTTCTTCCTCCTTTGCTTTCTGTCATTTCTTCCTATCATTTCCTCCTTTGCTTTCTGTCATTTCTTCCTATCATTTTCTGCTTTGCTGGTCCATCACCTGTATGTATTTGATTTTGATAAAGGCTTATGTGCTTTTTCTTAGGATTGATAATTGGGTACATGTATGAAGTGCATTTTTGACTCTAGGGAGGTGAGATATGCAGAAGCAATTTTAGGTGCTTTATGCCTGTTTGTATTTATGTTTTGGTATCCTTAGGTATTCTTAAATTTGTATTCAGGTGTGCTTTCTAAATCGCCTGTGTGATGAATTGGACAGAGTGGTCAATGCCGGGAGCATGTCCTTGGATTATGTGCGCGAATGCTTTGTATGTGTACTTAATTATATTTTCTTTTTCTTTTCCTGTTGAAGTTTTGTAGGTTTGGAAGTGCTTATAGGCCTGATACGGCTCTATGCAGTCGGCTGGGCTTTAAACAACAGTAACACGCACAGTCTTGTGTTGTTCATGAAATTTCTGCCAGCTTTTTACTCTGTCTGTACTGAATCACTTATGTCTTGCATGTGTGGGCAGAATGTTCCTGTGTCTTTTTGCGGGCGGGGCTAGCCAGCGTCTGCCCCAGGGCCTGGGGGCAGAGGGTGCATCAGGGGTGAAGAAAGGAGGCTGTCCATTCTGCCAGGTTTGTTGCTGAAATTGTGCGAACTTATGTACGATGATACATAACCAGTTTCATTTTCTTTTTTTTTCTTTTTGTTGTTTGTTTCTTAGTATAAGCGGTTATCTGATTTTGTATTGAATTAAATAAATAAACAACAACCAGTGGACATGGTGTGGTGGTTTGCACAATGGAGTATGGACTGGAAGATTGTGGGTTTGAATCCCAATATCTTTAAAATCTTGTGGTTTTTTTTTTTTTTTGGTCCCAGCTGGCCCATATCCAGAGTTGAGTGTGCTATGGGCTCACTGGGAAGACTGGAACCATACAATAAGTCTCATCCACTTCATGGATGCATAATTGAAGATGCTGCTCAAATCTCCTGACTGACATACAGGTGTCTATATCTTTTAACACAACTGTAATGACAACAGTTCTGCAAGAAAACATTGAGGCCAGTTGAAATCCTGGCAGACCACCCACCTCCTATGTGAACAACATCAGCAGTTTGAAAATCTAAAGTAGCGCAGAGAAGTCAGGACAGGAGTGAATAGAGAATTAATTGTTGTGACATCTACTGCAGCAGCTGTAATTGAACTCGATGATGATGCTGATCATCATGGTCATGTTCCCTGCCACATGTCGTTGGAGATCATGACCCTCTACACGAATCTATCCCTTGTTGCTGCAAGTACATCTCCCACCCTCTCTGTCCTCAGCCACCCTGTAAGTCTGTCCAGTATTTTCTTCCTGGGTCTACCTGGTGTTCTCTTTTCTCCAGCTTTCGTGTTGTGATCGGGTGCTCTAATTCCCCTTTCCTTGTAAATGTCCTGTAACTGTTGCTTGTCTTTTCCTAATCTTCTTTAGTAATGGTTCTCTTGTGTCTGCCTCTTTCAAGACTGTCTTGTTTGTTTTCTTTGCTGTCAATGGAACTGTCAACTTTCTTCTTAGAAACTATGATTCTGACAGGTAACAGATGAAGGATTTTTTTTTGTAGGGTTTTCTGAGAGTGGTCATTTCAAAGTTTCATGATTTCACATGATAATGATGTTGTGTTTTCTGTTCTTGCAGGGAACGTGTGGAGAAACAAAAAATCAGCCAAACTCGGCCGTGACTGGATTCTAGAGAAGAAAGAAAAACGGCGGAAACAGGGGAAGTAAGTGTCAGCTTTTTGATACCTCTCAGCCACTTAGCTCCTTGTTTTGCCTTTTGGTGATTATGCCAGTACTGGGAGATCCTTTTTTCCATGCAGAATACATTTCAGTCAGATTGAATGCGTGTTTTTAAGCTGCACCATTCTGTTGGCAGAGGTTCTATCACACTGATTTTTCGGCCCCAAGCGGGTTATACTTGGAGCAGAGCGTGTTATGGACTCATTGGGAAGACTGAGACAACACAGTCGAGTCTCATCCGCTTCACGGATGCATCATTGAAGATGCTGCTCAAACATCCCGACGAACATTGCAGGTGTCACTGGCTCTCAGGCCTGGTTGACGCCAAGGTATATTGTGAAAGGAGACATGAGTGCAGCCCTGTCACGCAGTCTCAGTCCAGAATGGAACTCCACAGCGTCATGGTTATCATCTCCGTCATCATCATAGCATTGTGAAAAATTGTCACAGACCCTGTGGCCAAGAAGATGGGTAGGTTAGAAGATAGGACAGAAGAAAAGAAAACTGTTACTAACCCTTCGACTCCTACACCCTATAAACCAACTGCAAAAACTTAACCCTTTGACTCCTGCATCCTATCCCCCAGCTTCTTGCAGGAAGCTGCTGGATAGGGTGAGGGAGCCAAAGGGTTAGGTTTTGCTTTGCCAGCATGGTTGACAATGCAGGACGGGGTGGACAGGGTGCGGGAGTCAAAGGGTTAAAACAAAACAAATGTTGAGGTCGTTGTTATGCTATAACCAGTGTTAATAATTTTGTAAGAAAGGAGCGGAGAATTCTTCATTGCTGCCCTACATATATCTGTGTCATAATGGGCAGTGAGTGATTTGTTGTGACTGATTGAATACTTTGAACATTCAGAACAATTTTATCATCAGTGTCTTACATGCAGCATCTTTGTGCAGGGATGTTCCTTTGGACAGCAAGTACACTGGCAGAAAGAGACGGACGTTGGCCTCGCGTCGCTGAAGTTTGATCCGTGTCTGTGCGTGTGTGTGCATGTGATGGGAATAAATTTGTGAAGCTGTTCATTTCTTAAGCTGCTCTGATTGGATGAAGTTTTGAATGTGCCCCCCCTCTATTTGCGCGTATTGCATGCAGGCACGCACATTGCACACGCTTTCAACACACACACACACACACACCCACACACAACACACACACACACACACACAAACACACTACACTGTCAGGTATGTACACAGAACAATTAACTAGTGGCCTGTTAGTGTTGATATGTGTGCTTAATGTTGTTTTCTTTTCTTTTTTTTTTCCTGTTGAAGTGTTGTGTATGTTTTGAAACATTGTAGCCCTGATATGGCTCTCTGCAGTCAGCTGGGCTTTAAACAAAAGTACCAAAATAACAGTGGCCCATTAGCTCAGTTGGTAGAGCATTATGCTCAGAACGCATGGCTGTAGATTCAACCCTCCAGCGGGCCACACATTTTTAGCAGCTGGTGGGCTTAGGATCTGATATCTCAAGTTCAGTCCCAGCCCACAACATAAGCACTGGCCTGGCCTGTTTGTTGCCATCTTAATGTTCCAATCATTCGGTTGGTGTCAGCTTAACACTTTGGCTCCTGTAGCCTGTCCACCAGCATCCTGCATTGTCAGCCATGCTAACAAAAGCAAAAACTTAACCCTTCAACTCTCTCACCCTATCCACCAGCTTCCTACAGGAAGCTGGTGGATAGGATAAGAGAATCAAAGGGTTAATGAAATATAGGTCCTGTGCTGCGCCTTCCACACCATCACTCCCCCCCCCCCCCCCCAACCTGCCCCCTTCCAACCCAAGGCTCGGACAATTCCATACACACTCCACCCGATCTTCCTTCTGTTAACTGGCAGACTCCTAGAGTCTGCACAAAATCTGTGTGTATGGAATTGTCTAATTGTGGATGAATCCCTCTTGAACAAACTTAAAACTAAACTTCAAACTACCCTTTACCCCTTGACTCCCTTGCCCTATCCACCATTGTCAACCATGCAAGCAACCAAAAAACTGTGGATAGGGTGAAGGAGTCAAAGTGTTAAGTTTTTGCAGTTGGTGGATAGGATGCGGGAGTCAAAGGGTTATGATAAGTTTTTGCAGTTGGTGGATAGGATGCGGGAGTCAAAGGGTTATGATATATGCACACGCACAAAACACGCACGCACGCACCCACCCACACCACACACACACACCAAACATGCACACATATATACACAGACACACAGTACACAATAGAACAACTCTCATTCCAAAGATTACATCAATAATAAGTTTAATTCAATCATTTTGACCTGAAACAAAGCCCATGCTGATAGTTTTAACATTGACTAAGGGAGGAAAATGAACAAAAATGACACTCATACTCAAATTTCTTTACCTTTAAACAAACAGCCAAAAAAACAAAAACAAGAAAAAAACAAAACAAAAAAACCCAGCAACACTAACAGCAGTGGTGTGACATAATTTGATTTAAAAAACAACTAAACAAACCAAAAAGGCAACACATACCAACCCTTCACTTTTCAGTGTGCAAACAAGACAAATTCTTTCATTCCAACTGCGCATACAATTCACTGCTGTCATCCACGTA
Organism: Monoplex corrugatus; assembly: GCA_030674185.1. Taxonomy (NCBI): domain Eukaryota; kingdom Metazoa; phylum Mollusca; class Gastropoda; order Littorinimorpha; family Ranellidae; genus Monoplex; species Monoplex corrugatus. The sequence goes on along the minus strand of JAPXFY010000025.1, from coordinate 32,963,957 downwards.
TGCAGACAAAGGTTTTATGTTGTGTCATTCTACTTCTGAATACGACGCACATTGTTCTTGAGCCTTGGAAAACGGGGTAGAAAAATTATTCTCTTGTTACACATAATTGAGGAAATAATGTTGTTAACATCAGTCAGTGCGTTAAGGGAAAAAGTTCAGGATGAAAATAATTTCTTTTCATCAGTACGTACGTGATTACAAGCGTTTTCTTCTGTTTGAATAGAATTTGTGATCAAAATATTCCAAAAGTGGAATGTGTGGCCTACGTAGTAAGGCTTGGTGGATGAAACACTTGTCTAGGATGCAAGAAACCCAAGTTTGATTCTCTCTCAAAGGAAGAGTTCTCTCTCTCTCTCTCTCTCCCCCCCCTCCACAAAATCTTTAGTGGCGGTCTGAGTGCTTGTATTTTGGATGAAACGATTAATGGAGGTCCCATGTGCAGCATGTACTTGGAGCATGTTAAACATCCCATGGTAACAAAAAAGTTGTACCTGGTGATAGTCTGCAGAAAAAGATCCACATTCATAGGTACACAGAAATACAAGCATACAGCAAGAAAGAGAAAAATATGGGTGGCATGGCACTATGGTGACATGCTTTCCCCAAGAATACCGACTCCCTCCTCATGTGGGAAAAATCCACCCTAACAAATCAATCCAATCCAATCCAATCCGGTCCATCCAATCCAGACCTGTCCAATCCACTGCATTTTATGAGCCACTTGCATTTCTGTAGTATAGGTGACCCACAGGCTCAGTTGTTAGAGCACTATGCTCTTAACGCAGGGGGTCGGGGGGTTCAATCCTCCAAACAATTGGGTGTTCTTTTAACTTAACATGGCTGGTGATTCTTTGGATAGAGCAGTGAACACCAGACCTGATCTCTTCAAGTTAAGTTGATAGAGCAGTGAACACCAGACCTGATCTCTTCAAGTTAAGTTGATAGAGCAGTGAACACCAGACCTGATCTCTTCAAGTTAAGTTGATAGAGCAGTGAACACCAGACATGATCTCTTCAAGTTAAGTTGATAGAGCAGTGAACTCCAGACCTGATCTCTTCAAGTTAAGTCCTAATGTCTCGTATGCAGTTCCAGACAACAACATCAAAAACTGGCCTTTTCGCCGCCCATCTTAACTCTTTGACTCCTGCACCCTATCCACCAACTGCAAAAACTAACCTTTTGACGCCCTCACCCTATTTACCAACTTACTTCAGGAAGGTGCTGGTGAACAGGGTGCGATAGCCAAAGGGTTAATGCTTCCATCATTTTGATTGTGTCAGCATAATGTTGCAGAGGTCCTTTATCACCATCACCATTTCAAGACCTTACCAGCGCATAAGGTTTTGCACAGGCTCAGGGAATCTGCCAGATAATTGCTGGCAGATTTGGATAGAGCGCATATGGAATAATCCTGAGTGTGATGAATCCCTCTTGAACAAACTCCAAACTACAGAACATATTTTTCTCTGGATTACTCATGCAGTGGTAGACCTACAGTTAGAGCTCCCATCTGTGAAATGTCTTAAGTTCAGTTCCTGGCTGGGATAAGTGTTTTGACTTTCTCCCTTTTTGACTTATCTCCAAGTTGTGATGTGGGTGCCTAGTATTGCTGGTGAGTCAATGTAATGAGATCCACATCAACAAAGAGCTCTTAGGCAAACTTCATTAGAAAATCCACTTTGCTGTGTAAAATAAAATATGTTTACAGGAGGGAGGAAAAGTCAGTGGCACCATTACTATTGCAACATGTTTTTTTCCTGGGAAGACCAGATTCTATTTCATGTAGGGAAAAAATCCTGTTATGACAAAAAGCAAACCTAATGCAATGCAATGAATGTGTGTCTCTTGTTCTGTAAAAATTTTGCAGTAGGTTTATATCGTTTTTATTTACGCCATGGCTGGACAGTTACCGATAGACATCCAATAAAGTACCATTCCACTGACCATATTGCCTTCTTACTCTTATTCCCTATATTCTGAGCAGCGCGCTTTGTATCGTGTTTCCAAGGCTCAAGAACAAGCTATAACACTTTAAAGATAATAACAGAAAAAAAAGTAATGCTGGTTACTCTCATGGAATGATAGTCCATTTTGTGATTAATGTATTAATAGCTTTTCTCCACGAACATACTAGTCGGATTCAACATGAAGATGAACAAACACTTGCAGCCTCTGCAGTCACATACACAAAAAATGGCCTGGCAAACATATAACTGATTTATGGATTTTGGAAAACATGGGACAATTGCACATCTCCATCAGATCTTAGAGAGATTTGGGGAATCTCAGCCAAGCGATATTTTTCTGTCAAATTTCTGGATCGTGACGGCCATATTAATTGACTTATCACTGACTTGGGACTTAATCTTTGGTTGATGTGATTTGAAGTTGCATCTTGTTTTGAGAGAGTCACACATCACAGTACATATGGTCGTCATTCATTCACTATGTGCTACACAGAACTGTGTGTATCACATCGATGCAGTGGTCAGACGTGTTTACAGGGCAAAAACTGTGGATCATCTGCACAAAATGATTCTCAACATTGGTGAACAAGTCTTACTGTTGGAAAGCAGAGGTCCATTTTTAACAAACTGCACCAGAACAGGCTTTCATTTGTGCATAGAACTGGATATTTTGGGACCAAGTTTTACGGCCTTTCACACCTTTAGTCATAGATGTATGATTGTAATTGGTTATCAGCGCAGTTGTCTTAAGTAATTTGCTTTACCATACCTGTGATTGCGATAGATGGTCAATCCAGTTTACCAAGATTATTAGTCTAACCATCAGTTTATGATCATCATTACTATTCTGCATAATTCTTTGGACTGGATTGGCTTCCTTCAATCCCTAAGGACTATGGAGCTATACTGTTAGATAGATGTTTTTTAGGACACAAGCCTGGGCATAGTGATATGGAGAACATGTTGTTGCGATTATTATCCTTCCACAAAATACTCTTTGAGAATCCAAACAAGAGTATTGGGGTGTGAATAGTATATAACCTTACTGTTGCAATGGCAGCTTACGTTTTTTTGCCCAAACAATGGCGAGGATACAGCATAGTGCCATACTAGTGTGTGAAGGTAGGCCTAATTAACTCATCTGATAAGCTTAAAGTAAACTTTAACTCAGAAACTATTACATAGGGCTCTTACTAGATACTTGTCAGTGGTGGAAATATTTGCCAGTTGTGGTTTCATTATTTCAGTGCGTGGGCTTCTTATAACAACTGCAGTTTACAGAGTGTATTTAAACTAACCCAGAATACGCGAGAAAATGCTTGCAAAATTGAAAATAAATAAATAAGTAAAATGCATGCTAATAAGTCTGTCGGCTCAAATAGACTGGTAAAGCACAATTTTTCTGATGATATTGAAAATTCGAGATTTAGTGTCGAATTTAATGGTAATCTAAAGTTTTGTACGTTCCTCAAGATCTGTATTGATATTTCAAATTTTCATAGACTTGCTTCTATGCTATACAGCTATATGAATTTCCCTGTCATAAGACAAAATATTAAAAGGTCTTTTCTCTTGAACACACAATCTCAATGAAAATGAACCATTGGGAGATAATAATCAGTGGTGGTGTCATTTTCTTCAAGTTGTATTGTGTGTCCTTCTATCAATCAACAGTTATTTTTACAGTTAATATTCTTTTCTGACAGCCATGGGACAGAAGATATTTATTCCACTGAGTGTGCTTCTGTCCATGTTTGAATTTATTACATCGCAATCACCTCTTTCAGGGTAAACAGAGAATTGCAGTCAGCTTTATACATGTACATATACATACATCGACTTTACACATTATGTGTGTGATATATAATATATATATACATATATACAAAATATATAATAATGTATATAATTGTATAAATCATACAGTGGAGTCTACCTAATATAGTGGAGTCCACCTGTAACAAACCTGTTCACTTCTGTTTCTTTCCCTCTTATCCACAACGAACAAAATCAATGATTGTGCATAATTCCTCTTTGTATAAATGACGTGTTGTTTCCCAAAGGCCAAGTGCTCAAAACTGCTACAACTGCTCAGCACTGTACACCGTGTATATAACACAGCAATTAGCGTACTGTGCTGGGTCTCTTCCAGCACCATTGACCATTGTGTTAGCAACTCTGCCTGGCTGGTGGCAGGGAAATGTGGATGCTGTAAGTGTATGGATAACATTAGTATTTCTCTTTAGATTCTTCAATGACTTGAGCCATAAAATTCACTGTTAAACACCATAATGATAGCTTATATTATATAACTGAGGGAATGTTGTGATAACAGCGCCTGAACTCCACCAACAAGACAACAAGCAATCAACGCTGTGTAAGGTCACATATTTTTTTCTTTCTTGGTTCTATATAGGCCTACTACTGCCATAACACATATTTGTGTCCCTTGAATTTCGTTGTTGGCAGACTCCACTGTATGTATGTATGTATGTATATATATATATATATATATATATATATATATATATATGCATGTGTGTGTGTATGTATATATGTATATATGAATATATAATATATATATATATATATATATTATATACATATGTGTCTATATATATATATATATGTATGTGTGTATATATATATACACACATATGTAATTATATATATATGTGTGTGTGTGTGTGTGTGTGTGTGTGTGTGTGTGTGTGTGTGTGTGTGTGTGTGTGTGTAATCCTTTGACTTATCTTTAAAACCTGCACTTCGTATCACATTTCTTTAGCTGAAAAGACTAAATCGTTTTTAACAATTATGCAATTACATAACTAGGTTGCACAATATCTTTTCTCATTCTGCCTCTACAAGATGTGAAATTTGAACCGAAAGCAACATAAAATCTGAATCAGAAAGTAATACCGTCTTGATGATATATCATGCTTAAAACTATTTTCAACGCCATGGATTAATTAATGTCTCCACAGATAGCTGTTTCTGCTTTTTGTTTTTGTTGAGGTACATTATTTAGACTGCTGTAATGTGTTACCAGTATAATGAAATCAATCTTGAGTTTATCATACTTTTAATCTAGCTTGGACTACTATCAAACATTCTGATGCTACTACACATTTACAAGTTGAATGAATCTTCAATGTGAATAATTTCATAAGGAATAGGAAAACTCTGTATCGGAACACACGCTGTGAAAGAGTTAAAACTGACTCTTACAGACATAACAGCCGTAAGTACTGAAAAATATGAAATGGTTCTCCATTTTTTTCTGGTTTGTACTGGTATTTTATCATACAAATACCATTAAAATGAAGAAAAATCGTGGAATGAAACCAACCTTCCTAGCACAATTTAGTGAGTAACAGTGAAGATACATTCAGTGCTTTTTCACTACAAGAAAGAATTGCCAACAGAAAAACACTGTATGTTTAGAAATGGTAGCGATCTCTAGTCTATGTAACACAGCCATAAGAAGAAAACGGTGATCTATATCATCAACTGATGTGGGTATCTAGTTCATACCATGTCTAATCTATTTTATGCAACCACAATGTAAAAGCATCAGCGACATGATCTCCATAATCGGACACACGGCCCTTGTGAGATACAGTCATTAACATTAAATATGTCACTTTATTCCAACACCAAAGTGTAACCGTTAGACTCCAACATCAGAGTTTACTCAGGATATCGGGCAGGGCAGACACGCAGTAGCCTCAAAGCCTGAATGAGTATCATGATTAAGAAATGAGACAAAAGTTCAATCAATCACTGGTGAATGACTTAGCCCTGGGTGTGACAACTCGGCAAAATGGTCAGTGTGCTAGTGTGAAGATTTTAAAAGTTTTCTTCCTTTACAACTTACAAAATTTTAAACACTTCCCTTACAGCATAAAACTTCAAGTCTTCTTCGCTTGCAATTTCAGACACTGGCCTTGTGATCTCTTTTCGAGATATAGAGTTTACATGTTGTTTACATCCATATTGCTGATTATGAATAGGGTACAGTCATAAGAGTAATATTATTATCAGCATGAACAGAAACCCATACCTTCAATGTAAAATTATCAGTCTGGAATGGGTGTTACCAGTTCGCTGCACGCGTTGTCTTCTTTTCGTTTTAACAGAAGTGCCGGTGTCTTTAAACATATTAATTTTTAGACAAAAAGTATTAACTGCAACAGAACCACTAAAATGTATATTTCATCATTAGGAGACTGCGGTTCAACATGTTTTCACAAGGATTTATGTCAGTTTAATTTTTTTTATATATTTAGTACGATCTATTGAAATCTTCTGTCAGAGGTGTTGTATCGTCAGTGTCAGTAAAATCACTCTGACATCACGAAGACTGGAATACAAAGTACTGTGTTGTTACTGAATGACAGCATGATGTTGCGGAGACAATTGCGTGGCATATGTGTGTGTGCATGAAGTGTGGTGTGGTGTGGTGTGGTGTGGTGTGGTGATATGTGTGTGTGTGTGTGTGGTGTGGTGTGGTGTGTGTGTGTGTGCACGTGTGTATGACTCTGTGTGTGTGTGTTTGCATGTGTGTGTGTGTGTGTGCACGTGCACACGCATATGACTGTGTGTGTATGAGTGTGTATGTGTGTGTGAGTGTATGTGTGTGTGTGAGAGAGAGAGAGAGTATGTGTGAGTGTGTGTGTGTATGAGTATGTGTGTGTCTTTGTCAGTGTCCGTGTCTGTGCCTGTGTAGGGCCTACTATGTGCATATTTTCCTAAGGGGTTGAAGCATTTCTGTCCATATTTTACTGGAGAGAGAGGAAAAAAACAAACAAAACATTTAAGACAGGTTACAAACACAAGATCATGATTCAGCATGCCACATAAATATGCCCAGAGAAACAACTTGTTCAAAACAGAACATTGCAACACACTGAAAAAAAAAAAGAAAAAAAAAAAAAAGAAAAAGAAAATAAGAGACACATATTACGACAGTTGTAATTCTCCACAAAAGAGATGAGAAACGAACCCAAACGATGTCATGTTACACAATCAGTGGTAGTTCAACACTCAGAGACACAAACTCGGTCTGAGCTTTTACACCTCTCAGCTACAAATAACACCGAAGAAAGACCATTTGAAAACAGACACCGAGAATATGAAACTGGAACAGTGGTTAGACAAAGCACCTCAAAGACATGAACGGTGTGGCATGGGTATGTATGATCAAGTCACTTGGCAAAACATTGTGCTTCCTTAACTTCAGGGTGCAGCTAAAAACTTGCTTTACAAACCGTTTCTTGTTTTGTTTGTTTTTGTAAAAAGTAGCGATTCTTTACATGTGCTGTTGGAATTCAAAACAATGACTTCAGTCAAAAATCTGGGCCAATGTTTCCAAGCCCTGCAGATTTTTATGAATATACACCTAATGTTTATAATCAAACATGAAAAGGAGAGAAACATTCTATCCATGAATTAAAACATAACATTCATAAACATGATATTCATGAATAAACATAACATTCAAAGATATGACTTTTTATCAAGCCTGTCTTAAAGCCTCCTCTTTATGAAAAAGCCATATGACATCTAAGTTGCAAGGTGCTTTAGTTTAATTAGTGGACTGATAAGATATGCAAGTTTGACAAATGGCACACAGTTTGAAAACTCTTCTTTCTCTCATGCACACACACATGCATCCTCTCGTCCACTCCCACTCCTACTCTGTCTGTGCCCAGTTTGTTCAAGACGAAGCACGTTTATGAAACTTGGTTTGTAGTTGTCCATTCAAACATGGACTTGATCCCATCCCAGCAATGATGTGTGTGTGTGATGACTGATGACAAAACAACTTAGCAACCCACACAATAAGACTTCACTATGAATAACAGCTGGTAATTTAACAGTTTTTTTTTCTTGTATGAGTAGGCTACTTCAAGTTTGTCACCAAGAGGACTGTTCTATAATGATCAACTAAGAGTCCATACAAATATTAATAAGTAATTTATGATTATCTGCAACAACAAAAATACAACAGCCTATGGACGAGAATTTTCAATCTTCCTGTATGAAAAAGGAAGGTTGTTTCAGACCAACAAAAGAAAGCCCATGTATGCATGAGTGTGTATGTTTTTTTTGTTTCGTTTTTTTTTCATTTGTTATTGGAAATTTATCACTGAAGCTGACTAAAATATTTCAAGAAACATTATGTGTATGTTCTTGCCTTACCTCATTGAAGAGTTATTACCGTGAAGTCTTTCACCCCCAAAATGAAGACCAACTCTTGACGAAATGATAAATGTATGGAAAATGTGCAAGCATTACAACACCCTTTAATGAAGGAATGGCTATGTACATGTGGTTATCAGGATGCTACATACGCACACAAACATGTAAGTAGTCTTGATAGTTTGTAACATGTAAAAGTATACACATCAGCGCCTACGCCATTCAATCTATGTTGCTAGCAGACTTTGAAATGCTCGACACATTTGACAACAAGTTAATAATAGTAGAATAACAGCCACGTCAGTGGCCTCATGAATTAATGCATACATAATACAGTATGGTGTAATATCAGGGCAATGTTCTAAAATGCAGATTAAAATGTACCAAGTAACACACACTAAGTACATACAGGGCCGTCTTGTACAGTTACAAGAAAACAGGATTTCAATGTGACACCTGACACAAGAAAATCTGAATGTAAGAACAACATGTGGTCATCAAAAGTGCAGAATAATTCTACAAAAATCTACACACCCAACTTCTAAACCACCTATGCAACAAATTGTGCGAAGAATACACATTGGAATGATACAGAAAAAAATGTGGCATTCTCACTTTGTTCCAACAATATTTTATGCACAGGCTGAGTATATGATAACATTTTTCAAACTTCTCAGAAAAAAATCAAACGCATTAAAGGAAAAAAAAACCCCCAGACACATTCACACATTATTTTTTACAGTACTTTTCCATTCATGCATCAGGTCAAAGTGTTTGTGGCTGTATTTTTTGCTAGGTAACTGTAAAATGAACTGTTGATACATTTCTTGTTACTATTATTCATGTTTACTTTTCTGGTGATTAACATGAAATAATGATGCACAGAGACTATATTTTGCACATATGTACCCACTGAAGTAGGCCTACATATTTTCAAAATGAAAGATTTTTGTTTTCCAGCAGTATTCTCTAGCACTGCAGTCATTGTTATGTTGTGATTTTGTTATTTTTCTGTCTTACTCAGTACTGGTTACTTGGTGGATGTAGCAGACCCATTCTGAACAATGTTTCATGATAAAAGCTCCATGTACCTGCATGCAGCTGACATCCATTCAAAAGGTTAAACATTTTTTTTCATTTGGAAAAAGTTCACGACATATTGTGATAATAGTTTTGGATTAAGTCAAAGTGTCAAAGTGCGTATCTTTTCTTTTTAATAAAAAAGTTATGGAAACTTATGTTTGATAAAGAAGTGAGCATTTTCACATGCAACATGACAGATACATGGATAAGAATCAAATAAAGACTTATGCTGAGGTTATTGATGGGAAGCATATTTACTATTGTAATTAATTTTGCTTTTCATTTCAAATGACATGAAATAAGAGTAATTCCTCGATCTGTAGTTGCTTGCTTGTCACTCCTGATCCATTAACTAATTTTAATTTCTATTTGAGATAATTTCTATGTGATGCACATTTGTGTTAAATAAATCTTTCTTATATCAAATGCATCTCTGTCAGGTACGAGTTTGATGTACATAGTTCTCCCTAGTAGAAAATGTTTGCAGTGTGGGTGTTGCTGTAAGATTCTTTTCTCTTCTATGGCAAATCTTCATGCAACATAACGGTCATTCTCCGCAATAATACCACGTAAACAAAACGGGTGATAGGAGAGGCATAAATATAAACAAACACGTTTAAAATCTCTGTCACCACCGACTGAGCAAATGGGGGGGGTAGAGGAGCTGACACCTGTGACACTGAGGAAGAAAATGGCTACGTCACTACTGACAACACCATCACACACATTTCATGACACAATGCATAGTTGTTAATAACATGGTTTGTGAGGAACATGGCGCACATGCACAAAGTCGGGACTCGCAACCGGAAACCGATCTGATGATTCCGCTCAAAACGCTACAGCTGTGACGCAAGGTGTCAACAACTGCAGCTTTCAAGCGGTGAAGAGTTGTTGTATTTTTCTATCGTAAAGACTGGCAAAACGTCTTTCTGATAACCACTAACCAACAGCTACAGCATTGAAGCGGTGGTGCACAGTTACACATTGCCAAAAATATTTCACAAATTTAACAGCATCAGTGTTCAAGCAGTGCAGTCAAGATTGCCAGCATGTCTTTCAAGGTTTGTGCGATTAGCTGTGGACCAATGTTTAAGTCAAAAGGAGTTTGTGTGGGTTGGCCCTCACATGCTGAAGGTGAGCAGGGTACACAAGCTACAAAGCCTGTGTGGTATCATACTTCAAAGGCTTCACTACTACAGTCTACAAGTATACATTTCAACAAATGTTAGTGTTTGTTAACCTTTCAAGAATGAATGAATGCAAGTGTGTGCCAAAACTTTCGGAATCATGACTATTCAGAACTTAAAGTCAAAAGAAAATGTGTTCAAAAGACTCAAACGTATATTCTTTGCAAATGCAAAAATACCAAATTCAGCTGTCCCGTGCATTTTGCTAAGCCATAAGACCATACCAAACTATTCAATTTTATGAAGAATGCCAGCATGTTCAAGCTATGAAGATTCTGGCCAAATGATTGAGCTAAATCGATAAAAGTTTAGTCAACTACTATCACCTATCACACTCAAGCGAAACATACTTAAGACTGTTAAAATACCAATCAACTTGGTGTCCAAAACATTAGGCTTAAGCAGTGCCAACATGTGGACCAGCCTTACTATCAGCTACAGCATTTATTAAATACACTGAAGACTGCATGATGTCTATCCAAACAGAGCCAAACAGCTGTCACATTCATACAGCTCAAGGGCTAAGAATCTGTCAACACATTTGACCACGTTGGGTCAATAGCTATCGTGCTATACATGCATGTTTCGCAAACAGCGGGTAGAGACATCATCAGTAATCTCTATCAAACATGCGTGAAGCATGTAAAGCATGCACAAAGTCCCTGTATTCCAATTAGGTATGCTAGTACTTCATCAACTGAAACAGAATTCATTCAATAATGTATTCTTCATCAAAAGTGCCATGTCATGGCACATAGTGCCAACACAAAGATCACAAAACAGGCGGTTAACATTCTGACAATATTTGCATTTTCTTAATCAGCGATGTATCTGTAGAATGTCATTACCTACAACAGTCTGAGAATCTGTTATCTGCTAGTATTATAGCTATCGCTATTGTTATTTTAGTTTTAAGCCCAGCTGACTGCATAGAGCCATATCAGGGCTGTTTAATAACATACACAATACTTCAACAAGTGAAAAAAAAGGAAAAGAAAATTAAGCACACATATCAATTCACTTACGCGCACAATCCAAGGAAACGCCCCCGGCATTGACCACTCCGTCCAATTTATTGCACAGAGGATTTAAAAAAAACATACCTGAATACAAGTTTCAACATAACTAAGGACACTAAAACATATATAAAAAACGGGCCTAATATACTGAAAATCACTTCCACATATCTCAATTTCACTAGAGCCAAAAATGCACTTAATACATGTACCCAATTATCACTCCTAAGAGAAAATACGTTAAGACTTTATCGAACACATACAGGTGAATGGACCAGCAAGGCAGAAAATGACAGGAAGAAATGACAGAAAGCAAAGGAGGAAAGAAGGAAGAAACAAAGAGAGTGACAGAAACGAGGAAATTTCTGGCACAGAATTTCCAGAAGGTCGAGATACTTTTTATACTGAAAGAGCCTCAAGCATCCCCAATGGGTTCCTAGCTAAGTGGTTAAACTGTGTGTCACATTGTGCACGTACTGACCATGTTACGCTCGTATTGTGCAGATACTGTTTGTTTGAAAGAAAATTCTCATGGAGTATGCACACTGTGTACATAAAACACCAAACTAAACACACATAAATAACAAAGCAAATATGCAAAGTTAGTTGCTCCTGAGGTTATCGGCATACATAAACAACAGCTTTATATATGCTGCAGTGTTTGTGTAACGCAGACCATCTGTGTTTTGTGTGTGTTGTGGTTGTGTGTGTGTTGTGTGTGTGTGGTGTGTGTGTGTTGTGTGTGTGTGTTGTGTGTGTGTTTTGGTGTGTGTTTGTGTGTGTGTGTGTGTGTGTGTGTGTGAGGGTGGAGGAAGATGAGTGGAGTGAGTGTGGTGTGTGTGTGTGTGTGTGTGTGTGGAGAGAGAGAGAGAGACCAGAGAGAAGAGAGATGAGAGAGAGAGTGTGTGTGTGTGTGTGTGTGTGTGATGAAGTAGGATGAGTGAGAGGGGAGAGTGTGTGTGTGTGTGTGTGTGTGTGTGTGTGTGTGTGTGTGTGTGTGTGTGTGTGTGTGTGTGTGTGTGTGTGTGTGTGTGTGTGTGTGTGTGTGTGTGTGTGTCGTGTGTGTGGGTGTGTGAGAGTGTGTGTGTGCGCGCATGCATGCATGTGTGTGTCTGAGTGTTGTGTGCGCATGCGCGCGCGTGTGTCTGAGTGTGCATGTGTGTGTGTGTGTGTGTGTGTGTGTGATGTGTGTGTGAGAGAGAGAGTGTGTGCATGCGTGTGTGTGAGAGTGCATGTGTGTGTGCATGTGAGTGTGTGTATGCGTGTGTGTGCATGTGTGTGTGTGAGAGAGAGAGAGAGAGAAGCGAGTGTGTGTGTGTGTGTGTGTGTGTGTGTGTGTGTGTGTGTGTGTTGTGTGTGCGTGTGTGTCAAAAAGAGAGCAAGTGTGTGTGTGTATGTGTGTGTGTGTGTGTGTGTGTGTGTGTGTGTGTGTGTGTGTGTGTGTGTGTGTGTGTGTGTGTGTGTGTGTGTGTGTGTGTGTAAGTGCATGCGTGCGTGCGTGCATGTGTGTATACATGCACATGCACATGTGTGTTCACATGTGCACTTGGTCACATACCTTGGTCAACATGTAAATTTTGATATAAACTGATTGCTTTACCAACCTGAGGAGAGCAAATAGGTTTGATCACCCGATCATGAATATCACATACAATGCGAGCAAACAAATGTTCCTACAAAACTCAGATAAAACAGCCACAGTGATCAAACATTCTAAAAGAATGGTAATACTCTTCGTATTCTGCACTTCAACAGAACATCACAAATATGCCACAAACACTCTCACAATGAAAACATATAATCCACAAGGATAGCAAAATCTTATAACTGTCTAGAAATGTTCATGGACATTAAAGCAAAAAAAAAAAAAAAAAAAAAAAAAAAAAAAAGGCCATTCCACTACTAAAACAGAAAACAGACCCTGTGTTATGTATTTTGTTGTTGTTGCTGTCGATGTGGTGGTGGTACCATATCAAAGTTCACAAAAGAGAATTGTTCCATGAGAAAAGTTTGGTTTTTTCCCCAATATCATTTCACCCTTTGACTCCCATACCCTATCCACCAACTACAAAATCTTAATCCTTTGACTCCCATACCCTGTCCATCAGCATTCTGCATTGTCAACAAAAACTTAACCCTTTGATTCTCACCCTTGCCACCAGCTCCTTGCGGGAAGCTGATGGATAGGGTGAGGGAGTTAAAAGGTTAAGTTTTGCATTCAGTGGATAGGGTGAGGGAGTCAAAAGGTTAAGTTTTTGCAGTCAGTGGATAGGGTGAGGGAGTCAAAGGGTTAATTCTTGCCTGTATGCATTGTTTTGCACAGGCTCAAGAAATTCACCAGATCACCACTTTCAATATCTGGGACAGTAGGTACTGATCTGTCTCAGCAAGATGTGATCTTCCTTGTACAAACCAAAACTCATTAAATACCTATGAAAATTGTAAGAAGTTACAGTATGTTCAAAAACCGATCTCCACAAACTTATCATCATCATCATCATCATGTACCCTGCCACATGGCATTGGTGATCATGGTCCTCCATATGTATCTATCCCTCGTTGCCGCAAGCACATCTTCCACCCTCTCTGTCCTCGATCACCCTGCAGGTCCGTCCAATATTTTCTCCCTGGGTCTACCTGGCGCTCTCTTTCCCTCCAGCTTTCCTGTTGTGACCAGGTGCTCTAATTCCACTTTCCTCATAAAATGGCCTATAATTGTTGCCTGTCTTTTCCTAATCTTCCTAATCAATGATCTTCTTGTGTCTGCCACAAACTGAACAGGAGAAAACTAATGAAAATTTCAAAATCTAGATGTAAAGGGCTCATATTCTGCTGTGTCCCATTCTTGGACTGGACACTGTTTTCTTCTCGTGTTATCAAGAGAACACAAGATAACGCTTCCATCGGCGGGCACCATCATCAAGCGGGAATGATGTCAGACTTCCAATCGGAAGAGTCTGGGTTCATTCCTTCCTGGGTACTTCCCGCTTGGTGAGCAAATGGTGATTTTTCCTATCTCCCAGGTCAACATGCGTGCAGACCAGTTAGTGCCACCAGTCCCTGTGGTGTAGTGGTTAACGCAACGGACTGCCGACTGGAAGGCTGTGGGTTCGCATCCCCATCAGTCCTTTCAAAAATATATCATTGTGGGATTTTTCAGCTCTACCCAGCTCCTACCCAAAGTTGGACGTGCTATAGGTTCATTGGGAAGACTGGGACCACACAGTCGAGTCTCATCCACTTCACGGATGCGTCATCGAGGGTGTTGCTCAAATCTTCTGACCAACACCACAGGTGTCTGTATCTCTCAGGCATGGTTGACACCAGGATATATTATGATAGTAAGCGTAGAGTGCAGCCCTGTCACGCAGTCTCAATCCTAGATGGAACTCCATATGCATAGCATCATGATTATCATCCTCATTGACCTCATCATCATCACATTGCAAAAAACTGTAAAAGCTTCTGTGGCCATTAAGGTGGAGTAGAAAATGGGACGAAAAAAAAAAAGTGAGCACAAACGTAACCTCCATGAATGGATGATCCTAAAAAAAGAATTAAAAAAGACAACAACAAAAAAGACCAGTTAGTGCCTGAATCCCTTTGTGTGTATATTAAATGCATGTAGAAAATCAAATATGCACATTACAGATCTTGTAAATCACGTCAATGTTCAATGGCTTATAGAAACGTGAAAACACCCAGCCCGCATGCCCATGGAAGATGGACCGCAGACCGTGCAGCAACATACTGTCTGCACAGTGAAGCAAAAACAATGTGAATATATACATTTGAGAAAAATTGGAATGATTAAAAAACATTTCTCTTTTTTTTTTTTTTCACAACTATTTCGCTAAGTCTTAGAATGGATTTTTCCACTCCAAAGGATATTTTTTTGAAAGGGGGGGGGGGGGGTGGAGGAGAGAGTGGAATGGGTGTGCAAGATGTTTGTTTTTACAGGGTAGGGGTAGGGCAATGGTGCATCAAAACAAACAAACAAACAAACAAACAAAAACTGAGTCAGGTAATAGCGCAATAACAAAACCGTACAAACAAAACAGAAATTTGAAAAAAAAAAACTGAGGGAGAAGACGTACGCAATTGCTGAAGACAATACTCCACAGCTGTTCATTTGTAATATACTCCTTCCTCTATATGCTTCTTCCTTTAATACTTCTTTAAGAAGTACAGATATATACAGATGTGTCCATCTTATCTGTGCTAGGTCCACCATTTCTCATAAATTCATGATTACAGGACTTGTAATTTACACAACATTCCACTGTGATGTAGACGGAAAAAGAAAACCTCCCAAAACAAACTGGCAGAAGACGTATTGATTCCTACTCTATGTCTCCATATCTCATATATGTACAGCCAAATTCAATAACTTAATAAATTTGAAACAATAAACTAAGCAACTAATAAACACCAAATAAACCAAAACTGAAATCACATTTATAAGCATATTTTACACACATAAAATGTAATTTAACATTTACATCAAAAATAGTTTACATTTGTAATTATCACATAGTTGATTTTTACCCCCTACAAACAATTGATATTTATCATACAAACCAAATTAATAAACATAATCAGAAAACATTCCATGCCAACAATCGTCCAACAGATGAACAGACACTAGGTACATAATCGACATAACCCTTGTTTACATACAGTGCAAAAATGGGAAAAAAAAAAAAAAGCCGTCTCTGTAGACAGAAACTTGATATCGGCAAACCGCAAATGAAAAGAATGTATACATGTTGGCAAGACCAGAAAGAACAACACACACACACACACACACACACACACACACAACACACACACACACACACACACACACACACACACACACACACACACACTTAAGAAAAAAACAACTATACTCCAAGGGATCTTTTTCATTTTACATTCTGTGCTTGCAGTGATTTTCATAATATAGTAGTTGCACAGGAGTATTTCATTTCGCTACTCATAAACAACCCCTTCTCTATTTTGCCAGAGAAAAGGTTAAATCATGCTCTTTTCCTGACAATGTTAACCCTATCATTCCTGCTTCATCTTACCCATCAGCTTCCCGCTTTTTCAGCAAAATCTCGTTCCTACTTCCTCACACCAGCTGTTATGTTATTGTTGTTTAAAGCTCAGCTGACTGCTTAGAGCCAAACCAGGGCTATATTATCTTCAAAAGATACAAAACTTTAACAGGAAGGAAAAAAACAGAAAATTAAGTACACATACCAATGCATTCGCGCATATAATCTAAGGACATGCCCCTGGCATTGACAACTCCGTCCAATTTATATCCACCAGCTTGAGGGTGAGGGAGTAACAAAATTTAATGACTAAAGTCGTATCTACTAACAGGAACGCTGTCTTTTGTACTATTTCTAACCATGGCATTTTTAGCATGGGAAGAACTCAAAAATCGGAAGAGGGGCTTATTGATATGGAGCATATGCTTTCTCAACACAGTGTCACCAAGCTAGGAAATTCTACATGTGCTAACACCGCAGAAGCTACATAATGACAAAAAATGTAAGTCTGTGTACAAATCCTATGCACTGCTTCATTCAGAAAACATGAGGGTAGTACTGTGTCCAAAAGTACATAATATAATACAACTGTGTCCCTGTACTTTCTTCCTAGTCGTCAAAGCCAGAAATTATGATTATTGTTCAGGTAAACATGGATTTAAAAAAAAAAAGCACCATGGCTATTCACAATTTTTTTTTCAAATTGAGAGTATTTGCTAAGCTCCATAGTTCCAATGGAAGCTATGAGCAAAGTCAGAGATCTAGTTATTAATAACTGATTGATGCTGGCTAATTTTTTTTTTCTTATGCACAAGCTGTTGCATAACTGTGTATGCACACTGCGCACTCACTCACACCCAAACATACATATATCACGTCACCTCACATCATCATGAATGCACACGCACATACACACATGCAAACACACACATGCGCAAACACACATACACGCACACACACACACACACACACACACACACACACACACGCACACACACACACACACAAACTGTAAGAGAGCACACCTACACACTAAAATTTATACACACACAACATCTCACATACTTGCATACACACACACACACACACACAACTCATACACACACACACACACACACACACACACACCCTAAAAAATGCTGCAGCACAAACACCTACGCTACAAAAAAGTCTCCATCATCTTACCTACAGCTTTAGTGGTCCCCTTTTAAATAAGACAAATCAAGACATTCTGAGATCATAGTCGACCTAAGTGTAAATCCATACCTGCAGTGACCTTTTCCCTATAAGTAGTGAAAATCATTTTATGCAGGGCTTACCAAATGATGAAAAAAAAATTGCTATCCTCAGATAAACTGAACGCAATTCTGAACTTTCTTGTGTGTTTATCAACTTTTCCACAAAGATGTCAAAAAGTATACAAAAACATGGAACTGAACAGGTAATGAAAAACAAAACCACCTGATACATTAAATTAACCAAGGGTGGAAATGGCTGAGGGGGGAAAAAAAAAAAGGGAGGAAATCTAAATGGGAGACAGGGGCATGCTCCCCTAGACAATTTTCATAATGGATGAAAATCTGTACAATCTGGCACATCTTTCAGACATCACATCAGACATTCAAAGTGCTTTAAAAGGTATTTTCCGCACTATTTAGTTTCTATGCATGCACATATTAAATCACAAAGTATACTTGTTATACTTTCATTTTGAAAAAAAAAAAAGCAGCAGCAGCAGCAGCTGGGTAGTATTTGTTTGAGGAGAGGGCCCATGTATTCTGTCCAGTGGGAGAAAAGGACAAAGCAGCAGGGTAGTTTTAAAACTAATTATCGTATTTGTTGTTTGTGCTTTTGTGATCTTACATTTACGTTTGATAAAGGCCAGTTGGCCAAAAATTTGCGCCTGTCTTGTTGTGCTGTATTAAATATGCGTTCTGATTCTATTTTCTCGTTTTTCTGGTTTCTGCTTGCTTGTACGTGGGCGGTCGCACTTGTTTTGGATTTCTTCCCACTAGTCCAATTACAATTTGGTGACCTTTTAGCTCAGTTGTCAGAGCGCCATGTCTCTTTACAATGCAGGGGGTTGTGGGTTCAATTCTCCAGCAGGCCACAGTTTAAAGTTGGCCCATTCCCTCAGTGTAAGGGCCATGAAGGTAACGCAGAGGTTGTGAGTTCGACCCCCATGTGGGCCAACGTTCATATAGCACAGTGGCTCCGCAAATCATTTGGTGAGAGTGCCGTACTGATAATATGGCATGGGTTTGATCCTTCATGCAAGACATGTTTTGTTGTTGCTGTTATTGTTGTTGATGATGATATGCAGGTCTATGGTTTATGCCACGATCTTTTGGACCTTCCATCACATGACATCAGTGCTTACAGAATTTACTAATAAGTGCAGGCATGCTACCTACAGAAACTGAAATTGAAACCAACTAGAATCTGATATTATTTCATGTACTGGTTGTGTTGCGATTTCCTTTCCAGATTTGTTTTCTTTCCAGACAAAAGTGCACCACTTTCTGAACAAAGCAATGCGGTTTAAGATATTACACTTATTGTAACTTTTCTCAAATCTAAGAATAAATGTAAGAACAGCGGTTTTAATCATTACATTAATTGTAACTTTTCTCAAATCTAAGAATGAATGTAAGAACAGCGATTTCAGTCATTACACTTATTGTAATTTTCTCAAATGTAAGAATAAATGTAAGAACAAAGGTTTAAGTCAATACACTTATCATAATTTTCTCAAATCTAAAAATAAATGTAAGAACAGCGATGTAAGTCATTACACTTATTGCAACTTTTCTCAAATCTAAAAATAAATGTAAGAACAGTTGCTAACTGAGCTGCTGCTGCTTCATGCATTAAAATATCTTAAATATAACGCTAAAGTCTTGCTAAAATGAGTGTGGCACGTATTTGCAAAGAAGCAGGAAGATAAAATTTGACTAGAAACAAAAAAACAAACTAACCAACACACACACGCACAACTGCACAAGAAAAAGCAAAATCCTCCAAAAAACCAAAACCAAAACACACACACAAAAAAAGCATGGAGTAGAGTACATGTTTCAAAACAATCAGAATACGGCTTCAGAGAGTATGTATATTTTTGCTAACAAATGCAGTTGTCAAACCTGATCATTGAAACCATTGTTTCCGCTGAGGTACAATGCATCGTCAATCATCAAAGATTGTAGTGGAAGTGTACTTTTAATTGCAAACATTATTACAACTTAGTTGCAAGAATCTTTTTTGTAGTATCATCCTTTTTCTTCTTCTTCTTCTGTTGTTTAGATTTGAACTAGAAATTAAAACTCTATTATTACAAACACAGAAAGAAAGTCAGAATGTCTAAATACTAGTGATGCCGTTTCCAAGCCATCCCTTGGAATGGGTATGTTTTGAAAACACCTGTCAGTATATGTCTAAACACATTTTTTGGTTCAAAGCACTTTGTACGTGCACAGTTTACTTACATCTCAACAACATTCAATACTAAAAACTGGAAACTGGCATTCACACTGCAGTCTCGGTGATGGTTTCTATCTCCAGTGTATGTTCTTCTTGCAGACAATGAAAGTGTGTGTGTAATAAACAGCAGTAACCTGATTTGATGACGAAAAACGGTCCCAAACACAAACAGTTCAACAGGGAGTCCACCAACGCTTGACAAGCAGCCGTTCCATGGTCCGGCGAGTCTTGTCACAGTTGCATCGATTCTGGCAGCGTCAAGACCTTCGCTCATCGTCTTCATCATCATCATCGTTGTCGTAATGCCTCAGTGCATCAGTCAGACAGGAAGTGCATGGAAACAGGATGTGGGTGTGTACAGCCAGTGCACATGTGCAATGATGGGAGATGGGGAGGGGGGTAGGGAGGGAGGGGAGGGCAGGGGGCTAGCCAAAGACTCCGCCAAGTACTCCGCACAGAATGATGATCAGGACAACCAGGCAGATGAGGATCATGATCTTCTTCTGCAAAACACAGTTAAGATTAATTAGTTCATGTAAGGTAGCATTTTAAGATCTCTCTAGAAATAAGATGAAAATAATTGTTTTCAAAAGACAATTATCCAAAAATGAATGTTCTAATCACAAAAAAAATATACACAAGTTCATCACTAAAACATTCTTGCGGTTTGATCAAGTCTGCGATAGTGACACACTAATATTTTCCACTCATTTGCTTTATCCTATAGTGAACAAAATGTGCATTAAAGACGTGTCAAAGGTTAATCTACACCTTCACTCTTCCACCCCCACCCCCTATCCCCATCTTCACATAAACAGTGCACAATAATCATGCATATATTCAAAAAGACCACACTGTTACAACACTTAGCTTTAGCCTGAACATTGTGGCACAAGATACTTTTTAAATAAAAACAAAACTGGAAAGTGTCTTACAACATTTTGATGTGCTATAAAGTTCAAGGTGATTTACAGAACAATCTGCACACAGGCGCAAAGCCAACAAAAGCAAATAAAAATCAACAGTAGCTGTGGATTATTAACACTCGTGAGCCATGGCACAGTGTGTATATACTTAAACAATAGGTTTGTAAAAGTCAAGGGGGAGAAGCAGCATCAGACTATTTGCAAATAAAACAGGAGAATAAATCCAATGAACTGTCATATTTTGTTTTTACAACACTGACAAAGGGGACAATTATTTCAAAATAACACACAATATAAAATCACACAAAAATCACAGTTTGGTGTTTCAGATTTTCTGGTGTTGAATTCTATTTTCCAAACATAGTACATTATTCATTTCCCCACATTTCCTTCTTTTTTTTTTCTCTCTCTTATGAATTGACTTCAGCGCAGACATGAAAGGTTAAGAAATAGGTCAACGATGTAAGGAAATGTGGCAAGTAGATCACTCATGTCCTACAGTCAAGTTCACCCAGATATGAATCAGTTCCTGACCCTGTCAGGGAAGATAAAGCTGTGAATAAGAGGAGTTGATTTGACTTGTTGAAGTCAAATCAACTCCTCTTATTCACAGCTTTATCTTCCCTGACAGGGCCAGGAACTGATTCATAGCTGGGTGAACTTGAGGCTGTGCATGCTTTTTATCTTTCTCTTATGCTGCCAGTCAAGCTCAAACCAAAACAATCAATCACTGTGGAGTATGGATGATCTACTTCCATGCCACTTATCCAATATCTCTTGCAGTATATTCCCACCACCATGAATGACATAAGGAACAGTCTTACCTTGAGGACTGAACAGAACACCTCACAGTTGGTAGCTTGTGGCTTTGAACTTGGTCCATATAGAAGAAAATACCTGCCTGTGTGTGTGGTAAGGTATGGGCATGTGGGAGTGATACGTCAGACTGCATGTACGTGCGTGTGCGCATGCGTGCACAGACACTTTAGTGATACATGTGGTTTGATGTGTGAGCGAGTGTATGAGAATGTATGAGTGCGAAAGAACAAAATCAAAACAAACAAAAAAGAAAAAAGAAAAACATGTATATTAGCCACATTCCTCTCTCTCTTTCCCTGTCTTTTCCCACAGATTTAGATAAGCATGCAAATTGCCACAACACACTGAACAGAAACAACACTCACATCAATGTTCACATTTCACAGTTTACTGATTTTCAATGTAAGTGAAATCACATAAATATATGAGGAATGCATAAAACCAGTCATTCAAAACAGTTTGCTTCTTAAAACTGTAACACTGACTACACATGCCCAATAAATAAACAGCAATGAAAGACTATTTCTACAAGTAGAAAACTTTGAAAAATTAAAATAAATAGTGGATCAGAACAAAAACTACATAACAATGGTGGATCAGAGCAAAAAACTACCTAACAATTTCTAAACAGGGGAGAAAAAAAATCACATGAAAATGACTTGCACAACACCCATTCAATGAGGAGATGGACAAGAGGTGTAATGGGTTTGAGGCATCCCCAAACCAGAACCGTCCCTAGCACTTTTCATGTCAGTCAAAATAGTTGTGCCGACACACATTTGGAAGACGGCAAAATGTCAGCCCAACTCACAGCAAACTTCAGCTGACCTAACCCTTTGACTTCGGCACCCTATCAACCAACTGCAAAAACTTTTTGTCTTCCTCATCCTCTCCAACAGCTCCCCTTCCTGCAGGAGCTTGGTGGATAGGGTGAGGGAGTCAAAAGGGTTAAGTTTTTGCTATGTCAGCATAGCTGACAATTCAAGATGCTGGTGGACAGGATGCAGGAGTCAAAGAGTTAATCCCTTCACTGCCCCAGCCCAGAAAATGTCCAGGCTGGAAGTGCGTTCTTTATGCACATAACCTGGACATTTTCCAGGGTTATTATTTACTGTTACTGTCATTTTCCTTTAAAGCCCAGTCGACTGTGTAGAGCCATATGAGGGCTATAATCGTTTCAAAACACACAATACCTCAACAAGAGTGGAAAAAAAAAGGACAAGAAAATTAACACATGCATCAATGCATTCGCACACATAATCTAAGGAGACGGTGTTGGCATGTCTACCAAATATTTTTTGGGTGAAACACAATGATAAATGCTCTGCGCCCGCTTGTAAGCAATCTAAAATGTCGATCAAGACAGTGGGCAAAATATCAGGGTTTCACTCTGAACAGTTTGTGAGATGTACAAAGGTAAAATCATTGCGAGTGAAACATTTCCTGGCCATGAAGGGTGCACTTAGACTCAGCAGTGATGGGTAAAAACCATGAAGAGTCGCCTCCCCAGCAAAGGCCGTCTCTTGTTTCGTCCAGCAGAGAATGTTCTGTTTTGTTGAGCTTGAAGTCCTACCACTCTCAGAGCATATGAGGACTAGCTTTCACAATGTTGCTCAAAGAAACCTTAACCCTTTGACTACCGCACCCTGTCCACCAGCATCCTGTGTTGTCTGTCAGTCATGCTAGCAAAGCAAAAACTTAACTCTTTGACGTCCTCTCCCTATCCACCAGCTTCCTGCAGGAAGCTGGTGGATAAGGTGAGGGAGTCAAAGGGTTTAAGGTTTTGCAGTTGGTGGATAAGGTGTGGGAGTCAAAGGGTTAAAATATTTTGGTTGCACTGTGAGGTAGCGACGCTATTGTCGGATTCTCAAGAACTGCAACTGATGCAACTGCCAGCGGAGACAGTGTTCATTTCAGTTTTAACCCTTTGACTCCCACACCCTATACACCACCTGCAAAAACTTAACCCTTTGATTCCCTCACCCTTTCCACCAGCTTCCTGCAGGAAGTTGGTGGATAGGTGAGGGAATCAAAGGGTTAAGTTTTTGCTTTGCTGGCATGGTTGACAATGCAGGCAGCTGGTGGACAGGTTGCGGGAATCAAAGGGTTAATAAGTTATGACAGTCCTCTGATTCAGGTATCAGGGTCACTCCTCACATGATGGGGTTGTTGAGGGTAGCGTCTGCACTCTTGAGAGGAACTGTTCATTTTATGAATGATCTTCTTTTTAGATAATGAATCGATTGCGCACACCAAGTACCTGTGTCTGTTTGGTTAAAACTTGCCAGGTACAGATACGGCTGGGGACATTTCTGGCGTTCCTACAGGGTAGTTGTGACAATGAGGGAGGAGGACCGTAAACAACAACACTTTGTAAGTACTACATGTATCACACTAATTACCCAAAATACTGAAAGACCATAAAACAAGACTAATGCCAACATACAAATATGAATGTTTCTCTTGACTGCTTACATGGCAGATCAACTAAGATATTATATAAAAAATAAAAATAAAAAAAATAAAAAATCAGACTACTGGGAATATATATACAAACATTCTATGAGAATGCACAGATGGCAAAAAAATTACGAAGATATCAAAATGAACATCAGTCTCACCTGGATACTAAACTGAAATTCAAAGACTTAATTAAACTATGGTTAGTTGTATTTGGTTAATCATATTTCAAATTTTGAAATGGCATGTCTTGTCAAAAAAAGTTTTGTTGTTGGGAGTCATTACAAGTGGTTAAGAAAATTCATAATTGTCATTTCATTCTGCAATGCTTCTCAGAAGCATGCACCTAGTCATCCTTTCTGGCTCACTTAGCCATCCTTTCTGGCTCACTTAGCCATCCTTTCTGGCTCATCTAGCCATCCTTTCTGGCTCACCTAGCCATCCTTTCTGGCTCATCTAGCCATCCTTTCTGGCTCATCTAGCCATCCTTTCTGGCTCATCTAGCCATCCTTTCTGGCTCATCTAGCCATCCTTTCTGGCTCATCTAGCTATCCTTTCTGGCTCATCTAGCCATCCTTTCTGGCTCATCTAGCCATCCTTTCTGGCTCATCTAGCTATCCTTTCTGGCTCATCTAGCCATCCTTTCTGGCTCACCTAGCCATTCTTTCTGACTCATCTAGCCATCCTTTCTGGCTCACCTAGCTATCCTTTCTGGCTTACCTAGCCATTCTTTCTGGCTCACCTAAACATCCTTTCTGGCTCACCTAGCACTTTCTGGCTCACCTAGCACTTTCTGGCTCACCTAGCCATTCTTTCTGGCTCACCTAGCCATCCTTTCTGGCTCACCTAGCACTTTCTGGCTCACCTAGCTATCCTTTCTGGCTCACCCAGCCATCATTGCTGACTCATCTAGCCATCCTTTCTGGCTCACCTAGCCATCCTTTCTGGCTCACCTATTCTTTCTGGCTCACCCAGCCATCATTGCTGACTCACCTAGCCATCCTTTCTGGCTCACCTAGCTATCCTTTCTGGCTCACCTAGCAATTCTTTCTGGCTCACCTAGCCATTCTTTCTGGCTCACCTAGCCACACTTTCTGGCTCACTTATCCACCCTTTCTGGCTCACCTAGCCATCTTTTCTGGCTAACGTAGCCATCCTTTCTGGCTCTCTCCAGCCACTCTTTTTGACACACCAGTTTTATTTTTCTCATGACTGGGTTTCCGTGCTCGGAACAAATTCCACATACACAACAACGCCACAAGTGTCACACATGATGAAAAAAGATACAACCTAACTGCGGCATAAACCATACGCCTGGACATAAACCCACTGTGCCAGCAGGGTCTTCAGATTTTACCTAACTTACTGGTTTCTAGAAACTTTTGTTGTTTATGCTTGTATCAGACTATATATGTTGGCTCAGCAACACACCACTTACCCCAGGTTCAATCATTCACAAACCCAACGCCAAGTCTATAGAAATTACCAATATCAAGCTGTTATGCTAGGTTCATTCATTCGAAAACCCAATGCCAAGTCCATAGAAGTTACCAATATCAAGCTGCTATGCTAGGTTAATTCATTCACAGACTTAATGCCAAGTCTACAGAAATTAGCAGTATCACCTGCTATGAGGCTGTTTATCAGAACAGACTTTGCACTGTTACGGAGTAGCATTCATGGAGTTCAGAAGTGCCTGCTCTGATCCGAACTACCAAAGACATAACCTACTCAGCTCCTACTGGCAACGTAATTGTTCTGTCAAAGGGCTACATCTCCATGACATCCCTTTAGGAATCAAAACTGAGGTGACAAGGAGAGCAGGGCATGAAGGCTTATGACATTTTATAACGCTGGGGTGATTTGTGAAAGATGAGGGTAACAACAGTGTTGCTGCGAAGTTCTGTTCTGACTGAGACTGTGTGACACGGCTGTAAACTTCTGATTGTAACATCTCTTAGCATCAACCAGGCCTGAGAAATATACGTCTTCGTATTGGTTACAAAACATTTGAGCAACATACAAAAAAAACAACAACACATCAATGAAGTGTAAGGCACACAACTGTGTAATCTCAGTCCTTTCTCTGAGCCAGTAACAAACTCAACTCCAGTCACGGGGGGGGGGGGGGGGGATCCCACAGTTGAATAAGCTATAACTATTTAGTCCCACAACCTCCTGGTCATCAGTCTGTTATTCTAAAAACTTTGCCACAACAACCACCATCTTATGAGGACTTTGTCCAACAAAATTTTTCAAATATAGCAGCACGTTTATCAGTCAAAGAGTGCAGTGGATTGCTTCCAGAGATTAACATATGGATGAGTATCCATGCCATAAAAAAAAAATTCTGTCATTCACTTTTGGCTATATATGTTAACATCCAAGAGCAAATGAAATTATCCCATGCCATTTACACAGCTAATGTTTTGGTTTGTGTGGATCTGTACGCCAGGGGTAGGAACTACTGAAAAGAAAAAGAGAGAAAATCTAAGTGAGAGGGTCCAGGGGTATGCTTTCTTGTGAAAAAAAAAGTTTGTACAATCTGGCACATTTTCAGGTACCCAATCAGACATTCAGAATGTTTAAAAAGGTATTGTCTGCACTATTCATGTTCTACACAAGTACATATCATAATCACAAATTAACCTGATTACACTTGCTCAACTTTGAAAAAAACTCTGCTGGATATGGGTTTTCCAAGGAAAGAGCTCATGTAGTCCAAGGAAATTGATTCCTTCCGCCGCGGAAATCCACAGATTCAAGACAATTCCCACCCATGGTGTGTTGATGTGTGCTGGTAGGGAATTTTAAACATTTGGCATCAAGATAGCAAAGAAACACCCATACATCCAGAAAAAGGATGACAACAGCACGAAATGTCTGCTACACTATGAGACACAGCACCGCAGAGTTCTGTTGTTGTTGATGAGGATAGGCAAAAAATCATTAACATTTGTAGTTTGGTTAATCATATTATTATTAATAACAAACAAATATTTTTTTCAAAAAATGGAAGAAATAACAGCAGCATTTAAAAGTGCAAAGACTCCTTTCATTAAGCCTTACACTGTTCTTTTTCTTTCAACTATTGGTCTGCCCTGAAGACCAAACTCTCACAGGAAGAAACGTAGGCCATTTCACCAATTTCCATGGTGAACCTGTTGAACAACGACAAGAAACGTCCCTGGTTCAGAGAAAGCATGTCATGCCAATGTGACATTTTTTTCCAGACACGTTACACTGCAACATTGACTGCATTCATAGAATCACACAATCAAGTTTTCTTTGCGTTATCGCTACCAGGAAAATTCCAAGCATCCTGCAGTCACGATGCACTTGTGAGGCATATGACATGACCCTTTATTAATATTTTATTATTATGACATGACCTTTTATTATCATTTTATTATTATCATTAATTTTGTGTATAGCCGGCTGACTACACTGAGCCATATCAGGGCTGTAACCAGACCTTAAACAGATCCTTTCAGAAACATATCATGGTAGTTAGTGTCGATGAGAAATACCAGAAGCTGGATGGGACCAAGAGCAACAATGCTTCACCACTGACCGGACAATCACTTTCCAGCTCCCGAAGCCACAAGGTAGCCATAGCCATTTCACGAGCCAACATGGGGCTGTCTACATGCTTCATGACCCACTTGGACCCAGTCATCTGTTACCTTGTTTGCACGCTGAATGGCAAGATGGACACAGACACACAGCATGTACAAACCAGGTCCAGCCCAGCTACTGGACCAAGAGAAAGTGACAGAGCCCTCCCTTGCTTTACTCTGAGCCTTCATTTCTCTATATGGCAGCCTGCCCAGCCATCAGCTCACACAGCTGCCAACTATTCTCCCCTTACTATAGTCTCAACACTAAGCAGTCAGAAGTTCCCTAGGCTGCCTTCAGATACACGAACTTGTAGTTAGTGATTACAACAATCCCTCTCGCAACAGTATTATTAATCTTTAAATTTGTTACTCTCACACAAGTGTTGTTGTTAAAAGCATGCCTTTAAAAAAATGTGAATAGCAATATGTGCCACCGAATAATGAATATTCTATACATACTTGAGCTCCTGTAGCCACCAAGTGTAATTAACATGTATATATGTATATAGTAGTGACGCATATCTGAACAACTGTTTAATGTAGTTATGTACAGTACGAGGGTATGGAACTTTCAGGAATTGTATGGACAACTGTCATAGTTCTTTACATTTTCATCACTCCCATTTCAAATACATATGATCTAATTTCTCCTGCACGTTAAGAAAGAGCGTACTCTTGTTCTTACTTGAACATATGTGCGTGTGCACAAACACACACACACACATACATACGCATGCATGCACACACACACAAAACACACACACACATACGTACAACACAACACACACACACACACACATACGCACGCATGCACACACACACACACACATACACGATATACACAGGTGCGCCTGAATTACCCCAATTAATCCCCATCCCTCCCCTCCTCATTTTCAGAGGAAGATAAAAATGTGCTGAAACATCATGACAGTTGTCCACTTAACACCTTACCGACACACCTCAAATATGTTTTCCAAACTATTGCAACTCACAGTTATGTACACGCTTGAGACAGCATTCACCAAGAGACAAAAAAAGTTTCCATCAAGGGAAAAAAAACAACATATTCTACAACCAACAACCACAATCCTGAGATGAATAAATTTTTCTTGAAACAAGAATGAAGACAACTGCTGCCGGTGAAAGTTTCCAGTATAGGTGGTCTTGTTACCTCTACAGAAAGAGGACAACAGAATAACAAACTGCCGTGGAAAAAAAACCAAAAAAACAGATGGGTGCAGGGGAAGCTAAGGAAAAAGCATAGTTTGTAGTCTGGTGTTAGTCAAGAGTGATTCATTGCAGACAATTTCTGCTATCAAGTCCATGAATAACTATCGGGCAAAAAAAAAAAAAATTCACTGCAGTGCACAATTTCTGCCATCCTATCCACCAGTAATTATCTGACAAAAAAACGATTAATTGCAGACAGTTTCTGCCATCCTATCCCCAATTTAATTATCGGGCGAAAAATGATTCATTGCAGACAATTTCTGCCATCCATCCACCAGTAATTACCTGGTGAAAAATGATTAATTGCAGACAATTTCTGTCATCCTATCCTCCATTAATTTCTGGCAAAAAATGATTCACTGCAGGCAATTTCTGCCAGCCAATCCATGAGTAATTATCTGGCAAAAAAAACAACAATTCACTGTGGGCAATTTCTGCCATCCAATCCACGAGTAATTATCTGGCAAAAAATGATTCACTGCAGAGTTTCTGCCGTTCTACCACCAGTAATCATCCGGCAAAAAAACGACTCATGTGGGCAATTTCTGCCATCCAATCCAAAGCAATTATCTGGCAAAAAAAAACCCCACCCCAAAACAACAACAACAAAAAACCATGATTCATTGCAGACAATTTCTGCCATCCTATCCACCAGTAATTATTTTGGCGAAAAACGATTATTGTGGGCAATTTCTGCCACCCAATCCACAAGTGATTATCTGGCAAAAAAACAATTCGATTGCAGACAATTTCGCCATCCTATTCACCAGTAATTATCTGGCAAACTGCTTGAGCCTACACAAAACCCTATACTACTGGAGAGGGAAGAAGGGTGCTGGAGAACAGAATCTCTGCAACATTAAGCTGACACCACCAGAACAGCTGAAAAATCAAGATGGGCGGCAAACAGGCCCGGTTTTATGTGTCGCAAGCTGGGATTGAACTTGAGACTTCAACTCTCAAAGCCAAAAACTCAATCAACAGAGGAAACCAGCCCACATCTAATTTAAAAAAGAAAGAAAGAAAGAAAGAAAGAAAAGAAACACAAAGTAGATAAAGCAGAGATGAGGAAATGCTTAGAAACTGTTGAGAAATATGTGAAGGAGAGTACTATAGAGAGGAGATATGGTGGCTGGTGTCATGTATGAAGATGAATCAGAGAAGACAGAAGACCAGACACAATAGAAGAAACAGGATTCGACGGAGGAAGGGGATCTTTTTAAGAGTAAAGCTGAGGAAGAGGAGCAGGGATGGGGTAGGATGTGAATAGAAATTCAGGAACAACATTATGATTTTAAATCTTGTTTGATGTCTTCTAATAGCTATTTCATCAAATATTAATACAGGTTGAATAATACTAGGAGATACTATCTGCTTGAAATTTTAGTAAAAGTTGTAAAAATCATGAGTATGCAAGGCAACATGCTATTTTTGTTTTAAGCCATCTGTAAGTCTCTCTTTGAATTCTTATAAGAATGTCTATCACCCACAGACTGTGATTCCCAAACTATTTCCAAAACCAGATTTGTACAAAACATTGTGAACGCCACATGTCTATGTAACATAATTCTGTTTTTGCAAAGAATGGGAAGGCAGCAGAGAATGGAAAACTTTGGGAAGAAAAGAGACAAAAAGGATTACAATAAAAAAAAGGATAAAACAAAAAGAACAACTCTTTTCTTTAAACTACATCATCATCATCATCATCATCATCATCATCATTATTATCAGGTGCCTTGCCGCATGGCGTTGGCGATTATG
This sequence comes from Monoplex corrugatus, assembly GCA_030674185.1. Lineage (NCBI taxonomy): Eukaryota > Metazoa > Mollusca > Gastropoda > Littorinimorpha > Ranellidae > Monoplex > Monoplex corrugatus. The sequence goes on along the minus strand of JAPXFY010000025.1, from coordinate 32,933,158 downwards.
GACTTCCATCTGTCTTTATCTCTTACTGCCTCAAGCATCTCTTCCATCCTCCCTGTCTTCAGCCACTCTGAAAGTCCGTCTAGTCTCTTCTCCCTGGGTCTACCCTGGTGCTCTCCTTCCCTCCAGCTTTCCCATTGTGACCAGGTGTTACAATTCCCCTTTCCTCATAAAATGGCTATGAATGTTGCCTGTCTTTTCCTAATCTTCCTTATGAATGATCTACTTGTGTCTGCCTCCATCAAGACTGTCTCGTTTGTTTTCTTTGCTGTCCATGGAACTCTCAACATCCTTCTTAGAAACCACATCTCAGCTGCCTCAATCTTGTTCTGGCTTTGCTTGTTGACTGTCCACGCCTCGCAACCGTACAACAGTATTGGTTCTATATAACATACAGCTGCTATGAAAGTCTGAGAAACCAGCACATGTTTTATTTATTAATTGTATGTCTGCTGTTGTCTTTTAAGTTTTACAGCTGTTATTCTAAATACTGAACTGCTTTCTGTTTGACATATTCCAAAATTTCCAAACTGTTACCTGAAGACAGCAGAGCAAAATATCTGAGCAAACTCCAAAGAAATGCCATGTGTAGCGATGTTCTAAAAAAAATAATATAAATAAAAATAAATCATACATGAAATGAAGTAAAATAACGGGCTCACGTCAGGCTGTTACGATCAGCCAAACTCTCCAGACATCACAAGGGCTTGCAAGAAAATTTCTTGGGAGCCAAAAATAATATTTCCATTGAGCACAGCCCGAACAGCTTCATCAATCACGGTCGACCTCATGATGCAAACCGATGGCTCTTATCAAGGAATGAACAAAGAGCGCAGATATGAATGGACCTGGGCATAAGGAAAACATCCATATTTACTGGGATAGACAGAAAACATTTACACAGGATATGCCCTACACAAGGCTTCCACATAGTTATGGAACAAGACACACACGGAAAAGACTGCAGGACTGTGTCAGGATAATAAACGAAAATGAATACATATACACTAAATGGAAAGTAGACATTTTAATACTAGCCTAACAAAGAATGGAAAAACATTCACACTATATAAAAGAGGACTACACAACACCACTATGATGAAATATACAGGTAGTTAATATCTACATCGAATAGTAAATGTTTACTGGTACAAAAAGTGGAACAAAATGCGCAACTGTGGTTTATCCAACGTGGGGCAATTACAAATGAAAACCAGACAAGCTTTTTATGTTATTCGTTTTTTCCAATCACATTTTTTTCATTGGTTCATCAAATTTGTAACAGTAACAAAGGAAAACTAGACAAGCTTTTCGCATTCCCCCCCCCCCTTTTTTGTGTGTGTAGCAATGCAAAACAATCCATGCGGCCACAAAGCGAATGACAATACATGTATTGATCATACCAACACAAAACTTTGATCAAAAATGCAATATAGTTTTATTCTTTATCTTCACAGGAGGCTTGCTGGCTCTAGTGATAGAGCTTTGAACTCAAGCTCTATTGTCTTGAGTCAATCCTACCCCACAAAATAGAAGTTGGCTCGTTCACTGCCCATCTAGCTCCAATCATTCTGGAATTGTCAGCTTTCACAGGTCCCATCCCCTTCTCCATTTCAAGACCCTGTTCATGCATTGGTTTTTACGCAGGCTCAAGGATCTTACCTAAAACTGCTGGCAGATTTGAGTGAAGCACATATGGAACTGCCTAGACACAATGAATCCCTTTTAATCAAACTCCAATTGCGAGGCGCAGACACAAAGAGGAAATCTGCCTTTCTGAAACTATGATTCTCTACCATCTACACATAGTTCATTTAGCCTGATCCACTCATTCTTGTACACTTCATCTTTTATTTGGAGTTCAACTTCTTCAATGTGTGGATTACAAGCACCATGTATCAATGGAAATATCTGATAAGAGAGATGTTCTTCAATAATCAGTTAGAGACAACTTTCTGTTTTTTCCTAAGACATTTTGCTAAGATATGAGGGGGAAAAATCACTTCTAACAATACTATCTTCCTCTCAGTACTCTACACCACTGTGTATCTCAAACCATTGTTGATTTTATTTCACACACTATGCTAATCATAACTGAACTTAGGCTCCTATTCTGCATATTTCTTACAATTTCCATTTTCTATTTTGTGATGTTTAGTACTCAAAGTTCCTATAACACTATTGTGACTGGCCCTGCCTCTGCCTGAACTTCCGGTCAGCCTGAGCCTGCCGCCAATAAAGAACCAGTACTTGTAAAAAAAACTCTCTAGAAGGCCTGAATGAAGTCCAATTGTCACCAAAATTTGTGTACTTAATGAAAAAAGGATGTGACTTAAATAGTTTTTAGCTGCCATCCAGTTCTGTACCATATATCACCGAAACGACTTTTAACGCGGCCTGGCAATAGGTAAAGCTCGGCGTTCACGACTATAGTCGCGACTCGTCACGGATGTGTTAATGGAAAGTATCTAGATCTTCAGTTCTTTCCTTTTCCTTTTCTATCTAATTACATGCTCTAAACATTACTGCACACAGAACTGATTCCAAAGGATTAGTAACCAGACCATCAAAGTCTGGCAGAAGGGGTGGAGTGGAGGAGAAATCCCTATCCAATTCACTTCCTCAATAGGAACTCTAGTATTGGGCCATGGCGAAACAGCTATTAATCATGGTTAGTAAAACTAACACTACAAGAAGCTGGTAATAAGCTGAAGGTGGTCAGAGGGTTAATCTTCCAATTTCAGTCTAAATAACAAGTTGATCTGCAATTTACATTCACATATAACAGAGGCAGAAAAAAGAGAGACCCTGAGAGAAAGAGAGGATGAACACAGTTACAACTTTAACCCACCATCTCCCCAACCTATGCACCAACTGCAAAAACTTAACCCTTTGACTCCCTCACCCTATCCACCAGATTGTGTATGTGTGTGTGTGTGGTTTTTGTTGTTGCATTTTAACATCCCTTTTTGAGCATTACTGAGCATTTCAAATGACTGAGCTATACCAGCTGGAAAATACCGGTCTTGAAACATTCCAATTTGACTAGAATTTACATGATTGTCACAAAGTATTATCCAGGCCATATCAACACATAGATCAACTAGTGACAATCTGTTTCAGTGAGATACATCACATATGATACAAATGACAGGGTCTATGTTTATCTTCAAAAGACAGCACAAAGGTATCTCTTTTGAAAAGTTATCATTTTTTCATAGTTTAGATTTCAACATTTTTGTGTTCATTTTCTATACATATCTTAGTCAGTAGTTATTGTTGGTTTTTTGTTTGTTGGTTTTTATTATTTAGCTAATGCATACCTTAAAAACCGAGATCTGTTCATCCTGTATTGTATATCAGTAATACGGTTTAGAGTCTTTCTTACTCTATATATTTAAAATCTGGCTTCCAGACTGTTTTAATGTGAATATATAAAATGTACATTTGTTATATTCAGCAGTCTGGAAGTGTCTAGTATCCATTTTCTTATGCATATGACTTTTAGTTTCTTTCATTTTGGGGTGTGTGTGTGTGTGTGTGTGTGTGTGTGTTGTATGTGTGTGTGTGTGTGTGTGTGTGTGTGTGTGTGTGTGTGTGTGTGTGTGTGTGTGTGTGTGTGTGTGTGTGTGTGTGTGTGTGTGTGTTGTGTGTGTGTTAAAGAGAGAGACAAACTAAGCATTTGTTCTGTTATGTTCTACATGCATTTCTAAAATACGGCTCAGTATTGGATGCAATGTGTACTAACAAAATACATCCGGTTTCTCATCGATTTATTGATTGTTTTGTACACGAACACAATAATGGATTTTTTTATATTATAAACGGGTAGTGTGTGCCCACAGGAAGCAACAGTTGTGTGTGTGTGTGTGTGTGTGTGTGTGTGTGTGTGTGTGTGTGTGTGTGTGTGTGTGTGTGTGTGTGTGTGTGTGTGTGTGTGTGCGTGCGTCGCGCGCGCGCATGCAAGTGTAAGTGTGGAATGGAGATGAAGTGTGTGCGTGTGTGTAAAGTGGAGAGGAGTTAAGGTGTGTGTGTGTACGCGCCTATGCATGCGCGAATGCATATCGTGTAAGTAGAGTGAAGATGATGAAGGTGCATGTGTGAGTGTGTGAGCGCGTGCCTGCCTGCCTGCATGTGTACGTGTGTGTGTGTGACACGTGTGAATGTATGTGTATGCCTGCGTGTGAGCGCATATGTGTGCATGTCGCATGCGTATGGTTGAAAACATCCCTGTCCAATGCAGGGACAAGATTTTCCCCAAGACCTCTCACTGTAGATGACCCCTCATCACTTAGCAATCACATCAGAAATGCATGACATGATACACCTCAGATTCTGAGGAGAACAGCAGATATTTTCTTTTTTCTTTTCAGCCGTCTAAAACCCACAGGGCAAACATTTTTGTCTTGTTTTTTTTTGTTTTTTGTTTCATCTAGATGCTTTGCTAACTTTGTGGGCATGTGCACAGAAGTGACTGGGGACAGCAAAGTATGCATATAAGTAAACAATGTTTGGGCCAGAAACAGTTAAAAATTCTCAACTGGACAGACAACCAAGCATCTCCCTTTAAGATGTTTACATATCTCTCTCTATCTCTTTCTCATCACACCACACCGCGTGCGCACGGCACACACACACAACAACACACATCTGTAGAGTGAGAGTCCACAAAGGGAAAGTACAATTTTATTTGACAAAATAAACTGGTTATGAGAGAGCTATCATCAAACGTTTTCACAATTTTTCATGAAATTTCACCTAACTGTTTCATATATTTTGTTTTTTTGACAAACTTGTTAAGAGTCAGAATGTCACATTAACCGAATAAAAAAAATATTACGTTAAGAAATATTAGACACGCCCCCCACCACCCCCCCCCAAAAATTGTCACCTTGGCTTCAAACACAAATGTTGACAAAACCTCTCAATTATCCTGTCCTTACCCTCATTAAGATCACAAAAATATTGTAATTAAACATTTCAATATGAGAACGTTTTCTAAATAAATACATGATCTACTAATGTGTGCATGTAGGGGGGTATGCATATATATATAAAGTAGACTTATGTGCATATATGTATGTGTATGCATATTTTTCATACATGTGTAGACTTATGTGCATATATGTATGTGTATGCATATGTTTCACATATCTGCTCTTTTGTTGCTGTATTTATATGTCAAAGTACATGCAAAACATGTAAACAAGTTGAAAACAAAACAAAACAAAACAGAAAACAATAACACATAGCATCTTCTTGATGTGTTGCGACTAAGCTGTGACCAAGATATCAGATATCAAGAGGTACTGGACATTCTCATTCTAGTTCTAACATTTAACGTATGCACACATGGACACACATCACAAGAAGAAAGTAAGAATGGGGATGAAAAAATACTTACAACAACAAACAAGTTACACAGATTGATAAATCTACAAAGTACAAACATGCTCCGCTATAAATGTACTCAATGGGAGAAAAAAAAGTTTATTGCACTGAGTTCACTCATCCACAAGCACAGTCGATCATCAGAGGTTTAAAGTTCCGTCCATCCTACACATGCATACCCACGCATATAGATACACAACACACATATCACCATTATAATTTACATTTTTTTTTGAAACATGCCAAAGAGGACAGCTCCACTAAGCAAACCTCAAAATTTCCAAAATCACAAACTAACATCTGAAATGCTATAAAAATGTTTTTAAGACCTCAGGAAATCCCTTCAATGAGGACAAAGTTGAAATCAATTACGTAATGAAAAGAATTTTCCTGCTTCGAAGCCATGTACAGGAGAGATTATCTCATTATTTACACTTGCAAAATAGGGGGGGAAGCATTTAAGCAACGAGCTGAGTAACAAGAGGAAGACAGAATGAGCGAGGGGGCCCAGAGGGAGGTGGGAGGTGGGAAGACAGCAAGAAAGAAGGGTTGGGTTGGAAGGGACAGTGAGACAAAGAAAAGAGAAACAGGGAGAGCGGACACCAGTATGACTTGCGTCAAAAAGACAAAGTGACAGGATGTTTAGGATGTTTAGTCTAGCATTACAGGTAGTCGGATATTGAGAGAGAGAGAGAGAGAGGAGGGGGGAGGAGGGAAGAGAAGAAGACAAAAGGAAAAGACAGAGCAGAAAATATTACCTGTTTTTATCTTGAGCAGTTTTTATTCAACAACAAGTAAACAAACACATACAAGACTGTGATGCTTGTCCTGGTTACACGGAGAAAGATTAAAACAGGAAAACAACTAAAACATGCTTGAAATCATTTTCAAAACTATGTAGTCAACATCCTCAACGTCTACAAAATCTAAAAACAAAACCATAAAACAGTTCAAGACATTGTCAAACAGCATAATAAAAAAAAAATCCTTCATTCCACAAAATTAGGCCAGAAACACAAATATGGTCATTTTGCAATTAAAAACATCAACTTTTACTACAAGACAGAAACACAAACATCCAGAAACGTTTTCATGGACCATAGTTAAAAACATTATTACCATTTATCAAATCACATCAAAACAAAAACAAAAAAGTACACACTAACACTTCCAAACAACATCAAACAGCAACAGTTTAAAACAATGAAACACCCTAAAAAATAAAAACACTCATTACACAATCAAAATTAAAGTTTTGGAACAAAGAAGAAAAAGAAAAAGGTGCCCGAGATTTACGGATCAGTGCTTGTAGCAAGGCAAAAGATGAAACGACAAAAACGATGTCAAACAAGCATGAGTACATTATCAGCTTCAACAATATCCAAAAAATGACACTGCCTTCTGTGTACACAAACTCACACAAATGACCAGAAGACATGCCAATTCAAAGATGTGGTTTAAATACAATTTAATAAAAACATCAATGACATGCATGCCAATTTATAGTCTATATGACGCTGTCATAAACACAAAATCCAGTAAATGATACTAGTATAAACCTAAATCCAAACATTTTACAGACATGTATATGCCAGTTCATAAAAATGACATGACCATGTAACTCTTTATTTCACTATTAACAATCTTTTTCAATTATGACAATACGCATATCAGGTCAGTGTACACCTAACTCGGAGAAATTTAACAACATGCACGCTGCAATTCGCAGATAAGACATCTGTGTGCATAGCAATGAATAAAGTTCATGATTCATCCTTTAAAGCATGAATACCAATCATCACAATGATACAGGAATCGAAATGTTGGACAAAGAATAACACCCAATACAAAACAGTAATCCCATCTTTCATGGAGAACCCCTATCCTATGTAATACAAAAAGATAGTTATTTTGCTTTAAAAAAAAAGTAATAAAAAAAAAAATTTGATATCTTACCTCTTTGGCCGACAAAACATAAGACTGTTTGGACACCCCCTTCTTTAGTTCTAAATGAACTCCCACACCTGTCTATATAGCTCGATAGTAATGATACATAATAAAATATACTTATCATAGTCTGTCCCTGCCCTATGGAGCATATGCCTATGTTTTGCATAATCCGATATAAAAAAGGAAGCTGACCTGTACTCTTCAAGACTGTCAGAAGTCTTATTACAAAATCTGAAGATAATTTCACATAAGCATACATGATCATATTTCATGATTACTAATACACTGTGCCTGCTCAACAGTACAACCGAAACATCCAGCCCCCCCCCCCAAAAAAAAAACCAACAACAACAACAAACAACCCAACAACAACAACAACAACAACAAAACAAAACAACCTTACACGGACTATTCCAGCCTACAAGCATATGATAAATACTGAACTGAAAATGATTTTTCTAAAAGTTAGGTTTACACGCAACACTTCAGAGAAGGACCCCTCCTCCAATACTTTTTCCAGCCCTGCCCATCACTGCCTAACCTATACCTTTCTCCAACCTACACCCATCACTGCCTAACCTATACCTTTCTCCAACCTACACCCATCACTGCCTAACCTATACCTTTCTCCAACCTATACCCATCACTGCCTAACCTATACCTTTCTCCAACCTACACCCATCACTGCCTAACCTATACCTTTCTCCAACCTACACCCATCACTGCCTAACCCATACCTTTCTCCAGCCTACACCCATCACTGCCTAACCTATACCTTTCTCCAACCTACACCCATCACTACCTAACCTATACCTTTCTCCAACCTACACCCATCACTGCTTAACCTATACCTTTCTCCAACCTACACCCATCACTACCTAACCTATACCTTTCTCCAACCTACACCCATCACTGCCTAACCTATACCTTTCTCCAACCTACACCCATCACTACCTAACCTATACCTTTCTCCAACCTACACCCATCACTACCTAACCTATACTTTTCTCCAACCTACACCCATCACTGCCTAACCTAAATCTTTCTCCGACCAACGCCCATCACTGCCTGACCTAAATCTTTCTCCAATCTATGCTCATCACTGCCCAACCTAAATCTTTCTCTAACTATGCCCATCACTGCCCAACCTAAATCTTTCTCCAACCAATGCCCATCACTGCCTAACCTAAATATTTCTCCAATCTACGCCCATCACTACCTAACCTATATCTTTCTCCAACCTACACCCATCACTGCATAACCTAAATCTTTCTCCAACCTATTTCCATCACTGCTAACCGAAATGTTTCTCCAACCTATGCCCATCACTGCCTAACCTAAATCTTTCTCCAACCTATGCCCATCACTGCCTAACCTAAATCTTTCTCCAATCTACGCCCATCACTGCCTAACCTAAATCTTTCTCCAACCTAAGCTCATCATGGCATTAACCTAAACCTTTCTCTAACCTATGCCTATCACTGCTTAACCTAAACTTTCTCCAACCTACCCCATCACTACTAACCTAAATCTTTCTCCAACCTAAGCCCATCATGGCATTAACCTAAACCTTTCTCCAACCTAAGCACATCACTGCCAAACCTTAACATTTCTCCAACCAACGCCCATCACTGCCTAACCTAAATATTTCTCCAACCTATGCCCATCATTGCCTAACCTGAATCTTTCTCCAACCTGTGTGTTCTTTGGCTTGTTTTGCTAAGCATGCTGACATAGTGTATATGCCTGAAAAGTCAGCAGGCTCTTAAATAAAAAGATTTCTGTACATCGTGTAAAAGGTCTGCTGCAAAGATCAGTACCTGTACACAGTCATACTTGCAAGACAGCTGTGATACCGCAATGCTTGACAGACTTTATAGCATTTTTTTTGCGTCCCTATATTTGTTCAAGGCACATATAATGCACACACACTCACACACAAGCAATCCCCAAAACACAAACACACAAATTTTCACATGCGCACGCACATGCATGCACGCACACTCACACATGCGCATGCTCACACACGTGCGCGCACAAACACAAGTGCATATACTATCTGAAACACAAACATACAAATTCTCACACACACACACACAAACTCTCTCACACACACACACACACACACACACACACACACACACACACACACAAACTCTCTCACACACACACACACACACACACACATATTCACACACACACACATACAAACAAACAAAATCAATCAATCAATCAATGACAAAAAGCTTCACTTGGTCTGACAGCTAAGCAAAACGACAGCATCCGTTTAGTTTGAAGAAAAATATGCAAACACAAAAGACCAACAACAACAACAACAAAAACAGAAAAGAAAGAAAAGCATGAAAAGACAAATAAAAAAAACCACAGAAGTGTGATGGCAAAATCATTCTTATGTTCACAGCATGAGAAAGAGGAGGTGAGCGGGAAGGGAGATGAAGAAAAAATGCGGGAAAAGGGACGTCCTGAAAGAGGAGGGATTATCTTTAAAACTTTCTCACCAACAATAATCAAACATCATATAACACTGCATGATCCCATCAGTTACTGATCAAACAATAAAGGATACGAGATAGAGAACATAAATCCACGCTTATTTGAAATAAATATCAATGCACCATGGCTTACACACAAATCACTCACTGGTCAGACATGATCAGTTTTCTCCACGACAACAGGGGGGGGGGGGGGGGAACAAACACGACCAAACAATACAGTATAATCTCAACAACATCAAAGTACATACACAATACAACATAAATCACTGAGCAGAACTTGGAATACAAATGATAACGTAAAAAATGTAGCAGTATGAATAAGAGGTTGGGGGTGAGGAATACAGTCTTTCCCTACTGGAGTCCTACTTTTAACCCTTTGACTCCCACGCCGCACCCTGTCAACCATGCTGGCAGGCAAAGCAAAAACTTTATTCTTTGACTCCCTCACCCTATCCACCAGCTTCCTGCAGGAAGCTGATGGATAGGGTGAGGGAGTCAAAGGGTCAAAATTTTGCAGTTGGTGGATAGGGTACGGGAGTCAAAGGGTTATGGCCTGACGGCGATACAATCTGACTAGAGACTGACCACTCCCCACCCCACAAATGAAATGACCACAGACAGGGCTTGGGAAATCATCCCTGCCACAATCTGTGGAGGGACAGAACACTGAAAATGACAGAAGACAGAGTTGGGGGGGGGGAAGGGGGGCGGGGGGGTTGGGGGGTTGGGTGACGCTTTGGCAGTAATCGAATTTGGTCCATCATATCAGCCAGTCACAGACACACCAATGATGAGCACAACGATTGCCAGCAGAATAACGACACATATGATGATCATTATCTTTTTCTGAAACAAACCACAGACACACAAGTCATCATTTCTTTAGCACTGAGGCTCAGGAATGTACATTACGATGTGCACTGCTGTTTGGCAAAAGGAACATTGTCTCTCTCTCTCTCACACACACACACACACACACACACACACACACACACACACACACACACACACACACACACACACAACACTTGACCATGATCAGAATGACAAAAGAAACAAGAATCAATCATCAGCAATTTAGTTCGGGACTTCATGAAAGATCAATGAGGAAAATGAATGGAAAAAGAGCCAATGCCCTATGAAATGAGGTAACAAGAAAACATGAAAAAATGCAAATAAATCACTCACTAACTAGCAGAACAATGTTCCAACCCACAAGGTCAAGAATGCAAGGGCAACAGCCAAAGGAGTCAGAGAAAAGAAGCAAAATGGAGATAGAAAAATGGCTTAAAAAAAAACCTGACAACAATTTAAAAAAAAATTAATTAATATAAAAAAAAAGAGGGGTGGGTATTCACAGAGATTTACCCACAGTGAAACCTTTACAGGGTTTAAATACTGTATAAATATCTTAAACTTCATGAACTTTCGACTTGATTTGGGGCTTCTAAAGTACATGCAAGCGCGCACGCGCACGCACGCACACACACACACGATACGCACAAACACACACACACGTACACGTATGAAACTTTGAAAACACATGTGCCACAAATTTCAAACACACATTCACCACCCAATCAAATACACCCCCCTACCCCCACCCTCAATTTGTACATTCTCTTTCTGTCTTCTCAAGACATTTTTGATGCTCCTTCCATATCTACTGAATGCTGCGAGCGAATTTGGCAGTCACTGAGTCAAAATTCACAAATCACAGACATGTTTTTCACTTCTCAAAGACTTTCTCAAGGCCTTGAAAATGCAAGCCGTTTTCTCTCAAATTTTTTTTATTTATCTTCAAGGATCAACCCTGCATTACAGCCTAAAAACATCATAACAAGAAAAATAAAGCATAAGACCTCCACATGTTGCATTTAAACAAAAAAAGAAAAAAAGGGGAGTGGGTGGCAGGAAGACATCAAGGCATCCATACAGCCTCTGACTAATAAGACAATAATGAATAACAGCGAAGAAAAAGATACCCACAGCGGTATTCAAATATAAAACAATTGAATTCAAACACAAAAACAGGGTGCTTTCCTCAGTCCATCATTTAAATACCATGAAAGCAGCACACACGCGCGCACGCATGCACGCATACACACAACCAAGGACTCAAAATCAAAACAAAAACAAAACTATTCTAAGAACATAACCCCTCAAGAAAAAAAAATGTTCAAATCAAAAGGATGCACTTAACCCAAAGGGTAAAACATGACAAATGAACAGCTTCCACAAGGACAGGAACACCATGTTGGTTGTGGAAACGGCGACAAGAGGGCTGAGGTTGACAAAGAATGCATCGGATGACTCAGGCCTGGGTAGCTGCCACAACTATGATGATAATAAGGGCAACGACAACTAAAAGACAAATGATGATAAAGAGCTTTTTCTGAAACAAACCACACAGAAAAACAAAAGACATTAACAAAGGCACAACACTGAAAAGCACAAAATCAACATCAAAATTTTGGCAAAGTTAATAAACAAAAAAACAAAAACAACAACCAACAACAAAAACCCCAAGCTTTTCCCCAGCAAAAAGAAATACATTTAAACTAGAAGCATAAAACAATGTCACATAGGCCTAAACAATAACATTTTCTAGCAACGTTTTCTCAGACGCCTATACTGTGCAAGCTTCATACTGATATACACTCTGTATACTTCAGTCTTTGATAAGCATATGTTGGGTGTTTTCACGTTCCATAAGCGACTGAGTGTAAGACATGGTTCACGGCTTACAGGACCTTTAACATGTGTACTTGATGTTCTGTGTGTGTTTTATGCATGACAGTGATTCAAGCACTGGCGGATCTGCATATATACATTTGTAGATGCTGACGTGGGAGATTGGAAAACACTCTGCTCTTTATCCTTTCAGGCAGAACCAAACCACAGACCTTCTGACTCTAGTCTGATATCTTAACTACTTAACCGTTTGACTCCCGCACCCTGCCCACAAACTGCAAAAACTTAACCCTTTGACTCCCTCACCCTATCCATCAGCTTCCTGCTCCCTCACCCTATCATCAGCTTCCTGCAAGGAGCTGGTGGATAGGGTGAGGGAGTCAAGGGGTCAGATTTCTGCTTTGCTAGCATGGTTGACAAAATAGGATGCCAGCGGACAGGGTGTGGGAGTAAAGAGTTAAGGCTATCACACCTGTAGTCAGGTTTCTTGTAGTTGTTTTTGTTTCTGTGTTTTTTTTTGTGGTTTGTTTGCTTTTTGTTTTTATTTCTTTTTAAATGGACTTTTCTTTAACATTTGCACTATGGGCCATTTTTTCAGAATGTCTTTGATAAACTACACTGCAAATTATCTGTAACACAGACAAACAATGGAATATCCTACAAATCATTATATAAATCTGTAAAGATCTGTAAAAATAAAACCACATACAGCAGTGGACAAAACAACAAACAAAATCAGTATAACAAGTAAGAAAGAGCAAACAATAGCAAACAGCACCTACCAACAAGCCAAAACCACCAGGTCATGAAAAAAAAAGGGTATGTTACACAACCAGGGATGGAAAGGAAAAAAGAAAAAAATAGCAGCTGGTATCAGAAGATGATTTATAATGCTAGCAACCTGAACTACATGTGTGTGTGTGTGTGTGTGTGTGTGTGTGTGTGTGTGTGTGTGTGTGTGTGTGTGTGTGTGTGTGTGTGTGTGTGTGTGTGTGTGTGTGTGTGTGTGTGTGTGTGTGTGTGTGTTGTGTGTGTGTGCGTGTGTTGTGCGTGTGTGTGTTGTGCATGCGTGCGTGTGGTGTGTGTGTGTGTGTGTGTGTGTGTGTGTGTGTGTTTGTGTGTGTGTGTTGTGTGTGTGTGTGTGCGTGTGCGTGTGTGCTGTGTGCGTGTGCGTGTGCGTGTGTGTGTGTGCGCGCGCGTATGCGTGTGTGTCGTGTGTGTGTGTGCACAAGCATGGGCGGACATGCTTGTGTGCATGCATTAGTATCAGAGCACATAGTGTGTATATATGTCTCTTCCTGCGCATGCAACAAAGAACAAATGCCATCTGACCTCAACATTAAATTTTCACACAAAATCTGACTGGACTGTTCTGACACTGAGGTGAAAATAATAGAATAGGAACTCCAAATAATTGTGGTCAGAGACTTCAACCGAGGAAGGGTATAACTTCAAACTCTGTTCTCGGTCTGCATTGCTTGCCGGGAGTCTTCATGTTTCCATAAGCCACCAAACACTGACATGGCTTATGCAGGATCTTTAACGTGCATATGAGAAGTTCGGCATGCATTTAGTACATAAATGGGGTTCAGATACTAGCAGGACTGCACATAATCTAACCTGGAAGATCTGAAAAAGATCTCCACCCATCATGTACTTTTCTCTCCAGGCTGTTCCCTAACAACTTAACCCCGAAGTCTAACGTACTAACCTATTTAGGTATTGAGACTACATGAACTGAGCAGGAATTAATCCAGACCTTCTGACTAGAGGTCAGAAGGACCAACCAATTTGGCTACTGAGCCAATATGAATTAGGAATTAATGCTGACCTTCTGATTAAAGTTCAGAAGAACTAACCAATTTGAGTATTGAGCCCATGTGAAACAGGAAGGAATTAACCTAGATCTTCTTATTAGAGTCCGAAGAACAAACCAATTTGTTTATTGAGCCAATACAAAAGAGGCAGGAATTAACCCAGAAGATCAATAATTATACTAACCAATTTGGCCACTGAGCCCATGTGAAATAGGCAGAAATCAACCCAGAAGTTCAATATACTAACCAATTTGGCTATTGAGTCTTTGTGAAACAGACAGGAATTAATGCAGAAGTTTGATATACTAACCAATTTGACTACTGAACCTTTGTGAAACAGACAAAAATTAACCCAGAAGTTCAGTATACTAACCAATTTGGCTATTGAGCCTTTGTGAAACTGACAGGAATTAACCAGAAGTTCGATATACTAACCAATTTGGCTATTGAGCCTTTGAGAAACAGACAGGAATTCACACAAAAGTTCAATATACTAACCAATTTGGCTATTGAGCCTTTGTGAAACAGACAGGAATTAACCCAGAAGTTCGATATACTAACCAATTTGGCTATTGAGCCTTTGAGAAACAGACAGGAATTCACACAAAAGTTCAATATACTAACCAATTTGGCTATTGAGCCTTTGTGAAACAGACAGGAATTAACGCAGAAGTTCAATATACTAATCAATTTGGCTACTGAGCCTTTGTGAAACAGACAGGAATTAACCCAGAAGTTCGACTTACTAACCAACTGGGCTATTGAGCCTTTGTGAAAACAGACAGGAATTAACCCAGAAGTTCGACATACTAACCAATTTGGCTATTGAGCCTTTGTGAAACAGACAGGAGTTAACAGCTGAAATTCGATATACTAACCAATTTGGCAATGGCCTTTGCAAAATAGGAATTAACCCACCCAGTTTGGCTGCTGAGCCTGTGCATGTGAAACAGATCTAGAGCAGCTCCTAATATCTCTGAATCAGTTTCTAGGAAAAGGGGAGAAGGGATTAGGGGTGTCTGCCAGTTTGTTTTTAGTGTAGTGATTTTAAATGAGAAGGTTGATTATAATATACTAAACTTCATCAGAAGCAAAACTAGACAGTGGGGAGGAAACTGCACTACAGGATAAATGCCACAAGAAAAATAAAACAAGGTTAAAACAAACAAACAAAAATCTTTGATAAATCGGTGATTGATTTCCATGATCAAAATGTCACATAAGTAAGATAAATGAGAAATACTGATTTCAATAATCAAAATGTGACATCAGTAAGGTAAATGAGAAACGCTTCCCAGCACACAAATGCGCATATTACACACACACACACACACACACACACACACACACACACACACAGGACAAGGCTGTAATTATGTAATTATGACAGTGCAATGAGAAATAACTTGAACAACACACCACACACACACACACACAGGACAAGGCTGTAATTATGTAATTATGACAGTGCAATGAGAAATAACTTGAACACACACACACACACACACACACACACACACACACACACACACACACACACAAAACACACACACACACACACACACACACAGGACAAGGCTGTAATTATGTAATTATGACAGTGCAATGAGAAATAACTTGAAACACACACACACAACAACATACACACACACACACACACACACACACACACACACACACACACACACACACACAGGACAAGGCTGTAATTATGTAATTATGACAGTGCAATGAGAAATAACTTGAACACACACACCACGCACGCACGCACGCACGCAGCACGCACACACACACACACACGCACGCACGCACGCACACACACACACACACACACACACACACACACACACACACACCACACACACACACACACACATACACAGAGTACAAGGCTGTAATTACGACAGCGCAGTGAGAAATGGCTTGAACACACTTGGCCAGTTGCAATGACTGAATAAGTATACCGATTAAAAAAAACGAAACAAAAAAACAAAAACAAACAACTAATATCAAGAGATTAGTCAGAAACAAGAAGGAAACAGACTAGTATGATACTGTCAGTGATGACTTTGGACTATTTTATTCTAAATACATGCTTTAATACAGATTCCTTAGCAAAAGTCCATTACAGAAGACAAAATGGGAAGAGACGTAGAACAGGACAGACACCGACATTGATACTGTTTTACTGTGAAAGCCATCAGACCATGTACAAGTAGGGGAGGGGCCTCAGATTCAAGTTTTTATAACACCAATTTTTTATCATGCATGAGTAGGGGAGGGGCCTCAGATACATGTTTTTATAAGTACCAATTTTTTTTTTATCACTTTTCTGCAGCGCACACAGGCATTACAACTACAATACAAGTATAATTATGTACCGCACATACATAATTCTCTAACCCAGTTATTGGTTGTAAGTTCTTCTCCACGCTGTAAGGCAAAGAAACTGTAAACTGTTACTTTTCTCACAAGTTGTGTGTTAGGATCTTCAAGCACAACATTCAGAGTTACATCAGTGTCAAGCAGAATGTAATCCTGTACACGTTTTCATCTGATACTGTCACAAACTGGGCATAAAAACAAAAAAAAACTACTTTTCATGTTGATTCATCAGACTTTGGACAGAATGGGCAAGAGTTTTGGATCACAGTGTCTGTTTGAAACCATTCACTGCACAATGTTCGTCTATGGCAATAAACAATCTGATTACGCTATCTCTGAACTTCTTTACAGTTATATTGTTTGAGTATAGTTCTAGTTAATGTGATCATTTAAAAAATGAGAGATGGAAAAATGATCACTGCTGTTTTGCATTTCCAGTAACCTTTAAACTGAACAATTATACTTTTCTTGAAACACAGGGGGAGAAAAGCCCACTGATTTTCTACTCCTCCATCTGTCCAGATATCATGGAAAACCATACGTTTGTAGACAGTTTTTAACATGATTGGCCCAGTTGTACCTTTGTATCATTCAATACCATTTTGTAACATGATAAATGATTACTTGGGTGGTCTGGTTGTTGACATTTTGCAAAGTTTTTGCCAAGATCTGAAGGAACTTGCAAAGTTTTCGCCAAGATCTGGAGGAACTTGCAAAGTTTTAGCCACTATCTGGAGGAACTAGCAAAGTTTTAGCCAAGATCTGGAGTAACTTGCAAAGTTTTAGCCAAGATCTGGAGGAATTTGTAAAGTTTTAGCCAAGATCTGGAGGAACTTGCAAAGTTTTAGCCAAGATCTGGAGGAACTTGTAAAGTTTTACCAAGATCTGAGGAATTTGCAAAGCTTTAACAATACCTGGAGGAACTTGCAAAGTTTTACCCAATATCTGAGGGAACAGGCCGTACAGTCTGTGCATAAAAGGTACTGTCCTTCTTTCCCATTACTATGTTTTGCTACATCTTAGTTCAAAATGAGTTTGGGGGAAAAAGCACTGTTCAAGAAATAATCATCATTATCAACATTAAAAGACGTCTTATCACTCAAGACAAACACAACATCCACATGTCTGGTTTTAAAAGAGAAACAAACATCCAATAGTCTTTACAACACACACACACACACAAAAGCATGTAGTTCTCACCAAACATACATGTCTACATTTACAAGCCTTGCTTTAAGATACAAACATCCAGTGATCTACACACAAACACTAATGGTACAACAACTATCACCACAACAGGCACACACATCTATCTCCATGCCAAATTTTAGGATGTAAACACAGACTTACCCGCCGGGCCTTGCTCTGGTATTTGACAGCCTTTTTGGTATCCATTTTGGCCGTTTCTATGTAGTCCACTGCTGCTTCCACATTGTACTCTATCCGATCAATCATCTCTCCCTGTGTACACAGCAGCAACAGATTTTATGTCAAGCATATCATGACTGAACTGTACAGTGTGATACAATTTGGATCTCTTAAAGGCCCAATAATTGTTCCAGTTTCAGGGATGTGAGTGAACAGAGCTGTTTATAACACTGCACCAGATGCGCCTTCGCTTCCCGCCATATTTTACTTCATCTGATGCTTTTCCAAGGTCACAGTGACCTTGAGGAGTAAAAATTCAAATCTGGATTTTCTGTAATAATGTTTGTATAAAAAAAGGGAGATGCTCTTATCAAGATATCTTACTTTTTAAAGTTTTAAAACCAGTGTCATATTTATACAACAACAAGGTCAAAACTGATTACATTTCAGCAAAGCTATGGTGGATTGTATTTAATGCAGTGACACCAACTTTTGTATACAGCACTCTCTCTGTCTCTGTCTCTGTCTCACACACACCACACACACACACACAACACACACACACACACACACACACACACACACGCACACAGTCTTTAACACACATGTCCATACACACCTGACTCTCCACCAGCATAGCCATGTCCATGAACATATCATGCAGCTCTCGTATAGAGTTCTCCAGCTTCATGATGTCGTTATGCCGCGCCTCAATGTCCGCCAGTGTCTGCTTGGCTTGCTGTGTCTCCATGATGATCTGAAAACAAGACAACCATCAGATGAAGGAAAAGCGCATTTCTGCAGGATGCTGGAGGCAGCTGATGGACAGGCTGTGGGAGTCAAAAGACACAATGATATCTGGAAGTTTGTTCAAAAAAGGCGTCGTCAGACATCATATGCTGCCACATGCTGTCCACACAAAACATACCACTTCTTCTCATTATTGCTTAAAGCCCAGCCGGCTGCACAGAGCCCTATCAGGGCTGTAATCATTTCAGTTCATACACAGTACTTCAACAGGGAATAAAAAAAAAAAAGGGACAGAAAAGTAAATACACACATCAACGCACCCGCATACATAATCTAAAGAGATGCCCCTGGTGCTGACCACAATTCAATATATCAGACAAGGGATTTAAAACATATACCTGATCACAAATTTAAACATCACTAAGGGCTTTAGCACATATAAAAACGGTCCTAAATTACCTAAAACTGTTTCCACATATCTCATTTCCCTACAACCAAAAATGCACTTAATATATGTACCCAATTATCAATCCTAAGAGAAAGTAAAGACTTTATTGAACACATACAGGTGAATGGACCAGCAAGGCAGAAAACAACAGGAAGAAACGACATTGTGTAGAGCCATATCATGACTAAAACCATTTCAACACACACACAATACTTTAACAAGAAAAAAAAGGAAAACAAAATTAAGTACACATATCAATGCATTCGCACACATAATCTAAGGAGATGCCCCTGGCACTGACCACTCCGTCCAATTTATCACAGGGGATTGAAAAAACAAACTTGATTACAAATTTAAACATCACTAAGGACACTAAAACATATATAAAAACGGGCCTAAATTACCTAAAATTGCTTCCACATATCTCATTTCCCAACAGCCAAACACTTTATACACT
Organism: Monoplex corrugatus; assembly: GCA_030674185.1. Lineage (NCBI taxonomy): Eukaryota > Metazoa > Mollusca > Gastropoda > Littorinimorpha > Ranellidae > Monoplex > Monoplex corrugatus. Next base: position 32,913,385 of record JAPXFY010000025.1, on the reverse strand, counting down.
TATACACTTCACACATGAACCCAATTATCAATCCAAAGAGGAAGTATGTAAGACTTTATTGAACACATACAAGTGAATGGACCAGTAAGGCAGAAAACGACAGGAAGAAATGGCAGAAAGCAAAGGAACAAGGCAGAACCAAAGAGACTGACAGAAAAGAGGAAATTTCTAGCACAGAATTTCCAGGAGATGGGGATACTATTTACACTGAAACAGCCCCTGACATCCAAATGGGAATTGGGGAGGGGGATGTGCCACTTATTGTCAGAATGCCTCCTCAAGCCTGCACTAAATCCTGTGCAAGCATGAGGTCTCGAGACAGAGGTGATAGTGGAGAGAGGGAACTTTATTTACTATCAAACATAACATGGTCCCGAGACAGAGGGGATAGAGGAGAGAGGGAACTTCATTTACTATCAAACATAACATGGTCCCGAGACAGAGGGGATATTGAGAGAGGGAACTTCATTTACTATCAAACATAACATGGTCACCAGACAGAGGGGATAGTGGAGAGAGGGAACTTCATTTACCATCAAACATAACATGGTCACCAGACAGAGGGGATAGTGGAGAGAGGGAACTTCATTTACTATCAAACATAACATGGTCACCAGACAGAGTGGATAGTGGAGAGAGGGAACTTCATTTACTATCAAACATAACATGGTCCCGAGACAGAGGGGATAGTGGAGAGAGGGAACTTCATTTACTATCAAACATAACATGGTCACCAGACAGAGGGGATAGTGGACAGAGGGAACTTAATTTACTATCAAACATAACATGGTCCCCAGACAGAGTGGATAGTGGAGAGAGGGAACTTCATTTACCATCAAACATAACATGGTCCCGAGACAGAGGGGATAGTGGAGAGAGGGAACTTCATTTACTATCAAACATAACATTGTCCCCAGACAGAGGGGATAGTGGAGAGAGGGAACTTCATTTACTATCAAACATAACATGGTCACCAGACAGAGGGGATAGTGGACAGAGGGAACTTAATTTACTATCAAACATAACATGGTCCCCAGACAGAGGAGATAGTGGAGAGAGGGAACTTCATTTACTATCAAACATAACATGGTCCCCAGACAGAGGGGATAGTGGAGAGAGGGAACTTCATTTACAGGGTTCATACAGATTTCCAGACAAAAAATTTAAGGACTTTTTAAGGACTTTTGAAGCACTTTTTTTTTTAATTTAAGGACTTACTTCAAGGATAACTTTAAGAAAAATAATCATAAAATTCTGACACAAATTAAATCATTCGCTGTTACTCTTCAATGCTCACATCATGGATCCTCTGCGAGCATAGATTTCTTTAGGAATCTCAGCTGTTGTTTATATCAGTATAGCCACAAATGTTTGTTTCAACCTTTTTTTTTTTTTTACAAACTCAAGATTTTTTACACAGACTTTATTAAAATCATAGGCAGTGACAAAACTTAAGGACTTTTTAAAGACCTTTCAGCAAAAGCCTGATTTTTAAGGACTTTTAAGGCCTTAAAAAGCATGCCCTCAAAATTAAGGACTTTTAAGGACTGTGCGAACCCTGATTTACCATCAAACATAACATGGTCCCCAGGCAGAGGGGATAGTGGAGAGAGGGAACTTCATTTACTATCAAACATAACATGGTCCTGAGACAGAAGGGATAGTGGAGAGAGGGAACTTCATTTACTATCAAACATAACATGGTCCCCAGACAGAGGGGATAGAAGAGAGAGGGAACTTCATTTACTAACAAACATAACATAGTCCCCAGACAGAGGGGATAGTGGAGAGAGGGAACTTCATTTACTATCAAACATAACATGGTCCCGAGATAGACAGGGATAGTGGAGAGAGGGAACTTTATTTACTATCAAACATAACATGGTCCCGAGACAGAGGGGATAGTGGAGAGAGGGAACTTCATTTACTATCAAACATAACATGGTCCCGAGACAGAGGGGATAGTGGAGAGAGGAACTTCATTTACTATCAAACATAACATTGTCCTATGACAAGAGGGGATAGTGGAGAGAGGGAACTTCATTTACTATCAAACATAACATTGTCCCGAGACAGAGGGGATAGTGGAGAGAGGGAACTTCATTTACTATCAAACATAACATTGTCCCGTGACAAGAGGGGATAGTGGAGAGAGGGAACTTCATTTACTATCAAACATAACTTGGTCCCGAGACAGAGGGGATAGTGGAAAGAGGGAACTTCATTTACTATCAAACATAACATTGTCCCCAGGCAGAGGGGATAGTGGAGAGAGGGAACTTCATTTACTATCAAACATAACATGGTCCCGAGACAGAGGGGATAGAGGGGAGAGGGAACTTCATTTACTATCAAGCATAACATGGTCCCCAGACAGAGGAGATAGTGGAGAGAGGGAACTTCATTTACTATCAAACATAACATGGTCCCGAGACAAGAGGGGATAGTGGAGAGAGGGAACTTAATTTACTATCAAACATAACATGGTCCCCAGACAGAGGAGATAGTGGAGAGAGGGAACTTCATTTACTATCAAACATAACATGGTCCCATGACAAGAGGGGATAGTGGAGAGAGGGAACTTCATTTACTATCAAACATACCATTGTCCCGTGACAAGAGGGGATAGTAGAGAGAGGGAACTTCATTTACTATCAAACATAACATTGTCCCGTGACAAGAGGGGATAGTAGAGAGAGGGAACTTCATTTACTATCAAACATAACATTGTCCCGTGACAAGAGGGGATAGTGGAAAGAGGGAACTTCATTTACTATCAAACATTACATGGTCCCGTGACAAGAGGGGATAGTGGAGAGAGGGAACTTCATTTACAGGGTTCATACAGATTTCCAGACAAAAAATTTAAGGACTTTTTAGGGACTTTTGAAGCACTTTTTTTTTTAA